>CM065590.1:327949312-328549312 GCA_033119425.1 Bufotes viridis
TAAATTGTCTCTTACTGCTATATTCTTTGATTGAGCATAAGGGATTTTCCACAGATTCATTCCTATTGTTTCTTTGTTGGTTGTTCACGTGCTAAGAATAGCATTGTGCTGGTTGGCTTTAGCAACTTAAGTGAGTCTGGTGTGAACGGTGGAGCACCATCTAGGGGTCAATTTTGATATTGTATTCGGATTTTCATTGTAACAATTTGTATGCCATTTGTTTGTATTTACTTGTAATAAATTATACTTTATATAATTAATTGCTTTGTTTCATTATCTGCACAAATTGACTTTAGATCTCATCGATAAAAGAACTGGCGTTAATATGTCCGCCAATTAAAATTTTTCAAAATTATTATTTTTTTTTTTAAATTTTCATAATTATTTTTATTTCATATGAAATAAATATTTGACAAAGGATGTGACGGGGAAAACCGAAGCCAGTTATACATCCACAGACAGCTGTTTCGGGGTATTGACCCTCAACAGTGCGGAGTAGGATTCTGTCTAACTGGGAGCAATGCCTCGGAGACCACCCAAACACAACAATAGCTGATCTCAGGGAGACCAGCTACAAAAAACACCGCGGAGCCTCACTTAAGAGTCTCAACACAGCAATCCGAAGTGCAAAGTTCCCTGGGAAGAGGGAATATGCAAAATAAATGTGGAGCCCCAGTTATGGGTCTACAACACAATGAAAGCCAGATATCCCTCAAAGGAAGGAAAACCAAGCAAAGAGGTGTCTCCATTACAGAGATCACCAAATCCACCATATTAAGTGGCCCCTATGTCAAGATCCCACTTTTTTTACAAGCTTTAAGGATGTGACGGGGAAAACCTAAGACAGTTATCCAGCCACAGACAGCTGTTTCGGGGTGTTGCCCCTCATCAGTGCGGAGTAGGATTCTGGCTAACCTGGAGTAATGCCTCGGAGACCAACAAAACACAACAATAGCTGATCTCTTCAGGGAGACCAGCTACAAAAAACACAGCGGAGCCTCACTTAAGAGTCTCAACACAGCAATCCGAAGTGCAAAGTTCCCTGGGAAATGGGAATATGCAAAATAAATGTGGAGCCTCAATTATGGGTCTACAACACAATGAAAGCCAGATATCCCTCAAAGGAAGGAAAACCAAGCAAAGGGGTGTCTCCATTACAGGGATCACCAAATCCACCATATTAAGTGGCCCCTATGTCAAGATCCCGCTTTTTTTTACAAGCTTGAAGGATGTGACAGGGAAAAACGAAGCCAGTAATCCATCCACAGACAGCTGTTTCGGGGTGTTGCCCCTCATCAGTGCGGAGTAGGATTCTGGCTTACCGGGAGCAATGCCTCGGAGACCACCCAAACACAACAATAGCTGATCTCAGGGAGACCAGCTACAAAAAACAACGGGGAGCCTCACTTAAGTGTCTCAACACATCAATCCGAAGTGCAAAATTCCCTGGGAAAAGGGAATATGCAAAATAAATGTGGAGCCTCAGTTATGGGTCTACAACACAATGAAAGCCAGATATCCCTCAAAGGAAGGAAAACCAAGCAAAGTGGTGTCTCCATTAAAGAGATCACCAAACCCACCATATTAAGTGGCCCCTATGTCAAGATCCAGCTCTTTTTACAAGCTTTAAGGATGTGACGGGGAAAACCTAAGCCAGTTATCCATCCACAGACAGCTGTTTCGGGGTGTTGCCCCTCATCAGTGCAGAGTACGAATTCTGGCTAACCGGGAGCAATGCCTCGGAGACCACCCAAACACAACAATAGCTGATCTCCTCAGGGAGACCAGCTACAAAAATCACCGCGGAACCGCACTTAAGGGTCTCAACGCAGCAATCCGAAGTGCAAAGTTCCCTGGGAAAAGGGAATATGCAAAATAAATGTGGAGCCCCAGTTATGGGTCTACAACACAATGAAAGCCAGATATCCCTCAAAGGAAGGAAAACCAAGCAAAGAGGTGTCTCCATTACAGAGATCACCAAATCCACCATATTAAATGGCCCCTATGTCAAGATCCCGCTTTTTTTTTTACAAGCTTTAAGGATGTGACGGGGAAAACCTAAGCCAGTTATCCATCCACAGACAGCTGTTTTGGGGTGTTGCCCATCATCAGTGCTGAGTAGGATTCTGGCTAACCGGGAGCAATGCCTCGGAGACCACCCAAAAACAACAATAGCTGATCTCCTCAGGGAGACCAGCTACAAAAAAAACTGCGGAGCCTCACTTAAGAGTCTCAACACAGCAATCCGAAGTGCAAAGTTCCCTGGGAAAAGGGAATATGCAAAATAAATGTGGAGCCTCAGTTATGGGTCTACAACACAATGAAAGCCAGATATCCTCAAAGGAAGGAAAACTAAGCAAAGGGGTGTCTCCATTACAGAGATCACCAAATCCACCATATTAAGTGGCCCCTATGTCAAGATCCCGCTTTTTACAAGCTTTAAGGATGTGACGGGGAAAACCTAAGCCAGTTATCCATCCACAGACAGCTGTTTCGGGGTGTTGCCCTCATCAGTGCTGAGTAGGATTCTGGCTAACCGGGAGCAATGCCTCGGAGACCACCCAAACACAACAATAGCTGATCTCCTCAGGGAGACCAGCTACAAAATCACCGCGGAGCCTCACTTAAGAGTCTCAACACAGCAATCCGAAGTGCAAAGTTCCCTGGGAAAAGGGAATATGCAAAATAAATGTGGAGCCCCAGTTATGGGTCTACAACACAATGAAAGCCAGATATCCTCAAAGGAAGGAAAACTAAGCAAAGGGGTGTCTCCATTACAGAGATCACCAAATCCACCATATTAAGTGGCCCCTATGTCAAGATCCCGCTTTTTTTTACAAGCTTGAAGGATGTGACGGGGAAAACCTAAGCCAGTAATCCATCCACAGACAGCTGTTTCGGGGTGTTGCCCCTCATCAGTGCGGAGTAGGATTCTGGCTAACCTGGGAGCAATGCCTCGGAGACCACCAAAAGACAACAATAGCTGATCTCCTCAGGGAGACCAGCTACAAAAAACACCGCGGAGCCTCAATTAAGAGTCTCAACACAGCAATCCGAATTGCAAAGTTCCCTGGGAAAAGGGAATATGCAACATAAATGTGGAGCCCCAGTTAAGGGTCTACAACACAATGAAAGACAGATATCCCTCAAAGGAAGGAAAACCAAGTAAACGGGTGTCTCCATTACAGAGATCACCAAATCCACCATATTAAGTGGCCCCTATGTCAAGATCCCGCTTTTTTTACAAGCTTCAAGAATGTGACGGGGAAAACCTAAGACAGTTATCCATCCACAGACAGCTGTTTCGGGGTGTTGCCCCTCATCAGTGCGGAGTAGGATTCTGGCTAACCGGGAGCAATGCCTCGGAGACCACCCAAAAACAACAATAGCTGATCTCCTCAGGGAGACCAGCTACAAAAAAAACTGCGGAGCCTCACTTAAGAGTCTCAACACAGAAATCGAAAGTGCAAAGGTCCCTGGGAAAAGGCAATATGCAAAATAAATGTGGAGCCCCAGTAATGGGTCTACAACACAATGAAAGCCAGATATCCCTCAAAGAAGGATAGCCAAGCAAAGGGGTGTCTCCATTACAGAGATCACCAAATCCACCATATTAAGTGGCCCCTATGTCAAGATCCCGCTTTTTTTACAAGCTTGAAGGATGTGATGGGGAAAATCTAAGCCAGTTATCCATCCACAGACAGCTGTTTCGGGGTGTTGCCCATCATCAGTGCGGAGTAGGATTCTGGCTAACCTGGAGCAATGCCTCGGAGACCACCCAAACACAACAATAGCTGATCTCCTCAGGGAGACCAGCTACAAAAAACACCGCGGAGCCTCACTTAAGAGTCTCAACACAGCAATCCGAAGTGCAAGGTTCCCTGGGAAAAGGGAATATGCAAAATAAATGTGGAGCCCCAGTTAAGGGTCTACAACACAATGAAAGACAGATATCCCTCAAAGGAAGGAAAACCAAGTAAACGGGTGTCTCCATTACAGAGATCACCAAATCCACCATATTAAGTGGCCCCTATGTCAAGATCCCGCTTTTTTTTACAAGCTTTAAGGATGTGACGGGGAAAACCGAAGCCAGTTATCCATCCACAGACAGCTGTTTCGGGGTGTTGCCCCACATCAGTGCGGAGTAGGATTCTGTCTAACTGGGAGCAATGACTCGGGGACCACCCAAACACAACAATAGCTGATCTCCTCATGGAGACCAGCTACAAAAAACACCGCGGAGCCTCACTTAAGAGTCTCAACACAGCAATCCGAAGTGCAAAGTTCCCTGGGAAAAGGGAATATGCAAAATTAATGTAGAGCCTCAGTTATGGGTCTACAACACAATGAAAGCCAGATATCCCTCAAAGGAAGGAAAACCAAGCAAAGGGGTGTTTCCATTACAGAGATCACCAAATCCACCATATTAAGTGGCCCCTATGTGAAGATCCCGCTTTTTTTACAAGCTTCAAGAATGTGACGGGGAAAACCTAAGACAGTTATCCATCCACAGACAGCTGTTTCGGGGTGTTGCCCCTCATCAGTGCGGAGTAGGATTCTGGCTAACCGGGAGCAATGCCTCGTAGACCACCCAAAAACAACAATAGCTGATCTCATCAGGGAGACCAGCTACAAAAAAAACCGCGGAGCCTCACTTAAGAGTCTCAACACAGCAATCCGAAGTGTAAAGTTCCCTGGGAAAAGGGAATATGCAAAACAAATGTGGAGCCCCAGTTATGGCTCTACAACACAATGAAAGCCAGATATCCATCAAAGGAAGGAAAACCAAGCAAAGAGGTTTCTCCATTACAGAGATCACCAAATCCACCATATTAAGTGGCCCCTATGTCAAGATCCCGCTTTTTTTTTTACAAGCTTTAAGGATGTGACGGGGAAAACCTAAGCCAGTTATCCATCCACAGACAGCTGTTTCGGGGTGTTGACCCTCATCATTGCGGAGTAGGATTCAGGCTAATCGGGAGCAATGCCTCGGAGACCAACCAAATACAACAATAGCTGATCTCCTCAGGAAGACCAGCTACAAAAAACACCGCGGAGCCTCACTTAAGAGTCTCAACACAGCAATCCGAAGTGCAAAGTTCCCTGGGAAAAGGGAATATGCTAAATAAATGTGGAGCCACAGTTGCGGGTCTACAACACAATGAAAGCCAGATATCCCTCAAAGGAATGAATACCAAGCAAAGAGGTTTCTCCATTACACAGATCACCAAATCCACCATATTAAGTGGCCCCTATGTCAAGATCCCGCTTTTTTTTACAAGCTTTAAGGATGTGACGGGGAAAACCTAATCCAGTTATCCATCCACAGACAGCTGTTTCGGGGTGTTGCCCCTCATCAGTGCAGAGTTTGATTCTGGCTAACCGGGAGCAATGCCTCGGAGACCTCCCAAACACAACAATAGCTGATCTCCTCAGGGAGACCAGCTACAAAAAACACCGCAGAGCCTCACTTAAGAGTCTCAACACAGCAATCCGAAGTGCAAAGTTCCCTGGGAAAAGGGAATATGCAAAATAAATGTGGAGCCCCAGTTATGGGTCTACAACACAATGAAAGCCAGATATCCCTCAAAGGAAGGAATACCAAGCACAGAGGTTTCTCCATTACAGAGATCACCAAATCCACCATATTAGGTGGCCCCTATATCAAGATCCTGCTTTTTTTTACAAGCTTGAAGGATGTGATGTGGAAAACCTAAGCCAGTTATCCATCCACAGAGCGCTGTTTCTGGATGTTGCCCCTCATCAGTGCAGAGTTTGATTCTGGCTAATCGGGAGCAATGCCTCGAAGACCACCCAAACACAACAATAGCTGATCTCCTCAGGGAGACCAGCTACAAAAAACACCGCGGAGCCTCACTTAAGAGTCTCAACACAGCAATCCGAAGTGCAAGGTTCCCTGGGAAAAGGGAATATGCAAAATAAATGTGGAGCCCCAGTTATGGGTCTACAACACAATGAAAGCCAGATATCAATCGAAGGAAGGAAAACCAAGCAAAGAGGTTTCTCCATTACAGAGATCACCAAATCCACCATATTAGGTGGCCCCTATGTCAAGATCCCGCTTTTTTTTTACAAGCTATAAGGATGTGACGGGGAAAACCTAAGCCAGTTATCCATCCACAGACAGCTGTTTCGGGGTGTTGCCCCTCATCAGTGCGGAGTAGGATTCTGGCTAATCGGGAGCAATGCCTCGGAGACCAACCAAACACAACAATAGCTGATCTCCTCAGGGAGACCAGCTACAAAAAACACCGCGGAGCCTCACTTAAGAGTCTCAACACAGCAATCCGAAGTGCAAAATAAATGTGGAGCCCCAGTTACCGGTCTACAACACAATGAAAGCCAGTTATCCCTCAAAGGAATGAAAACCAAGCAAAGGGGTGTCTCCATTACAGAGATCACCAAATCCACCATATTAAGTGGCCCCTATGTCAAGATCCCGCTTTTTTTACAAGCTTTAAGGATGTGACAGGGAAAACCTAAGCCAGTTATCCATCCACAGACAGCTGTTTCGGGGTGTTGCCCCTCATCAGTGCGGAGTACGATTCTGGCTAACCGGGAGCAATGCCTCGGAGACCACCCAAACACAACAATAGCTGATCTCCTCAGGGAGACCAGCTACAAAAAACACCGCGGAGCCTCACTTAAGAGTCTCAACACAGCAATCCGAAGTGCAAAGTTCCCTGGGAAAAGGGAATATGCAAAACAAATGTGGAGCCCCAGTTATTGCTCTACAACACAATGAAAGCCAAATATCTCTCAAATAAAGGAAAACCAAGCAAAGAGGTGTCTCCATTACACAGATCACCAAATCCACCATATTAAGTGGCCCCTATGTCAAGATCCCGCTTTTTTTACAAGCTTTAAGGATGTGACGGGGAAAACCGAAGCCAGTTATCCATCCACAGACAGCTGTTTCGGGGTGTTGCCCCTCATCAGTGCAGAGTTTGATTCTGGCTAACCGGGAGCAATGCCTCGGAGACCACCCAAACACAACAATAGCTGATCTCCTCAGGGAGACCAGCAACAAAAAACACCGCGGAGCCTCACTTAAGAGTCTCAACACAGCAATCCAAAGTGCAAGGTTCTCTGGGAAAAGGGAATATGCAAAATAAATGTGGAGCCCCAGTTATGGGTCTTCAACACAATGAAAGCCAGATATCCCTCAAAGGAAGGAAAACCAAGCACAGAGGTTTCTCCATTACAGAGATCACCAAATCCAACATATTATGTGGCCCCTATATCAAGATCCCGCTTTTTTTTACAAGCTTGAAGGATGTGACGGGAAAAACCTAAGCCAGTTATCCATCCACAGAGAGCTGTTTCTGGATGTTGCCCCTTATCAGTGCTGAGTTTGATTCTGGCTAACCGGGAGCAAGGCCTCGAAGACCACCCAAACACAACAATAGCTGATCTCCTCAGGGAGACCAGCTACAAAAAACACCGCGGAGCCTCACTTAAGAGTCTCAACACAGCAATCCGAAGTGCAAGGTTCCCTGGGAAAAGGGAATATGCAAAATAAATGTGGAGCCCCAGTTATGGGTCTACAACACAATGAAAGCCAGATATCCCTCAAAGGAATGAAAACCAAGCAAAGGGGTGTCTCCATTACAGAGATCACCAAATCCACTATATTAAGTGGCCTCTATGTCAATATCCCGCTTTTTTTACAAGCTTTAAGGATGTGACGGGGAAAACTTAAGCCAGTTATGCATCCACAGACAGCTGTTTCGATGTGTTGCCCCTCATCAGTGCGGAGTAGGATTCTGGCTAACCGGGAGCAATGCCTCGGAGACCACCCAAACACAACAATACCTGATCTCCTCAGGGAGACCAGCTACAAAAACACTGCGGAGCCTCACTTAAGAGTCTCAACACAGCAATCCGAAGTGCAAAGTTCCCTGGGAAAAGGGAATATGCAAAATAAATGTGGAGCCCCAGTTATGGGTCTACAACACAATGAAAGCCAGATATCCCTCAAAGGAAGGAAAACCAAGCAAAGGGGTTGTCTCCATTACAGAGATCACCAAATCCACCATATTAAGTGGCCCCTATGTCAAGATCCCGCTTTTTTTGCAAGCTTTAAGGATGTGACGGGGAAAACCTAAGCCAGTTATCCATCCACAGACAGTTGTTTCGGGGTGTTGCTCATTATCAGTGCGGAGTAGGATTCTGGCTAACCGGGAGCAATGCCTCGGAGACCACCCAAACGCAACAATAGCTGATCTCCTCAGGGAGACCAGCTACAAAAATCACCACGGAGCCTCACTTAAGAGTCTCAACACAGCAATCCGAAGTGCAAAGTTCCCTGGGAATAGGGAATATGCAAAATAAATGTGGAGCCCCAGTTATGGGTCTACAACACAATGAAAGCCAGATATCCCTCAAAGGAAGGAAAATCAAGTAAAGAGGTATCTCCATTACAGAGATCACCAAATCCACCATATTAAGTGGCCCCTATGTCAAGAACCCGCATTTTTTGCAAGCTTTAAATATGTGACGGGGAAAACCTAAGCCAGTTATCCATCCACAGACAGCTGTTTCGGGGTGTTGCCCCTCATCAGTGCGGAGTAGGATTCTGGCTAACCGGGAGCAATGCCTCGGAGACCACCCAAACACAACAATAGCTGATCTCCTCAGGGAGACCAGCTACAAAAAACACCGCGGAGCCTCACTTAAGAGTCTCAACACAGCAATCCGAAGTGCAAAGTACCTTGGAAAAAGAGAATATGTAAAATAAATGTGGAGCCCCAGTTATGGGTCTACAACACAATGAAAGCCAGATATCCCTCAAAGGAAGGAAAATCAAGTAAAGAGGTATCTCCATTACAGAGATCACCAAATCCACCATATTAAGTGGCCCCTATGTCAAGATCCCGCTTTTTATGCAAGCTTTAAATATGTGACGGGGAAAACCTAAGCCAGTTATCCATCCACAGACAGCTGTTTCGGGGTGTTGCCCCTCATCAGTGCAGAGTAGGATTCTGGCTAACCGGGAGCAATGCCTCGGAGACCACCCAAACGCAACAATAGCTGATCTCCTCAGGGAGACCAGCTACAAAAAACACCACGGAGCCTCACTTAAGAGTCTCAACACAGCAATCCGAAGTGCAAAGTTCCCTGGGAATAGGGAATATGCAAAATAAATGTGGAGCCCCAGTTATGGGTCTACAACACAATGAAAGCCAGATATCCCTCAAAGGAAGGAAAATCAAGTAAAGAGGTATCTCCATTACAGAGATCACCAAATCCACCATATTAAGTGGCCCCTATGTCAAGATCCCGCTTATTTTACAAGCTTTAAGGATGTGACGGGGAAAACCTAAACCAGTTATCCATCCACAGACAGCTGTTTCGATGTGTTGCCCCTCATCAGTGCGGAGTAGGATTCTGGCTAACCAGGAGCAATGCCTCGGAGACCACCCAAACACAACAATACCTGATCTCCTCAGGGAGACCAGCTACGAAAAAAACCGCAGAGCCTCACTTAAGAGTCTCAAAACAGCAATCCGAAGTGCAAGGTTCACTGGGAAAAGGGAATATGCAAAATAAATGTGGAGCCCCAGTTATGGGTCTACAACACAATGAAAGCCAGATATCCCTCAAAGGAAGGAAAACCAAGCAAAGAGGTTTCTCCATTACAGAGATCACCAAATCCACCATATTAGGTGGCCCCTATGTCAAGATCCCGCTTTTTTTTACAAGCTTGAAGGATGTGACGGGGAAAACCTAAGCCAGTTATCCATCCACAGAGAGCTGTTTCTGGATGTTGCCCCTCATCAGTGCAGAGTTTGATTCTGGCTAATCGGAAGCAATGCCTCGGAGACCACCCAAACACAACAATAGCTGATCTCCTCAGGGAGACCAGCTACAAAAAACACTGCGGAGCCTCACTTAAGAGTCTCAACACAGCAATCCGAAGTGCAAAGTTCACTGGGAAAAGGGAATATGCAAAATAAATGTGGAGACCCAGTAATGGATCTACAACACAATGAAAGCCAGATATCCCTCAAAGTAAGGAAAACCAAGCAAAGGGGTGTATCCATTACAGAGATCACCAAATCCACCATATTAAGTGGCCCCTATGTCAAGATCCCGCTTTTTTTTTACAAGCTTTAAGGATGTGACGGGGAAAACCTAAGCCAGTTATCCATCCACAGACACCTGTTTCGGGGTGTTGCCCCTCATCAGTGCGGAGTAGGATTCTGGCTAACCGGGAGCAATGCCTCGGAGACCACCCAAACACAACAATAGCTGATCTCCTCAGGGAGACCAGCTACAAAAAACACCACGGAGCCTCACTTAAGAGTCTCAACACAGCAATCCGAAGTGCAAAGTAACTTGGGAAAAGAGAATATGTAAAATAAATTTGGAGCCCCAGTTATGGGTCTACAACACAATGAAAGCCAGATATCCCTCAAAGGAAGGAAAACCAAGCAAAGGTATGTCTCCATTACAGAGATCACCAAATCCACCATATAAAGTGGCCCCTATGTCAAGATCCCGCTTTTTTTACAAGCTTTAAGGATGTGACGGGGAAAACCTAAGCCAGTTATCCATCCACAGACAGCTGTTTCGGGGTGTTGCCCCTCATCAGTGCTGAGTAGGATTCTGGCTAACCGGGAGCAATGCCTCGGAGACCACCCAAACACAACAATAGCTGATCTCCTCAGGAAGACCAGCTACAAAAAACACCGCAGAGCCTCACTTAAGTGTCTCAACACAGCAATCCAAAGTGCAAAGTTCCCTGGGAAAAGGGAATATGCAAAATAAATGTGGAGCCCCAGTTATGGGTCTACAACACAATGAAAGCCAAATATCCCTCAAAGGAAGGAAAACCAAGCAAAGGGGTGTCTCCATTACAGAGATTACCAAATCCACCATATTAAGTGGCCCCTATGTCAAGATCCCGCTTTTTATTACAAGCTTTAAGGATGTGACGGGGAAAACCTAAGCCAGTTATCCATCCACAGACAGCTGTTTCGGGGTGTTGCCACTCATCACTGCGGAGTAGAATTCTGGCTAACCGGGAGCAATGCCTCGGAGACGACCCAAACACAACAATAGCTGATCTCCTCAGGGAGACCAGCTACAAAAAACACCGCGGAGCCTCACTTAAGTGTCTCAACACAGCAATCCAAAGTGCAAAGTTCCCTGGGAAAAGGGAATATGCAAAATAAATGTAGAGCCCCAGTTATGGGTCTACAACACAATGAAAGCCAGATATACCTCAACGGAAGGGAAACCAAGCAAAGGGATGTCTCCATTACAGAGATCACATAATCCACCATATTAAGTGGCCCCTATGTCAAGATCCCGCATTTTTTACAAGCTTTAAGGATGTGACGGGGAAAACCTAAGCCAGTTATCCATCCACAGACAGCTGTTTCGGGGTGTTGCCCCTCATCAGTGCGGAGTAGGATTCTGGCTAACCAGGAGCAATGCCTCGGAGACCACCCAAACATAACAGTAGCTGATCTCCTCAGGGAGACCAGCTACAAAAAACACAGCGGAGCCTCACTTTAGAGTCTCAACACAGCAATCCGAAGTGCAAAGTTCCCTGGGAAAAGGTAATATGCAAAATAAATGTGGAGCCCCAGTTATGGGTCTACAACACAATGAAAGCCAGATATTCCTCAAAGGAAGGGAAACCAAGCAAAGGGGTGTCTCCATTACAAAGATCACCAAATCCACCATATTAAATGACCCCTATGTCAAGATCCTGCTTTTTTTTTACAAGCTTTATGGATGTGACGGGGAAAACCTAAGCCAGTTATCCATCCACAGACAGCTGTTTCGGGGTGTTGCCCCTCATCAGTGCTGAGTAGAATTCTGGCTAACCGGGAGCAATGCCTCGGAGACCACCCAAAACACAACATTAGCTGACCTCCTCAGGGAGACCAGCTACAAAAAACACAGCGGAGCCTCGCTTAAGTGTCTCAACATAGCAATCCGAAGAGCAAAGTACCTTGGGAAAAGGGAATATGCAAAATAAATGTGGAGCCCCAGTAATGTTTCTACAACACAATGAAAGCCAGATAACCCTCAAAGGAAGGAAAACCAAGCAAAGGAGTTGTCTCCATTACAGAGATCACCAAATACACCATATTAAGTGGCCCCTATGTCAAGATCCCGCTTTTTTTTTACAAGCTTTAAGGATGTGACGGGGAAAACCTAAGCCAGTTATCAATCCACAGACAGTTGTTTCTGGGTGTTGCTCATCATCAGTGCGGAGTAGGATTCTGGCTAACCGGGAGCAATGCCTCGGAGACCACCCAAACGCAACAATAGCTGATCTCAGGGAGACCAGCTACAAAAAACACCACGGAGCCTCACTTAAGAGTCTCAACACAGCAATCCGAAGTGCAAAGTTCCCTGGGAAAAGGGAATATGCAAAATAAATGTGGAGCCCCAGTTATGGGTCTACAACACAATGAAAGCCACATATCCCTCAAAGGAAGGAAAATCAAGCAAAGTGCTGTCTTCATTACAGAGATCACCAAATCCACCATATTAGGTGGCCCCTATGTTAAGATCCCGCTTTTTTTACAAGCTTTAAGGATGTGATGGGGAAAACCTAAGCTAGTTATCCATCCACAGACAGCTGTTTCGGGGTGTTGCCCCTCATCACTGCGGAGTAGAATTCTGGCTAACCGGGAGCAATGCCTCGGAGACCTCCCAAACACAACAATAGCTGATCTCCTCAGGGAGACCAGCTACAAAAAACACCGCGGAGCCTCACTTAAGAGTCTCAACACAGCAATCCAAAGTGCAAAGTACCTTGGGAAAAGAGAATATGTAAAATAAATGTGGAGCCCCAGTTATGGGTCTACAACACAATGAAAGCCAGATATCAATCAAAGGAAGGAAAACCAAGCAAAGAGGTTTCTCCATTACAGAGATCACCAAATCCACCATATTAAGTGGCCCCTATGTCAAGATCCCGCTTTTTTACAAGCTTTAAGGATGTGACGGGGAAAACCTAAGCCAGTTATCCATCCACAGACAGCTGTTTCAGGGTGTTGCCCTCATCAGTGCTGAGTAGGATTCTGGCTAACTGGGAGCAATGCCTCGGAGACCACCCAAACACAACAATAGCTGATCTCCTCAGGGAGACCAGCTACAAAAACACCACGGAGCCTCACTTAAGAGTCTCAACACAGCAATCCAAAGTGCAAAGTTCCCTGGGAAAAGGGAATATGCAAAATAAATGTGGAGCCCCAGTTATGGGTCTACAACACAATGAAAGCCAGATATCCCTCAAAGGAAGGAAAACCAAGCAAAGAGGTGTCTCCATTACAGAGATCACCAAATCCACCATATTAAGTGGCCCCTATGTCAAGATCCCGCTTTTTTACAAGCTTTAAGGATGTGACGGGGAAAACCTAAGCCAGTTATCCATCCACAGACAGCTGTTTCGGGGTGTTGCCCTCATCAGTGCGGAGTAGGATTCTGGCTAACCGGGAGCAATGCCTCAGAGTACCACCCAAACACAACAATAGCTGATCTCCTCAGGGAGACCAGCTACAAAAACTACCGCGGAGCCTCACTTAAGAGTCTCAACACAGCAATCCGAAGTGCAAAGTTCCTTGGGAAAAGGGAATATGCAAAATAAATGTGGAGCCCCAGTTATGGGTCTACAACACAATGAAAGCCAGATATCCCTCAAAGGAAGGAAAACCAAGCAAAGGGCTGTCTTCATTACAGAGATCACCAAATCCACCATATTAAGTGGCCCCTATGTCAAGATCCCGCTTTTTACAAGCTTTAAGGATGTGACGCGGAAAACCTAAGCCAGTTATCCATCCACAGACAGTTGTTTCGGAGTGTTGCCCCTCATCAGTGCGGAGTAGGATTCTGGCTAACCGGGAGCAATGCCTCGGAGACCACCCAAACACAACCATAGCTGATCTCCTCAGGGAGACCAGCTACGAAAAACACCGCATAGCCTCACTTAAGAGTCTCAACGCAGCAATCCGAAGTGCAAAGTTCACTGGGAAAAGGGAATATGCAAAATAAATGTGGAGCCCCAGTTATGGGTCTACAACACAATGAAAGCCAGATATCCCTCAAAGGAAGGAAAACCAAGCAAAGGGGTGTCTTCATTACAGAGATCACCAAATCCACCATATTAGGTGGCCCCTATGTCAAGATCCCGCTTATTTTACAAGCTTTAAGGATGTGACGGGAAAACCTAAGCCAGTTATCCATCCACAGACAGCTGTTTCGATGTGTTGCCCTCATCAGTGCGGAGTAGGATTCTGGCTAACCGGGAGCAATGCCTCGGAGACCACCCAAACACAACAATAGCTGATCTCCTCAGGGAGACCAGCTACAAAAACACAGCGGAGCCTCACTTAAGAGTCTCAACACAGCAATCCAAAGTGCAAAGTTCCCTGGGAAAAGGGAATATGCAAAATAAATGTGGAGCCCCAGTAATGGGTCTACAACACAATGAAAGCCAGATATCCATCAAAGGAAGGAAAACCAAGCAAAGGGGTGTCTCCATTACAGAGATCACCAAATCCACCATATTAAGTGGCCCCTATGTCAAGATCCCGCTTTTTTACAAGCTTTAAGGATGTGACGGGGAAAACCTAAGCCAGTTATCCATCCACAGACAGCTGTTTCGGGGTGTTGCCCTCATCAGTGCGGAGTAGGATTCTGGCTAACCGGGAGCAATGCCTCGGAGACCACCCAAACACAACAATAGCTGATCTCCTCAGGGAGACCAGCTACAAAAACACCGCGGAGCCTCACTTAAGAGTCTCAACACAGCAATCCAAGTGCAAAGTTCCCTGGGAAAAGGGAATATGCAAAATAAATGTGGAGCCCCAGTTATGGGTCTACAACACAATGAAAGCCAGATATCCCTCAAAGTGAAGGAAAACCAAGCAAAGGGGTGTCTCCATTACAGAGATCACCAAATCCACCATATTAAGTGGCCCCTATGTCAAGATCCCGCTTTTTTACAAGCTTTAAGGATGTGACGGGAAAACCTAAGCCAGTTATCCATCCACAGACAGCTGTTTCGAGGTGTTGCCCCTCATCAGTGCGGAGTAGGATTCTGGCTAACCGGGAGCAATGCCTCAGAGACCACCCAAACACAACAATAGCTGATCTCCTCAGGGAGACCAGCTACAAAAACACCGCGGAGCCTCACTTAAGAGTCTCAACACAGCAATCCAAAGTGCAAAGTTCCTTGGGAAAAGGGAATATGCAAAATAAATGTGGAGCCCCAGTTATGGGTCTACAACACAATGAAAGCCAGATATCCCTCAAAGGAAGGAAAACCAAGCAAAGGGGTGTCTCCATTACAGAGATCACCAAATCCACCATATTAAGTGGCCCCTATGTCAAGATCCCGCTTTTTTTACAAGCTTTAAGGATGTGACGGGAAAACCTAAGCCAGTTATCCATCCACAGACAGCTGTTTCGGGGTGTTGCCCCTCATCAGTGCGGAGTAGGATTCTGGCTAACCGGGAGCAATGCCTCGGAGACCACCCAAACACAACAATAGCTGATCTCCTCAGGGAGACCAGCTACAAAAACACCGCAGAGCCTCACTTAAGAGTCTCAACACAGCAATCCGAAGTGCAAAGTTCCCTGGGAAAAGGGAATATGCAAAATAAATGTGGAGCCCCAGTTATGGGTCTACAACACAATGAAAGCCAGATATCCCTCAAAGGAAGGAAAACCAAGCAAAGGGATGTCTCCATTACAGAGATCACCAAATCCACCATATTAGGTGGCCCCTATGTCAAGATCCCGCTTTTTACAAGCTTTAAGGATGTGACGGGGAAAACCTAAGCCAGTTATCCATCCACAGACAGCTGTTTCGGGTGTTGCCCCTCATCACTGCGGAGTAGAATTCTGGCTAACCGGGAGCAATGCCTCGGAGACCACCCAAACACAACAATAGCTGATCTCCTCAGGGAGACCAGCTACAAAAACACCAGCGGAGCCTCACTTAAGAGTCTCAACACAGCAATCCGAAGTGCAAAGTTCCTTGGGAAAAGGGAATATGCAAAATAAATGTGGAGCCCCAGTTATGGGTCTACAACACAATGAAAGCCAGATATCCCTCAAAGGAAGGAAAACTAAGCAAAGGGGTGTCTCCATTACAGAGATCACCAAATCCACCATATTAAGTGGCCCCTATGTCAAGATCCCGCTTATTTTACAAGCTTTAAGGATGTGACGGGGAAAACCTAAGCCAGTTATCCATCCACAGACAGCTGTTTCAGGGTGTTGCCCCTCATCAGTGCGGAGTAGGATTCTGGCTAACCGGGAGCAATGCCTCGGAGACCACCCAAACACAACAATAGCTGATCTCCTCAGGGAGACCAGCTACAAAAACACTGCGGAGCCTCACTTAAGAGTCTCAACACAGCAATCCAAGTGCAAAGTTCCCTGGGAAAAGGGAATATGCAAAATAAATGTGGAGCCCCAGTTATGGGTCTACAACACAATGAAAGCCAGATATCCCTCAAAGGAAGGAAAACCAAGCAAAGGGGTGTCTCCATTACAGAGATCACCAAATCCACCATATTAAGTGGCCCCTATGTCAAGATCCCGCTTTTTTACAAGCTTTAAGGATGTGACGGGAAAACCTAAGCCAGTTATCCATCCACAGACAGCTGTTTCGGGGTGTTGCCCCTCATCAGTGCGGAGTAGGATTCTGGCTAACCGGGAGCAATGCCTCGGAGACCACCCAAACACAACAATAGCTGATCTCCTCAGGGAGACCAGCTACAAAAACACCGCGGAGCCTCACTTAAGAGTCTCAACACAGCAATCCAAAGTGCAAAGTTCCCTGGGAAAAGGGAATATGCAAAATAAATGTGGAGCCCCAGTTATGGGTCTACAACACAATGAAAGCCAGATATCCCTCAAAGGAAGGAAAACCAAGCAAAGGGGTGTCTCCATTACAGAGATCACCAAATCCACCATATTAAGTGGCCCCTATGTCAAGATCCCGCTTTTTACAAGCTTTAAGGATGTGACGGGGAAAACCTAAGCCAGTTATCCATCCACAGACAGCTGTTTCGGGGTGTTGCCCTCATCAGTGCGGAGTAGGATTCTGGCTAACCGGGAGCAATGCCTCGGAGACCACCCAAACACAACAATAGCTGATCTCCTCAGGGAGACCAGCTACAAAAACACCGCGGAGCCTCACTTAAGAGTCTCAACACAGCAATCCGAAGTGCAAAGTTCCTTGGGAAAAGGGAATATGCAAAATAAATGTGGAGCCCCAGTTATGGGTCTACAACACAATGAAAGCCAGATATCCCTCAAAGGAAGGAAAACCAAGCAAAGGGTGTCTCCATTACAGAGATCACCAAATCCACCATATTAAGTGGCCCCTATGTCAAGATCCCGCTTTTTTACAAGCTTTAAGGATGTGACGGGAAAACCTAAGCCAGTTATCCATCCACAGACAGTTGTTTCGGGTGTTGCCCCTCATCAGTGCGGAGTAGGATTCTGGCTAACCGGGAGCAATGCCTCCGAGACCACCCAAACACAACCATAGCTGATCTCCTCAGGGAGACCAGCTACGAAAACACCGCATGAGCCTCACTTAAGAGTCTCAACGCAGCAATCCAAAGTGCAAAGTTCCCTGGGAAAAGGGAATATGCAAAATAAATGTGGAGCCCCAGTTATGGGTCTACAACACAATGAAAGCCAGATATCCCTCAAAGGAAGGAAAACCAAGCAAAGGGCTGTCTCCATTACAGAGATCACCAAATCCACCATATTAAGTGGCCCCTATGTCAAGATCCCGCTTTTTTACAAGCTTTAAGGATGTGACGGGGAAAACCTAAGCCAGTTATCCATCCACAGACAGCTGTTTCGGGTGTTGCCCCTCATCAGTGCGGAGTAGGATTCTGGCTAACCGGGAGCAATGCCTCGGAGACCACCCAAACACAACAATAGCTGATCTCCTCAGGAGACCAGCTACAAAAACACCGCAGAGCCTCACTTAAGAGTCTCAACACAGCAATCCGAAGTGCAAAGTTCCCTGGGAAAAGGGAATATGCAAAATAAATGTGGAGCCCCAGTTATGGGTCTACAACACAATGAAAGCCAGATATCACTCAAAGGAAGGAAACCAAGCAAAGAGGTGTCTCCATTACAGAGATCACCAAATCCACCATATTAAGTGGCCCCTATGTCAAGATCCCGCTTTTTTACAAGCTTTAAGGATGTGACGGGGAAAACCTAAGCCAGTTATCCATCCACAGACAGCTGTTTCGAGGTGTTGCCCCTCATCAGTGCAGAGTATGATTCTGGCTAACCGGGAGCAATGCCTCGGAGACCACCCAAACACAACAATAGCTGATCTCCTCAGGGAGACCAGCTACAAAACACCGCGGAGCCTCACTTAAGAGTCTCAACACAGCAATCCGAGTGCAAAGTTCCCTGGGAAAAGGGAATATGCAAAATAAATGTGGAGCCCCAGTTATGGGTCTACAACACAATGAAAGCCAGATATCCCTCAAATGAAGGAAAACTAAGCAAAGAGGTGTCTCCATTACAGAGATCACCAAATCCACCATATTAAGTGGCCCCTATGTCAAGATCCCACTTTTTTACAAGCTTTAAGGATGTGACGGGAAAACCTAAGCCAGTTATCCATCCACAGACAGCTGTTTCGGGGTGTTGCCCTCATCAGTGCGGAGTAGAATTCTGGCTAACCGGGAGCAATGCCTCAGAGACCACCCAAACACAACAATAGCTGATCTCCTCAGGGAGACCAGCTACAAAACACCGCGGAGCCTCACTTAAGAGTCTCAACACAGCAATCCAAGTGCAAAGTTCCTTGGGAAAAGGGAATATGCAAAATAAATGTGGAGCCCCAGTTATGGGTCTACAACACAATGAAAGCCAGATATCCCTCAAAGGAAGGAAAACCAAGCAAAGGGGTGTCTCCATTACAGAGATCACCAAATACACCATATTAAGTGGCCCCTATGTCAAGATCCCGCTTTTTTACAAGCTTTAAGGATGTGACGCGGAAAACCTAAGCCAGTTATACATCCACAGACAGTTGTTTCGGGGTGTTGCCCCTCATCAGTGCAGAGTGGGATTCTGGCTAACCGGGAACAATGCCTCGGAGACCACCCAAACACAACCATAGCTGATCTCCTCAGGGAGACCAGCTACAAAAAACACAGCGGAGCCTCACTTAAGAGTCTCAACACAGCAATCCGAAGTGCAAAGTTCCCTGGGAAAAGGGAATATGCAAAATAAATGTGGAGACCCAGTAATGGATCTAAAACACAATGAAAGCCAGATATCCCTCAAAGTAAGGAAAACCAAGCAAAGGGGTGTCTCCATTACAGAGATCACCAAATCCACCATATTAAGTGGCCCCTATGTCAAGATCCCGCTTATTTTACAAGCTTTAAGGATGTGACGGGGAAAACCTAAGCCAGTTATCCATCCACAGACAGCTGTTTCGGGGGTGTTGCCCCTCATCACTGCGGAGTAGAATTCTGGCTAACCGGGAGCAATGCCTCGGAGACCACCCAAACACAACAATAGCTGATCTCCTAAGGAAGACCAGCTACAAAAAACACTGCGGAGCCTCACTTAAGAGTCTCAACACAGCAATCCGAAGTGCAAAGTTCCCTGGGAAAAGGGAATATGCAAAATAAATGTGGAGACCCAGTAATGGATCTACAACACAATGAAAGCCAGATATCCCTCAAAGTAAAGAAAACCAAGCAAAGGGGTGTATCCATTACAGAGATCACCAAATCCACCATATTAAGTGGCACCTATGTCAAGATCCCGCTTTTTTTACAAGCTTTAAGGATGTGACGGGGAAAACCTAAGCCAGTTATCCATCCACAGACAGCTGTTTCAGGGTGTTGCCCCTCATCAGTGCGGAGTAGGATTCTGGCTGACCGGGAGCAATGCCTCGGAGAACACCCAAACACAACAATAGCTGATCTCCTCAGGGAGACCAGCTACAAAAAAACACCGCGGAGCCTCACTTAAGTGTCTCAACACAGCAATCCAAAGTGCAAAGTTCCCTGGGAAAAGGGAATATGTAAAATAAATGTGGAGACCCAGTCATGGGTCTACAACACAATGAAAGCCAAATATCCCTCAAAGGAAGGAAAACCAAGCAAAGGGGTATCTCCATTACAGAGATTACCAAATCCACCATATTAATTGGCCCCTATGTCAAGATCCCGCTTTTTTTTACAAGCTTTAAGGATGTGACGGGGAAACCTAAGCCAGTTATCCATCCACAGACAGCTGTTTCGGGGTGTTGCCCCTCATCACTGCGTAGTAGAATTCTGGCTAACCGGGAGCAATGCCTCAGAGACCAACCAAACACAACAATAGCTGATCTCCTAAGGGAGACCAGCTACAAAAAATACAGCGGAGCCTCACTTAAGAGTCTCAACACAGCAATCCGAAGTGCAAAGTTCCTTGGGAAAAGGAAATATGCAAAATAAATGTGGAGCCCCAGTAATGGTTCTACAACACAATGAAAGCCAGATATCCCTCAAAGGAAGGAAAACCAAGCAAAGGGGTGTCTCCATTACAGAGATCACCAAATACACCATATTAAGTGGCCCCTATGTCAAGATCCCGCTTTTTTTTACAAGCTTTAAGGATGAGACGTGGAAAACCTAAGCCAGTTATACATCCACAGACAGTTGTTTCGGGGTGTTGCCCCTCATCAGTGCGGAGTGGGATTCTGGCTAACCGGGAGCAATGCCTCCGAGACCACCCAAACACAACCATAGCTGATCTCCTCAGGGAGACCAGCTACGAAAAACACCGCATAGCCTCACTTAAGAGTCTTAACGCAGCAATCCAAAGTGCAAAGTTCCCTGGGAAAAGGGAATATGCAAAATAAATGTGGAGCTCCAGTTATGGGTCTACAGCACAATGAAAGCCAGATATCCCTCAAAGGAAGGAAAACCAAGCAAAGGGCTGTCTTCATTACAGAGATCACCAAATCCACCATATTAGGTGGCCCCTATGTGAAGATCCCGCTTTTTTTACAAGCTTTAAGGATGTGAGGGGGAAAACCTAAGCCAGTTATCCATCCACAGACAGCTGTTTCGGGGTGTTGCCCCTCATCAGTGCGGAGTAGGATTCTGGCTAACCGGGAACAATGCCTCGGAGACCACCCAAACACAACAATATCTGATCTCCTCAGGGTGACCAGCTACAAAAAACACCACGGAGCCTCACTTAAGAGTCTCAACACAGCAATCCGAAGTGCAAAGTACCTTGGGAAAAGAGAATATGTAAAATAAATTTGGAGCCCCAGTTATGGGTCTACAACACAATGAAAGCCAGATATCCCTCAAAGGAAGGAAAACCAAGCAAAGGGGTGTCTCCATTACAGAGATCACCAAATCCACCATAGTAAGTGGCCCCCTATGTCAAGATCCCGCTTTTTATTTACAAGCTTTAAGGATGTGATGAGGAAAACCTAAGCCAGTTATCCATCCACAGACAGCTGTTTCGGGGTGTTGCGACTCATCAGTGCAGAGTAGGATTCTGGCTAACCGGGAGCAATGCCTCGGACACCACCCAAACACAACAAAAGCTGATCTCCTCAGGGAGACCAGCTACAAAAAACACTGTGGAGCCTCACTTAAGAGTCTCAACACAGCAATCCGAAGTGCAAAGTTCCCTGGGAAAAGGGAATATGCAAAATAAATGTGGAGCCCCAGTTATGGGTCTACAACACAATGAAAGCCAGATATCCCTCAAAGGAAGGAAAACAAAGCAAAGGGGTTTCTCCATTACAGAGATCTCCAAATCCACCATATTAAGTGGCCCCTATATCAAGATCCCGCTTTTTTTAAAATCTTTAAGGATGTGACGGGAAAACCTAAGCCAGTTATCCATCCACAGACAGCTGTTTCGGGGTGTTGTCCCTCATCAGTGCGGAGTAGGATTCTGGCTAACCGGGAGCAATGCCTCGGAGACCACCCAAACACAACAAAAGCTGATCTCCTCAGGGAGACCAGCTACAAAAAACAACGTGGAGCCTCACTTAAGAGTCTCAACACAGCAATCCAAAGTGCAAAGATCCATGGGAAAAGGGAATATGCAAAATAAATGTGGAGCCCCAGTTATGGGTCTACAACACAATGAAAGCCAGATATCCCTCAAAGGAAGGAAAACCAAGCAAAGGGGTGTCTCCATTACAGAGATCACCAAATGCACCATATTAAGTGGCCCCTATGTCAAGATCCCGCTTTTTTTTACAAGCTTTAAGGATGTGACGGGGAAAACCTAAGCCAGTCATCCATCCACAGACAGCTGTTTCGGGGTGTTGCCCATCAGTGCGGAGTACGATTCTGGCTAACCGGGAGCAATGCCTCGGAGACCCCCCAAACACAACAATAGCTGATCTCCTCAGGGAGACCAGCTACAAAAAACACCGCGGAGCCTCACTTAAGTGTCTCAACACAGCAATCCAAAGTGCAAAGTTCCCTGGGAAAAAGGAATATGCAAAATAAATGTGGAGCCCTAGTAATGGTTCTACAACACAATGAAAGCCAGATATCCCTCAAAGGAAGGAAAACCAAGCAAAGGGATGTCTCCATTACAGAGATCACCAAATCCACCATATTAAGTGGCCCCTATGTCAAGATCCGGCTTTTTTTTTTTACAAGCTTTAAGGATGTGACGCGGAAAACCTAAGCCAGTTATACATCCACAGACAGTTGTTTCGGGGTGTTGCCCCTCATCAGTGCGGAGTGGGATTCTGTCTAACTAGGAGCAATGCCTCCGAGACCACCCAAACACAACCATAGCTGATCTCCTCAGGGAGACCAGCTACGAAAACCACCGCATAGCCTCACTTAAGAGTCTTAACGCAGCAATCCGAAGTGCAAAGTTCCCTGGGAAAAGGGAATATGCAAAATAAATGTGATGCCCCAGTTATGGGTCTACAACACAATGAAAGCCAGATATCCCTCAAAGGAAGGAAAACCAAGCAAAGGGCTGTCTTTATTACAGAGATTACCAAATCCACCATATTAGGTAGCCCCTATGTGAAGATCCCGCTTTTTTTACAAGCTTTAAGGATGTGACGGGGAAAACCTAAGCCAGGTAGCCATCCACAGACAGCTTTTTTGGGGTGTTGCCCCTCATCAGTGCGGAGTAGGATTCTGGCTAACCGGGAACAATGCCTCGGAGACCACCCAAACACAACAAAAGCTGATCTCCTCAGGGAGACCAGCTACAAAAAACACCGTGGAGCCTCACTTAAGAGTCTCAACACAGCAATCCGAAGTGCAAAGTTCCATGGGAAAAGGGAATATGCAAAATAAATGTGGAGCCCCAGTTATGTGTCTACAACACAATGAAAGCCAGATAGCCCTCAAAGGAAGGAAAACCAAGCAAAGGGGTGTCTCCATTACAGAGATCACCAAATACACCATATTAAGTGGCCCCTATGTCAAGATCCCGCTTTTTTTTACAAGCTTTAAGGATGTGACGGGGAAAACCTAAACCAGTCAGCCATCCACAGACAGCTGTTTCGGGGTGTTGCCCATCAGTGCGGAGTAGGATTCTGGCTAACCGGGAGCAATGCCTCGGAGACCACCCAAACACAACAATAGCTGGTCTCCTCAGTGAGACCAGCTACAAAAAACACCGCGGAGCCTCACTTAAGAGTCTCAACACAACAATCCGAAGTGCAAAGTTCACTGGGAAACTGGAATATGCAAAATAAATGTGTAGCCCCAGTTATGGGTCTACAACACAATGAAAGCCAGATATCCCTCAAATGAAGGAAAACCAAGCAAATGGGTGTCTCCATTACATAGATCACCAAATCCACCATATTAAGTGGCCCCTATGTCAAGATCCCGCTTTTTTTACAAGCTTTAAGGATGTGACGGGGAAAACATAAGCCAGTTATCCATCCACAGACAGCTGTTTCGGGGAGTTGCCCCCTCATCAGTGCGGAGTAGGATTCTTGCTAACCGGGAGCAATGCCTCGGAGACCACCCAAACACAACAATAGCTGATCTCCTCAGGGAGACCAGCTACAAAAAACAATGCGGAGCCACACTTAAGAGTCTCAACACAGCAATCCTAAGTGCAAAATTTCTTGGGAAAAGGGAATATGCAAAGTAAATGTGGAGCACCAGTTATGGGTCTACAACACAATGAAAGCCAGATATCCCTCAAAGTAAGGAAAACCAAGCAAAGGGGTGTCTCCATTACAGAGATCACCAAATCCACCATATTAAGTGGCCCCTATGTGAAGATCTCGCTTTTTTTACAAACTTTAAGGATGTGACAGGGGGGAAACCTAAGCCAGTTATCCATCCACAGACAGCTGTTTCGGGGTGTTGCCTCTCATCAGTGCGGAGTAGGATTCTGGCTGACGAGAGCAATGCCTCGGAGACCACTAAAACACAACAATAGCTGATCTCCTCAGGGAGACCAGCTACAAAAAACACTGCAGAGCCTAACTTAAGAGTCTCAACACAGCAATCCAAAGTGCAAAGCTCCCTGGGAAAAGGGAATATGCAAAATAAATGTGGAGCCCCAGTTATGGGTCTACAACACATTGAAAGCCAGATATCCCTCAAAGGAAGGAAAACCAAGCAAAGTGTTGTCTCCATTACAGAGATCACCAAATCCACCATATTAAGTGGCCCCTCTGTCAAAATCCCGTTTTTTTTTACAAGCTTTAAGGATGTGACAGGGAAAACCTAAGCCAGTTATCCATCCACAGACAGCTGTTTTGGGGTGTTGCCCCCTCATCAGGGCGGAGTAGGATTCTGGCTAACCGGGAGCAATGACTCGGGGACCACCCAAACACAACAATAGCTGATCTCCTCAGGGAGACCAGCTACAAAAAACACAGTGGAGCCTCACTTAAGAGTCTCAACACAGCAATCCGAAGTGCAAAGTTCCCTGGGAAAAGGGAATATGCAAAATAAATGTGGAGCCCCAGTTATGGGTCTACAACACAATGAAAGCCAGATATCCCTCAAAGGAAGGAAAACCAAGCAAAGGGGTGTCTCTATTACAGAGATAACCAAATCCACCATATTAAGTGGCCTCTATGTGAAAATCCCGCTTTTTTTACAAGCTGTAAGGATGTGACGGGGAAAACCTAAGCCAGTTATCCATCCACAGACAGCTGTTTCAGGGTGTTGCCCCTCATCAGTGCGGGGTAGGATTCTGGCTAACCGGGAGCAATGCCTCGGAGACCACCCAAACACAACAATAGCTGATCTCCTCAGGGAGACCAGCTACAAAAAACACAGCGGAGCCTCACTTAAGAGTCTCAACACAGCAATCCGAAGTGCAAAGTTCCCTAGGAAAAGGGAATATGCAAAATAAACGTGGAGCCCCAGTTATGGGTCTACAACACAATGAAAGCCAGATATCCCTCAAAGGAAGGAAAACCAAGCAAAGGGGTGTCTCCATTACAGAGATCACCAAATCCACCATATTAAGTGGCCCCTATGTCAAGATCCCGCTTTTTTTACAAGCTTTAAGGATGTGACGTGGAAAACCTAAGCCAGTTATCCATCCCCAGACAGCTGTTTCGGGGTGTTGCCCCTCATCAGTGCGGAGTAGGATTCTGTCTAACCGGGAGCAATGCCTCGGAGACCACCCAAACACAACAATAGCTGATCTCCTCAGTGAGACCAGCTACAAAAAACACCACGGAGCCTCACTTAAGAGTCTCAACACAGCAATCCGAAGTGCAAAGCTCCCTGGGAAAAGGGAATATGCAAAGTAAATGTGGAGCACCAGTTATGGGTCTACAACACATTGAAAGCCAGATATCCCTCAAAGGAAGGAAAACCAAGCAAAGTGTTGTCTCCATTACAGAGATCACCAAATCCACCATATTAAGTGGCCCCTCTGTCAAAATCACGTTTTTTTTTTACAAGCTTTAAGGATGTGACAGGGAAAACCTAAGCCAGTTATCCATCCACAGACAGCTGTTTTGGGGTGTTGCCCCCTCATCAGGGCGGAGTAGGATTCTGGCTAACCGGGAGCAATGACTCGGGGACCACCCAAACACAACAATAGCTGATCTCCTCAGGGAGACCAGCTACAAAAAACACCGCGGAGCCTCACTTAAGAGTCTCAACACAGCAATCCGAAGTGCAAAGTTCCCTGGGAAAAGGGAATATGCAAAATAAATGTGGAGCCCCAGTTATGGGTCTACAACACAATGAAAGCCAGATATCCCTCAAAGTAAGGAAAACCAAGCAAAGGGGTGTCTCCATTACAGAGATCACCAAATCCACCATATTAAGTGGCCCCTATGTCAAGATCCCGCTTTTTTTACAAGCTTTAAGGATGTGACGGGGAAAACCTAAACCAGTTATCCATCCACAGACAGCTGTTTCGGGGTGTTGCCCCTCATCAGTGCGGAGTAGGATTCTGGCTAACCGGGAGCAATGCCTCGGCGACCACCCAAACACAACAATAGCTGATCTCCTCAGGGAGACCAGCTACAAAAAACACAGTGGAGCTTTACTTAAGAGTCTCAACACAGCAATCCGAAGTGCAAAGTTCCCTGGGAAAAGGGAATATGCAAAATAAATGTGGAGCCCCAGTTATGGGTCTACAACACAATGAAAGCCAGATATCCCTCAAAGTAAGGAAAACCAAGCAAAGGGGTGTCTCCATTACAGAGATCACCAAATCCACCATATTAAGTGGCCCCTATGTGAAGATCTCGCTTTTTTAAAAAGCTTTAAGGATGTGACGGGGAAAACCTAAGCCAGTTATCCATCCACAGACAGCTGTTTCGGGGTGTTGCCCCTCATCAGTGCAGAGTAGGATTCTGGCTAACCGGGAGCAATGCCTCGGTGACCACCCAAACACAACAATAGCTGACCTCCTCAGGGAGACCAGCTACAAAAAACAAAGCGGAGCCTCACTTAAGAGTCTCAACACAGCCATCCAAAGTGCAAAGTTCCCTGGTAAAAGGGAATATGCAAAATAAATGTGGAGCCCCAGTTATGGGTCTACAACACAATGACAGCCAGATATCCCTCAAAGGAAGGAAAACCAAGCAAAGGGGTGTCTCCATTACAGAGATCACCAAATCCACCATATTAAGTGGCCCCTATGTCAAGATCCCGTTTTTTTACAAGCTTTAAGGATGTGACAGGGAAAACCTAAGCTAGGTATCCATCCACAGACAGCTGTTTCGGGGTGTTGCCCCTCATCAGTGGGGAGTAGGATTCTGGTTAACCGGGAGCAATGCCTCGGAGAATACTCAAACACAACAATAGCTGATCTCAGGGAGACCAGCTACAAAAACCAATGCGGAGCCTCACTTAAGAGTCTCAACACAGCAATCCAAAGTGCAAAGCTCCCTGGGAAACAGGAATATGCAAAATAAATTTGGAGCCCCAGTTATGGGTCTACAACACAATGAAAGTCAGATATCCCTCAAAGGAAAGAAAACCAAGCAAAGGGGTGTCTCCATTACAGAGATCACCAAATCCACCATATTAAATGGCCCCTATGTCAAGATCCCGCTTTTTTACAAGCTTTAAGGATGTGACAGAGAAAACCTAAGCTAGGTATCCATCCACAGACAGCTGTTTCGGGGTGTTTACCCTCATCAATGTGGAGTAGGATTCTGGCTAACCGGGAGCAATGCTACGAAGACTACTCAAACACAACAATAGCTGATCTCAGGGAGACCAGATACAAAAAACACAGCAATCCGAAGTGCAAAGTTCCCTGGGAAACAGGAATATGCAAAACAAACGTGGAGCCCCAGTTATGGGTCTACAACACAATGAAAGCCAGATATCCCTCAAAGGAAGGAAAACCAAGCAAAGGGGTGTCTCCATTAAAGATATCACCAAATCCACCATATTAAGTGGCCCCTATGTCAAGATACCGCTTTTTTTACAAGCTTTAAGGATGTGACGGGGAAAACCAAAGCCAGTTATCCATCCCCAAACAGCTGTTTCGGGGTGTTGCCCCTCATCAGTGAGTAGTAGGATTCTGGCTAACCAGGAGCAATGCCTCGGAGACCACCCAAACACAACAATAGCTGATCTCCTCAGGGAGACCAGCTACAAAAAACACAGCAGAGCCTCACTTAAGAGTCTTAACTCAGCAATCCGAAGTGCAAAGTTCCCTGGGAAACAGGAATATGCAAAATAAATGTGGAGCCCCAGTTATGGTTCTACAACACAATGAAAGCCAGATATCCCTCAAAGGAAGGAAAACCAAGCAAAGGAGTGTCTCCATTACAGAAATCACCAAATCCACCATATTAAGTGGCCCCTATGTCAAGATCCCGCTTTTTTACAAGCTTTAAGGATGTGACAGGGAAAACCTAAGCTAGGTATCCATCCACAGACAGCTGTTTCGGTGTGTTGCCCCCTCATCAGTGTGGATTAGGATTCTGGCTAACCGGGAGCAATGCCTCGGAGACTACTCAAACACAACAATAGCTGATCTCAGGGAGACCAGCTACAAAAAACACAGCGGAGCCTCACTTAAGAGTCTTAACTCAGCAATCCGAAGTGCAAAGTTCCCTGGGAAACAGGAATATGCAAAATAAATGTGGAGTCCCAATTATGGGTGTACAACACAATGAAAGCCAGATATCCCTCAAAGGAAGGAAAACCAAGCAAAGGGGTGTCTCCATTACAGAGATCACCAAATCGACCATATTAAAAGGCCCCAATGTCAAGATCCCGCTTTTTTAAAAGCTTTAAGGATGTGACGGGGAAAACATAAGCCAGTTATCCATCCACAGACAGCTGTTTCGGGGAGTTGCCCCCTCATCAGTGCGGAGTTGGATTCTTGCTAACCGGGATCAATGCCTCGGAGACCTCCCAAACACAACAATAGCTGATCTCCTCAGGGGGACCAGCTACAAAAAACAATGCGGAGCCACACTTAAGAGTCTCAACACAGCAATCCTAAGTGCAAAATTTCTTGGGAAAAGGGAATATGCAAAGTAAATGTGGAGCACCAGTTATGGGTCTACAACACAATGAAAGCCAGATATCCCTCAAAGTAAGGAAAACCAAGCAAAGGGGTGTCTCCATTACAGAGATCACCAAATCCACCATATTAAGTGGCCCCTATGTGAAGATCTCGCTTTTTTTACAAACTTTAAGGATGTGACGGGGAAAACCTAAGCCAGTTATCCATCCACAGACAGCTGTTTCGGGGTGTTGCCCCTCATCAGTGCGGAGTAGGATTCTGGCTGACGAGAGCAATGCCTCGGAGACATCTAAAAAACAATAATAGCTGATCTCCTCAGGGAGACCAGCTACAAAAAACACTGCAGAGCCTAACTTAAGAGTCTCAACACAGCAATCCGAAGTGCAAAGTTCCCTGGGAAAAGGGAATATGCAAAATAAATGTGGAGCCCCAGTTATGGGTCTTCAACACAATGAAAGCCAGATATCCCTCAAAGGAAGGAAAACCAAGCAAAGGGGTGTCTCTATTACAGAGATCACCAAATCCACCATATTAAGTGGCCCCTATGTGAAAATCCCGCTTTTTTTACAAGCTGTAAGGATGTGACGGAGAAAACCTAAGCCAGTTATCCATCCACAGACAACTGTTTCAGGGTGTTGCCCCTCATCAGTGCGGGGTAGGATTCTGGCTAACCGGGAGCAATGCCTCGGAGACCACCCAAACACAACAATAGCTGATCTCCTCAGGGAGACCAGCTACCAAAAACACAGCGGAGCCTCACTTAAGAGTCTCAACACAGCAATCCGAAGTGCAAAGTTCCCTAGGAAGAGGGAATATGCAAAATAAACGTGGAGAACCAGTTATGGGTCTACAACACAATGAAAGCCAGATATCCCTCAAAGGAAGGAAAACCAAGCAAAGGGATGTCTCCATTGCAGAGATCACCAAATCCACCATATTAAGTGGCCCCTATGTGAAGATCTCGCTTTTTTAAAAAGCTTTAAGGATGTGACGGGGAAAACCTAAGCCAGTTATCCATCCACAGACAGCTGTTTCGGGGTGTTGCCCCTCATCAGTGGGGAGTAGGATTCTGGTTAACCGGGAGCAATGCCTCGGAGACTACTCAAACACAACAATAGCTGATCTCAGGGAGACCAGCTACAAAAACCAATGCGGAGCCTCACTTAAGAGTCTCAACACAGCAATCCAAAGTGCAAAGCTCCATGGGAAACAGGAATATGCAAAAGAAATTTGGAGCCCCAGTTATGGGTCTACAACACAATGAAAGCCAGATATCCCTCAAAGGAAGGAAAACCAAGCAAAGGGGTGTCTCCATTACAGAGATCACCAAATCCACCATATTAAATGGCCCCTATGTCAAGATCCCGCTTTTTTACAAGCTTTAAGGATGTGACAGAGAAAACCTAAGCTAGGTATCCATCCACAGACAGCTGTTTCGGGGTGTTGCCCCTCATCAATGTGGAGTAGGATTCTGGCTAACCGGGAGCAATGCCTCGGAGACTACTCAAACACAACAATAGCTGATCTCAGGGAGACCAGCTACAAAAAACACAGCGGAGCCTCACTTAAGAGTCTTAACTCAGCAATCCGAAGTGCAAAGTTCCCTGGGAAACAGGAATATGCAAAATAAATGTGGAGTCCCAATTATGGGTGTACAACACAATGAAAGCCAGATATCCCTCAAAGGAAGGAAAACCAAGCAAAGGGGTGTCTCCATTACAGAGATCACCAAATCGACCATATTAAAAGGCCCCAATGTCAAGATCCCGCTTTTTTAAAAGCTTTAAGGATGTGACAGGGAAAATCTAAGCTAGGTATCCATCCACAGACAGCTGTTTCGGGGTGTTGACCCTCATCAGTGTGGAGTAGGATTCTGGCTAACCGGGAGCAATGCCTTGGAGACTACTCCAACACAACAATAGCTGATCTCAGGGAGACCAGCTACAAAAACCAATGCGGAGCCTCACTTAAGAGTCTCAACACAGCAATCCGAAGTGCAAAGTTCCCTGGGAAACAGGAATATGCAAAATAAATGTGGAGCCCCAGTTAAGGGTCTATAACACAATGAAAGCCATATATCACTCAAAGGAAGAAAAACCAAGCAAAGGGGTGTCTCCATTACAGAGATCACCAAATCCACCATATTAAGTGGCCCCTATGTCAAGATCCTGCTTTTTTACAAGCTTTAAGGATGTGACAGGGGAAAACCTAAGCTAGGTATCCATCCACAGACAGCTGTTTCGGGGTGTTGCCCCTCATCAGTGTGGAGTATGATTCTGGCTAACCGGGAGCAATGCCTCGGAGACTACTCAAACACAACAATAGCTGATCTCAGGGAGACCAGCTACAAAAAACACAGCGGAGCCTCACTTAAGAATCTTAACTCAGCAATCCGAAGTGCAAATTTCCCTGGGAAACAGGAATATGCAAAATAAATGTGGAGTCCCAATTATGGGTGTACAACACAATGAAAGCCAGATATCCCTCAAAGGAAGGAAAACCAAGCAAAGGGGTGTCTCCATTACAGAGATCACCAAATCGACCATATTAAAAGGCCCCAATGTCAAGATCCCGCTTTTTTAAAAGCTTTAAGGATGTGACAGGGAAAATCTAAGCTAGGTATCCATCCACAGACAGCTGTTTCGGGGTGTTGCCCCTCATCAGTGTGGAGTAGGATTCTGGCTAACCGGGAGCAATGCCTTGGAGACTACTCAAACACAACAATAGCTGATCTCAGGGAGACCAGCTACAAAAACCAATGCGGAGCCTCACTTAAGAGTCTCAACACAGCAATCCGAAGTGCAAAGTTCCCTGGGAAACAGGAATATGCAAAATAAATGTGGAGCCCCAGTTAAGGGTCTACAACACAATGAAAGCCATATATCACTCAAAGGAAGGAAAACCAAGCAAAGGGGTGTCTCCATTACAGAGATCACCAAATCCACCATATTAAGTGGCCCCTATGTCAAGATCCCGCTTTTTTTACAAGCTTTAAAGATGTGACAGGGAAAACCTAAGCTAGGTATCCATCCACAGCCAGCTGTTTCGGGGTGTTGCCCCTCATCAGTGTGGAGTATAATTCTGGCTAACCGGGAGCAATGCCTCGGAGACTACTCAAACACAACAATAGCTGATATCAGGGAGACCAGCTACAAAAAACACAGCGGAGCCTCAACACAGCAATCCGAAGTGCAAAGTTCCCTGGGAAACAGGAATATGCAAAATAAATGTGGAGCCCCAGTTATGGGTCTACAACACAATGAAAGCCAGATATCCCTCAAAGGAAGGAAAACCAAGCAAAGGGTTGTCTCCATTACAGAGATCACCAAATCCACCATATTAAGTGGCCCCTATGTCAAGATCCCACTTTTCTACAAGCTTTCAGGATGTGACAGGGAAAACCTAAGCTAGGTATCCATCCACAGACAGCTGTTTCGGGGTGTTGCCCCTCATCAGTGTGGAGTAGGATTCTGGCTAACCGGGAGCAATGCCTCGGAGACTACTCAAACACAACAATAGCTGATCTCAGGGAGACAAGCTACAAAAAACACCGCGGAGCCTCAACACAGCAATCCGAAGTGCAAAGTTCCCTGGGAAACAGGAATATGCAAAATAAATGTGGAGCCCCAGTTATGGGTCTACAACACAATGAAAGCCAGATATCCCTCAAAGGAAGGAAAACCAAGCAAAGGGGTGTCTCCATTACAGAGATCACCAAATCCACCATATTAAGTGGCCCCTATGTCAAGATTCCGCTTTTTTACAAGCTTTACACTCAGTTCACACTTTCGCGTAAAACGCCGCTTTCGAACGCGCAAAAAAACGCACAACAGTACAGGAACCATGCATTCCAATGGAGGTGGTTCACACTTGCGCGTTTTAATGCGCGTTCGTAGGCGCCTAAAAACGTCCGACGCATAGGCAAGTATGTTCGCATTAATTTGGGCGTTTATCCAGCGTTTGGTTCCAATAGACTACAATGGGAAACGCCATAGGCGTGTTGTTCGGGCGTTTGTGCAGCGTAAAACGCGCCTATGGACGCTAGTTTGCAACATGCTGAAAAAGGCCAAAGCAACATGTGCAAAGCACCCAGAGTTTAGCTGGAGAGCAGCCATGGAGGAGGCCTGTGATTCAGAAAACATTATCAGGCTGGTGCAGGCCAAACGGTGCCTATATGACACCCAAGACCCCTATTATAAAAACCGCAGGGTCCGACTACAAGCCTGGGAGGACATTTGCAAGTCCATCTGGCCAGAGTGGCCGCAGTTTACCAAGAGTGTCCGACAAGGCAAAGGTATGTGTGATTTAATTTCTGACCTCAAAATCTAGTGTGCACTGGTGTCCAAAATATTATATGTAATAGCTCTGGCCATCTCTGGCAACACGGCTTGAGGTAATGTCCAACTGCACCTACACAAATGTTGTGCTGTCTTGTACTTGCTGGAGCCTTGCAGGCATGCATGTAGCTGTATTTGGCCATCACCTACAGTGCCGCACCATCACCAAACTTATTATAGTATATGGGCACTCTTTTTGCATAGTTAGCCTTGTCTCATGGGCACATAACAATTTGGATCCAGTACCCTCTGGCCTGTAGTAATTGCCTGCTGCTGTGTGTCACCTGTTTTGTAGGTGTAAATATGCTAGCAAACGGCACAAACTGTGGGGGCTTTCAGAATGGTTAGTTTCTCCTCCTACATGTTATGTCTCCCTTCTAGTGAGGTCTGTGTAGGAGTTGTATGTGGGATGTGTCAGTTGTTATGTGGCCAGTTGGTAGTTGCCCCTGCGCACATTATGGGTCAGTGCAATGTTCCAGTACTATCAATCAAGTGGAAATGGTTCAGCTGAATAGTGTTTGTATGCGCTGTGTATGAAAGCTAATGTTGGCCAATGCAGAGAAGTTGCTCTATTTGTGGCCTTGTTATGCGGAATAGTAACTTGCTAGTGAGGTGACGTATGTAAAACAATATGACTGATAGTGGCCTATGTATTTACGGACACATTTCTGTGGTGTATACGTCAGGGAAGTCGAATCTCGGCCCTCCAGCCGTTTCATACATGCTACTGTGATCATGCTCTACCATAGCTTCACACACAGTTAGCATGGTATTTGTTGTGAGTTATATTCAGCTGGAGGGCCGCGATTTTGTAGTGAAAATATTTTCGTACATTCGCATTTATAGGCACATGAATGGCCACATTAATTGCTCCCTCATTAGGAATGAATCTAATGGTGGAGTCTTTACCCCCAAATGGTGAGACCTAATTTCGGCCACCATTTGCTTATTACCACACGTAATTGGAATATTGCCTCCTAAAGGCCACTCTCCATGGCCCATCATATATGAAAAAACTTGATGAGACAAAATGGCTCAAACAGAATTTTTAATTCCGAAAATTATCAGCAAACAATAAAGAAAATGTAACAGAAAATAAGTAACGCAAATATATTTAAATAGCGTCTAACTGCCATGGTAACGCCCCATGTGGCGACATAAAATAAGCAGTAAACTGCTCCCGCACTGCTGCACCTTGTCTGTGGCCACGCACAACGCTAGGACGATGACTGTGCAGGGAATGGGTGAGGGAATCTTCAAAATTATACCCGTCTCTTGCCCGGACGAAATTATGCAGTACGCAGGCTGCTTTAACGGCCGATATGGCAGTCTCCAATTTGAGGTGAATGGGTGTGTGGAGAAATCGCCATTTGTTGGCGAGTATGCCAAAGCGCACTCCACAACCCTGCGCGCTCTAGTCAGCCGATAATTGAAGACTCGCCTGGCTAGAGAGAGTCCCCTGCTGGAATACGGCCTCATCAGGTTTTCGCCCAGTGCAAAGGCCTCGTCGCCCACAAAGACAAAGGGCATCGCTGGTGAAGTGGTGCCAGGCAGTGCGGTGTGCTCAGGGAGATCCAGAGCCTTGTCCTGTAGCATTTTGCCAAAATCGGAATGGGCAAAGACCGCAGAGTCGGACCTACTGCCATATGAGCCCACGTCAATGTACCGGAAGCTATAGTTGGCATCACACATCGCAAATAAGACGAAAGAAAAATATTTTTATAATTATAATATTGGCTCCCACTTCGAACCGGCTTCTTTATGCGGATATGTTTGCCATCTATAGCTCCGGCACAGTTGGGGAATTGGCAGGTTTGCTGGAAGACATCCGCTATTTCCTTCCACTGCTCCTTATGCGGTTGGGCCATCACTGCTGCATGGAGCGCATCCCATATTGCCACGCAGGTCTCACGGATGATCACACTTGCAGTGGATTTCCCAACCAAAAAGCATAATGTAGACTGGCCAAAGACTGGCCTGTACCTAGGTACCTGAAAAGAGAAAAAAATAATTAGAATGAACGTTTTGTTTTATATTTTTAGTCAACACCATTAAAAAAATGGAAAAGTATCAAGGACGCTTTCATACGACATCGCCGCCTAGAGAGGGAGCAGAGGAGCGGATCATCACCCACACGCTCTTGTTATGTGCATGCGGAGCAAATGGCCTTCTTGATTCCCTGCACTGAAATGAGGAGGTGAGACATTGTAGTCCTCATTGGGGAGAGGATGTGGCATTACATAATGTCACATATATTCACATTGATATGGCGAAGATACTTAACTATATATTTCTCGTTAACAGCACAGAGAGTAGCTGGGAACAGAGTCAGGCTGCAGATGAGGCGGAAGATGACTCTGGCCACACTCGGGACAGCGAGCCAGGACCATCTTCTGCGGCAACCAGTCCACCAGGGACAGAGGGCCCTCCGACGCTTACAAGCCCCACACAGCCAGGCCCATCTGTGCCAGAAGCCACTCGCCAGCTAAGGGCCAAAAGGAGGACCGACTGATAGCCAGCCTGGATGCCCTGGCACATCCGGTACCAAAAATGTCCAGTAACGGGTATTTCCTTCTCAGTCTGGAGGACAGAATGCAAAATGTACCCAGACCGCAACTCACCACAGTCCAAGAGATGCTGACCCGAACGCTGGACACTTTTGCGTTACCGTTCCAGGAAACCCAGCCAGGACCCCAGCAGGCCACACAACTGGCCTCACAACTGGCCACACAACTGGCCACACAACTGGCCACACAACTGGCCACACAACTGGCCATACAGCTTTAACCTGTAATGGCCCAACATCAGGCCCCGCATCTGTCCCCACACCAGGCCACAAAGATCGCCCAACAAGTGGCAACTGAAATGGCAACAGAAGTGGCCACTGAAATGACCACCAAAGTGGCTACAAAAATTGCTTCAATGCATGGCCCGATGCAGGCTCCTATGCAGCCTCCTCTCCCGGCTCCTAGGCAGCCTCCTATCCCCGCTCCTAGGCAGCCTCCTATCCCCGCTCCTAGGCAGCATCCAATTCCGGATCATAGGCAGCATCCAATTCCGGATCCAATGCAGCCTACTATGCAGGCCCCTAGGCAGGACCCCCAGTATGGGCAACAATATGGCCACCCACATGGTCCACAATTTAGCCAACATGGGCCAACAAATCCAACAACATATGGGCAAATATATCCACAGCAGTATGCTCCACAGGGATCACAATATGCTGAACAATATTCTCAACCTGCGGAACCTGTGCAACAATATAGCCAATACTATGGCCAACATTACGACCAACATGGCCCCCAAGAAGGTCCACATTATGGCCACCAGTATGGCCTGACCACATCCACAAGCACCACCACCAGCACACAGGCCAATGCCGAGCTTCAAACGCGGCAAAACAATCAAACAAGGCGGGATCCGGACCCAGAAACAACCGGGCAAGATTATGAGGACCTGTGAGAGATGGTACTGCGATTGAAAGTGCCGGTAGTTGAAGTGGCAACTACGTTAGTTATATTCTATTAAAAGGATTAACATATATTGTTTGCATATTGCACAAATGTTATGTGCAGTTTTGTGTACTCCGTATAAACATGTTGGGGAATGTACTGAGTTTCTTTATTGCACCAAACATAAAAAAATTACTAACTATATGTTTGGAGTCTTTATTCCATGGGAAGGGTTACACCTTGCAAAGGTGGCTACATGATGCATGTGCTGAATATTTATAGTAACAAGCATACCACAGAAACAACACTAAAATGCAAAAACACTCATATACAGTCGCTACACAATAGACATGTTTGTGAAGGGCACGATGTATATAAAACTTACCGCAAAGTTATGACCAGTCTTTCCACAGGTGGAATGCTGTCCCGCATGAAGGTGTCCTGGTGCATCAAACGACTCTCCAACAGCCCCAGGAGCTCGTCAAAGCTGGAGACGATAAAAATTCTGAAAAATAAACATTACTACATTACTACACTCTCTGTAAAACAAATAAAAAAAAAAAACATCACGTATACATACTAACCTGGGAATGGACATTCTCATGTAGCCAAAAAACTGGTCCTCATGGGCACGCAGGTTCTGGTAGAGAGCCCAGAACTGGCCCCTCTCCTGCCGCTGGGCAATGACCGGATGGACCCAGAACCGTCGCCTGCTGTCCCTCCTTCTCCTCAAACGCTCAAGTTGGATTGCAGTCACAACCACTGCAACATGTCGCCTCCTGTAGCAGTCCATTTTGGCCAAAACACACACTAGATCAGCCACCATGGAATTTCACACCTCAAAAGCACTCTGATTGGCCAAACTATATATAGCGAGGGCTGTTTGGTCATCGGCCCACTATGCAGTCAATCACATAAACGCGCCTACACTATTTACAAAAACGCTTGAAAAAAACGCGCCTAAACGCCTGTCTTGAACGCGCATAAAACGCTAGGCTTCTAAACGCTCAGGTCTGAACCCAGTGTTAAGGATGTGACAGGGAAAACCTAAGCTAGGTATCCATCCACAGACAGCTGTTTCGGGGTGTTGCCCCTCATCAGTGTGGAGTAGGATTCTGGCTAACCGGGAGCGATGCCTCGGAGACCACTCAAACACAACAATAGCTGATCTCAGGGAGACCAGTTGCAAAAAACACCGCGGAGCCTCACTTAAGAGTCTCAACACGGCAATCCGAAGTGCAAAGCTCCCTGGGAAACACGAATATGCAAAATAAATGTGGAGCCCCAGTTATGGGTCTACAACACAATGAAAGCCAGATATCCCTCAAAGGAAGGAAAACCAAGCAAAGGGGTGTCTCCATTACAGAGATCACCAAATCCACCATATTAAGTGGCCCCTATGTCAAGATCCCGCTTTTTTACAAACCTTAAGGATGTGACAGGGAAAACCTAAACTAGGTATCCATCCACAGACAGCTGTTTCGGGGTGTTGCACCTCATCAGTGTGGAGTAGGATTCTGGCTAACCGGGAGCAATGCCTCGGAGACCACTTAAACACAACAATAGCTGATCTCAGGGAGACCAGCTACAAAAAACACTGCGGAGCAAAAGGCACTATATATAAAAGGGGTTAGAAAGCATGAGGCACTATATAAAGAGGATGCAGAGGAGGCACTATAAAGGAGGTAGACAGGATGAGGCATTATAGAGGTACTATAATAAGGCGGTGATACAGATGTGGAAATCATTCCTACATTCAGCTAAGAAAGCTCCCATGTACTCTATTCGGAGACAACATCTTATCTCCTCCAGAGAGCGAAGGTTCCATCCTACCAAAGAAACCACGCCTCCTTGCTAGGTCATATATGCTCCTCTGCTGTTAGTATAGACTGCATTACAAGATGGCCGCAGTAGTTGGATGTTTACATACCAGAGTTAGAAAAAAAATGCACACTGAGCAGATGCCAAGTGTTATCTCTTTTCATATTTTCATATTTCAGCCAATGTAACAATGCCACATGCCTCAGAGGGAATGAATCTCTGATGTCTATATATTATCTGCTATACTTCCTGTAATAAATTAGAAATTACTTTGACCCCAATGTGTGTCACTGTTATTTTCTCCATGCACGTAAAAGCCTTGGCTTATCACTAATTTAGAGCAGTAGAGCAAACATAATCAGCCCTGATTGAGGGCATCTTTAACAGGTGGCGCCCGAACCCGGGGCCACAGGAGAAGTAGCATCAGTAGCCGAAGTTTGGGGGTTCCCAGGGCATGGTGGACAGCGCTTGCGGAGGAGGCCTGCAGACTCAAATCAGGTGAGAAAATCTGTTTATCTCATCTGCCACTTGCTGCGCTCCACTCTGCTGTGGTAATCTGTTCTGCTATTGGTGTTGCATTGCATTGTGGGTAGCAACTTCGGTTGACAGTAAATCCTGTGTGGCCCTAGACCCTTTTAGAAGAAAAGTTTTGAGTTTGCTCTTCTGTGGTTGTGTTTTGTGTCTTGCCTGCTTCTGTCTTGGTTGTGTTCAAATGAGTAAATTAATGTAAATTAAAGTAGTAAGCATGTGAAGCATTGTGGAAAGTTGAGTGACGATGCAGTGCAGCGCTGAGGAAGTATTATATATTTTCTATCCATGTATCTGAGTGCCCTGCGTGTCTCTGTTGTGAATATGGCTGAGTCCAGAGGGAGAACAGAGGGAGAAACTGGGGGGTTGTATCTGTGCAGGGGCGAGTGACATCATGACTTTGGAATGTGTGATGATAACGAGTAGCGAGGATGCTGTCTGCAGCCGAAGTGTAAGCAAAAGGTATGTGAGGTACCAAGCGTGTGTGTGTGTGATATTGGTATGTGGTTTGTTAATAAGTTCAAAGACTTTTGTGTATAAAAATATGAGAAAGTGTTCTATATGTCTGTTCGACATTGAATGTTATATCTGTGTGGACCAGGAATCTGAACTTGTGTGCTGCCAACTATAAAACTGACTAGTAGAGGAAGGTCACGCAGCCAAGTTTACGGTCAGCGAAGTCAGTTCTACGAAGTAAGGGTTAAGGTCCACTTCGTTCTGTTGGTCCCCCTGCTTACAACGCCACCTGGAGATCATCGACCATAGGGACAGACATCTGACCCCTATGTCCATAAAACCCAGTGTCGTGGGAGCCTATCCACAAGGGATAGGTTGTTGCGGAAGCTGGAGAAAAGGATGCCGAGGCATTGGGGCAGATGTGCTAGGCTTTCATTAGGGAAAGAATGAGGTCCAAGGGGGACTGATAGAGATGTGGAAATCATTCTTAGATTCAGCTAAGAAAGCTCCCATGTACTCTATTCGGAGACAACATCTTATCTCCTCCAGAGAGCGAAGGTTCCATCCCACCAAAGAAACCAAGCCTACTTGCTACGTCATATATGCTTCTCTGCTGTTAATATAGGCTCCATTACAAGATGGCCGCCATAGCTGGATGTTGACATACCAGAGTTAGTAAAACAATGCACACTGCGCAGATGCCAAGCGTTATTTCTTTTCATATTTTCATATTCCAGCCAATGTAACAATGCCACATGCCTCAGAGGGAATGCCTCTCTGATGTCTATATAAACCGCTGTACTTCCTGTAATAAATTAGAAATTACTTTAACCCCAGTGTGTGTCACTGTTATTTTCTCCGTGCACATAAAAGCCTTGGCTTACCACTAATTTGGAGCAGTAGAGCAAACATAATCAGCCCCAATTGAGGGCATCTTTAACAGGGGCACAGGCAATAGGCACTAAATATATCAAAGGGGCACACACAAGATGCTCTATATATAAAGTGGGCACATGCAAGAGGCACTATTTAGATGTACAGTAACACAAACCAGAGGCAATATATAAAGGGTCACAGAGCAAACAGCACAATATAAAGATGGAACAGGTAAAAGGCACTATATCAAGGGGGCAGAGAGCATGAATCATTATATAAAGGAGGTACTGAGCATAAGGGATTATATACAGTTGTGTTCAAAATTATTCAACCCCCATTGAAATTTAGTGTTTTGGCCAGTTTGACATTGATTTTGATCATTTCAGGCATCTTGTTTACAATTAAATCAAAGAGGCACTTGTAAGTCAGACAAATATAACATAACGTTTATAATGAAATAACCACAAATGTCTTTTCTGTGCTCACATCATTATCACTTTTATTCAACCCCCAAGTGACATTCAATCTTAGTACTTAGTACAACATCTTTTTCCAGTTATAACAGCTTTTAAACGTGAAGCATAGCTTGACACAAGTGTCTTGCAGTGATCTACGGGTATCTTCGCCCATTCTTCATGGGCAAAAGCCTCCAGTTCAGTCACATTCTTAGGCTTGCGCGCTGCAACTTCTTTCTTTAAGTCCCACCAGAGGTTCTCAATCAGATTTAAGTCTGGTGACTGCGATGGCCACTTCAAAATGTTCCAGCCTTTAATCTGCAACCATGCTCTAGTGGACTTGGAGGTATGCTTGGGATCATTGTCCTGTTGAAAGGTCCAACGTCTCCCAAGCCTCAGGTTTGTGATGGACTGCATCACATTTTCATCCAATATCTCCTGGTACTGAAGAGAATTCATGGTACCTTGCACACGCTGAAGCTTCCCTGTACCTGTAGAAGCAAAACAGCCCCAAAGCATGATTGACCCCCCCGCCATGCTTCACAGTAGGCAAGGTGTTCTTTTCTTTATAGGCCTTGTTCTTCCTCCTCCAAACATAGTGTTGATCCATGGGCCCAAACAGTTCTAATTTTGTTTCATCAGTCCACAGAACACTATCCCAAAACTTTTGTGGTTTGTCCACATGACTTTTGACATACTGCAGTCGACTCTTCTTATTCTTTGGAGACAGCAAGGGGGTGCGCCTGGGAGTTCTGGCATGGAGGCCTTCATTACGCAGTGTGCGCCTTATTGTCTGAGCTGAAACTTCAGTACCCGCATCTGACAAATCTTTTTTCAGTTCCTCAGCAGTCACACGGGGACTTTTCAACACTTTGCGCTTCAGGTAGCGCACAGCAGTCGAAGCCAGCATCTTCTTTCTGCCACGACCAGGTAGCGTTTCAACAGTGCCCTTTGCCTTGAATTTGTGAATGATGCTTCCTATGGTGTCTCTTGGTATGTTTAACATCTTTGCAATCTTCCTATAGCCATTGCCCTTTCAGTGAAGAGAAATCACCTCTTCTCTTGTCTTCCTGGACCATTCTCTTGACTTCACCATATTTGTAAACACACCAGTAAATGTCTAGAAGGAGCTGAGTATCACAGTCATTTTAAATCTGCCTAATTTGTGCTTATTATGCTTGATTGCTGCTCCTTGACATCCACAGGTGTTTTCAATACCTGATCGAAAACACTTGAATGAACCTCTGTTCTTAAGAGTGGTAGTCTTTAAGGGGTTGAATAATTGTGTCAATGAAGAAATCACAAAAAAAACATTTAATACTGTATTACAAAAACAATTGATGTCATTTTAGTTGCATTTGGTTCTTTAAAAAGCCCTTGTAAGATTTCATTCTGAACACAATTACAAATGTACACTAAATTCCCAAAAATCCTTTACAGCATTGGGGGTTGAATAATTTTGAACACAACTGTACAAGGGAAACACAGCATGATGCACTACAAACAGACACAATAGTTGCTTTCTCCTTAAATCTGGTCTAAGCTCTCTCTTAGGCCTCTTTCACATGACCGTATGGTTTTGTGGTCCGCAAAAAATGGATCCGCAAAAAAAAAACTGATGACATCCGTGTGCATTCTGTTTTTTGCAGAACATCTGGCCCCTAATAGAACAGTGTCATCCTTGTCCGTGATGCGGACAAGAATAGGACAAATTCTATCTTTTAAGACTTCATACACACGTCTGCAAAATGGGTCTGCATCCGTTCCGCAATTTTGCAGAACGGGTACGGACCCATTCATTTTCAATGGGGACAGAAAAGATACGGACAGCACACTATGTGCTGTCCGCATCCGCATTTCCGGATCCGCACTTCCACATCCACACTTCAGTTTCCACAAAAAAATAGAACATCTCCTATTCTTGTCCGCAATTGTGGACAAGATTAGGCACTTTCTATTATAGTGCCGGTGATGTGTGGTCCGCAAATTGAGGAACGCATATTGCTGGTGTCCGTGTTTTGCAGATCCGCAAAAAACACTTACGGACTTGTGAATGGACTTGGAGGTTGAATAATTTTGAACACAACTGTATAACTGTGCAGCATGGAGGCAGTGGCAGACCCTGTAATTTATGGCTCAAATGTATCTATGGGTACCCTTAAATTATCACTTGGAACGTGAGAGGCCTAGGCCAGACCGCCAAGCACAATGCTGTCTTCTACGCACTGCAATCGCACCAGCCGGCCATATTATGTTTGTCTGAAATGCACCTTATTTCTGAGAAAACGAAAAGTCTTTGCAAGGCGTGGGTGTCGCATCATTTCCACTCCACTTACTCTGCACAGTCGAGGGACGTAAGTGTGTTGGTACACAGGAGCCTCCCTTTCCTGTATAGGGAGGTGTTAGTGGATGGTGAGGGCTATTTTGTGTGTATTGACTGTACCATATTTTATTTCCGCCTGCTGTTAATTGCAATATACATACCTCCTCCTTACTCTTGTGAAGTTCTTAAATCTGTGCTGACTTTTATTTCCAGGTTCCCAGGGGTGCCGGCCATCCTAGTGGGCGACTTTAATATGTATATAGATAAGAACTTAGATAAATTTCAGCGGGTTGGAGCGGGAACAGTCCCCTCCCCTACTTTATTGGCTAGACTGCTTCAGGAAGTCAACCTGTGTGACCTCTGGAGAGTCAAGAACCCTGGGGTGAAACAATACTCCTGTTATTCCTCTTCTCATCGCTCCTATCAAGAATTGACCTAGTTTTGGGATCTCCGATACTGTTGGACAGGATTAGTGAGATTGCTTACCTGCCCCGCAGTATTTCTGATCATTCACCTGTTCTGGTGGCGTTAAATTTAGGTGGAGATGGGCGGGCTCAGAGACAAATGTGTAAGCTGTAAAAGTTTGGCTGGTTGCAATTAGTTGATACTGGAGATGTTGTCTCCTTGATTCTTTAAGATCAATGATGGTTCAGCCAGCCCGACTACTGTCTGGGAGACTATGAAGGCTTATGTCAGGGGTATGTACTTCAAGCTGATTAGTTCCCATAAAACTAATAGCAGGTAATTTCATATTGAGCTCTCTAATAGAGTCCAAGCTGCAGTGCAGAGGCCAGCTATGTAGCGAATCCGAGGAGGCCAATGCTACGAGCTGGGTAGAAGTGCAGGACTTGCTAAAGGAACACCAAATTCATAGGGCAGGGGAGAAACAGTTCTTTACGCAGCAGAAATATTATATGGAGGGAGAAAGGGTTGGTCATCTCTTAGCCACTGTTATTAGGGCACAGGGGGGCCCCTCATGTTTTTCTGCTATCACAGATGCACAGGGGTCTATAGTAGGGGGGTGATGAGAAGGTCCTGGGGGTGTTTCCTGCCCACTATGCAGAGGTCTATAAGTCTAGGCTTCAGGTAGCTGTGGAGGAGAGAGATCGTTATTTCCAAGCCATTCAAATGCCCTATCTGACAGATCATCAGAGGAATACTAGATGGCGACTTTCAGCTGGATGAACTGGAGTTGGCGGTGTGATCCCTTCCCAGTGATAAGCCACCAGGGGGAGATGGGTTGCCTTTTCCCGCACCTTCTATCTGTATTTAAAGACTCCTATGAGTCTGGCATGTTGCCGAACTCCATGAGAGAGGCAGTGGTTGTGGTCCTTTCAAAGCCCGGTAAAGATTTCACTAAGGTAGATTCGTACAGGCCCATTTCGCTCCTAACAGTGGATACCAAAATATTGGCCAAGGTACTGGCGAATAGATTGTTATCTGTTATCTCTCACATGGGGACCAGTGTGGCTTTATGCCAGGAAAGGCTACTTCCTTTAATTTGCGCCGGCTGTTCCTCAATCTACAACTACAGACATTGTCAAGGGGGGAGTGTCCGGCGGTGGTTTCGCTCGACGCTGTCAAAGCTTTTGACAGCGTCGAGTTGGACTACCAGTGGGCGATCATGTCAAAATTGGGGTTCGGTCTGGTGTATATTAAATGGGTACAATTGCTCTATAGTCAGCCGAGGGCCCATCTCCGGGTTAATGGAAGGCTCTCACCGATGATGGCGCTGGAGAGGGGCACTAAGCAGGGTTGTCCTCTGCCGCCCCTCCTCTTCACCATTGCGATTGAGCCGTTGGCATGTATACTGCACTCCACTCCCTTGATCAAGGGTCTGAGGGGGGGGGGGGAGGTGGAGGAAAGAATTTCGCTATACACGGATGACATGCTTCTGTATGTTGGAGATCTGGCTTCATCTATAGATCCTATTATTTCCTTAATATCGGACTTTGGCAGACAGTCTGGTCTGTATATTAATTGAACTAAGTCTGTCATTCTTCCGCTGTCCCCCCTACCTCAGTCCCTATGCTTGGATCACATCAACTTTAAAGTCATCTTATCTTTTAAATACTTAGGTGTTGAAGTCTCCACCAACTCCCAGGCATATATTGTGGATAATCTGCTACCACTATTGGCCAAATTTAAAATGAAAATAACATTTGGTATAAGCTTCCTCTCTCGGTGATAGGTCGGGGAAACCTTATCAAAATGACTTTTATGCCACAATTGCTGAACATCCTCCATAATTCGCCAGTTTGGATGGCCCAGCACCATTTTTATAAAATACAGCAGATCTTTCGCTCCTTGGTGTGGAAGGCCAAATATAGCAGGATCCGTTATCAGACTTTGCAGAGAAGGAAGGACATGGGAGGGCTTGCTCTGCCAAACCCCTTTCTATACTATCTGGCAGCTCAATTACAGCATTTTAAAGGACGGGATTGGAAGGGGTGGGAGAAGCAGGGAATTGGTTACACGGGCAACTGGTTATAACCCCCCAATAGCGGTTCTGGAAAAAGAAGTGGTGGAGCCGTTGAAGTCTCTTCCAATTTTTAAATTAATGCGAACAGTGTGGGCTAAATCTAGGGAGGTTTTAAATGTGGGTTTGCTTAGCCTATCACCGATTTGGAACAATCTCAACTTGGTGGAGTTCTCTAGGTTTTCTGGCTTCCAAGGGTGGGAGTGTAAAGAGCTGTGGAACGTGGACCAATTATATTCTCAGGGAGTCCTAAAACAGTTCGAACAACTATGCTCAGAGTTTGGGTTGGAATCCAGGCAATTTTACAAATAACTACAGCTTAGGCATGCCATAACCTCACAGACCAAAATTGGGCCGATAGTATTCGCCTCCCATCAGGTGCTATCTATGCTGGTGGAGGTGGGATCCTCCAGAGTGGCGATCTCTAGGGCATATTGGGCGTTGCAGGAGGAGAATTTGAAAAAGTATCCATTACTAATTAGGAGCAAATGGGAGAAGGATGTGGGCCCATCTCAGACGCTCAATGAGAGGAAGTCCTGGCGATGACCCCAATTCTGTCACTTAGCAAGGCAGCTAGGTATCTCAGATTTTCCTCCTACATAGAGTATATAGATCGCCACTCTTTCTGAGGCGGATAGGGTATCGCCCTGACTCTTTCTGTCCGAAATGTGGGATGGATGAAGCCAAGTTTTTTCATATGATTTGGAGCTGCAGCACTCTACATAGATATTGAGCGAGGATAATAAATCTGATTAATAAAATATATAGTGCCGCATATGCACTAGATGCTAGAATGTGTATACTCGGGTTGTTTGACTTTAACTCCTTGCAGCCTCCCATTAAGATAGGCATTAATAGGATCTTGTACCAGGCTCGAGAAACTGTAGCTGCTAAATGGATCCAGCTGTCTCCTCCTAGTTTCACTGAATTTGTGGCCAGGATGAATGTGGTCATACGGCTGGAGAGGGGAACGTACTTGAAGCGAAGCTGTCTTTTGATTCCATATGGGGACCTTGGATAGATAGGTCTGGGGTGTGTGGTCAGCGGTTGTCCTTGCACTGCGGCAGCTGGAATATTGCAGGTCGGCCTTAGCACAGTTAAGGTACTTGCGCGCTTATATTTGCTGTTTATACTTGTTAGCCAATGGAATTTGTATTATGGGTCTGCCGCTGTCTCCATTATCTCCGTTGCTGAGGTCACTGTTGTAACCTCTACGTTGCACATTCTCTATAGTATCTGTATGATATGTCATGTTTGCTGCTCATCTCACTTAATGTTATGGGGGATATGGTTGTTGTATCTTCATCTAATGTATACTTTTCTACTTGGAAAATTTGGCAATGGTACAGAATGCTTTTGAATAATGAAAAAATGTTTTCAATAAAAATAATCTGATAAAAAAAAGTGGCCTCAATGGTGTAGGTGGGTACAAATTGACAGAAGGTGGGGAAACACAAGTAGATGAGGCCAATTCAAGTTGGCAGGGTGAGTAATAGCTCAGTGCAGAATACCATTGCACAGAACCAAATACCAGAGTTCAGAACAAAATACCTCCCCAGAAGCTGTCCCTCTGTTGTAGCCATCAATAGCTACCACATTCTGTCCTCCTCCAATTGTCTCTAATATGGATATGGATCAGGGGTTTAGTATGGAGTTCCTTAACCTGGACTTCCTCTACAAATGACCTCTATACTTCCCCCAGGAGTATGTACACTGCCAGCGACAGTGAGGAGGGCTCGGGTGGCCCTATGGTTATTGGCCCACCAGGAAAATTCCCTGTAGGGTCTATAGCCAGTCCGCCCCTGGTAATACTGTATATTAATTCTACATAAATACGTAGATAGATAACTCTGAAAACCAGCCTCAGTTATATTTTCTACATTGTACAGTGGAATACATGTTATTCAATTCCAAAAGCAAACAAACATGGATTGCACATCCACATATTATGCATTGAACTTTTGCTTCTCAGCATAATTCACATGGCTTCTCAGTATAATTATTACACAGTCAAGTAACACTATTATGACCACCAGCTAATATCCATGTGCAGCACGGACAGCAGCTAGACAGGCTGGGAATGACCCAATAAGGTCCTGGTAGGGTGTCACATGTATCTGGAGGCATGCAGACCGCTGTGCATCCTACAGCTTCTGACGTGGTCCAACAGATGCTCAATTGGATTTAAGTCTGAGGAATTACAGGGCAGGGTTGTACTTGAAAATCTTGGTCAGTGTCTTCCAACCAATGTTGGACATTTCTAGCCATATGACCTGTCCCTTCCACCCCAGAAAGTCAATCAGCATGTGTGGGTCTGCAAAAATGGATTCTTACCCAAATCGGTTGAGAGTGCCTTCCACATGGATGAGTGGGCCCAGAAAATGTCACAAAAATATTCCCCAGACCATAACACTGCCACCACCAGCTTGTTCTTCCAGTAAAGGTTGCAGGGCCTTTGTTCTCTGATGTTCTCTGTTTCTCAACTGATGCGCCAACATCTATCCATTTGATGAAATGTGATTTATCAGAGAAGATAATGGAACTAAGCAGTGGTGCAGTGACCATCCCTGCTTCGGAGCCCCATACACAGAAGGGTTCGCTGATCTGTTTTAGACACATGTCCAGTAGCCCCCCTATTTATTATGGTGGTGAGCTGCACCACTGTAGCCTGTTGGTCCACCCTCAAGCACTTTCATAGCCAGCGTTCACCTCTCACATCAATGGTACTTGGTGCTCCGCAGTTTCCATGTCTCTTATTTGCAATGGTGAAATTTGTCCACTCACGATACACTTTCACCACAGCGGCATGTGAACAGTTCACAAACAACTCAGCTTCAGAAAAACTGCCACCCTTGGCCTGAAAGCCAATAATGATCCATTTTTGCAACTCTGATAAATTGCCCCTTTTACCCATGACAGCAACGGGATATGTGTGCAGGCAGCCTATAGCACACTTTATATATCCACCAAGCCAGCTCACGACACATGACTTCCTTCATAAGCTATGACCTGCAGACATCGAAAGTAGGTCATAATAATGTGACTCAGCTGTATGGTATACAATGCCATAACCTACATGCACAAGACAGTGAAAAAAAAAACGGCCGTTAAAAACGGACCCATTCAATTATATGAGGGCAGTCTGTTAGTGAAAAATGGACAAGATACAACATGTTCTATTTTTTCACGTCCGTTTTTCACTGACAGTCAAAAAAACTGCCGTGTGAGCAACCCCATGTAGCAACCCCATAGACTACCATTGTTCTTAAAACAGACGTGTGATGGCCGTTAAAAAAATGTACATCACATGTCCGTTTTTTCACTATCGTGTGCATGTAGCCTAACTGTACACAAAGCCTTTTGTATACATTCTATATGACACTGATCATTATAGAGGTGTCAATGACTGTGGGACATAGATGGGTGCAGGAAGGGTTTATTCTCTTCTCTCTCCTAGTGGATCCTGCTTGGTTTGTCACTGTGTGCTAGGGAAGTGGGTTTGGGAAGGAATGTAGGCCCCTTTTTATCTCTGACTTTTTCGGGTTTACCCCCTTGGGGTTGTGCCTAAAAAGTCAGGCAAATACCGCCTCGTTCACCATTTGTTCTATTCGAAAGGTTCGTCACGGCCGCTATTTCCGGCCGTGACCTTCCGTCCATTCGTGTGCTGCAGTTCCTCGCTGCAGCTTCGTTTCAGTGTGTTTGTATGTGGTATTGTATGGGTTACTCCCATGTGTGTCTGTCAGGAGTTAATCCTCTCTGTCAGCTCCATGGTGTGGCCTCTCAGCTGCACCCATGGTACCTGTATATTAGGCTGAGGTTTCCTCAGTTCTGGGTCAGCTCTCCTGGTGTTTGTTTGTCCTGCTCCCTGTTTCTTCTCTGTCTCCCATGCTGCTGACCCATGGGATCCGTGTCCGTCTGTGCTCTGTAGGTTCCCCGACTTGTTCATTGTTGTGCACTGCTTGTTGTCTATTGCTTCGTCTCCTGCTGTTGTCCTTGCCTGTGTTCCTTTGCCTGTTGTCCATTGCTTGATGTTGTTTGTACTCCTGTATCTCTGTTATTAGTTTGCCTGTTATGTTATGTCTTGCCTTGCTGTGTTTCCTGTCTCCCCCGGAAGGGGGTCTGTCGTTCCTCGGAGGGGGGACATGCTATGCCCTCGGAGCAGCTTCCTTGCTGCTGGTGCCGTGCAGCACCTCTCATGGTGCTGGTAGCTATGAGCTATGTCTTGTACGTGTCCTGGGTCATGCCCTCTGAGCAGCCTCCCTGCTGCTGATACAGCGGGCTTTGCCCGTGCAGCATCTCTCATGGTGCTGGTGGCCATAGCCTTGTTTGTGTGTTTGCTCCATGTTCGCTAGATTGTGCTGCAGCCTTCCTTGCTGCAGAGTGCAATGGCAAGGCCACGCAGTATGTCGCTGGTGGAGCAAGATCTCCTATGCCCTTGCCACTCCTGTGTTCTTGCTGGAACTCCTGCTGTATGTATTTGCCTATGTTTGCTTTTATGTCTTATTACTATGCACCGTCGGTACCTCCGGTACCTGGGTTCGTTCGTTCCTGTTGTCACTGTCTAGTGCTCGCTCCAGAGTGGACCCTGGCAACCCCCTGCAGCAAAGTCTATCCCCACCATCAAGGGCTCTAGTGAACACCTGGGTTTGCTTAGACACGCCCCTCTGGAGTATTGCTAGACAGTGGCACAGTGGGGGTTTCTCCCACTGTGCGGACAGTGCATAGAGGTTATGTTTTCCCTGTACTTCTGACTTTGCTTGTGTTTGTACAATAAACTCAGTTTTGTCCGTATCCTGGTCCCATGTTTATTGTGATACGAAGCGGAGGTCTTTCGCGGGACCTCCAACTCGTGACAGTTCATTGGTTAATGATGGCATTGGGAAGAACGACTGTTCCATCTCATATGTTTCCTTCTACCATGCTGTGGCTCTGGTGTGTAGGGCAGGTCATGGGGCATTGATGGCTAAGTCAGATATCAAACCGGCCTTCTGCCTTTTACCCATTCACCATGATTGTTACCATCTTTTGGTTTGTGCTGTTGATAGATTTTACTATTACGATACTTGCTTAGCCATGGGCTGTTCCATTTCCTGTTATTTGCTTTCCTTGAATTTTGTTTATTCGTTTTAAGACGGGTTCTTCTTCTGTTATTCACTACCTGGACTTTTCTTTTCCGTTGTAACTGGCGATAGCCCCCATGTCAATTTTTGTTTGCTTCGTTTACATTTTATATGCAGCGTTTTGGGGTCTCGCTTTCTGTTGAGAAACAAAACAATAGCTGATCTTAGGGAGACCAGCTACATAAAACACCATGGAGCCTCATTTAAGAGTCTCAACACAGCAATCCGAAGTGCAAAGCTCCCTGGGAAACAGTAATATGCAAAATAACTGTGGAGCCCCAGTTATAGGTCTTCACAAAGTGAAAGCCAGATATCCCTCAAAGGAAGGAAAACCGAGCAAAGGAGTGTCTCCATTACAGAGATCACCAAATCCACCATATTAAGTGGCCCCTATGTCAAATTTTCCATTTGCTCTTTACAGTATATCTGGCTTCAACCTAGTTACTACTAAGCCAGATATACTGTAAAGAGCAAATGGAAAATATTCACAATAACCTGCCAGCCTGGTGCTTCCTGCTGGAGTCAAGTCTGAGAAACTAAAAGTAACATTTTTGTATTGATAAGTTTATTTAAAGTAAAACAAGTTAAAGGCTGGACTTTTTCATATCTTAACACATTTCTGCAATGGAGATCAACCTCTAGGACCCACAGCTTGAGGTAGGACTACCATGACATGAGAACAATACATCAAAGCCCAAACACCTCAACATGTAACCTCAACATTATTCTGGGACTCCCTGGGGCTGGCCCATTACACAAGCACAGCCACCGCTGCTGGATTGAAGAGTGGTTGTAACTCTTGCATATGGTTGGATGGAAAAACGAATCAAGACAGGAAAGGAGGCAATATGGACAATCACAATACATTAGTAAGTGCCTTGTATTAACTTTGCATACATGATAAATGCCATTTGCTGAAGTGAGAAAATCCCTTTAAGACCCCTCATTGTTCCTGATAATTGCTTGCATTGTCAGATGAGATGAAAACTACATTTATATGCAGCAATCTATGGGGACAGTAGCAGATCATTGTTTACTCAGCACGATCTGCTACCCAGAATCGACAATTGTTATGTCTGCATCAGCAATACTTTCACCTGATAAGCAAGTGTTTGCTCATTGATCCGCAGCACCTTTATACAAGACAATTATCGGGATAATTTCCCTGATCCTTGGCCTGTGTAATGGGGTCTTAAAAGGGTTATCCAGGAAAATATATTTATGACTAATCCTCAGGATAGATCATCAGTAGTGTTCAGCGTAAAACTTTGATTTTAAAGGGATATTCCCATCTCAGACAATGGGGGCATATCACTAGGATATGCCCCCATTGTTTGATAAGTGCGGGTCCCACCACTGGGACCCGCACCTACATCGAGGACGAAGCGGGGAGCGCTGTGGCTGGAGGACTTCGGATTTCTCGGGGTCTGTCCACCACCAAGCGCTGCTCCCCGCTGCTCCCATAGAAGTGAATGGGAGTGCACCACGCATGTGCGGCCCATGCTCTCATTCATTTCTATGGGGCAGACGGAAATAGCCGAGCCAGCTTTCGGCTATTTTCTGTGGCCCCACTGAAATGAATAGAGGGCGGCTGCGCGTGCGCAGTGCGCCCTCCGTTGATTTCACCGCTCTGTTCTCATTGTAGGTGCAGATCCCAGCGGTGGGACCCGCACTTATCAGACAATGGGGGCATATCCTAGCGATATGCCTCCATTGTCTGAGATGGGAAAATCCTTTTAAACAAATCTAATTTCCTCGCGCTTCGTGGTAACTAATCAGTTTTCCTAAAATGGTGGCTACACATTTTAGAAAAGGAAAAGTAATAGTAAAGAAGACAAGCCCAGGAACGCGAGTTCACCCATAATGCCGTGTAGCCAGCCAATCCGCTGGTAGCCACCCCCCTGTGATTTCACAGCTAAACAGAGCCCTGTAAAACCCTGATGCCGTGCGGTTGCAGCCATATTCCTGTGAGCTGAGCATAGGGACAGACATGACAATACGCTCATGCATTAGGGACAGTGTTGCTACAAGAGAGTGTAGGTCAATATTGGAGAGGTAGCGCGCAGGGAGAGTAGGGGGAGAGTGGAGGGAGAGCGTAAGAGACTGCTGAACTACAGACTCTGCTACATTTTATCACCATGTACATAACTGTGCAGTGCACCAAGAATCATAGCTAATCCTGATTTATAGTAATTCATTTGTAACTAATTGAATTTCTTGTTGAACTTCGATGAAGCTGCAGAATTGAATTTTTCAAAACCTAGCTCAACTCTAGTCATCACTATGAGAGCTACGAGGATGCGACACCTCTTCCTAGGCCAGTGACATCACTGTACATCGATCACATGGCCTATTTGCACCTCAGCCCGATGCAAGTCAATGGGGCTGAGCTCCAATACCAAGCACTCCCACTATATAATGAACGGCACTGTCCTTGGAAAGCTGCTGGGAGCCTGCATCGCTCACCATAGCTCCAGTGAGCACAGCGGCTCTCTGAAACAGCTGATTGGTGAGGTTGCCAAAACTTGGACCCCTGCTGAGGATTCCCGGATAACCCCTTTAAGTAAAAAAAATAAAGATGATCATTACAGAAGTGCAGGCTACAACTAATACTCACTGTAACTCACTGTACTGTATCAATATTGTCGAGCTACAGCACAGGCTGTTCTGCAATGCGGAGCAAATAACATGTAGCATCAGATCACATTTCAGAGGGCAAAGTGAAAGTAACTTGAGCATAAAGCCAGAGCACTTTAATTTATAAGAGCAGAGCAGAACATAGATCTGAAAAAGCAACATGTCCACGCTACACAGGATTTTCATTGGATTATTTATCAGAACAACGTACCTTGACTTGGATACGGATTATTATTTGATACAATATGAAGATCTGTATAAGGTAATTATTAAGATCCATGTTTCTTTCTTAAGAACGTTTACCAGATTTCTAACAGCAAACATCCATACTTGGTGACATTTTTCAAGGACAACCAAGAATCCAAGGTTATAAAATGGTAATACTGTATATGAAAGTGCCAGTAGTAAACAACAAGTCTTTTAGTTGTATCTACAGCCGAAAGTAAAACCCAGCCTGGAGGATAGGGCAAGTGATTTCACTAATTGACGTAATCACATACATTACATTTGATTATAATTCTTCATATTTGCCTGTAGACGAAGCTTTATCTTAGTACATAGATAAATACAAAGACGATTATTTGAAAGTCGTTTTGCAATCAGAATAACAAAGCCTTTCGATTGCTGCAGTTGCTTTCACTTTCTATTTTCCTCTCTATTTCTCTTATCTTACCATTCTTATAGAATCGGGATGATTTTAGTTTGCTATATTTGGTAAATAAAGTATTGTTAAGATAAAATAAATAATAATGCTGAATCATCTAAATGCTACCCAGTTTTAAATTCAATAATAATGATGACGAGCTGAACCATCTATGCAAACATGTCCAATCCTTTCCGAATTCAGCGATTTTATACTTTCCAAATCTATTGATATTGAAGCTTGCAATACAGAAGTCATATCTGTCACCTACATAAACAGATTTAGATTATTCTTTGCTGTTGGTCAGTAATTTTACAATGCTTGGAAGACCATGTCAGACACTGACTGAATACTGATATTTGTATAAAATTCAGTGTAATGGATCCGTTTGGGGTGAGATCATTGGCGATCATTGTCAAACAATTGATATTACTGTATTTGCACCTTTTTCTGACAAATATAACTCTAAAATAGTGTATAATCTGCTGTGGGAGATGGTTATTAACCACTTACACCAGAAGTTAGAGATATTTGTGTCTTGCAAGTCAGTTTGCAGAATGCAGTGAAAACTTGGGCCTGGCTATGATGTAGACAAATGTATGAAATGTGATTTTTATTTTTTATTTGAAAATGTTCAAATGATTAAAAGGTTGCATCTCTTATCCAGGTGCTGAGAAAAGTAAGAATTTCAGGCAGTGCCAAAGTGTGGTGTAGGCTGACAGGTTTATCAAAGAAATTGACTTTCTGCCATAAATATATCACAAAAGACATCAACAAAGTATTCTAGCTTTAAAGGGGTTGTCCGGGTTCAGAGTTGAACCTGGACATATCCCCTTCTTCACCCAGGCAACCCCTCTGATATCAGCATCAGAGAATTTCATTCCACCTAGCAGTGCGCGAATGTAAACAAACAGCGCTGTATTGGAGCATAAAATGCTCCGATACTCATATCAGAGAGGTTGAATGGGTGAAGAATGGGATATGTTGGATGTTTCTATATTTCTTAACGTGGCACTGTACTTTGGGAAATGTCATAGTGACATATCAAAAGTTTTGATTAGCGAGAGTCCAAGCACTGAGGTCCCTGCCAATTGCTAATAAGAGAGAAGCGCTCACATACAGTAGCATGCTGTCTCACTGCTGGAGACAGACACAATGTAAAGTCTATGTGCCTGTCTCCATCTCCTGCAGTAAGAAGAGAGAGTGCTCTGTGTTAGCTTTTCTCTCTCCTCCTTCTATTGATCAGTGTGGGGTTTTAGAGCTCAAACGCACCACCGCTCAAAACTCTTATGATGCTATGACAAGTTTTCTCAAAGTACAGTGTCACTTTAATTGTAGTGCACTTATGGGAATGGCTACATGGGCCAGAATTGTTGATTCAGTTTTGGAAGCCAAAACCAGAAGTGGATCTTTTTTAAATTTCTTTTGGTTTTTGCTTCCAAACTTCATCAGTAAACCCAATAGTGCAGTCATACTTTAAAGAGTTAAGTCTTTTTGTATTCTACAACTATTTTTATTCCATTCAGTTTACAGTAAAGCCAAGTATTTTCATTGGGTATTTCAGTTTTCATGTTCAGGCAGATCACTGGAAATTCTACAAATGTAGCTGCAAGTCATAAATATGTGCAAATCAGGGCTTCTGTATTTTACAATACATTTATTTAACACCACTAACCCTAAAGTAGTGGCTGTAAAGAACTGAAAAATAGTCACTTAGGCTACTTTCACACTTACGTTAAAGTTTTCCGGTATTAAATTCCGTCCTAGGGGCTCAATACTGGAAAAAACTGATCAGTTTTATCCTAATGCATTCTGAACGGAGAGCAATCCGTTGAGTTTGCATCAGGATGTCTTTAGTTCAGCCATTCTTACAGTATTTAGTACAGAGAAGTTGAACGGCACTCCTCTTTGATGCAGATGGTGCTCAGTGGTATTGGTGAGGTCATATGATAAAAGATAGACCACGGCACTCTGGTTGTTGATTGATCAGAAATTGTTTTTTTTTTAGTTAATTATTTTATAACGTTCATCCAGAGGGTGAGTATATAAATAGATACTGGCCAACGTTTCGGTCATCGGGGCGGGCGCATGCGCATAGAGCAGCGAGAGTCTGGCAGGAGAACTGGCAACGTTCGAATAGAATGCGCATGCGCATAAAGGAAAAGCAGTATAGTAAGGGAACTAGCATTATTCAAAACGATACATAATGCCAGTTCCCTTACTATACTGCTTTTCCTTTATGCGCATGCGCATTCTATTCGAACGTTGCCAGTTCTCCTGCCAGACTCTCGCTGCTCTATACGCGTGCGACTGTCGGGCGGCGTCCGCTCCCGATGATGTCGCACACCGGGCGACACATACAAGCAACACCACATTTAAATACCGGCACGCGATAGACACCAACACATCATCCAGGGAAACCTCCATACAATCGTACTAAGGTAAGGCAGTATGCTTCTCCTGGTTCTAGCGCCCCTTTCCCTCCACACAGATTCCATACATATTCCCTACCTGGATTATTTACATCTCCCTCTTCTGCTCTTCTGTCCCTCGGACTGTTATAACAATGATTTCTATAAGCCTGAATGAAGCAGCCTAGAAACTATGCAGGAATGATGTTGCCAAACTACCTAGATGTTCTGATATCTTATACCCATTGTATTTACAGGCTCTAGTACAGGACAGATTAGGCTCCCTACCCACATGGGACTATTTACCACAATCACAATTAGATGGCTACATTGACATTGATATGTCGTCTTATGTGTTTACCACGACTTATACATTTGATACTGTAACCAAGGTGCCCCACTGCCATATGTCAGGACATCATGTGACATCATGCACTATATGTATTTATGTCCTTTTGTACTTTGTATGTTTACAATATATTCTTTTCTATGTTCATACCAGGCCGTGATCAAGGTCTTGATTAGACCGAAACGTTGGCCAGTATCTATTTATATACTCACCCTCTAGATGAACGTTATAAAATAATTAACTAAATAAACAACAATTTCTGATCAATCGACAACCAGAGTGCCGTGGTCTATCTTCTATCATTCTTACAGTATTTGGCTGGAGAAAATACCGCAGCATGCTGCGGTATTTTCTCAGTCCAAAGTTCCCGGAACACTTGCAGGAATGCCGGATCCGGCATTATTTTCCATAAACGCCGGATCCTCACAACGCAAGTGTGAAAATACTCTTAGACTATGATGTGTTAGGGAGTTTCCTAAAATGTACCTCCAGTTATATTGGAAAAGGTGAGTTCACAATAACAATTTTTCGAAATAATACTGATTCTAAAATACTGGAGCCTCACAGACCGCAGATGGTCCTTGCTGCTATTTCGAGACAGAATCTGCAATACAAGAAACATGATTATTATGCACACTCTGGAGCATCAGTAAAACCTTATGGTTTATAAAATGTGAATTTTTCCATTGCAAAGTAAACTGCCTGAAAAGTGGGACAATCAAGGCCATAGAGATCACATAAAACACAGCCCCAGCCTATGTATTAACTATAAATACGCCACACTATTACATTAAAATGCATGTTAAACATAGAACAAAGGTTGCAGTGAATAGTGACGTGATTCCGTGTGTGTATTTAGTATTTATGAAAACATTGCCCTTAAAGAGGTTTTCCAGGATTACTATGGTTTTTAACTGACAGGCTCATGTAATTGCTTACCTCATATACATCTTTCCCATCCATTTTTTTTTTTATTTGGACTCTCCTGACCCGTTCTCACCAAGTAAACAAATCACTCTGGTTTGTCTGGTTACCATCCTCCATGTAGCACTTCCTATTCCTGTATTCAGTCAACCCATGATGCACTTCTCCTTTCTCTGACATGGCCTCAGCACCAGCCCATAACAACTCCCAGCTAGTATATAGCTACTCCCACCCAGCTACTTACATAGACACTCCCAATCATTGCCCCTAACAACACCCAACTAGTTTATAGCTCCTCCCACCCAGCTATGTACATATACACTCCCCATCATTGCCCCTAACACCCAGCTAGTTTATAGCTCCTCCCACCCAGCTACTTACATAGACTTACTCCTATCACTGCCCCTAACAACACCCAGCTAGTTTATAGTTCCTCCCACCCAGCTACTTACATAGACACTCCCTATCACTGCTCCTAACACCCAGCTAGTTTATAGCCCCTCCCACACAGCTACTTACATAGACATTCCCCATCACTGCCCCTCACAACTCCCAGCTAGTTTATAGCTCCTTCCACCCAGCTACTTACATATACACTCCCCATCACTGCCCCTAACAACACCCAGCTAGTTTATAGCTCCTCCCACCCAGCTACTTACATAGACACTCCCCATCACTGCCCCTAACAACACCCAGCTAGTTTATAGCTCCTCCCACCCAGCTACTTACATAGACACTTCCTATCACTGCCCCTAACAACACCCAGCTAGTTTATAGCTCCTCCACCCAGCTACTTACATATACATTCCCCCATCACTGTCCCTAACAAGACCCAGCTAGATTATAGCTCCTCCACCCAGTTACTTACATAGACACTCCGCTATCACTGCCCCTAACAACACCCAGCTAGTTTATAGCTCCTCCAACCCAGCTTGTTACATAGACACTCCCCTATCACTGCCCCTAACACCCAGCTAGTTTATAGCTCCTCCCACCCAGCTACTTACATAGACATTCCCCTATCACTGCCCCTAACAACACCCAGCTAGTTTATAGCTCCTCCCACCCAGCTACTTACATAGACACTCCCCATCACTGCCCCTGTTGCTGCTTTGACACGCCCATGGACATAATATCACAGGAAATAAGAAAGATCCAGCACGGACAGGGTCATGTGACCACAGCCCAGAAGATAGGAGTCAAAGATAAAATAAATACTTTACAAAATTGCAGCTAATAGTAAGTCTATTTTCATATTTGAGTTTCATATTCATAACAGAAGCAATTTCTACTTTGTATCCATTTCAGATATGTTTTCCTAACTCAATCTGCAAAACAATTAGCCATCCACTTAATGTTACAGATTTGATAATCCAGAATCCACTTCCGGTTGTATTGGTGGTTCATATCCTGTTTCCTATTATAGACTTTCTAAACTAATAAATAAACATACAAACATGACTACTTTATAATGTCTATTCTTTAGAGCCACACTTTCTATGTACAGTCTATACTTCACAACTTATTTGAAACTACATTGGGGAAACTATACAAGTACGTATGAAGAGAGAAGGGGAATTCCACAGTGGAGACTGTGTCTCGGTTTATGGGAATGAATGCCGAGGCGTGAAACCTGTTTACATTTAGCAGTGTAACAGTATCACAAATAACGGGCAGATTAACTTAGAAGTGAATACTGATAATGGAACTGATAGAAACATTACATAGTAAACTATGTCATAACTGATCGGTAATTATGCAAATGAAAAGCCTCAATGTTGGGTTTTTTGCCAGTCCTAATTTATCGATATAATCTAAACACATACCTAACCTTTTAACCCCTTCTACCCCGAGCTAGTTTTCACCCTTCTGACCAGGCCATTTTTTTGCAAATCTGACATGTGTCACTTTATATGGTGATAGCTACGGAACACTTTTATTTATCCAAGCCATTCTGAGATTGTTTTTTCGTGACACATTGTACTTCATGATAGTCATAAATTTGAATTAATATATTTCACCTATATTTATGAAAAAATCCCAAATTTACCCAAAATTTTGACAAATTTGCAATTTTTAAAATTTCTATTTCTCTGCTAATAAAACAGAAAGTGTATCCTCATAAAATATGTATTAACATTCCCCATATGTCTACTTTATGTTGGCATCATTTTGTAAATGTCATATATTTTTTTTTTTAAGACGTTAGAAGCAGGGCCGGACTGGGTATTATATACCAGCCCCATAGCATTGCGTAATAATACCAGCACAACGTCATTTGAAATTTTTAAGAACAGGTTCCCTGCTCAACGGCGGACGCTCGGCGTCACAACACATATATATCCAACACACATACGCATAAATACACCATATACATGTTACACATACATAAATGCACTATATATACAGTCCCAATGAATATGGCCCAATTCTCTAAGTCCCCTCCTCCCCCCGCATTTTGCTGTACTTGCTATACAGCAGCACGTACCTCTCAAATCCAGGGCCTCCAGGTGATGTCTCCTCCAATGTAGATCTTCTCTGTCATGATCTTCTCCATTTAATCCAGACACTTCTTTCAGTCGCTCCTCTTCTCTGCAGAGTGTGACACACGGACATCTTAGCTTCCTCACTTTTCTATCATCATCCTCCTACCTGAAGTCCCCACAGTGTTATCCTGGTGCTCGCTGTGCCCCCAGTACCCCCAAACACTATCCTGAAGAAATAATAGTGCCCCCCATAGTAATAGTGCTCCTTGTAGTCCCACCAATAGTAATGTCCTTCTAAAATGCCCTCATTAGTAATACTGCCCCACATTAAGTAATTTGCCCCCCACACTGCCCCACATTAAGTAATTTGCCCCCTCACTGCCTCACATTAAGTAATTTTCCCCCCCACACTGCCCCACATTATGTAATTTGCCCCCACACTGCCCCACATTATGTAATTTCCCCCCCACACTGCCCCACATTATGTAATTTGCCCCCCACACTGCCCCACATTATGTAATGTGCCCCACATTATGTAATTTGCCCCCACACTGCCCCACATTATGTATTTTGCCCCCACACTGCCCCGCATTAAGTAATTTGCCCCCACACTGCCCCATATTAAGTAATTTGCCCCCTCACTGCCCCAAATTATGTAATTTGCCCCCCACACTGCCCCACATTATGTAATTTGACACCCCCGACTGCCCCACATTATCTAATTAGTCCCACACTGCCCCACATTATGTAATTTTCCCCCCACACTGCCCCCATTATGTAATTTGACCCCACACTGCCCCACATTATGTAATTTGCCCCCACACTGCCCCTCATTAAGTAATTTGCCCCCTCACTGCCTCACGTTAAGTAATTTGCCCCCCACACTGCCCCACATTATGTAATTTGCCCACACACTGCCCTACATTATGTAATTTCCCACACTGCCCCACATTATGTAATTTGCCCCCCACACTGCCCCACATTATGTAATGTGCCCCACATTATGTAATTTGCCCCCACACTGCCCCACATTATGTAATTTGCCCCCACACTGCCCTACACTATGTTGTTTACCCCCCACACTGCCCTCTATTATGTAATTTGCCCGCCACACTGCCCCCCTACTAAGTAATTTGCCCCCACACAAGTTAATTTTGCCCCCAGACAGCCCTCCATTATGTAATTTGCCCCCACACTAAGTCATTTTTCCCCCACACGGCCCTCCATTATGTAGTTTGTCCGCCACACTGCCCCCACTGAGTAATTTGCCACCCCACAAGTTAATTTTGCCCCCACACAAGTTAATTTTGCCCCCAGACAGCCCTCCATTATGTAGTTTGCCCCCCACTAAAAAATTTGCCCCCACACTAGATAATTTTGCGCCCACGCGGCCCTCCATTATGTAGTTTGCCCGCCACACTGCCCTCCACTATGTAATTTGCCCCCCCACTATGTAATTTGCCCCCAGACAGCCCTCCATTATGTAATTTTGCCCCACACTAAGTAATTTTGCCCCCACACGGCCCTCCATTATGTAGTTTGCCCGACACACTACCGTCCACTGAGTAATTTGCCCCCCAACAAGTTAATTTTGCCCCCAAACAGCCCGCAATTATGTAGTTTGCCCCCCACTAAGTAATTTGCCCCCACACTAAGTAATTTTGCCCCCACGCAGCCCTCCATTATGTAGTTTGCCCACCACTCTGACCCCCCACTAAGTAATTTGCTCCCACACAAGTTAATTTTGCCCCTTGACAGCCCACCATTATGTAATTTGCCCTCCACTAAGTAATTTTGCTCCCACAAGGCCCTCCATGTAGTTTGCCCGCCAAGCTGCCCCCCCACTAAGTAATTTGCCCCTCCCCCACAAGTTAATTTTGCCCCCAGACAGCCCTCCATTATTTGCCCCCAGACAGCCCACTCCGTACTTGTGTCGCTGATCCTGTACACCGTCACCGGCCAGCTCGCTCCCTGGCACCACCTAGAGGCACCCCTTCCTTAAATCCAGTCTTCACGCAGCTATCAGGCTTTCCGCTGCGCGTCCTGTGCAGCCTCAGCCTGCGCTCAGCAATCTCCCTTGTTCACTGCGGCAGTGACCGAGGGAGTTCACCGAGAGCAGGCTGAGAGGTTGTGCCGCAAAGGACGCGCAATGGAAAGCCTTCCTGAATCCTGACCCATAGATCAGCTGAGTGGCCGGGCGGTAGCCTGTCTCCATGTAGAGGGAGACACGGACGGCCGCCAATAGTCAAATCCGCAGCCCGCAGGGCATATGTTGAAGCGGCCCCAGCCGCCCCAGGGCCGGCGGCCTACCGGGAAATTTTCCGGAATCCCGGTAGGCCAGTCCGGCCCTCGTTAGAAGGCTTAGAAGTTTAGAAGCAATTCCTAAAATTTTTAGGTTTCCAAAACCCATTTTTTAAGGACCAGTTCAGGTCTGAAGTCACTTTTCGAGGCTTACATAGTAGAAACTACACCCCTCACGTTACTCAAAACTGATTTTACAAAAGTTGTTAACCCTTTAGGTGTTCCACAAGAATAAAAGGAAAATGCAGATAACATTTCTAAATGTCACTTTTTTAGCAGATTTTCCATTTTAATCCATTTTTTTCTTTAACACATCAAGGGTTAGCAGCCAAGCAAAACTCAATATTTATTACCCTGATTCTGGGGTTTACAGAAACACCCCACATGTGATAGTAAACTGATGTACGGGCACACGGCAGGGTGCAGAAGGAAAGGAACGCCATATGGATTTTGCTGGACTGGTTTTTAGATGCCATGTCCCATTTGAAGCCCCCCTGATGCACCCTTACAGTAGAAACTCCCAAAAAGTGAACCCATTTTGGAAACTAGGGGATAAGGTTTCAGTTTTATTGGTACTATTGTGGGGTACATATGATTTTTAATTTCTCTATATTACATTTTTTTGTGAGGCAAGGTAACCAAAAAATGGCTGTTTTGGCACTGTTTTTATTTTTTACAACATTCATCTAACAGGGTAAATCATAGTCTTTTTTTATAGAGCAGGTTGTTACGGACGCAATGATATCAAATATGTCTACTTTGTTTGTTTGTTTGTTTCAGTTTTACATAATAAAGCATTTTTGAAAAAAAATTATGTTTTTGTGTCTCCACTTTCTGAATGCCATATTTTTTTTCATTTTTCTGCTGATCGAGACGTGCGGGAAATTGTTTTTTGCAGGAAGAGTTGACGTTTTTATTGGGGTTTTTTTGGTACATATGATTTATTATGACCAAAAAATTTGTGTTTTCAACAGTTTTTATTTATTTATTTTTACAGTGTTCATCTGAGGGGTTAGATCATGTGATATTTTTATAGAGCAGGTTGTTACGGATGCGGCAATACATAAAATGTCTACTTTTTATAATTTATTTTACTTTGGCACAATAATAGCAGCTTTGAAGCAAAAAAAAATCATATTTTAGTGTCTCCATTGTCTGAGAGACATAGTTTTTAAATGTTTTTTGCTAATTGTCTCATTTTTAGGGTCTCATTTTTTGTTATGTAAGGTGACAAAAATTGCTTTTTTTGACAGTTATTTATTTATTTTTACAGTGTTCACCTGAGGGGTTAGGTCATGTGATATTTTTATAAAGCTGGTTGTTACGGACGTAGAGATACCTAATATGTATACTTTTTATTTATTTTTCACTTTAACATAATAGTAGCATATTTGAAAGAAAAAAAATGATGTTCTAGTGTCTCCATGTTCTGAGAGCTATAGTTTTTCTTTTTGTTTGAGTGATTTTCTTATGTAGGGAGTTATTTTTAGCGGGATGAGGTGACGGTTTTATTGGTACCATCTTGTTCCACATACGCCTTTTTGATCGCTTGGTGTTGCACTTTTTGTGATGTAAAGTGACAAAAATGGCTTTTTTGACACAGTTTTTATATTTTTGTTTTATGGTGTTTATCGCACGGGGTGGATCCTGTGATATATTTATAGAGCCAGTGGATGTTCAACACTGGGGATCCTCACAATCAGCTGTTTGAGAAGGCACCGATGCTTGCAGAAGCACTGCAGCTTTCTCAAAACTTTTCCTAAGCATTGTGATGTCACATTCATCAGACACATGGCCTAGACACAGTTCAGCCCGATTGAAGTGAATCTTGCTGGGGCTGCAGTACCAAGCATAGCGGCCATACAATGTATGACGCTTTTCTTTGTTGGGTTGATAAAAGGCCAAGGCGCTGATGCCTTCTCAAACACCTGATCAGATACTGATGACCTATCCAGAGGATATCTTGGAAAGTCTTGAAAAACCCATTTAATCAAGCGTGCTTAAAATATGACTTTTTCCATTAATTTTTCATTTTCTCTAAGTCCAAATCTACGTATGACTACCACAGAAATTAGAGTAGATTTGTAGATAGTGTCATGGATCCATGTTCTATACTTGCGGTACAATGATAGGTGCAATGTTGCGCGATGCAGTGACAGTGACTCTCAGACTTTGGGGGTTAAAAGTCCAAACAATATTTATTCTTGCATCTGGTACAGTACAGGCCATGCAAGTTAAACCATCACTTGGGTGAAGCAACAGCACGTGAAGCATAGCAAAACGTCAAAAAAAAACCTGCCCATTTGGGCGCTAAGTATACAGAGACTTCTCTCTCCCCTATGCTTTCAGCATGTCAGGGGGATCGGGAGTAGCACTGGAGATCAGTGGGCATGTTTGGTCCACATCACAGAGCATAGTAGTGCATGTATTTTTTTTCACTGAATTACAGTCAAAGGAAAATCACTAATATGTGAATAAACCCATTAAAGTCAAAGCATCCGCAAATTACTGATGTAGGAAAGAGGCTTTAGGTTACCTGCACATGGGTGTGGGTTTCAAAACAAAAAGATCAGCTTTTTTTTCAATTAAAATTTCTGTGTGTTTCCGTACAAAAACCATGTGTTACTTGCAGTTTTTGGTGCGGATTTGATGCAGATTTGCCCCAGATCTTTGCAAGGGTGAAATCTGTACAAAAAAATCCCACAACAAATTAATATGCTGCACATTTCAAAATCTGCACAAGTTAATTTACTCACAGAGGAAAAAAGGAACGTGCACATGAGATATGTATAATCTCATACAGTTTGCTGGTACGGTATTGCGCTGCGTTTTTTTCCACACAAGAATCCATCTGGTAAAAATCAAGTTATTTTTCCTTCATCCCTCAATTATTCCCTTTTTAATGCTACGGAGCCAAAGCCTGGGGTCCCGCTGTATCCAGGTAGGAGCACCGTGACACATATAGGCTGCACCACGCCACTCGGCACTCCAACTAAACCTGGAATGCGATAGGGCCCCGGGGGAGCGGCTCGTTGCACTTGCTGTGGTTTCAAGTTACAAGTACAGCGTTAGGGTAGGTTCACACAGAGTTTTTGAGGAAGAGGAGGTTTTAAAGCCAAATGTGGATCCAGCAGGAAGGTGAGGTATACGTTTTTCCTTTATATTTCCAATTCCTTTTGAATCAGGCTACGAGAGCTCACCGTATCCGACATTGCTGGATATGATTCTGTACTGCCAGATCCCCATTGAATATAATGTGATCCGGCGGCATTCTGGACACTTCTCCGACAAAGACCACCACATGCCTGCCAAAATGCCAAAGCAACCGTGAATGGGGCCCAAAAAACCTCCTCCTCTGTTTGAGCCTACCCTTAGGGCTGCCACATATTCCACTTTTTTAATGCAGTTTTTAAAGCCAAAATCATGAGCGCATTGAACAAAGTGATGAAGTCTATACAAAATAATTTCTCTCTTTTAATTATCCACACCTAATTTGCCTTCAAAAACTGCATCAAAAAGCCTGAATGTGTGGCAGAACCCTAACGGTAGGTTCATACAGAGGAGGAGATTTTTTTAGGCCCAGTTCACAGTTGCTTTTGCATTCTGTCAGGCGACTCTGTGTAACAGTGGTAGCTGGCTTCCGCTGCTCCCCTACTCACCACTGCGGTTTTGGGCTCTCTGTTCGGGCAAACACTGTTCTCCCTGGCCGCCTCTGTCTGCTTCCAGCCACTTCCGCTACATTTTCTTTCCAGACACATGTGCAGCACTGGTACACCCTGGTCCGCCTGGACCAGCTGCTTCGTGTGTCAACTCCCCTCAAGAGGTAGTAACCTGGTGTTCTCCTTGAGAAAGTCTGTCCTCACCATCAGGGGTACTGTGAAGAATGAGGGGTTCACTTAGACAACGCCCTTAGAGGAGGTTGATCACATGGCTCAATGGGTCCATACCCGCTGATCGTCACATTCTGTTAGCTTGTTCTGGCATAAATGAAGGCAGTTCATTGGACAAAAACTGCTGCAGGGTGTTACAGCACTCTCACCATTAATGGTAATTCATGCATGGTTACCCAGACTCAGCCATAAACATGTAATAGCACCCTAATAGTCATTTCTGACATTAACAATATCTAGACCGTGTTTCTGATCAATTTATTATTTTCCATGAAAAAATGTTTTTTTCAAAACATGAAAATTTCTTTTGGTGAAATGGAGAAGTGGTTGTTGTTTTATAGGTGCTTTTCCATATCTACTGTGGTTTGTGAGAGTAAACTGGAAAAAGGTAAAACACATAATGGTGTACGCTGTGCTTATTGTAAGCTCTTCACAGGTTTCATAAACTGATGGTGTTGTTCTACATTTCCACCTAGGGGACAGACTATGTAGTACAATCAGCATATCTTAAGTGTTATACAACAACTTACAATATCTTATATGTAACCTTAGGTATGTAATAGCTCACTGTCCTCAAAGAAACCCAACCAGCCATGTCATGCAAATGTATTTTATATGGCACATGTGATTTAGTACTGTGTTACTGGCCTATCAGATACATCCCCCAAGATATGCAATAACTCGCTGTCCTGAAAGAACCTCAACACAGTCTTGAAAATATCCTTGATCTTGCACATGTAATATAATTAGTTTAATTAAATGAATAATTAGAGCATATTTTCCCTATGGAAATCCAAAAGACATGACCTGTTAGGGTTAATTGAGGACATGCACAACTAATAATATGATATAATAAAGAAATATGAGCTATTTTCAGAACTCCTATACTGGTGAATAGAGTCTGGCTGCTCTCTGTTCACTTCTAGGGTCCAGTTGTGGAGATAGGAGCGGGTCTTAGAGGTGGGACCTATATTCCCTCTAAGCCTTTGCAGTTGGTGAGCGGAGCTGTTAGCGCTCTTCTTATAGGTAATGTAGTAGATGGTCCCAAGGAGGATATTATCAGTGGCACAAGTAGCTTGACACGGCAAATCTTTTTTATGCTAATCCCCACCAGGGTTGCCAATCAGAATTTTTCTTTTTTCTGGACAATTTATCCCAAAATCACGGACATCCAACATTTTCTATGGACAAATTGGAAAACCATAATGTATGATAAAGATTATAAGTAATTCATGTCCATACATCCATACACTGATAAGAACTCATTACCAACATTTGGTGAGAGCCGTAAAATAATCATCATAATTACTACCAAAATAATCTAGTAAAAAAGTCACTGACACATCTATTTTTATTTTACAGAAAAAAAGAAATTTCTGGGCAGTTGGCAACCCTGATCCACACCTCTAACTCTGCTTATCTATACACACCCCAATTCTGCCCAGTCCCATTTCTGTCCCCAAAGTAGTTATGTCCCTTTTGTGTCCCCATGCAGTATAATGCCCCCTTAGTACCTCCACACAGTAGTGATGCCCCCTTAGTGCTCCACACAGTAGTAATTCCCCTTGGTGCCCCCACACAGTTTTATACCCCTTTTTGCTCTGTAATTTAGCAATGCAGGTGAAATCAGAGCTCCAGCAGCAGAATGGTAAAGCATGGAGTGGATGGCTCCCTGCTTTATCACTGAACTCAACTGTCTCTGCTCAGAAATATATAGAGGAGAACTGGAAGGCACTGCTTGACACCAAGATATCCATTAAAATAAAAAAGGACAAAAGCGTGGTGGGAATATGGCCTCTTACGGACTAATGGTGGTGCTCTATCTCACAAGTACAGTCCACAAAAAAACTCCAACACATTATGTTGGAGCATTTTTGTGAACTGTCTCTGCTTCCTAAGGAGGCAGAGACAGTTTAGAGTGGGACCTGCCACAGCCATCTTGGGGCCAAACTCCAGGACTGTCCCGTCGGATCAGGGACAGTTGGGAGGTATGGATGGTACTTGCAGTTTTATGAAACACCACAGATAAGGCTACTCTCACACTAGCATTTTTTGCGGTTCCGTCATGGATCTGCAAAAACGCTTCAGTTACAATAATACAACCGCATGCATCCGTCATGAACAGATCCGGTTGAATTATGTCTTCTATAGCTATAACGGATCTGTCATGAACACCATTGAAAGTCAATGGGGGACGAATCAGTTTTCTATTTTGCCGTTTGGCTTCACTTTATCAGGTGGACAGCAAAACGCTGCGGGCAGCGTTTTGGTATCCGCCTCCAGAGCTGAATGGTGACTGAACGGAGGCAAACTGATGTATTCTGAGCGGATCCTTTTCCATTCAGAATGCATTAGAGCAAAACTGATTAATTTTGGACCGCTTTTGAGAGCCCTAAACGGATCGCACAAACGGAAAGCCAAAACGCGAGTGTGAAAGTACGTAAGACATCAATAACTCTCTGAGTACAGATAATGTACAAGATGCCACGTGCAGTCCTATGTGACACCACAGATAACATAGTGATAAATCTAAATGCAGGTAGTAGATGTCACCTGCAGTCCTATGTAACAGCCCAGATAACACAGTGATAACTCTGAGTACAGATAATGTAGTAGATGGTACGTGCAGTCCTATGTAACAACACAGATAACGCATAACTGGCTTAACTACTGTGAGGAGGCACATATCTGGCCATAACTACTGTGAGGAGGCGCATATCTGACATAACTACTGTGAAGGGGGCACATATCTGGGCATAGCTACTGTGAGGGGGCACATATCTGGGCATAACTACTGTGAGGCGGCACATAGCTTGCATAACTACTGTGAAGGGGCACATATATCGCATAACTACTGTGAAGTGGCACGTATCTGGGCATAACTACTGTGAGAGGACACATATCTGGGCATAACTACTCTGAGGGGGCACATATCTGGGCAAAACTACTGTGTGGAGCACATATCTGGGCATAAATACTGTGTGGGGCACATATCTGGGCATAACTACTGTACTGGGGCACATATCTGTCATAACTACTGTAAGAGGCACATATCTAGGCATAACTACTATGAAGTGCTACTGTGAAGTGGGGGAGTCATCTGCGAATAGCTACTGTGAAGGGGGCACATATGGGCATAGATATTGTGAGGGGCACATGTGGGCATAACTACTGTGAAAGGGATACATGTGGTCATAACTACTGTGAAGGGGGCACATCTGGGCATAAATACTGTGAGGAGCACAATATGTGCATTACTATTGTAAAGGGGGCAAAATGTGGGAATTACTATTGTGAAGGGGGCACAATGTGGGTATTACTACTGTGAAGGGCACAATGTGGGCATAACTACTGTGAGTGGCACAATAAAGGCATACTTACTGTGAAAGGGGCACATGTTGGCATAACTACTCTGACCTGGGCACATGTGAGCATTACTACTGTGAAGGGGGCATAATGTGGGCAGAACTACTGTGAGGGGCACAATGTGGGCATAACTACTTTAAGATGTGCCCCCTTAACAGTAGTTATGCCCAGATATGTGCCACCTTAACAGTAGCGATGCCCAGATATGTGCCACCTTAACAGTAGCTATGCCCAGATATGTGCCCCCTTCACAGTAGTTATGCCCAGATATGTGCTCCCTTCACAGTAGTTATGTCCGGATATGACCCCCTTCATAGTAGTTATGTCCAGATATGATCCCTTTCACAGTAGTTATGTCCAGATAAGTGCCCCCTTTACAGTAGTGTCACACATTGCTCTGAAGCCAGGGCCGTATTTAGATTTTACGCTGTCCTAGGCACTTTAGTGCCGTCTTCCGCCCCCCACTGAAGTCCATATTTTTTAGATAGCTGATGGTAAAATGCTCCCTAGGCCTTCAGCTATCCCTCAAGACTCCCTCATACGCTTGCACAGTTAAAGTGCTGACCTGTTACAAGTGGGCTTGGCAGCTAAAGGTTTCTGTGTTGCCATGTTCATATGTGCCAGCATTCCTGAGAAAAATTATGTTTTATTATATGATTTGGCAAATTTTTGATCAACCAACATCCTGTTACACCCGTAACTACCTAAAGGAGGGGTACTTTCCCGTGCTTACATTGTATACACTGTTCAGTCTATTAAAGGTGTGATTAAAGGTGGAAACCTGACTCACCCACGAACAGGAGAACAAATCCCAATTATCGACCATGTCCCCCAACCACGTAGAGGTGGAAACCACATACAACTACTAAAAAAGCGGGAGGTAAACTGGATCCATAGGCTGCAGACACTAGAGCCTAAGGATCTGAATAGAGATTATGAATTAACCCCATGTACGGCGCAGCTGGACGTGACTTAAGGACCAGCGCTGTACATGTACGGCGCAAGATCCGCCAGATGCTGGGGCAGGATCGCAGGGGAATCAGGACACCATGGCTGCTCTTGCCGGCAGGCATGCATGCCGGCTAAGGGCAGCATGTTGTCTTTCCGCCACCCTGCAGCTCCAAGCGCTGTGATTAGCCGATCAATAAAGACCAACACATCGCAGCGCCGGAAGCAGAAGGAATCTGTTAGGTGTGTTGGGGAGGCGGGGGGTTCATGGGGACGTGACCGGTGCTGAACTAGTCAGCACTGGTCTCCCACGAGGTCAGGCAGGGGACTCCAGTGTTTGGTGTCCCCTGCCAGCGATGCGATTGGCTGGAACAACGCTTCAGCCAATGGCAGCGCTATAGCAGCACAGGAAAGAGCTGAAACTCTCTGCAGGCAGCCATTCTAGCTGGTGACTGCATGCAGAGAGGTTCTGTGCTTTTCTGTGCTACTTGTTGGCTTGCTGGGACTTGTGGCTTGTTGGCTTGCTGGGACTTGCTGGGACTTCTAGATCCCTAAACCACCCTCCAATTTTATTTTATTTTTTACAATTTTCTAGCTCTGCACCACTTTTTCTGCGTGCGAGTTGTGGCCGCCAAGTGCTGATCAGCCTATAAACCACTGTTCAGCACCTGGGCTCATTTTTTTGGTGCAGATATTTTTGCTTTTCATCTGTCCTTTTTTTTTTTTTTAGTAATAGTTAGAATCTTATATATATATATATATATATATATATATATTGATTTTTAGAGTGTTCTTTTTTTGTATCTGCAGTAAATTTTTATACTGCAGTGGAAGCACCAAATGTCAGCTTGCGGGGGTTCTGCAGCCCTGAGCACCAATAAGTACCATTTTTTTTTATTTGTCGCTTTTGTGCTCAGTTTTCTTTTTTTTTTTTTGTGTAAAAAATACATTTAGTGTTAAATAGAAATCAAATTTAGGTAGTGTCCCAACGAGTATACTCAGCTTAAGAGGCATACGCCATGCTTGCCTCCGATACTGAGTCGGCCAGTAAGGGAGAAGAAGATGCCACTTTCCTCTACTCTACACCAATTTAATGGTAGCCCAAACCAATTTATACGCCCAACATTTAATTGATCAGAACCCTCCAGCCGCATTTACGAAGGGAAAGATTCCCGGATAGAACCTCCAGAATGCTCCCCCATCCTAGGAGTTAGTGGGAAGATCGTGTGGGACTTACTGCACCCACTGCCGGAGAAGGGTTACCAACTCTATGTGGATAACTATTAGACCAGCATACCCGTATTCATGTCCCTAACTGCTAGAGATACTGTGGCTTGCGGTACAGTGCACAAAAATCAGAGAGGCCTCCCTAGATCCCTGGTAGGGCAACCACTAAGAATAGATGAAAGCAGGGCTCTCCTCCATGAGAACATGCTGGTGGTTAAGTACAAGGACAAGAGGGACCTCTTTGTACTGACCACCATTCACACTAACGCCAGCTCCCCTGATCCTGTACGAGGTACCACAACCACTTCTCCCAAACCAGTTTGTATCCTGGACTACAACAGGCACATGGGAGTGAATTTTTCTGATCAACTTCTGAAGACCCACAGTGCCACACAAAAAATTAAAGTGTGGTACAAAAAGCTGGCCATACACATTGTACAAATGGCAATGTGCAATGCGTATGTGCTATTTCAGTCTGCAGGCCACACAGGAACTTTCCTTCAGTTCCAAGAGGAGGTTATCAAGGCCCTAATTTTTCAAAGCCAGGCCAGTGAGGATCCCAGTACTTATGGAAGTCATGGTGCCCGTGCTGTACCAGGGCAACATTTTCCAGGTCAAGTCCCCCAGACAGCAAGGAAGGGAAGGACCCAAAAAAGATGCAGGGTGTATTTCAAAAGGAGGTTAAGGAAAGACACCATTTACCACTGCAAAACCTGCCCTGAAGAACCTGGCCTGTGCATGCAGGAGTGTTTTAAAATCTACCACTCATCTATGGAGTACTAATTTAAAGGGGTTGTCTGGGTTTAGAGCTGTACCCGAACATACCCATAATTTCACCCAGGGAGCCCCCCCTGACTTGAGCATCGGAGCAGCTCATGCTCTGATGCTCTCCTTTGCCCTGCACAGGATTGCGCAGGGCAAGGGATCTTTTATTTACTATAATACTTTGCCGGGTGGAGCCTTCCACCCAGCAGTGTGTTAGGTGACATCACTGGCTCTAATGGGTGGGCTTTAGCGCTGCCCTAGCCTTTTACAGGCTAGGGTAGCGCTAAAGCCTGCATATCAGTGCCGGTGACGTCACTGGGCTCACTGCTAGGAGGAAGCCTCCGCCTGGCAGCCTGAAGAAGAGTCCGGTATGTCACCGGAACTCCACAAAATGCCTTTGCCCTGCGCAGGAAAAGCTCCAAAGCTCTTGTCAGGGGGGCTGCCTGGGTGAAATTCTGAACCCAGACAACCCCTTTAATTTCATCCATGATGTACCCTGTAGTTTTACCACCTTATATCTCTGATTTAGTCCGCATAGCTCACAGATCCACTTTTCACCAACGACTATATATTAATTTCTGTGAAACACCTGTTAGGTCAAAAGTGCCCTTTCCACCCCTTAAAATGTATGTACAGGGGTGCTCTTCCCAAAATGGGGTCACTTCTTGGGGGTTTTTAATTTCTGGGGACCTCAGGGATCTTTAAAATGTGACATTGCACCTAAAATCAATGTCTGCCAATTCAGGTCAGCAAAATCCATATTTTGCTGTTTGACTCTAGAGCCATGCTGTGCGCCCATGCATCATTTTTTGAGCACATATGGTGTGTTGCTGTATTTGTGGGGAAATTTTGAAATTAAATTCCCATTTTCCTTTAATTCTTGTGGGCCACCTAAAGGGTTAACAAAGTTTGTAAAAATCAGTTTTAAATAGCTTGAGGGGTGTAGTTGCTAAAATGGGGGGATTTATGGGTGATTTCTATTTCTAATATGTAAGCCCCAGAAATTGACTTCATAACTGAAGTGGTCCTTAAAAAATTGAAGACTTGCTTCTAAACTTCTAAGCCTTCTAACATCCCCCAAAAATAAAATGTAATTTTCTAAATGATCCAAACATGAAGTAGACATATGGGGAATATAAAGTATTACTGGAGGCATTTCTATTTATTATAAAAGTAGAGAAATTGAAATTGAAATTTGCTAATCTTTCCACATTTTTTGTAAATTTGGTCTTTTTTTTATAAATAAAAATGAAATATTTTGACTCAAATTTACCAGTGTCATGAAGTACAATATGTGACGAGAAAACAATCTCAGAATGGCCTGCATAAGTAAGTGTTTTAAAGTTATCAGCACATAAAGTGACACATGTCAGATTTGATAAAAATGGCCTGGTCCTTAAGGTGAAAAATGGCAGGGTCCTAAAGGGGTTAAACAGCTTCTTGTAATTACCTTTTATTTATTTATCTCACTCAATTTCAGAAGACAAACAATGTTGCAAAGATGTGCAGCTTTACCAAGAAGAATAACACTATGGACTTTTGAATGACTTTGGTACAATTTGCTGGCTGGATACGTTGCCTATGGTTATTAAATGCTGTTTTCACTCTGACACCTTATGTACCTTATGTTTATTCACACTGTTTACTGGTTGTCATGGTAACATGATGACATCACTGGCCAGAGTGTATGTGTGTAAATCCTGTCTTGCTCACTAATGGAGTATTGCAGTTTTAAAAAGGCTCGGGCTTGAGCCAAAACTAGTCACTGATGATGCTATTATTTATTGAATAAATGTCTCTTCATATCATCACGAAAGTGAGTGCCCGTGCTTCTTCGGTATTCACATTTAGAACTGGCTGAGGATCTGCCGAAGTTATGAGTCCAGCGTCTTTTCATAACTTCGGTGGAACCACCGCCAGCTTAGGGGTTTATTAAAACCGGCGTCTCTATAATGCAATATAATAGCATTTAAAGTGTACCTTCAGTTATACAGAAAAAGATAATAGCGTGCATAATAATAATTTTTCCAAATATATTGCACAGTAGATTTTGCTTGTAAATGTTAATAGGGTGAACACTTTTTGCTGCCGGTACTGACTTGTTACCCCTAGAGGGAGACATTGCCCTTTATCTGCTTTACATTATGCTTTATAACTACTAGCAAGGCTCAATGTGATCTGTGTGCCAGTAAATGTATGTACACTTGGGTGTATACATACAGTGGATATAAAAAGTCTACACACCCCTGTTAAAATGTCAGGTTTCTGTGCTGTAAAAAAATTAGACAAAGAAAAAAGATTTAAAACTGTAAAACTCATTTGAAAAACAAACTGAAATCTTTTAGGTAGAGGGAAGAAAAAATATAAAAATAAAATAATATGGTTGCATAAGTGTGCACACCCTTAAACTAAGGGTACTTTTACCCTTGCGGCAGGACGGATCCGGCAGGGATCCGTCCTGCCGCAAGTGCCCGTGCACTGCCGTGCTGCCGCTCTGTCCCCATTGACTATAATGGGACTGGGGACGGAGCTATGGCGCAGCACGGCCGTGCATGGCCGGAGATCGCCGGACTAAAAGTCCTGCATGTCCGACTTTTCAGTCCGGCGATCTTTGCCGTGTACTGCCATGCTGCGCCATAGCTCCGTCCCCCACCCCATTATAGTTAATGGGGACAGAGCAGCAGCACTGCAGTGCACGGGCACTTGCAGGAGGACGGATCGGGCAGGCTGAATAGCCTGCCGGATCTGTCCTGATGCAAGTGTAAAAGTACCCTAATACCCTAAACACCTTTTGATTTTATTACAGCACTCAGTCTTTTGGGTATGGGTCCATCAGCATGACTCATTTTGACTTGGCAAAATTTGCCCTTCTTTGCAAAAACACTCCAAATCTGTCAGATTGCGAGGGCATCTCCAGCGCACAGCCCTCTTCAGATCACCCCACAGATTTTCAATCGGATTCAGGTCTAGGCTCTGGCTGGGCCATTCCAAAACTTTATTCTTCTTCTGGTGAAGCCATTCCTCTGTTGATTTGGATGTATACTTTGGGTCGTTGTCATGCTGAAAGATGAAGTTCCTCTTCATGTTCAGCTTTCTAGCAGAAGGCTGAAGGTTTTGTGCCAATATTGACTGGTGTTTGGAACTGTTCATTATTCCCTTCATCTTAACTAAAGCCCCAGTTCCAGCTGAAGAAAAACAGCCGCAAAGCATGATGCTGCCACCACCATGCTTCACTGTGGGTATGGTGTTCTTTTGGTGATGTGCAGTGTTGTTTTTGAATTACGGCCAAAAAGTTCAACCTTGGTTTTATCAGACCATAACACCTTTTCCCACATGCTTTTGGGAGACTTCAGATGTGTTTTTGCAAAATGTAGCCTGGCTTGGATGTTTTTCTTCGTATGAAAAGGCTTTCGTCTTGCCACTCTACCCCATAGCCCAGACATATGAAGAATACGGGAGATTGTTGTCACATGTACCACACAGCCAGTGCTTGCCAGATATTCCTGCAGCTCCTTTAATGTTGCTGTAGACCTCTTAGTAGCCTCCCAGACCAGTTTTCTTCTCATCTTTTCATTAATTTTGGAGGGACATCCAGTTCTTGGTAATGTCACTGTTGTGCCATATTTTCTCCACTTGATGATGACTGTCTTCACTGTGTTCCATGGTATATCTCATGCCTTGGAAATTCTTTTGTACCCTTCTCCTGAATGATACCTTTTAACAACGAGATCCCTCTGATGCTTTGGAAGCTCTCGGTGGACCATGGCTTTTGCTGTGGGATGCGACTAAGACAATTTCAGGAAAGACCAACAAGAGCAGCTGAACTTTATTTGGGGTAAATCAGAGGCACTGTGAATGATGGCACGTGTATGCTCAATCATCTCCGTATTGCCCCTCGAGTCTAGTTTGCTATCCAAGTGGACCCCCAAATATTTGTAACTCTCGACCTGCTCCACCTCCTGACCTGCAATAGTGACAGCAGTGGCGTAGGGATCGCCATAGCAACCATAGCAATGGCTATGGGGCCCTACGCCACTGGGGGCCTGGGCCGCCGGCTGAGGATTTTTTAAAAAATTCATGTGGCACAGTGGTGTAGCTAGAGCCTTTTATCTGGGACCAGGGCCCCAAATCTATCTACCACTGCCCGAACCTCGCGCTAGCAGCAACCCCAACAATTAGCATCTGATCAGATTCCAACCTCATGGCAGGAGGAAGGGCTGTGCAGCACGTCCAGATCGCACAGCGTGCTGTGACGTCATAACGCCATCAGCGCTGCTGCACCGCCGGGCAATTCTTCTTTCTGCAGGTGGGAACAGAGGAGCGCGGTGCCACTCCACTGTACTCACTGGCATCTGGCCTAGGCTTGTTGAAAAGGTCGATCGGCCTCCTTCTCTGACTGCCAGCCAGGCCAAGTAATAGTCAGTCAGTGTCAACTCAGCTAGCCAGAACCAGCCCAGCCTCCAGTAATCAGCAGGCAGCACTAGTCGATTCAGCATCAGCCAGCCCACCAGGAACAAGGACCTAAGCCCAGGTAATAGATACTACTGGTATCTTGTTATATTATTATATATGTACGGCTGGTATGAGACTGGGGGCAAATCACTTAATGTGGGGCAGTGTGGGGGGCAAATTACTTAATGTGGGGCAGTGTGGGAGGCAAATTACTTAATGGGGTAGTGTGTGGGGCAAATTACTTAATGGGGGACCATGTGGGGGGGCACATTACTTAATGTGGGGAAGTGTGGGGGACAAATTACTTAATGGGGCAGTGCAAAGGCAAATTACTTAATGTGGGGCAGTATGGGGGACAAATTAATTCAGTGTGCAGTGTGGGGGGCAAATTACTTAATGTGGGCAGTGTGGGGGCAGTATTACTAACTAGGGCATTCTAGAAGGGAATTACTATTGGTGGGACTATGAGGAGCACTGTTACTATGAGGGGGGGGGGGTCTATCTGTATTATTTAGGATAGTATTTGGGGGTATTGGGGGCACAGCGAGCAGCTGGATAACACTGTGGGGACTCCAGGTTGGGGGGGTGATGATAGAAAAGTGAGAAAGCTAGGATGTCTGTGTGTCACACTCTGCAGAGACGAGGCGCGGCAGAAAGAAGTTGTACGGACCAAAAGGAGAAGATGATGACAGAAAAGATGTACATCAGAGGAGACGTCACCTGGAGGAGCTGGATGTGACATGTATGTGCTGCCGTACAATATACAGAATAATCCATACACCAAGCCATACAATATACAGTATAAACTATACACCATGCGGTACAATATACAGTATAGTTCATACACCATGCTGTACACAGTATACAGTATATTCCATACACCATGCCGTACAATATACAGTATAGTTTATACACCATGCTGTACACAGTATAGAGTATAATACATACACCATGCAGTACAATATACAGTATAACACCTACACTGTGGGGTTATTGTGTATATTGTACGGCATGGTGTATGGATTATACTGTATACTGTGTACAGCATGGTGTATAAACTATACTGTATATTGTACGGCATGGTGTATGGAATATACTGTATACTGTACCGCATGGTGTATGAACTATACTGTATATCGTACGGCATGGTGTATGGATTATAATGAATATTACACATACACAGCATGGTGTAGGGGTTATACTGTATATTGTACAGCAGGGATTATAATGGCACAGTGCAGGGATTATACTGTATACTGTGTACAGCATGGTGTATGGATTATACTGTGTACAGCATGGTGTATAAACTATACTGTATATTGTACGGCATGGTGTATGGAATATACTGTATACTGTACAGCATGGTGTGTGGATTATACTTTATACTTGACCACATGGTGTATGAACTATACTGTATATCGTACGGCATGGTGTATGGATTATAATGAATATTACACATACACAGCATGGTGTAGGGGTTATACTGTATATTGTACAGCAGGGATTATAATGGCACAGTGCAGGGATTATACTGTGTTTTATGGGATGGCTCAGGGTTTACACTGTATGCTCTTTGATGTGACAATTATCTTAGGTTTTCCTATCACCCACCTTTGATGCCGCTGTGCCCAGCTCTGAGCCGACCCCACTCAGCAGCTGCCAAGGCTTAGGGTCCGAGAGGTATGTGGGGGTGGCAGATTCGGGAGGAAGGGCATAAAAATGTTTTGCTACGGGGCCCAGTGATTTCTAGTTACGCCCCTGAGTGACAGGTAGCTATTCGATCTTTCTCCTGCTATAACTCACCACCAACTCCTAAGGGCTGTTTCACACGAATGGATGCCATGCGTGACATCCGATGCATGAATGAGAGCCAAGACCCGCTGCGGACAGCAGAAGCACGGAGCATTAACATGATTGATAATGCTCCGTGCCTCTCTGTGACCTTTTTACTACAAAATCACAGTGAGATAAAGTTGTCACTGTGATTTTGTAGTAAAATGGTCAAAGAGAGGCACTAAGCATGTTATCATGTTAATGCTTCGTGCTTCTGCTGTCCGCAGTGGGTCTTGGCTCTCATTCACGCATCGGATGTCATGCACGGCATCTGCTCGTGTGAAACAGCTCTAAGTGTTCTTTATGTTTAGTTGTACATAGTTAGACTGGCACCACTCCATAAAATCCGACACCAACTTCCTACATTCCTCCTCACCATGGCCCCCCCAATACATACGACTACCACAGAGTCATCTGAGAATTTTTGGAGGTGGCAAAAATAAAATTTATACCATAAAAATCTGCAGTATACATTGCGAAAAGAAAGAGTCACAGCATAGTTCCCTGAGGGGCACCTACACTTCTTAATAAACTGCCAGACCCCGCTGCCCTCATCTGTACAAACAGCGGCTTGTCATCAACCTTCATAACAGTCAACTTCTTGTGTAAGGTATTAAATGCATTAGAGAAATCGCTGGCGCCTACGCATGTGCAGGCTCACCGATGCTCGAGCGCATCACAAAACACTCACACACGTGTGCCTGTACCTGCATCTATAAGGTAATCCTGGTGGTGTGTTTTTTAGAAAGACTGAACACAGCTGGTTTTCACACACTTGTGGACTGAGTCCATCTGGCCCTGCTGCTTTGTCTACCTTCAGTTTCCTAAATTGTCCTTCACATGATTTTGAGAGACTATGAAAACAGCTAGCTCATCACCCATGTCAGTGTTGCTCTCCTTCTCTTTTCTTCTAAGCGTGTTACATATGTATGTAGCATGCATTTTTTTCCTTTCATTGGATGACATATGGGATATATATAGTGACCTACATACATTGCTTAAGGAACCAGTAGATATTAGTGACACTTCCTATCAACTTTCCGGACATGGAAAATATATTCTACCATTTACATCATAATCAACTGTAAACAGAGGCTTATGGCCCCTTTTAGATGAGCAAGTGTTAGACTGCGGACTCGCAGCGCAGCATCCGGCCTAAACTTCCAGCACACATAATGCTGTCAGTGTTATTCAATATATTCCAGAACTGTAAGGGTTACATAGCATCATAAATCAATATAATGCTATGTGACCCTGGCAGTGCTGTAAGTTAAGCGCTGCGAGTCTGCAGCGTGACACTCGCTCTTCTGAAAGGGGCCTAACTCAAAGTTCCAGGTGCCATTTATAATACTGGTAGGATATACAGTATATATTAATTAAAACATACTGCTTTGTGACCACTAGAGGGAGGTGTTGTCTGTTGTGTAATCATACACAAGCATTGAAAAGTATTATAATTTTTTTCTGATCCTAAAGGTTGTCTCACTTCAGCAAATGGCATGTATAACGTAGACAAAGTTAACACTAGGCACTTACTAAAGTATTGTGAGTGTAAATACTGCCTCCTTTGCAGGCTTACACATTATACACTGCTCGTATCCAGGGGTTACAACCACCTTGTAATCCAGCAGCGGTGGTCATACTTGCACACTATAGGAAAAGCACCAGCCTGTGGGCGCTCCTATGGTCCCGGACACCAGAGAGGGAGGTGCTTTTTTCTATGTGCAAGCACAACCATCGCTGCTGGATTACAGGGTGGTCATTAATCCCTGGTTACGAGAATTGTATATTGTAATGGAAAAACGATTCAAGCCAACAAAGAAAACAATATGGACAATCACAATACATTAGTAAGTGACTTGTATTAACTTTGTCTATATAATAAATGCCATTTGCTGAAGTGAGACAACCCCTTTAATACCTAGGCTGTGGGTTGGCACCGATATATTTTAACGTAAAAGAATTGAAATCTTGCATGACAATTAAAAATAATTTTGGACTATAAATTGGATTGCCTATTAGGGATGGAACTTGACCCGAACCCGAAGCCCCATTTAAATCTACCCCGAACTTCACTTTATTATTTTCCCTTAGAAGGAATAATGCAAGTCACCCGTACATACTAAATGGTAAAACACTCAGTAACACTGACATGGAAAAGGATCTAGGAATTTTAATAAATAACAAACTAAGTTGTAAAAACCAGTGTCAGGCAGCTGCTGCTAAGGCCAATAAGATAATGGGTTGCATCAAAAGGGGCATAGATGCCTGTGATGAAAATATAGTCTTACCACTTTATAAATCACTAGTCAGACCACACATGGAGTACTGTGTACAGTTCTGGGCTCCCGTGAACAAGGCAGACATAGCAGAGCTAGAGAGGGTTCAGAGGAGGGCAACTAAAGTAATAACTGGAATGGGGCAACTACAGTACCCTGAAAGGGTATCAAAATTAGGGTTATTCACTCTAGAAAAAAGACGACTGAGGGGGATCTAATAACTATGTATAAATATATCAGGGGTCAGTACAAAGATCTCTCCCATCATCTATTTATCCCCAGGACTGTGACTGTGACGAGGGGACATCCTCTGCGTCTGGAGGAAAGAAGGTTTGTACACAAACATAGAAAAAGATTCTTCACGGTAAGAGCAGTAAGACTATGGAACTCTCTGCCTGAGGAGGTGGTGATGGTGAGTACAATAAAGGAATTCAAGAGGGGCCTGGATGTATTTCTGGAGCGTAATAATATTTCAGGCTATAGCTACTAAAGATGGGTCGTTGATCCAGGGAGTTATTCTGACTGCCTGATTGGAGTCGGGAAGGAATTTTTTCCCCTTAAGTGGGGAAAATTGGCTCTACCTCACAGGGGTTTTTTGCCTTCCTCTGGATCAACTTGCAGGAAACAGGTCGAACTGGATGGACAAATGTCTTTTCGGCCTTATATACTATATTTATTATTTCCCCATGGTTATATCAGAAAATAACATAATACTTAAGACTGGATGCAAAAGGGACACCTTTAGAGGCATTCCATTTTGCATTCCGTCATAATAGAAGTCTATAAGGCCCCTTTCACACGAGCGAGTTTTCCGCGTGGGTGCAAAGCGTGATGCGAACGCATTGCGCCCACACTGATTTCGGACCCATTCATTTTAATGGGTCTGTGTAAATGAGCGTTGTTTTCACGCATCACTTGTGCGTTGCACGAAAATCGCTGCATGTTCTATATTCAGCTTTTTTCATGCAACGCTGGCCCCATAGAAGTGAATGGGGCTGCGTGAAAATCGTGTTTTACTGATGGTTGCTAAGAGATGTTGTTTGTAAACCTTCAGTTTTTTATCACGTGCGTGAAAAACGCATCAATGCGCATTGCACCCTTGCGAGAAAAAATGAACAACTGAACGCAATAGCAGACAAAACGGAATGAACTTGCTTGGAAATCGCGCATTTTTAACTGAACGCATCCGGACCTAATCCATGACGCTCGTGTGAAAGGGGCCTAAGAGAATAAAGATCCGTTATGCTCCCACTAGACTTCTATTATGCAAAATGGAATGCCTCTTAAAGGCTTCCGTTTTGCCTTCCATCATAATAGAAGTCTATAGGCAGTAGGGATGAGCGAATCGACTTCGGATGCTTCATCCAATATCGATTTGCATAAAACTTTGTTGTAGTACTGTACGGAGCTGCAGCTCTGTACAGTATTAGAATGTATTGGCTCTGATGCGCCAAAGTTATTACCTCGCGAAGTCTTGCAAGACTTCATGAAATAACTTCGTGAATTAATTATCATTGTAAAAAACCTTGATACCGAACTCGGGTTCGGTTCCAAGTGGTTCAGTATTACAACAAAGTTTTATGCAAATCGACTTCGGTTGAAGCATTCAAAGTTGATTTGCGCATCCCTAATAGGCAGCATAACAGATCAGTCCTGCTTTCCGTTATGCCGGACAGGACTCCTGTCATTCCGTTATGCAGTTCAGGTTTGCTCATCACTACTGCCTATACAGGCAACATTCAAGATTTGAAACTTGAATGCAACAAGACATAGGAGGGGATTTATGAAACCAGGCACAGAGGAAAATTACAGTATGGTCCAGCTAAATTTAAAGGCTTGTGGGGAGTCGCTCTGGTAGACAGCGGTGCGGGTGCAGTACCGAGGCAAAACAAAGAGTCCAGGATGTGCAATAAACAGTGTTTTATTCACACTGACACAAAAATACACAGCAAACAGTCTTTCGGTGGTAATTCACACATGTCAGAAACAAGGAGGCAAAACAAAACAGGCCAACATAGGTTCAGTCACCTGGGAGGTGTAGGTGCAGGTTCGCACCAGGCTGTCGGCCCAGCCGCAGGAGAATCCACCTTCAGGTAGCCAGGAACAAAAGCCACCTCCTTGCTGAGCTCTTTCCTCCAGGACAGAGAACTCCAGAGCCCTGTTAGCAGGCTCCAGGATAATCACCACACCAGACACAGCTGCTGGCTGTGTTTTATACCCAGCCCAAAACCAGGACTGGATCGTGGGGAGCAGCCACCCACCCTACACTTTAGCTGCTCCCGGTAAGAGCCGGCCCGGATCGGCTTTGCAGCCATGCTATTTAACAGAGTCAAACAGCACTAGCTGCTGCAGACAAAAACCCGGCTCTTACCTCACCGAGGCCAGCAACCTCGGTGACACGTACCTGCCATCAAATATGACACCTTGCACCCTCTTACACACCCCCTTTGTTCAACCCTGAGGGGTGAACACACGTGAGGCAGTGGACGCGGGACAGGGCATCTGCGTTACCCTGCAAGCGGCCTGCCCTGTGTTCCACGGAGAATTTGAAATTTTGAAGGGATAGGAACCACCTGGTGACCCGAGCATTCCTCTCCTTGGCCTGACTCATCCACTTGAGAGGGAATGGTCGGTCACCAGACGGAACCTCCTCCCTAACAGGTAGTAGCGGAGAGATTCGAGTGCCCACTTGATAGCCAGGCACTCCCTCTCCACTATACTATATCTGGACTCGGCGGGACTGAGCTTACGGCTCAGGAAGACAACGGGATGTTCTTCCCCGTTGACCTCCTGAGACAGTACCGCACCGAGGCCTACCTCCGAGGCATCGGTCTGTACGACAAACTCCTTGTTGAAGTCGGGTGTCACCAAAACCGGGGACCCACACAGGGCCGACTTCAACGCGGAGAAAGCCTCCTCCGCCTTCTCACTCCAGCTAACCCTCCCAGACTTTCGCCCCTTCAACAGGTCTGTCAATGGCGCTGCTATTGTGGCAAAGTGGGGCACAAACCTCATGTAGTATCCTACAATCCCCAGGAACGACTTTACCTGCCTGGTGGTGACCGGTCGGGGCCAGTTACGAATGGCCTCTACCTTAGTTACCTGAGGTTTGATGACTCCCGCCCGATTACATATCCCAGATATTTGGTCTCTTCCAACCCAATCGCACACTTTTTGGATTGGCGGTTAGTCCAGCTTTCCTCAGGGCATCCACTACCGCCTGCACCTTGGGTAAATGGCTTTCCCAGTCGGTGCTGTGGATGACTACATCATCTAAGTAGGCCGAGGCGTACCGACGATGTGGTCGCAGCACTATGTCCATTAACCTTTGGAAAGTGGCGGGGCGCCATGCAGGCCAAAGGGTAACACCTTGTAGTGATACAGGCCCTGCGGAGTAACAAACGCGTTTTTTTCCTTAGCCGACTCCGTTAAGGGTACCTGCCAGTACCCTTTAGTGAGGTCCAGCACAGTAAAATAACGGGCTTGTCCTAAATTTTCAACAAGCTCGTCCACTCGGGCATGGGATACGCGTCAAACTTGGATACTTCGCTTAACTTGCGAAAGTCGTTGCAGAACCGCAACGTCCCATCCGGCTTGGGTATTAGGACTATGGGACTGGCCCACTCACTTTTCGACTCCTCAATGACATCGAGCTTCAACATTAACTGCACTTCCTCCGCGATGGCCCGCCGCCGAGCCTCGGGTACCCGGTATGGTTTTAACCGGACCTTGGCCTGAGGCTCAGTGACGATGTCATGTCGGATGAGAGACGTGCGGCCAGGGAGGTCTGAGAACACATCCGTGTTCCGACTGAGGAACTCCCTGACTTCCTGAACTTGTTTGGAAGACAGGCTGTCTGCAATTTTTACCGTGGTTACGGCTTCACAGGCCTCGAACTGTGGGGCTGGACCCTTTTCACCTAGAAGCCCTGGTCGGGGGCTGTGGTCGTCGGCCGCGTCCCTATCTTTCCACGGCTTAAGTAAATTCACGTGGTACACCTGCTCCGGCTTGCGCCGCCCTGGCTGGTGTACCTTGTAATTTACTTCCCCTACCTTCTCGATCACCTCATAGGGGCCCTGCCACCTAGCTAGGAATTTGCTGTCAAGGGTGGGTACCAGAACCAAAACCCGATCTCCCGGATTGAAGTCCCGTACCCGAGCCTGACGATTGTACACCCTACTCTGGGCCTGTTGCGCTGCCTCCATATGCTCCCGGACCAAAGGCAACACCCTTTCCATCCGTTCCTGCATCTGGGCGACATACTCAATGACACTTTTGTGGGGGACAGGCTGTTGTTCCCATGCTTCCTTGGCGATATCCAACAGGCCCCGAGGGTGTCTGCCATAAAGCAGTTCGAAGGGCGAGAACCCAGTAGAGGCCTGGGGCACCTCTCGCACTGCGAACATGAGATAGGGCAGAAGCAGGTCCCAGTCCTTCCCATCTCTAGACACCACCCTCTTTAGCATATTTTTTAGAGTTTGGTTAAACCTCTCCACAAGACCGTCTGTTTGCGGATGGTAAACGGACGTCCGTAACTGCTTTATACGCAACAACTTACACAGTTCCCTCATTACTTTGGACATAAAAGGGGTCCCTTGGTCTGTCAGAACCTCTTTTGGCAGGCCCACACGGGAAAACATCTCCAATAACTCTTTGGCAATGAGCTTAGCTGAGGTATGTCGCAGAGGCACCGCCTCCGGATACCGAGTGGCATAGTCGAGAACTACCAGAATGTGTTGGTGGCCCCTGGCAGACTTTGGTACAGGTCCAATTAAATCCATAGCGATTCGCTCAAACGGTACTTCAATAATTGGCAGAGGTACCAGAGGACTACGGAAATGTGGCTGGGGGCTAGTTATCTGACAGGTTGGACAGGACTTACAATAGTTTTCTACCTCCTTGAACACACTGGGCCAATAAAACCGCTGCAGAATGCGGTCCTGGGTTTTCTGCCACCCCAGGTGTCCCCAAGAACATAGTTGGTGGGCAAGCTCCATGACGAGCTTAGCGATACGCTGTGGGCACCACCAACTGTTCAACAGGTTCACCTCGGATTTGGTTCACCCGATACAACATATCCTGCAGAACAATAAATCGTGGGAACATTAATTCAGCCCCTGGTTTCTGGGGTTTGCCATCAATTTCCAGCACATTCTCCCAGGCCCTGGTTAGGGTTTGGTCCCGGTGTTGTGCGGTCCCAAAATTTTCCCCGGAGACATTGAGGTCTGCCAACTCAGGTCCCGGTGGCAAGTCCTCCGTGTCTCCCACCATTACACTCAGTGGGGTTGTCTCCCCACTACCGCTGCAGCAGTGGTCACCCCTACCGCTGGCCCTTCAGACTCGGGCTCCCAGGGTTCTGGCCTTCCAGTGGTATCAGGCCACTCTGCTAGGGTTACCCCTGTCTCAGGGCTATTAGACACTTTCACCTCAGGCCACAGTGACGGAAAACCAGGGAAGTCTCTCCCAATTATCAGTTCATAGGGTAGCTTTGTGGAGATCGCCACTTCACAAGTCCAGGTGCCGGCCGCCGTGGACAGAGACATTACAGCAGTGGGATAGTCCTTTAAGTCTCCGTGAATGCACACCACACCCACTTTCCGGCCCGTATACTGGGTGGGCTGTACCAGGGCAGCACTTACCAGGGTTACCAGGCTCCTGAGTCCAACAGCGCCACTGCCAGGTTATCCCCGACTTGCACCTGGCACAGATGACGATTGTCTATTGTCTCGGGGTGCCGGTCGCACACAGTCTCCGGGCATACATGGAAGCCCGGTACCCATAATTAGTCTCCATGGGTTCCCCCGATGGGGACAGTTGGCCCTTATGTGTCCAGGCTCCCGACACTGCCAGCAGACCACTGGGGATGGATCTGCAAGGGGTACATCCCGGGCGGGTTTGGCCGGCCGTCGGGACTGGGGTGGAGATTTCCGGGTTTGACTGGCCCCTCCCAAAAGAACCCCCTGCAGGTTTCTGGTGGCCTCATATCGCTCCACCAGGTCGACCATCTCAAGGGCATTGGTGGGGGATACCTGGCCGATCCAGTGTTGAAGGGGGTAAGGCAAGGCCCTCCAGAACATGTCAGCCAGCAGACGGTCCAGCATAGCAGTCGGACTTAGAATGTCAGGCTGCAGCCATTTTTGCAACCGTTGCAGCAACTCATAGTACTGCGGCCTGGTGGGTTCAGCCGCTTTAAAGTCCCACTGGTGGACCCGCTGAGCCCGGACCAACACGTTTACCCCCAGTCTGGCCAGGATCTCCCCCTTCACCGTGGAATAGTCAGCAGCCTGGTCATCTGCCAAATCAAAAAAAACTTGCTGGGGTCCGGATGCCAGGAACGGAGCAACCACCTCGGCCCACTGGTCACGGGGTAACTTTTCCCTCACGGCGACCTTCTCAAAGACCGCCAGGTAGGTCTTCACGTCGTCTGCGGGGGTCATCTTTGGGATCGCCGCACGGACCGCTTTCCGGGCATCATGGATGTGGTGGGACGCTCCTGCCGCCTGAAACGCCATCACATGTTGTAGCAGTAGCTGGTTGGTCTCCCGCTGCTGCACGTTAGCCTCTATGAGAGCCTTCACAGCAGCCTCCATGTTGCCAGAAATTCCTGCTTGCAACTTTGCTGGCTTAATATATATCATGCACTTTAGCAAAAAACTTCGGCGTTCACGCCAGCCTCACTGCGCATGCCCGCATCCGATACCAAATGTGGGGAGTCGCTCTGGTAGACAGCGGTGCGGGTGCAGTACCGAGGCAAAACAAAGAGTCCAGGATGTGCAATAAACAGTGTTTTATTCACACTGACACATAAATACACAGCAAACAGTCTTTCGGTGGTAATTCACACATGTCAGAAACAAGGAGGCAAAACAAAACAGGCCAACATAGGTTCAGTCACCTGGGAGGTGTAGGTGCAGGTTCGCACCAGGCTGTCGGCCCAGCCGCAGGAGAATCCACCTTCAGGTAGCCAGGAACAAAAGCCACCTCCTTGCTGAGCTCTTTCCTCCAGGACAGAGAACTCCAGAGCCCTGTTAGCAGGCTCCAGGATAATCACCACACCAGACACAGCTGCTGGCTGTGTTTTATACCCAGCCCAAAACCAGGACTGGATCGTGGGGAGCAGCCACCCACCCTACACTTTAGCTGCTCCCGGTAAGAGCCGGCCTGGATCGGCTTTGCAGCCATGCTATTTAACAGAGTCAAACAGCACTAGCTGCTGCAGACAAAAAAAACCCGGCTCTTACCTCACCGAGGCCAGCAACCTCGGTGACACGTACCTGCCATCAAATATGACACCTTGCACCCTCTTACAGGCTATAGACACCACACTGTTTTTTTAATTGTTTATCTGTTTCCAAAATGTGAAATTAGGCAATGTTCTAAATGGTCTTCATCAAAAATTTACTACCACTTTGTTTCTGCAGAGTGTGCACAAATCAGTTACCCAGCTATTGGTGCTACTAAATCTGACATAAATCTGTGTTAGGGATAGTAGCAGGGAGGCAAACTTGACAGCTGTGTGTGGAGAAGGGGGAAGCTTCAAGGAGGACAGCTCTGATGGGTTAGGGTTGAGCAACCTCCGGCACGCCAGCTGTTCTGAAACTACAACTCCCAGAATCCTCATTTGGCCTCTTTCATATGAATGATTCCGATTAAGTCAGGATCTGTTCAGGAAAAAACTAAACACAGAGCGACGTGCCCACAGAGAGGGCTCTGATTGCCCCATCTGGCACGTGTGCCATAGGTTCTCCACCACTATTATAGGCAGGGGTCAAGTCCTGGGAAAAAAAGTGTGGGAACTCACCCAAGTGCCTCCGTGTAACGTCACGGCACACGGCGTACGCAAAGGGCAGGGGAGGTCAGGAAGAGGAGCAAGCACCATAGTTTTCGCCCTATAAGATGCACCTAGGTTTTAGAGGGGGACAATAAGAAAAAACTATTTTTTATTACACCTGAGGTCAGACCACCAATCAGACCCCCAATGTTAATCAGACCTCAGCTAACAGCCCCAAAAAGATGCCCAATGTTAATAAGACCCCAATAAGACCTCAGATCACACCTCAGCTCAGACCCCAATATGAATAACCCCCAATCAGACCTCAGATAAGACCTCTCCACCAGCCCCCAGTGCCTCTCCACCAGCCCCATCAGCCCCCAGTGCCTCCCCACCAGCCCCCAGTGCCTCCCCCCTCTCCACCACCCCCCAGTGCCTCTCCACCAGCCCCCAGTGCCTCTCCATCAGCCCCCAGTGCCTCCCCACCAGCCCCCAGTGCCACTCTATCAGCCCCCAGTGCCACTCTATCAGCCCCCAGTGCCTCTCCATCAGCCCCCAGTGCCTCTCCATCAGCCCCCAGTGCCTCTCCACCAGTCCCCAGTGCCCCCTCCATCAGCCCCCAGTGCCCCTCCATCAGCCCCCAGTGCCACCTCCATCAGCCCCCAGTGCCCCCTCCATCAGCCCCCAGTGCCCCTTCCATCAGCCTCCAGTGCCTCTCTATTAGCCCCCAGTGCCTCTCCACCAGTCCCCAGTGCCCCCTCCATCAGCACCCAGTGCCCCCTCCATCAACCCCCAGTGACCCCTCCATCAGCCCCCAGTGACCCCTCCATCAGCCCCCAGTGACCCCTCCATCAGCCCCCAGTGACCCCTCCATCAGCCCTCAGTGACCCCTCCATCAGCCCCCAGTGACCCCTCCATCAGCCCCCAGTGCTCCCTCCATCAGCCCCCAGTACCCCTCCATCAGACACCAGTGACCCCTCCATCAGCCCCCAGTGACCCCTCCATCAGCCCCCAGTAACCCCTCCATCAGCCCCCAGTGACCCCTGCATCAGCCCCCAGTGCCCCTCCATCAGCCACCAGTACCCCCTCCATCAGCCACCAGTGCCCCCTCCATCAGCCCCCAGTGCCCCCTCCATTAGCCCCCAGTGCCCCCTCCATTAGCCCCCAGTCAGTGCCTCTCACCAGCCATAAAATATAAAACAAAACAAACACTTACCCTCTCCTGCTCCTGGACGCCACCGCTCCTCTCTTCCTGGTTCTCGGCTGTGCTGTGAAGGCTGCGCACAGCGTGAGGTCACAAAGCGCCTCATGCCTGTGCGCAGCCCTGACAGCCAACAGCCGAGAACCAGGAAGCGGTGAGTACAAAGTCTTCACCGCTTCCTTGTCATTTTGCCCTGAAAGGGAACGGCGTTCCTGCTGTGAAAAAAGTGCAGGAATGCCGTTCCCATCTGTTCCCCCTGGACTCGAGCCCTAATTATAGGCAATAGAAAGGAAAGCACACATTAGCACAAGTGAGAGGAGATCTCTCATTAGCTATAAAAGGGCTAATCAGTCCAGCAATAAGGCTCTGCTGATATATGAGACCTAGTGAAGCAGTATCTATATTACTGGGAGTTTCCAAATTGAATATGAGGGGGTCTGAGAATGAACATTGCAACCTGAAATGTATTGCACCTTCTTTTTCCTCTAATACGTACACCCAACAAAAATATTTTTCCTAAATGTCCAAGGTGTCCATAACCTTTAAACATGTGTCTGAAAAATAAGGGCTTGAATCTGATTTATTCCTAATTCAACTGCTTAGCACCAGCTCCAGTGAGATTTCTGATGAATGTACAATTGTATTATTAAGTGGAGGAAATGTTTAATAAAAGCAAAAAGCTGTGCTGTGTCTTACTAACTTTATCTGACTTCTGTGTTGGAAACATTCGGACAGGTGCTTAAAAAATGTCACTCCTTATGAGAATCATATTTCTATTTTTTTTAATTCAGGCTTTGAGATCCGGCAGAGGAGCTCAAAACCGGAATTAGGGTACTTTTACACTAGAGTTTTTGCTGGATCCGGCAGGGTTCAGCAAAAACACTTCCATTACTGATAATACAACCATCTGTAACCGTTATGAACGGACCCGGTTTTATTATCTTTAACATAGCCAAGACGGATCTGTCATGAACTCTATTGAAAGTCAATTAGGGACAGATCCGTTTTCTATTGCTGCGGCTTGCTCTCTAGTATGAGAACGCAACCAAATGGAACGGAATGCATTATGGAGTATTCCATTCTGTTCAGTCACATTTTGTCCCCATTGACAATGAATGGGAACAAAACAGAAGCGTTTTTTTCCCCAGTATTGAGACCATATGAGGGATCTCAATACCAGAAAATATTAACGCTAGTGTAAAAGTAGCCTTAAACGAATCAGTTTTGTCCCCATTTATTGTCAATGGGGACCAAATTGAACAGGATGCATCAGTTCAGTTGTGCAGGGGGCGATTGGGTCCCAATTTTTAGGAATGCCAAGTGGTCATGCAGCCTTAATAGTTTGTGTCACGGTGCTCCTACCTGGATACTGTCGCTCCCCAAGGTTAGTGTCATGGACGTTCCCGCGACAGGTGGAAGGAGATCGGTGAGACTGGCAGCACGTGGTTTGATCTGACATGTTTTCCGTTTGGATCAAATTACGTCTGTGTTGTGTCTGGTGCTTGCCACACCTTCTTTCCCCAGGTATGGCTATTATGGTCATTTAACCTTCTCTATTTATAGGTGCTTCTCCCACAATGCAGTGCGCTTTATAGCTTCTGTTTGGACCTTTGGATAGATTGTGGTTGGATCTCGGCTGAGTTCCTGGTGCTTCCGTTGCTCCTTTGAAGTTAAGTTTTCCTTTCCCTTTCGTATTTTGTTTGGGTTCTGTGTTGCATTTCCATATTGTTTATATTAGGCCTGAAGGAGACTCCTGTTTGTCCTTCCTTTTGGAGGAACAGGTAGTCTTGTCCCTGCTATTAGTACCAGGGTCCTATAGGGCTAGATTAGGACTCACCTACCTTTGGGGTCTGTTTATACTGGTAGTCAGTCAGGATTTTGGTTAGGGTTTTCACTAGGAGGTGTGCATTTTCCTTCCCTAGTTCTCAGGCCTGATTCCATGTTCCCCCCTTTTCTCCTATGCTCGGTGTGGTGTTTCCCTCCCACACCGAAGCGTGACAGTTAGGCTCCGTAGCAACAAAGAGAGTTGTAGCTAGTGGAGTAAGTAGAGTCCAAACTTGGTAAAGTTCAACAGTTTTTACTTGCATAAACTTGGAATAAACGTGTGTCATGCAAACCATATTTGATCTTTCTCTTGGCTCCAGCAGGCTAAGGGTAAACTGGCAGGTAAACTTGAATACTTTACTTTCTCTATTCTGTGCTAATCTCTGTCTTCAATCTCGTTACTGGACTTTCTAGCAATTCTGGTACCATTGAGTGGGGTGCCTTTAGCCGTTGACTCCCTCGTAATATTCCATCTGAGAACTGCCTGGAGCCAAGCTGCTTTACAAGCTGCTTCCCGGGCTCCTGCAGAAAGAGGGGGGAACGCCCCCCTTACTGCGCCATGTCTGGTCCATTTGGACTCTAAAACTCAACTCAGGCAATCAGAATAACTCCCTGGATCAACTACCCCTCTCTAGTAGCTATAGCTTGTAATATTATTACACTCAAGAAATACATTCAGGCCCCTCTTGAACTCTTTTAGTAAACTCAACATCACCACCCCTAGAGATGAGCGAATCGAATCCCACAAAATGGAATTCAATCTGAATTTCTGGATAAATTTGATTAGCCTCAAAGCCGAATTTTCTCGTGCTTCGTGTCAGCGAGTCGATTTAACCTGAAATAGTGTAAAAAACAAAAAAATTCAAACATACCTCCTCCATTTGCTTGAGACGTGCCGCCAGCCTCCATCTTGATTGAAGATCTTGGCCGAAATCCCGTGCGTGGTGAAGTATGACGTCACCATGCACTGCGCAAGATTTCGCTCCAGATCTTCAAGCAAGATGGCTGCACCTGGCCTGTCGCGAGCAAATGGAGGCGGTACGTTTGATTAAATTTTTTTATTGTTAATTTTACACTGTTTTTACACTCAGATGCCGCGATCATGTATGAACGCGGCATCTGAGGGGTACAATGACGGGGGCGGCGCTATAGCAGCTCTCTGTCTTTGCACCCGCTACTTACAAAAAAATGCGCTTCGTAGCAAAGTAATTAGTCAGCAAGAAAAATGTTTAGTAAAATTCGGCGAATCAGGCGAATCGAACTTTTCAATTATTCGCTCATATCTAACCACATAGTTTCACTGCTCTTACAGTAAAGAATCCTCACCGCAGAGAATCCTCACCCCTCATCACAGTCCTGGGAATAAATAGATGATGGTTGAGATCTCTGTACTGACCCCTGATATATTTATGCATAGTTATTAAATCTCCCCTCAGTTGTCTTTTTTACATAGCAATATTAGTGTTTTTGTGGCCGGTTTGCAAAACTGAACAAACCTGATCACGCATGAAAATAAATATGTCAATGGTGCCTGAACGCAGATATGAAAGTAGCCCTGATGTATTTAACCCAGACAAATTGTATTTATACTCTGATAAATCTGCACTCATACAGCTTTAAAGGGCTTCTGTCACCCCCACTGATGTAATTTTCACTAGCTGACATTAGCTACTTGCTAATGTCAGCTGAGTTCAAACATATGTTTCCTAACTTTTTTCCTGTTTTCTATCTTCTAAAAAACTTACTTTTGTGATATGCAAATTATCTTTGCTACCAGCAAGTTGGGCGGGTACTTGCTGGTAGCCGCCGCATCTTCATGCCTGGAACGCCCTCTTCTGATAGACAGGCCAGCCGCTCTCTTCCTCCCGCTGGCCCTGTCTGCAGCTGCCATCCCGCGCCTGCGCCGTATCGGTCTGACGTCAGCGCTACACCCGGAAGAGAAGACGCCGGCATCCCTGGTAAGGAGCAGGCGATGCCGGCGTCTTTTCTTCCGGGTGTAGGACTGACGTCATCGGCGCAGGCGCACTGAGGACGGAGCGCCTAAGCGAGCGTCCTTCACTCAGAGCGCCTGCGCCGACTAAAGACCGATACGGCACAGGCGCGGGATGGCAGCTGCAGACAGGGCCAGCGGGAGGAGGAGAGCGCGCTGGCCCTGTCTATCAAAAGAAGAGGTGGCGTTCCCAGGGCATGAAGATGCGGCGGCTACCAGCAAGTACCCGCCCAACTTGCTGGTAGCAAAGATAATTTGCATATCACAAAAGTAAGTTTTTTAGAAGATAGAAAACAGGAAAAAAGTTAGGAAACATATGTTTGAACTCAGCTGACATTAGCAAGTAGCTAATGTCAGCTAGTGAAAATTACATCAGTGGGGGTGACAGAAGCCCTTTAAATCCTGTGTTTCCCCTTACATATAACTGTTATGTGTTATACATGCGCAAACACAAAACTGAGGGGTATCAGTGTACATTATACAGGGGACAACTGAGGAGGGGTAGCACTGTAGCAGAGACAATACCTCATTTTTTGCGGCTTGATTAGGGTGTGCCCAGGCACACCTGGCACACCCCCTGCGCACGCCTATGGTGTTAACTAAGGGGGGGAGGGGGGTATTGGGAGTTCTGCACCAGGTGCCCAATCTCAGAGGAGTGTCAGAGCCCAGAAGCAATGAGCGCTTCCATCAGTATAGATGGAAGCTCACATTGATGGAGCGCCGGGGGGCACAATGGGCATTATTTCTATGAAGGGGGCACAGAGTGCATTACTACTATTAAGGGGGCACGATGGGCATTATTACTATGAAGGGAGCACAATGGGCATTACTACTATGAGGGGGGAACAATGGGCATTACTACTATGAAGGGAGCATAATGTGCATTACTACTATGAAGCGGGCACAGAGGGTATTACTCCTGTGAAGAGGGTGGGCATAACTGTTATGGGCACAATGGGCATTACTACAGTGAAGGGGCACAGGGGGCATTACTACTGTTATGGGGCAAAGTGAGGGCATGACTACTGTGAGGGGCCACAGTGTAGGCATAACTACTGTGAGGGGGCACCATTTTTTTTGGGGGGGGAGGGGGGGCAGAAAAAGGACCCGTCCCGGGTGCCAAACACCCTAAGCACGCTACTGTGTCTCCCCCATTTGGCCTGCCTCCATGTTAAGTATACCACTGCTCAGCACTGTAGTAGGTCTTGGATGGGACCACTATAGCTATATGTGCACCTATATGTATTTGTTAATTCAGTATTGCTATGTAGTTGCACATAAATATAGCTAATCATCTGTGATTTTTTGTTCTGTACCAGTACATGCTCTCCATCAGTTGAAGTCACTGTGACACAGTTTTCAGTACAATATTCTGCAATATACTCTATGGGGGTCTGAGCATCTGCAGTAGGGGTAAGTATCTGATATGAGGGTCTGTGCATCTGCTATGGTGGTCTGAGCATCTGATATGAGGGTCTGAGCATCTTCTATGGGGGTCTGAGCATCTGATATGAGGGTCTGATCATCTGATATGGGGGTCTGAGAATCTACTAAAGGAGTCTGATATGGGGGTCTGAGCATCTAATATGGGGGTCTGAGCCTCTGATATGGGGGCCTGAGCATCTAATATGGGGGTCTGAGCCTCTGATATGGGGGCCTGAGTCTCTGATATGGGGGTCTGAGCCTCTGATATGGGGGCCTGAGCCTATGATGCGCGGTCTGAGCATCTAATATGGAAGTCTGATATGGGGGTCCGAGCATGGATATGGGGGCCTAAGTATCTGATGTGGGGGTCTGAGGATCTGATATTAGGGTCTGAAGATCTGATAAAGGGGGCCTGAGGATCTAATGAAGGAATCTGAGGATCTGATATGAGGGTCTGATCTGATATCGGGGCCTGAGCATTTGATATGGTGGTTTGATTTGAGGATCTGATATGGCGGTTTGATTTGAGGATCTAATTTGAGGTCTGATATGGGCGTTTGATCTGAAAGGAATTGTATTGTCACATATTATAGGGGGGTATTTTTGTACTGGTGTACATCATAAGGGGGGTATTTTTCTACTGGCAAACATTGTAAGGATAATTATTACTACTGGGGGACTACAGGGAACATGATTATTAGTATGGGGACTATGGGGGCATTATTACTTTTGCGGCACTGTTAACACTGAGTGCAGTTATTTTTATTTTGTTAGTTTATTAATCATCTTTTCATTAAACACTGCAGAGATGAGAGATGGATGAAAGAAGTCATCATGGCGGTTTGGTCTGAATGGAGAAGATGAGGAAAGAGAACGTGTACATCAGAGAAGACGTCACTGGATGTAAGAGGTATGTGCGCCGTATTCTTCTGTATGTTTTGTAGCCCTGTATTTAATGGTTTCCAAGTATGTCTTTAACAGTGGGGCTGGGGGGGAAGGGGTTAGGTGGAGAATTTGGAATAGGGGGGGAGTGCCGTTTCAATCTTTGCCTCTGGCAGCAGGAAGGCTAGGGGCACCCCTGCCCCTTGCCACAAAGCACTGAGGGAAGGGGAGACCCAGACACATTCTTTGCACAGGGGCCCTCTGCTGTGTGTCTGCCCGTCTAGCATGGCAGTTCAGTTTTAGTCAAGTGAATGGATCTGCAATACCAGATGTGTCCTACTGTAAAAGAATCCAAGGAAAAGAATCATGTCATGTCATCTCAACTGACAATTATAAAAATCTGTTGTAACACAATAAATAACCTTTAACAAGGGAGCAAGCTGACAAAATAGATTATTCAGACTTGTTTATCTCTTGTAGGCCAAAAAACAGGGTGACATTTGATGTGGATGGTGAAGTCTAGCCTGTCACTACTCTGGCTTAGGGCTTATGTATATGACTGTTGCCTGCTTTGTGATTCTGCATTTTGTGGAACGGAACAGCTGGCTACTAATAGAACAGTCCTAGACTTGTCCGTAAAACGGACAATAATAGAACATGTTCAACTTTATTTTTTTTGAACAGCCATGCGTTTTAAGCCAAAACAAGGTGTGGCTCTAAACACAGAACAGGTGCAGATCTTTTCCTTAGATCAGGCATGTCCAAACTCTGGCCCTCCAGGTGTTGCAGAACTACAACTCCCATCATGCTCTTCTGTAGGTTGATAGCTGTAGGTTGTCCAGGAATGATGGGAGTTGTAGTTTTGCAACATCTGGAGAGTCGGAGTTTGGACATGCCTGCCTTAGATCTTAGTTATTATGTCTGTGGAGGCTCCACTCCTGGTTTTGGCTCACAATCACTGATGGAGATCCCTGACCAAACACTGACGTGTAAATAAGGCATTATTGTAGATTTTCGGAGCACATAATTATATTTTCACATCCCTCTTGTAGGAAGAGGGAATAAGAATGTGTATTTAATTCATGTGAAAGTAGAAGAATCTTATAATGAACCTCTCACTTTCACACAGCATAGCGTGCCATGTTTTCTGCTGAACTGATAATCATTACTTCTTTAGAAGCCACAGTGGTGGGATAAGTATTAAAGCATAATACAATTTAATTTGGAAATTATTAATGAGAAATTGCTTTTTTTTTGTGTCTCACCAAAAACATTAATACGATTTTTTAAAATACATTATATGTATGTGGTGTCCTTTAAAAACGCATTATTAAAAAATACAATTCATCTAAAAAAAACAGACCCACATATGAGTTTGTCAGCAGAAAAATAATAAAGTTATGGCTCTTGGAAGACTGGGATAAAAGAACAGAAAAAAAGCTGTTTCCCAAAGGCCAAAAATATACCATGTCTTTTAACAGATTTTCCAGTAAAAATTATATTTTATGCAATGCCAAAGCAAACCTCCAGAAAAAAAGAAGATTCATACTTACCTGCTCCATGCTGCCCTGGTCCTCCGTGCTGCTTCTGCTGTCCCCATCTGTTCCTTGCACTGTTTTCTTCTGGCGGTGCATCGGCATGGTCACCAGCCAATGACTAGCTTCAGAGCTATTGTGGCCACAATTAGCAAGTCACTGCTGAAGCCAATCATTGGTTGGAGCAGTGCATGTGACTAAGCCAATGTCCAGCCTGATGTAAACAGTACAGGAACCGGAAGATGGAGACAGAAGAGTAACGCAGAGGAGGGGTTAATTCACGGAAAAATGGGGTTAATGTCACCCACCAATGGAACAGACGATTAAAATGTAGGCCCCTGGCACCTAGGCAGAGGAGGGGTTTATTCACGGCAAAAATAGTAATATTGCACCCAACAATTTAAAAGAAGATTTTTGAAATTTTCGGTCCCTGTCACCTATGCAGAGCAAAGGTTTGTACCCAGCAAAAATGGTAATATTTCACGCAACAATTTAAAAGAAGATTTTCCGCATTTTCGGTCCCTGTCATCTATGCAGAGCAGGGGTTTGTACCCGGCAAAAATGGTAATATTTCACCCAACATTTTAAAAGAAGATTTTCCGCATTTTCGTTCACTGTCACCTATGCAGAACAGGGGTTTGTACCTGGCACAAATGGTAATTTTTCACCCAACAATTTAAAAGAAGATTTTTCAAATTTTCGGTCCCTGTCATGGATTAACTATATTATTGTCCCCGGAACATATGCAGCACAGGCCGCAAAGGTAATTCCTGGCCTTAAAAAATATGATTTTTACCACCCCTGAATAACATGGATGTAAGTGGTATATTTTGGGGTGTAGGACCTCATCGTTCTCAACATCATCTTCCATCCAGTCTTCACCCCTGCCATCTTTGTCGGCTGCACACTGCAGAAAGCCGCAGCAGTTTGCAACTGTGTTTCGTCATCATCAGAGACGTGCTGCGGTGGTCTTCCCATGTCCTCATCCTCAAACCTAAGTGGTTAGGCATCCGTGCACTCAATCTCTTCCACTTCTGGGACAGGGCTATGGTTATGGCCGTGGGAAACCCTGCCAGCAGAGTCATCAAAAAGCATAAGAGACTGTGGCATGACTTGGGGCTCAGATTGCTTGGCTGATTTGCAAGGGGGTGAGGTGAAAGACTGATGGGCATGGGCTGCAGGGCCAACTCTTAGCTTTCAGCAGGGGACGGGGTGGGAGACAATGTTAAGGTACTGGAGGCAGTGTCAGCCACCCAATCTACTATCGCCTGTACTTATTCTGGCCTCACCATCCGTAGAGCGGCATTCGGGCCTACCAAATAACGCGGCAGGTTCTGTCGCCTACTCGCACCTGAGGAAGGTGTTTCACTTAGACCTGTAGTTGGCGCTGAACCGCTACGTCCTCTACCAGCAACAGGAGCTCCACCAACACCACCACGACCTTGCCCACGTCCCTTATTTGATGTTCTCCTCATTATTTGCGTTTACCCACCAAACTAACAGATGATTTATCTCCAGTGTCAATTTAACTGCCAATAGTCAACAATTAAGTTCACTAACAGTAAGGCAGTGCCCGTGTCATAAACAGAATATTTTTTTTTAGGTCACACAACAGTGTAACGGAGCAATTCAATGCAATTACTTCACTATCACCCAAAATTGTATTTTTCAAACCAACAATGTAATAGCAGAGGTTAAATGTTTAATTTGACTGTCAGAAATGCAGCGTACACCGCTAATGTGCTATCTACCACAAAACCTGTGTGTTTGCAACCAACTATGTAAATGCGGAGTTCGAAAGGTTATTTAAAATGACTGAAATACAGGTAGGCCTCAGATCTTCTATGTAGCACAAAACCAGTGTATATTGCAACAAACTACAGAAATGCAGTATGTCACTGCTACATCTTAAATAGGTTATTGTGCGTTGAATGCCAAACTGCTCTGTTTGCATGATAATACAGGTTTATTTCCCCCAAATACACAAATGCTGTATGTCACCGCTAAATTTTAAAATAGGTTTTTCAGCGTTGTATGCAAACGTGCTCTGTGGAACAACAATACGGGTTTATTAACCCAACTACAGAAATGCAGTATGTCACCCCAAAAATTATAAAATAGGTTTTTCAGCGGTGTATGCAAACGTGCTCTGTGGTACGACAGTACGGGTTTATTACAGTAACTACAGAAATGCGCTATGTCACCGCGAAATTTTAAAATAGGCTTTTCAGCGGTGTATGCAAACGTGATCTGTGGTACGACAGTACGAGTTTATTCCACCAACTACAGAAATGCAGTATGTCCCCCGAAAATTTAAAAAAAGTTTTTTCAGCGGTGTATGCAAATGTGATCTGTGGTACGACAGCAACTACAGAAATGCACTATGTCACCGCAAAATTTTAAAATAGGTTTTTTAGCGGTATATGCAAACGTGCTCTCTGGTACGACAGTACGGGTTTACTCCACCAACTACAGAAATGCCCTATGTTACCGCAAAATTTTAAAATAGGTTTTTCAGCTGTGTATGCAAACGTGCTCTGTGGTATGACAGTACGGGTTTATTCCCCCAACTACAGAAATGCACTATGTCACCCCAAAATTATATAATAGGTAATGTAGGGGGACTTGACCTGCCAGAAAAAAATGAATTTTTCCTCAACTGAGCTACCAAAAAATAATTAGACTGATGTCCCTGGCAGGCTGGCACACATGCAGGTCACATGCAGTTCCAAGGACACTGCAGTTGCTAAAATGGCCGCCGACCCCCACCTCAGTAACAGATGGATTAAAAACATGGGTGTAGGAACCCCCAAAAATCTGGGAGGGGGGGACAGCATTTTTGCTCGCTGGGTATATTCTTATTCGTTAAATTCGTTTATATCGTTAAATTTTAAGTGTGTGTGTGTGTGAAAAATCTCTTATATAATTTACTTACAGTTCTGAAGACTCAGGGCTGGCTGGCTTGGCCTCAGGGGTGCTGGCTGGCTTGGCCCCAGGGGTGCTGGCTGGCTTGGCTGGGCAGAAGGAGTGTGGAAGACTGTGAGGCCTTTTTCTCAAAGCTGCTCCGGATCAGTGCTCTGGGCAGCCGGGCTCCGGGCTGGAAGTGGGCACAATAAGAAAAAAATATTTTTCATTACATCTCAGGTCAGACCACTAATCAGACCCCCAATGTTAATCAGACCTCAGCTAACAGCCCCAATAAGATCTCCAATGTTAATAAGACCACAGATCACACCTCAGCTCAGACCCCAATATGAATGACCCCCAATCAGACCTCAGATAAGAGCCCCATGCCTTATAGCAGCCCCCAGTGCCTCTCCAGCAGCCCCCAGTGCCTCTCATCAGCCCCCAAGTGCCTCTCATCAGCCCCCCCAGCGCCTCTCATCAGCCAGTAATAACAGCCCCCCCAATCATGTGCCAGTAATAACAGCCCCCCCAATCATGTGCTAGTAATAACAGCCCCCCCAATCATGTACCAGTAATAACAGGCCCCCCCCCATTATGTGCCAGTAATAACAGCCCCCCCCCCATTATGTGCCAGTAATAACAGGCCCCCATTATGTGCCAGTAATAACAGCCCCCCCCCCCAACCGTGTTCCAGTAAAACTAAGTATTGTATTTTTAAAAAAATAAACCCTTACAGGGAGTGCAGAATTATTAGGCAAATGAGTATTTTGACCACATCATCCTCTTTATGCATGTTGTCTTACTCCAAGCTGTATAGGCTCGAAAGCCTACTACCAAATAAGCATATTAGGTGATGTGCATTTCTGTAATGAGAAGGGGTGTGGTCTAATGACATCAACACCCTATATCAGGTATGCATAATTATTAGGCAACTTCCTTTCCTTTGGCAAAATGGGTCAAAAGAAGGACTTGACAGGCTCAGAAAAGTCAAAAATAGTGAGATATCTTGCAGAGGGATGCAGCACTCTTAAAATTGCAAAGCTTCTGAAGCGTGATCATCGAACAATCAAGCGTTTCATTCAAAATAGTCAACAGGGTCGCAAGAAGCGAAATAACTGCCCATGAACTGAGAAAAGTCAAGCGTGCAGCTGCCAAGATGCCACTTGCCACCAGTTTGGCCATATTTCAGAGCTGCAACATCACTGGAGTGCCCAAAAGCACAAGGTGTGCAATACTCAGAGACATGGCCAAGGTAAGAAAGGCTGAAAGACGACCACCACTGAACAAGACACACAAGCTGAAACGTCAAGACTGGGCCAAGAAATATCTCAAGACTGATTTTTCTAAGGTTTTATGGACTGATGAAATGAGAGTGAGTCTTGATGGGCCAGATGGATGGGCCTGTAGCTGGATTGGTAAAGGGCAGAGAGCTCTAGTCCAACTCAGACGCCAGCAAGGTGGAGGTGGAGTACTGGTTTGGGCTGGTATCATCAAAGATGAGCTTGTGGGGCCTTTTCAGGTTGAGGATGTGTAGTGTATGGGAGCTGTAATGCCCATCACTACAGAAGGGTCACTTGTGTGCGGTCGTTCCCCTCAGTTATGGGGAGGTTGGTGTAAAACATCTTCATGTAATGCAATGCTGTGTATTTCCCTGTTACTGTGATATTTGCCATGTGCAGGCCTGCTAGGGGTGTCATTCCAGCTCTAAGACGCTAGAGGGAGCTAGGGAGCCCTAGTTAATATATAGGCCCAGTCAGGGAAGGAAAAGGCAGTTAAGCCCAGGCCATGTGCCTGTGAAAGTCTAGCTCAGGCCTTGAGCCTGTGTGAGTCTAGTCTAAGTCCAAGGCCCAGGCCTTGTACCCGCTGAAGTCAGCCCAGGCCCTGTAGCCTGAGGGGGTCCAGCCTAGGAAGATTCATTCCCTAGGAGGAGCAGTCCAGACCCTAGAACTAGTGGAGAAATGTTTCCTCCTTAGTCAAGCTGCAAGCAGGACAAGTATCCCTGGAGAGAGAGAACAGTTGCCTGAAGTGTGTTGCTGCATTAAGAGTAAGATGAAAGCCCAAACTTAGGAGGCCTGTCTTGAATATAGCCTTTTGGGACTGTGATTACTAACTTGAACCACTTCTGTGACTGTATTGTAACGTGTGGAACATTCTGGAACTGTACTTATTGACTGTTCATCTATTTTCAACTACGTTCAGTAAAGTTATCCTGTTATTCAAATACAAGGATTCCTCAATTATTCCACCTGTCACTACACGGTGTGCCACCGTTCAATTGGCACTGGCGTCACGACATTTATCACCTGCCTGTTCCAGTGCTGACCCGATTGAAGACGACAGTCGGTCCCAGGTTAGTGGGTTGCCCTGCACTACAAAGCCCAGCATACCTAAAGCTACACTACTGACCCCCTGGGACACTGCAGATGGAGTCAAACTGAACTCCCAGTCCTACTGCCAGTTTCTGGAAGACACCTTCTTCAAGCAGTGGTACAGGAAGAAGTCTGCATCCTTCAAGAAAAACAGAATTTTCATGCAGGACAATGCTCCATCACACGCGTCCAAGTACTCCACAGCGTGGCTGGCAAGAAAGGGTAGGCACAAAAAAACGTATCCCTATCAAAAATAGTCTTTATTATAATTATTTAAAACTAAACCCAATGTTAAACACCAGACCGTGAACAAAATCACTATCTAAGATAGAGAAAGGGACAGTCACAACCATACGGAGGAGAGCACAGGACCGGGTCGCTGGATCCTACTTGCGCTCTACCACTGCCTCAAGGTATAAGACTGGCTCACTTTCCCTAAATGTCCCTACTTAGGTGAGGACTGCCCGGATCATTCGTCCAAAGAAATGATATAGTACAGTGTTCCAGCAGTATCGCTACAAATCATGCACATTAACCATGTTAAGTTACATCCCAACGCGTTTCTTTTGGCAACGGCCAAATCATCAGGGGAGTAAAACAAATTAACAGAGTAAGAACAGTGCATTACTTATCTGTTTGAAAAGATGCGCAGCACCAGGTTACCGTTCCCGTGTTAGGTCGCGCTGCTGTATGGCATATGGTATTGCCCAACTGGCGTCTCAACCACTGTTTGTGGGAGACATCTGTACGTCTCGCATGTGGCAGCCTTATTCCGGGACGCTCTGCGGGTTTTAAATACTCTTGTCGTCCCGCTCTCAAGTATGGACCTCCTCCTGAACTCACCTGTCTAATCAGGTATACCACAAGTCATCAATAATCGACATAGGAATCCTGAAAATTTGATGTCTCAGCTAAAGAAAATTAATCACCTCAGTATGCCCAAAACCATCAATCCTAAATAAAGAATGGTAATATATAGGCCGCCAGAGGTGGGTAATTCACTCAAATATAGCAACCAAAAGCACCTTTCGTTCCCAATTACCTCCTCTTTTTATTGGGGTTACTTTCTCAATCCCCATGAAGCGGAGTTTAGAGAAATGGCTTTTGAAAACCACGGGTTGTTTTTATTGCGGTCAATGTGTTATGTGCCGATATATTGATCAGGGCCACTATTTCACTGGAACAAATACAGGCAAGAAATATGAGATCAAACAGTTTATTAACTGTAAGACCAAAGGGGTCATTTATAGAGCCACCTGTGAATGTGGCCTTGAATATATCGGTAAAACCACCCATGAGCTACGAAGAAGAACGGGAGAACATGTGGGAGACATCAAACATCAAAGAAGTACCCCCATTGCCACCCATATAAAAGAACGACACGGTGGAGATTTCTCTAAACTCCGCTTCATGGGGATTGAGAAAGTAACCCCAATAAAAAGAGGAGGTAATTGGGAACGAAAGGTGCTACAACATGAAACATGGTGGATTTTTGAATTAAAGACAGTAGCTCCAAAAAGCTTGAATGAACAGCTGTCTTTTGGTTGCTATATTTGAGTGAATTACCCACCTCTGGCGGCCTATATATTACCATTCTTTATTTAGGATTGATGGTTTTGGGCATACTGAGGTGATTAATTTTCTTTAGCTGAGACATCAAATTTTCAGGATTCCTATGTCGATCATTGATGACTTGTGGTATACCTGATAGAGTTTTATCATCACCCCGCGCTGGTATAGGTGGAACACTATTTAGTGTTCCTGGTCGGCTATCACAGAATGTCATTTACCATATCTCTATACATTATAGCAATATCCTAAAAAACGTTTTACTAATTAAGTAACACTTTATAAACATCCTTTGGTGTAGTTTAGTATTTCCCTTCTCTGGGTTGTGATATAGTGTTGTATGAAACAGTGAGTAGAAGTACATACTTACCTCGTCCGTGATAAGTGCAAATATTGATATAACATGTGACACCTGCTAAAAATCCTTTTAAAAATGCCCCCTTTAGAATGCATAATTTACATATTTCACTCATTCATTTCTTTTTTCTGGGGGTACATCTTTCCTTCGTGGCGAATAAGAGGCGTGTGTATAACCCTATTACACGCCCCCTCTACACGAAGCCATTGTGGAAACGGAACTCTGACAAAGTATAGAGGACCTGCGATCATGTGATCAACAATAGCGCTGACGTAGCGGTCACGCGACCTCTGACGTTGCAGTCATGTGACCAATGACGCGATCCGAACCGTTCCGTGATTAGACAGGTGAGTTCAGGAGGAGGTCCATACTTGAGAGCGGGACGACAAGGGTATTTAAAACCCGCAGAGCGTCCTGGAATAAGGCTGCCACATGCAAGACGTACGGATGTCTCCCACAAACAGTGGTTGAGACGCCAGTTGGGCAATACCATATGCCATACAGCAGCGCGACCTAACATGGGAACGGTAACCTGGTGCTGCGCATCTTTTCAAACAGATAAGTAATGCACTGTTCTTACTCTGTTGATTTGTTTTACTCCCCTGATGATTTGGCCGTTGCCAAAAGAAACGCGTTGGGATGTAACTTAACATGGTTAATGTGCATGATTTGTAGCGATACTGCTGGAACACTGTACTATATCATTTCTTTGGACGAATGATCCGGGCAGTCCTCACCTAAGTAGGGACATTTAGGGAAAGTGAGCCAGTCTTATACCTTGAGGCAGTGGTAGAGCGCAAGTAGGATCCAGCGACCCGGTCCTGTGCTCTCCTCCGTATGGTTGTGACTGTCCCTTTCTCTATCTTAGATAGTGATTTTGTTCACGGTCTGGTGTTTAACATTGGGTTTAGTTTTAAATAATTATAATAAAGACTATTTTTAATAGGGATACGTTTTTTTATGCCTAGTCTATTCAAGGTATCCGGATCTTGCAATAACAAGCAAGAAGGTGTAGCTTTACAATTTCGTTACTGGCAAGAAAGGGTATAAAAGAAGAAAATCTAATGACATGGCCTCCTTGTTCACCTGATCTGAACCCCATTGAGAACCTGTGGTCCATCATCAAATGTGACATTTACTAGGAGGGAAAACAGTACACCTCTCTGAACAGTGTCTGGGAGGCTGTGGTTGCTGCTGCACGCAATGTTGATGGTGAACAGATCAAAACACTGACAGAATCCATGGATGGCAGGCTTTTGAGTGTCCTTGCAAAGAAAGGTGGCTATATTGGTCACTAATTTGTTTTTGTTTTGTTTTTGAATGTCAGAAATGTATATTTGTGAATGTTGAGATGTTATATTGGTTTCACTGGTAAAAATAAATAATTGAAATGGGTATATATTTGTTTTTTGTTAAGTTGCCTAATAATTATGCACAGTAATAGTCACCTGCACACACAGATATCCCCCTAAAATAGCTAAAACTAAAAACAAACTAAAAACTACTTCCAAAAATATTCAGCTTTGATATTAATGAGTTTTTTGGGTTCATTGAGAACATGGTTGTTGTTCAATAATAAAATGAATCCTCAAAAATACAACTTGCCTAATAATTCTGCACTCCCTGTATACTTACCTCTGCTCCTCCGCACAGCCTTCTGTTCTGACAGATCAAGATGAGCCGAGCGCTTCCAGAAGCGCTCATCTCAGTGCCCCGCTGCCGCCGCACACATTGCCTTGCTGCCGCTGGGGGGGATTTCACCACACCTGTGTGTCCCCCCCCCCCCCCCTGCATTATTTCCTGGGGGGGATCCGTCCCCTTCCCGCTTCCTACACCCATGATTAAAAATTAGTTTGCAGTATCACTGGGCTCAGGGCTGGGTACAAATATGTAGCATAGCACCCTCAATAATTGCTGTAGTTTGAAGAGTTAACACCACCAAGTTTAACAGATTTCTTCCCTAATCTCTCCCTGAGAGCACCAGCAGTACCAGAGGCTGGGTCACATGCTGCACTTTGCCAATCACAGCCATGCCAATAGTAGGCATGGCTGTGATGGCTTTTTAGGGCAAAGTAGTGAAACGCTTGTTGATTGGCTGCCCTGCAGCCTTTCAAAAAGCAGGAAGAAATCGCCAAACAACGAACCCAAATTACAACTTTTACGGAAATGTTCGGGTCCGGGTGCGAAAAACCGTAATGTTCGGTACGAACCCGAACTTTACAGTTCGGGTTCGCTCAACCTTATTTATATGTCCACCAAAGCTGAGTGGAGCTTATGAGCTATTGCTCCTAGGTATTGTAGGAATGGGAGTACTGCCGTGTAATAAATTGTTTTGTCTATAACACAAACTGAAAATTCAGCTTTTGCCTGAAATATTATTATACTGTAATGTTGCTGTGTGTATTATGCCTTAGCTGTGACATCACTTGTGTGAATTATTCCTATTTTGTGACATCACAGGGCATTATTTCACAGCATTGTGACAGCATTGTATGAGTTATATACAGTGCCTTGAAGTATTCAAACCCCTTGAACTTTTCCACATGTTTTCACATTACACCGACAAATTTAAATGTATTTTATTGGGATTTTATGTGATAGGCCAACAAAAACTAGCAACTATGTGTGAAGTGAAAAGAAAATGGTACATGGTATGGTGTGCATGTGTATTCAGCCCCCTGAGTCAATACTTTGTAGGACCACCTTTCACTGCAATTACAGCTGGAGTATATCTCTACCAGCTTTGCACATCTAGAGGCTGAACTTTTTGCCCATTATTCTTTGTAAAATAGCTCAAGCTCAGTCATATTGGATGGAGAGCGTCTATGAACAGCAATTTTTAAGTCTTGCCATAGATTCTCAGTGAGATTTAGGTCTGGACTTTGTCTGGGCCATTCTAGCACATGAATATGCTTTGATATAAACCATTCCATTGTAGCTCTGGCTGTATGTTTAGGGTCGTTGTCCTGCTGGAAGGTGAACCTCCACCCCAGTCGCAAGTCTTTTGCAGCCTCTAACAGGTTTTCCTCCAGGATTGACCTGTATTTAGTGCTATCCATCTTCCCATCAACTCTGACCATTTTCCATGTCCCTGCTAAAGAAAAGCATCCCCACAGCACGATGCTGACACCACCATGTTTCACAGTGGGGGTGGTGTGCTCAGAATGATGTGTACTGTTAGTTTTCCACCACACATAGAGTTTTACATTTAGGCCAAAAAGTTCAAGTTTAGTTTCATCTGACCAGAGCAACTTCTTCTACATGTTTGCTGTGTCCCCTATTAGCTGCTTAAGAAGACACCAGTATTATAGAAAGTACATGCTGGTCAAGTTACGCCTCCGGCCAGAAGGAAGGGCTTAGGTCAACAATATGGCATTGAGCAAGTGCCGTTTCAATTTTTGCGTCAGGCAGCACAAAGGCTATGTACTTCCCTGCTCCTGGCCACAAAGCAATAAGGGAAGGGGGGCTCAACCTGAACTTTTGCACCAGGGCCCATGAGCCTTTACCTACACCCCTGTCCCCTACATGGCTTGTGGCTGTGGCAAACTGCAAACGGGACTTCTTATGGCTTGCTTTAAAAAATGGTTTTCTTCTTGCCACTCGTTCATAAAGGCCAGATGTGTGAAGTACACAACTAATAGTTGTCCTGTGGACAGATTCTCCCACCTAAGGTGTGGATCTCTGCAGCTCCTACAGAGTGACCATGGGCCTCTTGGCTGCTTCTCTAATTAGTGCTCTCCATGCCTGGGCTGTCAGTTTAGGTGGACGGCCATGTCTTGGTGGGTCTGTAGTTGTTCCAGACGCCTTCCATTTTCAGAGGATAGATTAAACAGTGCTCAGTGAGATGTTCAGAGCTTGGGATATTTTTTATAACCTAATCCTGCTTTACACTTCTCCACAACTTTATCCCTAACCTGGACAGGGTGTTTCTTGGTTTTCATGATGCTGTATGATCACTGATGTTCTCTAACAAACCTCTGAGACCTTCACAGAAAAACTGTAGTTATAGTGAGAATAAATTACGCAGAGGTGGGCTCTATTTACTAACTAGGTGACTTCTGAAAGCAATAGGTCACACTGGATTTTATTTAGGGCTATCCAAGTACAGGAGGCTGAATACAAATGCACACTGCACTTTCAGATTTTTATTTATTAAAAATTTTCACTTCACGCATTCTTGCTACTTTGTGTTGGTCTATCACATAAAATCCCAATAAAATATATTTACATTTGTGGGTGTAACGTGAAAAAATGTGGAAAAGTTCAATGGGAATGAATACTTTTTCAAGACACTGTATGTGCATTAGGGAAACCAAAATAATCAGAAGGCATTTCATGTTGTAAACTTTCTGCTGAAGGTGATTGTGTTGAGAGGAGGCCCATCCCAGGTTTTTCTATGGGTCTCCTTCCCTGTCCACATTAAACCTATATTTGCTATGCGATGCCTCCCACATGGCATGTCCCCCTTTCACTCTTTGGGGATAACGCGGTAATTGATATTCTGGGAATGTTTTATGATTTTTCTTTACAAGAAATGTTATGCATGTTACAAAAAAGGAACACAGACAATCCTATCACTCTTGCATTAGGGTACTTTCACACTAGCGTTATTCTTTTCCGGTATTAAAATCCAGTAAAGGGTCTCAATACAGTAAAAAAAAACGCTTCCGTTTTGTCTCAATGCATTCTCAATGGAAAGCAATCCGTTCAGTATGCATCAGGATGTCTTCCATTCAGTCCCTTGTACGGTATTTGACCAGACAGAATTTTTTCCGGCCAAAATTCCAGAACACTACCGCACTTGCCAGATCCGGCATTGATTTTCATTGAAATGTATTAATGCCGGATCCGATACCAAGTGTTCTGGAAATTGCCGCATGGCAGGATCCGGTTTTCCGGTCTGCGCATGCGCAGTTCTTTCTAGCTTTGAAAAAATTTAATACCGGATCCGTTATTCCGGATGATACCGGAAAGATGGATCCGGTGTTTCAATGAATAAGTTTAAGGGATCCGGATCCAGAAAAAACAGCTTTCCGTTTGCCGGATCCGGCAGGCAGTTCCGTTGCTGGAACTGCCTGCCGGATCCGAACAACGCTAGTGTGAAAGTACCCTTAGGGATTAAAGAAATTTGCTTATTCATGATTGTAAGGTGCGAGTGCTTATTTCTCACCATGAAGTCGTTGTCACAAGTATAATGGAAAGTTGCATCATGCACATGGTTGAATATGCAGTCTTGGGGACTTCCACATGCTGCTTCTGCATTTTCCAAGATTTGTACAGTCTGTGTTTTTGCCAACTCCTGACTGTGTATGAATCTTAAAATGGAAATCCCTCAATAAATATGAGTACTATTCAACATGGGAAAGGTTTTTGTTTGAACAAATAGTAGTTTCCCCACCAGATTTTGCACCAGCTGACTGCAGCAGATCTACAGAGTCTCATTGTTTTCACTATATAGGATGATAGTTTTATTTTATTATTAAAGGGAACCTGTCACCTCTAAAACACATATTAAATGGCCATCATTACCTTACAGTGGCCCCCAGTGTGTTCCTAATTCTGTTTTTCTTTCCTCCATCGGTGGTTGTAAACTTTAAAAAAACGCAGTTTGAATCTTGATTTTCCCTAATGTCAGAGTCAGCTTGAAGTCAAGGAGGCAGCGTCCTCCTTGCTTTAAGTCAAGCTAAGTCCGCCCCTTACCTGTCCTCTCTTCTCTGTGATTGACATCCCGGCTACCGCACTCACCGGCCACTTTCCTCTCTGTGCTCACACTAAGGAGAAGAATTGCTGGGCGTGCACGTTGAAAAATCCCGGCGCATGCGCACAGAGAGGAAAGCGCCCAGTGAGTATGGGAGACGGAGACGGGATCGCGCAGTGAAAAGGAGCGCACAGCGCATGCGTGAGACTTGCGCGATTCCGGCCTCACAGCAGGATGTCAATCACAGTGAAGGGAGGACGGGTAAGGGGCGGGCTTAGCTTGACTTGAAGCAAGGAGGCCGCTGCCTCCTTGACTTCAAGCTGACTCTGACGTTAGGGAAAATCAAGATTAAAACTGCGTTTTTTTTAAAGTTTCCGACCACCGATGGAGGAAAGAAAAACACGATTAGGAACACACTGGGGGCCACTGTAAAGTAATGGCCATTTAATATGTGTTTTGGAGGTGACAGGTTCTCTTTAAAGGATCTTTACTAGTGATGAGCGAGCACCAAAGTGTTCGGGTGTTCGGGTACTCAGTCCGAACACATAGCGATATTCGTGCGCTCGGCCAAGCACCCGAGTATAATGGAAGTCAATGGGAGACAACAGGCACCCCCTGCTCGGATAAGGGGAGGGTGCCTGCTCCATTGGAAAATGTCAGAAAGTGACAGAAACACCACCAAAGTGGATCTGGAACAGCATGGGGACCATGTCTGGGTGCATCTTGGACTCCGATGTCGCTGCTGGGAACCATATTGTCCCAGTTGTCTGCCACTTTTACATGGCGACAAAATCACGTCCAAAATACCGCGCCCCCTCAAAAAAAAAAAAAAACATTTTAGAGGTAAAATTGTTAGGAAACATTCTTTCCTATATATTCAGTTGTATATACAGTGTAAATGCTGCCAAAAATTACAAGGAAGAAGCACTCTGATACAGCCTATATATCACATAAAGGAGGGCCTCATTCACATGGTGCTACACTCATAACGCCTATGCACTAAGTGAAAGGGTTGCCAAAAATTAGAAGGAAACGGCACTCCAATACACCCTTTATTAAACATAATGGAGGGCATCATACACACCCTTGAAAAATTATGATTGATGGCCTGCTAGTGACCCTCAAAAACATTTGGAGCAAGAGTTTGCTGGTTACCCTCTAAAACATTATAGTTGAGGACCTGAAGGTGAGCAGACCCTATAAAAAAATTGTAGTGAGGGCCTAAAGGTGAGCGGACCCCATAAAAATTGCAGTGATGGCCTGAAGGTGAGCACACCATATAAAACATTGGAGGTGAGTGCCTAAAGGTGAGTGAACCCCATAAAACATTGCAGTGATGGCCTAAAGGTGAGCAGACCGTATAAAATTTTTAGAGGTGAGGGCCTGAACGTGAGCAGGCCATATAAAACACTGGAGGTGAGGGCATATATACTGTATGGAAGAGGAGGCGGAGGAGGAGGCGGAGGAGGAGGCGGATGAGAAAGCAAGATTCAAACATATACCCTTTTTTTGCGGTGAAAAGGGTGCATCTGAATCTTGTGGATTGAGTACATTATAAAGCATATATTTAAATTGCGTTTTTGTTCCTCATTAGCTAAGTTTTCCTCTGGTGGAGTGGAGAAGTTGGGGACAATCCAGGCCTTGTTCATTTTTATCTGAAGCAACCTGTCAGCATTGTCAGTGGATAAGCGTATACGCTTATCTGTTATAATGCCTCCAGCAGCACTAAATACACGCTCAGACAATACGCTGGCGGCAGGGCAGGCCAGAACTTCTAAGGCATAGAGCGCAAGTTCATGCCACGTGTCCAGCTTGGACACCCAGTAGTTGTAAGGTACTGTAGGATCATTTAGGACGCTGACACGGTCTGCAATGTATTCCTTTACCATCTTCCAAAACTTTTCCCTCCTTGTAGCACTAGGCCGCGCTTCAGGGTCAGGTTGCTGGCGGGGTGTCATTAAAGTGTCCCACGCCTTGGAAACTGCCTCTGTTGTAACTGCTGTGTGTTCCCCTTGTCTCCCTTCCTCGGTTGCCTAAGGAAGTACGGACTCTGGCGGCCACATTGTTAGATGGAAAATTTTGGAGCAATCTCTCAACAAGTACCTTCTGGTATTGCACCATTTTACTCGTCCTCTCCACCACAGGAATAAGAGATGAGAAGTTCTCTTTATAGCGGGGGTCGAGAAGGGTGAACACCCAGTAATCTGTGTTATCTAAAATGCGTATAACGCAAGGGTCGCGGAAAAGGCAGCCTAACATAAAGTCAGCCATATGTGCCAGAGTACCAACAGCCAAGACTTCGATGTCAACATCAGGATGATTCTCTATCCCCTCATCTTCCTCCTCCTCTTCTGCCCATCCACGCAAAACAGATGGAATTAAAGTTCCATGGGTACTAGCCTCTGTAGCAGAGGCAAGTGTCTCCAGACCCTCCTCCTCTTCATGGCCCAATTTGCGCTGAGAAGACAAACTGTGGGTGGTATGGTTATCACCCTGTGTAATGTTCTCCCCCATTTCCTTGTCTGCCACATTCAGAGCATCCACCTTAATTGTGAGCAGTGATCATTTGAGTAGACACAGCTGTGGGATGGTTACGCTGATAATAGCGTTTTCGCCACTAACCAGCTGTGTGGATTCATCAAAGTTTTTTAAAACCTCACATAGGTCTGACATCAATGCCCACTCCTCGCTTGTGAATAGTGGCAATTGACTCGAAAGGCGATGACCATGTAGCTGCTGGTATTCAACAACTGCCCTCTGCTGCTCACAAAGCCTGGCCAACATGTAGAAGGTAAAGTTCCAGGGCATGCTCACATCGCACAACAGTCGGTGAGCTGGAAGCCACAAGCGCTGCTGCAGCGTTGACAGACTGGCTGAAGCTGTGGACGACTTTTGGAAATGGGCACACAAGCGGCGCACCTTCACTAGTAGATCCTGCAAATAGGGGTAGGTTTTGATAAACCGCTGAACCACTAAGTTTAAGACGTGGGCTAGGCATGGAATGTGTGTCAGGTTGCCGAGCTCCAAAGCCGCCACCAAGTTACAGCCATTGTCAGATACAACCATACCTGGTTGTAGGTTGAGTGGCGAGAGCCACAGCTCGGTCTGGTTCCTTATACCCTGCCACAGCTCTGTGGCAGTGTGCTGTGTGTCCCCTAAGCAGATCAGCTTCAGCACGGCCTGTTGACGCTTACCCACAGCAGTGCTACACTGCTTCCAGCTAGTGACTGATGGCTGACTGCTGTTGGAGGTGAAAGTGGAGGAGGAGGCAGCTGCTGGCGGAGACTCTGATGGATGTAGGGCCTGCAGTCCTGGGCATGGGTAGCACCTGTGCCATCCCAGGGTACACACTCACTCCCGGCCTCCACAACATTCACTCAGTGTGCGGTCAGGGAAATGTAGCGTCCCTGGCCACCAGCACTTGTCCATGTGTCCATGGCGAGGTGGACCTTCATATTAAGTGCATTGGTCAGGGCACGGGTGATGTTCTGGGACACATGCTGGTGTAAGGCGGGCACGGCACACCGTGAAAAAATAGTGGCGGCTGGGGACTGCATACCAAGGGATGGCCGCCGACATCAGGCTGCGGAAGGCCTCAGTGTCCACAAGCCTAAATGGCAACATTTCAAGTGCCAGTAATTTTGAAAGTTGCACATTTAGTGCTATGGCCTGTGGGTGGGTGAGTATTTGCGATTGCGTTCAAATGCCTGCGTTATTGACATTTGGATGCTGCGCTGGGACAGGGAAGTGGATGTTGTTGCTGACGGTTCATGCGAAGGTCCAGGTGCAGGGTGAGGGGCATCCGAGCTTCCATCTTCGACAGGGGATTGGCCAGCAGTGCGTAACACAGGGGAAGAGGAGGCAGTGGTGTGACCCGCTGAGCCCAATTGTGGAACCAGGCGTTCGGCCCACTTATTAGGGTGCTTGGATGCCATGTGGCATGTAATTTTTAATATACACACTGTATTGACATGCAGTTTGGTACTGGATACAAAAAAAAACTGATTTGGGACACTATACTAGGTCCAAGATTATGGAATTTATAATATACACACTGTATTCAGATACAGTTCAGTATTGGAAGCAAAATACAACAAATGTCTGACAGTAAATTAGGCGCAAGATAATGTAATTTGCAATATACACACTGTATTCAGATACAGTTCAGTATTGGATAGAAAAACCAACAGATTTTGGCCACTACACTAGGCCCAAGAGAATGTAATTTTTAAGATACACACTGTATTGAGATGCAGTTCAGTATTGGAAGCAAAATACAACACATTTCTGACAGTAAATTAGGCGCAGGATAATGTAATTTGTAATATACACACTGTATTCAGATACAGTTCAGTATTGGATAGAAAAACCAACAGATTTTGGCCACTACACTAGGCCCAAGAGAATGTAATTTTTAATATACACACTGTATTGAGATGCAGTTTGGTATTGGATACAAAAGAAAAACAGATTTTGGCCACTACACTAGGCCCAAGAGAATGTAATTTTTAATATACACACTGTATTGAGATGCAGTTCGGTACTGGATACAAAAAAATATAGATTTTGGCCACTACACTAGGCCCAAGAGAATGTAGTTTTTAATATACACACTGTATTGAGATGCAGTTCGGTATTGGATACAAATAAAACTGATTTTGGCCACGACATTAGTTCAAAGAGAATGTAATTTTTAATATACACACTGTATTGAGATGCAGTTTTGTACTGGATACAAAAAAATACAGATTTTGGCCACTACACTAGGCCCAAGAGAATGTAATTTTTAATATACACACTGAATTGAGATGCAGTTGGGTACTGGATACAAAAAAATACAGATTTTGGCCACTACACTAGGCCCAAGAGAATTTAATTTTTTATATACACATTGTATTGAGATGCAGTTCGGTATTGGATACAAAACAAAAATGATTTTGGCCACTATACTAGGCCCAAGAGAATGTAGTTTTTAATATACACACTGTATTGAGATGTAGTTCGGTATTGGATACAAAAAAAAAAGATTTTGGCCACTACATTAGTTCCAAGAGAATGTAATTTTTAATATACACACTGTATTGAGATGCAGTTCTGTACTGGATACAAAAAAATACAGATTTTGGCCACTACACTAGGCCCAAGAGAATGTAATTTTTAATATACACACTGTATTGAGATGCAGTTCGGTACTGGATACAAAAAAAAACTGATTTGGGACACTATACTAGGCCCAAGATTATGGAATTTGTAATACACACACTGTATTATTCAGATACAGTTCAGTATTGAAAGCAAAATACTACAAATTTCTGACAGTAAATTAGGCGCAGGATAATGTAATTTGTAATATACATACTGTATACAGTTCATTACTGGATAGAAAAACCAACATATTTTGGCCACTACACTAGGCCCAAGAGAATGTAATTTTTAATATACACACTGTATTCAATGTAGTTCTATATTGGATACAAATTTGGCCCAAATAAAATGTATTCTCTGCTGGAATACTGTATATACGGTTGCGGCCTAAACGCACACACAGATGTGCCCAAAAATATGGCCAAAATATAAATCACTCTCTGCTGGAATAATTAATATGATAGTTGTGGATTGAACACACACACAGATGTGGCACAAGTTAGGTTAATTTCCCCAGAAAAAATAATTTCTCTGATGGTGCAGTGTATATCTCAGTAGCAGGCACACTGTAGTTAATAAAGCCCCTTTTTATAATGTCTGCCCAACACACTGCTTTGTGATGGTGCAAGTGTATATACCAGTAACAGGCACACTGTAGTGAGTAAACCCCTTTTTATAATGTCTGCCCAAACACACTGCTTTATGATGGCGTATTGTAGATGTCACTAATCTGAAATCTTTCTGTCTTTTAGAAGTTTGGGTAGTTAAAAAAGAGATTTTCAAGCCCTGCAATATCTGTCCCTTCCTGATGATGCCTGTCCCTGATAATGCTGAAGCATTAAAGCATAAAAAAAAAAGGTGCTGCACGGCTGTGAAACACACTTAAAAGAACTGTTAGGTCTTTCAATAAGGGTTTTGGAGTAAAATCTGTAAGTTTAGAACAAAACGCTATCTGTCCCTGCCTACTGTCTGCTCTCCCTGACGCTGAATGATCCGAGCGCCGGACCTCAGCACCTATATGAACTTGTATCACGTGTTCCGGCCAGCCAATCAGTTAGGCTTACAGCTAACATGTTACAGCTAACATGGCTATGGCCTTACACTGAAGGGAATTACTTACCTGGACCTTGATTGGCTGCTTAGAAGGCGCCAAACTTACGCAGAGGAGACTCGAGCAATGCGACGAACACATGGGGTGCTCGGCCAAGTTAAGCCGAGCGCTGAGCATAGCGATGCTCGAGGCGAACCAATACTCGGCCAAGCATGCTCGCTCATCACTAATCCTTACTTTTGCCACATCAAATAGACATTGTGATGGCATTTAAACTGAAAAATTTATGTAAAGCATACCTCCAGACAAATTGTGTGAAACTTGAATGTTGCTAAATGATAATTGTTGGCAAACACCAAAAACTAATTTCCCCTATAAAATAGTTATGACCCATGGTACAATAATTAATTTTATTAATATCAAAGCTAATTAATAAGATTGACATAACACAGAAATTTTAAAATAAATTTTAAAAACATCACTAAGGTGGTGGTCAGGAGACAGGATTAAATACAAAAAGTAGTAGTGCAGTAATAGATAAAGTGCTGGCTGGAACTAATATGACTTGATTGTAAATAATAAAATCCAAGTGGGATATGGATATGAGTTTAAAATAGTAAAATGATTATAGAATAAATGGATTATAGTCCCTATGCCCTGAGGAAGCTGACCGCGAAATGCACGTCGGGGCGCGGTGGTGGTCTGGTCTAGTACAGGTTGTCCATTTTTGGTTGACATTGTTTATTTCTTTTACTTGATTGTTTATGACTGTTATTTTTCTCTTCTATTGACTATGGATTCTCCCATATTCAGGTTGAATACTAATATCCCTGTTACCTTTCTATGATGGTATAAATCCATTTATTTAATAGTGATGTTACTATTTGGAACTCATCAGCCATATTAGTGGTCAGTGGGATGCTGTTTGTGTGAATTATCCTCCCAAGGGGTCCCCTGCTCCTTTTCTCAGCGTTTTCTTCCTATCAAACACAATTAAATAACACACCTCCTTACACATCCTACTTCCTTCCTCCCATATTCAGTGTATACAACAAACATGGCACATCAAGCATGCCCAAGGAATTATGGGAATTTAAGTTCACTCTTTACAAAGCTTTTTCTGTTTGGGGTTCAACAGATATGACAGATACTTTTACCATCAAATCAAATGTAGTAAGGTTATACATACACAAAAATGTACCCGGAACAGTTTTTGTTCAACTTTCAGGAGAAAAATCTGTAATTATTTTCTTTAAAAGAGAAGCGAACATATGACTCTTGCGACAGTAATCCTTTATATTATGGCATATGTACAATAAATGATGAAAGATGAAAAGAGGACAAAATGCTGCCTTCCCCCAAAATGTCTTTTAAAGGGCCAAGAAAACAGAGCTATTCTTCCCTTTTCTTTTCTTTTTAGAAATATGTTTTAAAGAAATTAGGGCTGATGGGAAAGTATATAATTCGACCCCCCTTAGGTGTGCGAAATAGCTGAAAAAAGATGTCAGACAAAGGAGGGAAATGTACAGCCAGGGGCGGATTGGCCATAGACCTTACAGGGAAATTTCCTAGTGGGCTAATGCCCATGGGGTCGCGAAGCCCATGGGGTCACCGAAGCCCGACTCTCTGCCGCTGGCCAGGTATATGATGAGCTCTCTGCGCTAATTAACGCTGTAAAAATCAGAAACTCATGTACCCCACCAGCAACTGCACACGCACTCTGAATTCAAGTACTGTGGCCCACATCTCACCTCCTAAGCCCCCTGCTCTATATCTTAATCAGAGACAACTGGAGGAGGACAGAAAATGGCATCAAATGATGGTCACAACAGAAGGACAGCTTTTGGGGCAGAATCAGTGCTCGAGTCCAGCAGGAACGCATGGGAACGGCGTTCCTGCACTTTTTTCACAGCAGGAACGCCGTTCCCTTTAAGGGCTGAGACGGGGGCCGTTGCACCGGGCAGCCAGTCTGCAGGGGAGCACTGGCCAGTGGCAAAAATTGTTTTTAAATATATCACCCATTTACCCACCATGTTTTTATGCTCACTAGCCTGCGGTGCACTCTGCCGCACAGCGCCGCAGAGCAGAGTAAGGAGTGCTGATTACCAGGGCAGGGCGCGCACCGATCGCATCGATAGGCTCCGCCCACCTTCCAGGCAAGAAAGGCAGTGCGGCGCCAGAACAAGAAGGAGAGCACAGAAGTGTTCCACTCCACTGCAGCCATTTTTTTTGCTCAGAGGCCAGAGCCCAGACCAGTATAGTGACATACACACCACAGGCAGCTAAGCTAATCGACAGTGAGGAGCAGAGCAGGAAAGGAGGAGGTATATATATATATATATATAATATTAATTAAAATAATAAAGAAGGAATAAATAAAAAAAATTACTGAGTGAGTGAAGTGCCATGATAGCCAAGCAGGTGCTGTCAGGGTGCTGCTGGTGAAGGATGACCAGGGACACTGAGACACTGGTACTGCCTGTGGGATGTCATCTTCTGCCCATCTCTCCTGTCCAGTCCATGTCCATCCATGGACAGCAAAGAAGGGCAGATGGCATCCCAGAGGCAGTATTAGTGTCTCAGTGTCCCTGTTAACAGTAGTATAATAGTATAGTATAACACTGGGGGCTGATGGAGAGGCACTGGGGCTGATGGAGAGGCACTGGGGGCTGTGGAGAGGCACTGGGGGCTGATGGAGAGGCACTGGGGGCTGATGAGAGGCACTGGGGGCTGATGAGAGGCACTGGGGGGTGATGAGAGGCACTGGGGGCTGATGGAGAGGCACTGGGGGATGATGAGAGGCACTGGGGGCTGATGGAGAGGCACTGGGGGCTGAAGGAGAGGCACTGGGGGCTGAAGGAGAGCCACTGGGGGCTGATGGAGGGCACTGGGGGCTGATGAGAGGCAATGGGGGCTGGTGAGAGGCACTGGGGGATGATGAGAGGCACTGGGGGATGATGGAGAGGCACTGGGGGATGATGAGAGGCACTGGGGGATGATGAGAGGCACTGGGGGCTGATGGAGAGGCACTGGGGGCTGATGGAGAGGCACTGGGGGCTGAAGGAGAGCCACTGGGGGCTGAAGGAGAGGCACTGGGGGCTGAAGGAGAGGCACTGGGGGCTGATGGAGAGGCACTGGGGGCTGATGAGAGGCACTGGGGGCTGGTAAGAGGCACTGGGAGCTGGTGAGAGGCACTGGGGGCTGCTATGTGGCTACTGGGGGCTGCTATAAGGCATGGGGCTCTTATCTGAGGTCTGATTGGGGGTCATTCATATTGGGGGCTGAGCTGAGGTGTGATCTGAGGTCTTATTGGGGTCTTATTAGCATTGAGGATCTTATTGGGGCTGTTAGCTGAGGTCTGATTAACATTGGGGGTCTGATTGGTGGTCTGACCTGAGGTGTAATGAAAAAAATTTTCTTATTGTCCCCCCTCTAAAACCTAGGTGCGTCTTATGGGGTGAAAAATACGGTACTTGCTTGCTCCTCCTCCCGACCTCCCCTGCCCTTTGTGTACGCCGCGCGCCGTGACGTCACACGGAAGCACTTGGGTGAGTTCCCACACTTTTTTTCCCAGGACCTGACCCCTGGGCAGAATTCTGTTCTGCTCTGTGGTGTATGTTTCAGCTGGGACAGTATTTTGCACTATGGTATTGCTGGCCCTGCCTATTTGTGTTGCCTCGCCTTCTGTCAGTTTGGACAGCCTTACAACATGGGGCCACTTTTAGGTTTTTTTCCAGGGCCACTTTAAGTTCCCAGTCCATCCCTGTGTACAGCCATTTAGAAAGGCACCATAGGAGGGGGGTTTGGTAGTGAAAGGTTTCTTTTCATTTTAGTTTTTTCAGCATAAAATTACACTGAGCTGTACAACAATTGCATTTAAAAAAAATTAAAGAAATTAAAAATTAAAAAATTAAAAATGAAAAGTTGAGGATGTAGCTTGATGGGTGACAGGCTAGGCTAGAAAACAGTGTCAAACATCTGACACAGTGCAAATAACTTCTGCTATGTCTACTTTATAGTAAAGTAGAATTAACACTGCCGCTCCATATATTCATATGACCATGAAGAAGATTCCAGCATCCGTTAAACATTGTAAAGTGTTTTTGGCTAAAACCTAGCCCTTAATCATAGCTGTCATGCATTTCACTGGATTTAATAAAGTCTTTACACTTTTTAATAGATGATGGAATCTTCTTCTATGTATTCATACTGAGTCCTCAGTGGTCATGTGCTTCCTACCAAAACAGGTAGGTGAGCTGGACCAAATACTATGTTGGTTTCCACTAGGCTAGTACTTTATACGTGTTCCTTTTTCTCTGCTGAGTTATTTCACACAGAGCCATGCAGCATGAAACAGTATACTGAAAATTATTCTATTTTTTTAACATGAGAGCCCACAGGCTGTGCATGCCACAATATGGCTATACAGTGGCATAAGTCTAAGACTTCCATTGAGTATATACATAAGAAAATCCTGCAGATGTACACCTCCACTTCAATTATGAAAATATACCCTTACTAAACACATTACAGGAATTACTCCATTAACTTTTGGTTGAAAGTCTAGCAAGTCTTAAGGCCTCCTTACACAGTGTATTGTTGGTCGAACCCGCTGTTGTTGACGAGTTTAGCAGAAACTCTCCTGATAATGTTATGCCAAAGAAGGATCAGTCAAAGTGAATATTTTGTAAATCACTGAAAAAAAGTGCACCAAAATGATAACACTGGCTAATCCCTCAAGCTGATGTTAAAATCTGAGACTTTTGCCAATATCTTCCAGTCAGGAACATATCAGAGCCCCTTCATGCACTACGTCAAGGTCTCTCAGCATGGCATGGGGTCCTACCACTAGGCTACCTATGGTCCAGCTCACAGCCCGACACCCACTTACCTGCACTGTATCACTAATGCAATGGGAGGTAAATGAGGCTGCAAGCCACACCTACAACAGACCATGTGACACAGGCTACCAGGTGCAGCAGAATGTTACCAGCCCTACGCAATGGCATATTCAATACATATAAAACAAAACTCACTGAAATAAACGTGCACTAAATGGGAGGAACTGCTCAAACCCCTAACACTGTTGCGTGTTTCTAACTGGGGGAGCAGTTCCTCCACATGTGGTTTGCAGCAAGCAGCTATCCCCAGCAAAAATTGCATACAATGGAGGATGCCGGCGCGAACCACATGCACCACAAAACATCCTACACAAAATGAAACAATGTGCGGATGAAAATATAGAAACACGCAACAAAGTGAATATTTTGGCTAAAGAGTCTACTGTAGAGTGAAAGAGCTGTTTCATTTTACACCTTCTGCTGTTTCCACATAGACTACCAATTAACCTGTTCTGTTACCCACTGATTGTACTATCGTGGGGAAGAGCTGTCTCATTTCACTGTTTGTCGGGTGTTCTCATAGATTGCTTGAAAACCTGTCTCATTTTACACTGTCTGCTTTTGCCACATAGATTAATATATAGCCTGTTTTGTTAGACCCTGATACAAGTAGTGGCCCAATCACAGAGTGGGACGGGTGTAAGTTTGTGTTCACACCAATGTTAATTTTTCTCTTCTTCTGATCTGTCAAAAGAACAACCCAAAAAAAAAAAAAAAAAAAACGGGTGCTGTCTTTTGAGCATCAGCCTTCACACGATCAGTAATTGGTCAGTAATTGATCAGTATTTGTAAGACAAACACAGGAGGGGATCCAAAACAGAGATGACATGTGAAGGACATATTTGAATGTCTTCAGTGTGTTGGACCCACTTCTGCTTTTGGCCTACAAATCATGATGAAATCTTGATGCAAAATACTGATTATGTGATCAAGGCCTTTTGGAAACTCCAAAGACAGGATCTGTTGTGTTTTTCAGTTTCTAGTTCTTCTGACAGATCAGAATAACGGCCAAACAGGGACTCTATTTGCCCCAGAACAGAGTGGTGAGGGTGGCAACAGCTTGATGAGTTAACATAGTGGTCCAATCACAGAGAGGTGAGGGTGGCAGCAGCATGAGGAGTCAACATAGTGGCCCAGTCACTGAGTTGGGAGGATGGCAACAGCATAGGGAGTCAGCATAGTGGCCCAGTCACAGAGTGGTAAGGGATGGGGGGGGGCAGCAGCAGTGGCGGTAGGAGAAGATGGCAGCAGAGGCAGCAGGTGTGTGAATAAATATAAATCAGAGTAAAAGCCAAACAGGGACACTAGTGGCCCCAGAACAGATTGGTGAGGATAGCAACATCATGAGGAGTCAACATAGTGGCCCAGCCACAGAGTGGTGAGGGTGGCAATAGCTTGATGAGTTAACATAGTGGTCCAATCACAGAGTGGTGAGGGTGGAAGCAGCATGAGGAGTCAACATAGTGGCCCAGTCACAGAGTGGTGAGGGTGGCAACAGCATGAAAGGAGTCAACATAGTGGCCCAGTCACAGACTGGTGACTGGGTGGCAACAGCATGAGGAGTCAACATAGTGGCCCAGTCACAGAGTGGGGAGGGTGTCAACAGCATGAGGAGTCAACATAGTGGCCCAGTCACAGAGTGGTGAGGGTGGCAACAGCATAAGGAGTCAACATAGTGGCCCAGTCACAGAGTGGGGAGGGTGTCAACAGCATGAGGAGTCAACATAGTGGCCCAGTCACAGAGTGGTGAGGGATGTGGCATCAGGCGGGTGGTAGCATCAGAATAGTGGCTGAAGCACGTGGCTAGAAGTAATGGGCCATATTTCACAATGTTCTGGTGTGGAAGCACACTGCAGTCAGAACATTACTGCCAGAATGATCTAGTCAGTTGTATCAGGCACCGGTGTGTGGAAATCTTGGCTGATCTATGCCTGATTCATCTTTATAAAGGTTAATCTCTCAACATATTGTGTTCAAAGGAGATTTCTCTTTGGGGTAACTATGCCCCTTGCCACACTAAACACCCACTCGGAAGCCACACTACTGGCCAGGCAGGAAAGCTTGTCCAGGGCAAACTTGGCCAGTTGCCACCAAAATTCAAGTTTGGCTGCCCAGTAGTCCAGGGTATCTGGGTTTGACAGGGTGCACTCCAAGTATGCCATCACCTGCTGGTTCAGGTTCTGCCTTATGTCCTGCTACTGGCTGGTTTCTTCAGTAAGCGGGAGAAGAGACCTACTGAGACTCGAGACTCAAGTTGCTGCTGACGGAGCTGGTGCTGCTCCTGCCCTTCACCCCTCCTTCAGCCAGTAGTCATTCCTCTGCCGAATAGTGATAATGTGGCTGTCACTACGCATGCCACTCAGCATGCATCTGGCGATTTGATCAAGGGATTCGGAGGGACTCCCTGCCTCCATCTCCACTGCATACCGCCATGGTCTGTCCGTGTCATCTGCCTGGTCTTCTTCATCATCCTCCAGCTCCTCATGTTCCTCTTGCTCCTCCTCTTCCTCTCCTGTCACTTGGGACGATAAACCACCTTTTTCTGTATTTAATTCCTGGACATTAATGTCCTCATCCTTTTCCTCCACCAGTTCAGCCCCCTAAGGTGGCCGTGAAATGTAGGCGTCATTTCTCTTGTCCCCTAGCCAGCCAGATTTATCAGCATCTGCTCCAGGACATGAAGGAGTGGAACGACATCAATCATCCCATAGTCCTGGCGACTGACAAATAAAATGGCCTCCTCAAAGGGCCTGAGCAAATGGTAGGTGTCATGCATGAGTCGAAGTTACACATGAGAGTACTCCTGTCCACCTGCATCATCAAGAAATCGTTCACCGCCTTCCTCTGCTCATATAGTCAGTCCAACATGTGGAGGGTGGAGTTCCAACATGTGGAATCATTAAATATGAGGCGATGTTGAGGAACACCATTCTGCATTTGCAGCTCAAGGAGGGCATGTTTTGCATGGTAAGAGTGGCTGAATTGCATGCATAATCCCTGGCCATTTTTAAGACTTGCAGTTGGCTGGGAGTTTCGGGAACCGGTTTACAACCAAATTAAAGATGTGGGCCATGCAGGGCTCATGGGTCAGGCCTCCTTGACGCAGCGCCGACAGAATGCTCTTCCTGTTATCGGCATGCAATGATGAGGCCAATTTAATACAACTATTTTGGGACAGTGGGATTGGTGAATTTAGGGTTCACTGCTCCCCACCGTGACAGTTTCCCTGCTCAGCTTCCTGTTGCTATTGCTAAGTGACTGACACTTCCTGCAGAGGAAGGGGTGGTTACAACCCAACCTAGCAACAGTAAGGCTACTTTCACACTAGCGTTTTGGTTTCCGTTTGTGAGATCCGTTCAGGGATCTCACAAGCGGTCCAAAACGGATCAGTTTTGCCTGTAATGCATTCTGAATGGATAAGGATCCGCTCAGAATGGATCAGTTTGGCTCCGCTCCGCCTCCATTCTGCTTTGGAGGCGGACACCAAAATGCTGCCTACAGCGTCTTGGTGTCCGTCTGACGAAACTGAGCCAAACGTCCCCATTGACTTACATTGAGTGTCAGGACACAATATGGCACAATAGAAAACGGATCCATCCCCCATTGATTTCCAGTGGTGTTCAAGACGGATCCGTTTTGGCTATGTTAAAGATAATACAAACTGATTTGTTCTGAACGGATGCATGCGGTTGTATTATCTGAACGGATGCGGATGCGTTTGTGTAGATCCATGACGGATCCGCACCAAACGCGAGTGTGAAAGTAGCCTAACTAGGGTTCTGTTGCTCTCCCCATAAACACCCTGTGGGACATACAGTGCATAGAAGTACAGTACACAAAATCCCTGCCATGAGACACTGCACTTTTGATAGGTTACCTGGCGTGACTGGACTTGTTATGTATTCGTACTGTGTGAATGAGCTGTGTGAACCATTCCTAATAGTATGTTAACCCCACCTACTTGGCTTGGCACCTTCTTTTACCTCTTCCTACAACATAGGCTACTTTTATTTTCCAGGGCCATTTTTAGTTCCCAATCTGCCCCTGCATGTGTGTTTGGTCGACATAAACGGAAGGGAGTTGCGAGATATAGCTAGGTTAATCAATCATTTGGCTGCTAGGTATAAGGGCTCATTCATTTCTATGGGGCTGCAAAAGTGGTTTCATTCCGCGGGTCTGTAGAGAAGATATGTCCTTTTCTTGTCTGCAATCACAGACAAGAATAGGCATTTTCTATTATAGTTGCAGCCATGTGCAGTCCGCAAATTGCAGAATGCACACGGCCGGTATCTGTGTTTTGCGGCTCTGCCATTTGCGAATCTGCAAAACACTACTGTCATCTGAATGCCCCTAAGAAGGAGCAAGACTTATTACAGTTAATATATAGTTATGACACCTATACCTAATAATGAGCCAGGGGCGTAGCTAGAAATGACTTGGCCCCATAGCAAAACATTTTTAAGGGCCCCCCCTCCCGGATCTCCCACCCCCACATACCTCTCGGACCCTAAGCCTTGGCAGCTGCTGAGCGGGGTCGGCTCAGAGCTGGGCACAGCAGCATCAAAGGTGGGTGATAGGAAAACCTAAGATAATTGTCACATCAAAGAGCATACAGTGTAAACCCTGAGCCATCCCATACAACACAGTATAATCCCTACAGCATGCTATACAGAATACATTATAATCCCTACAGCATGCTGTACAGAATACATTATAATCCCTGCACTGTGCCATTATAATCCCTGCTGTACAATATACAGTATAACCCCTACACCATGCTGTGTATTTGTAATATTCATTATAATCCATACACCATGCCGTACAATATACAGTATAGTTCATACACCATGCGGTACAGTATACAGTATAATCCATACACCATGTTGTACAGTATACAGTATATTCCATACACCATGCCGTACAATATACAGTATAGTTTATACACCATGCTGTACACAGTATACAGTATAATCCATACACCATGCCGTACAATATACACAATAACCCCACAGTGTAGGTGTTATACTGTATATTGTACTGCATGGTGTATAGATTATACTGTATACTGTGTACAGCATGGTGTATGAACTATACTGTATATTGTACAGCATGGTGTATGGATTATTCTGTATATTGTATGGCTTGGTGTATGGATTATTCTGTATATTGTACGGCAGCACATACATGTCACATCCAGCTCCTCCAGGTGACGTCTCCTCTGATGTACATCTTTTCTGTCATCATCTTCTCATTTTGGTCCGTACAACTTCTTTCTGCCACGCCTCGTCTCTGCAGAGTGTAACACACAGACATCTTAGCTTCCTCACTTTTCTATCATCACCCCCCAACCTGGAGCCCCCACAGTGTTATCCTGCTGCTTGCTGTGCAGTGCCCCACACACTGCCCCCATTAAGTAATTTGCCCCCCACACTGTCCCACATTAAGTAATTTTCCCCCCAGTCTCATACCAGCTGTACATATATAATAATATAACAAGATACCAGTAGTATCTATTACCTGGGCTTAGGTCCTTGTTCCTAGTGGGCTGGCTGATGCTGATCACTGGAGGCTGGGCTGGCTCTGGCTAGCTGAGTTGACGCTGACTGACTATGCCTTGGCCTGGCTGGCAGTCAGAGAAGGAGGCCGATTGACCTTTTCAACAAGCCTGGGCCAGTGAGTACAGTGGAGTGGCACCGCGCTCCTCTGTTCCGACCTGCAGAAACAAGAATTGTCCGGTGGTGCAGCAGCACTGATGACGTTGTGACGCGCTATGCAATCTGGACGTGCTGCGCAGCCCTTCCTCCTGTCATGAGGTTGGAATCTGATCAGTTGCTAATTGTTGGGGTTGCTGCTTGCACGAGGTTTGGGGCAGTGGTAGATACATTCGGGGCTCTGGCCCCAGATAAAAGGCCCTAGCAACGCCCCTGTGCCACATGAATTTAAAAAAAAAATGCTCAGGCGGCCCGGGCCCCCAGTGGCGTAGGGCCCCATAGCCATTGCTATGGCGATCCTTACGCCACTGTAATGAGCCAAGAAACCTGAGTGGTTGCCACATGACCAGAACTGATTTATTTCACCTGAAGGTAAATGATGCCGTGTTTGTTGTAGATTTGCTGTGTGGCGTATCAGTTTTGAATGAGAAGGACTACTATCTATACCCATGCTGAAGACACAGACATTTTTTCTTAAAAAATTCTCATGTTTTTCTGATCATCATCAATTGTAAATGGTGAACGCAGCAGTCAATCAGTGGCCCAACTGTGATTGCCTATAGCAAATGTTTGGCTGCGGCTGTCATATGTGTCAGGACGTTATCATTGCAGCAAGATGTAGAGAACAGCAGGGGCTGGGCATCTTTGGAACAGAAGTGGTTACGAAGATGACCCTGCTGAGGCATTTCTAATAAAATGTTCTTTAACCCCTTAGTGACCACCCATACGCCTTTTTACGGTGCTGACTAAGGGGTCTTAGGCTGGGCCACGGCCCTGCTCTAACAGCCCGGACTGGCAGGAGTGCTAATTCGGGCTGCTTAACACTTTTACATGCTGAAGGCATGTCTCCTTTCGGCACCCCGCAAATGCGATCGCGGGGTGCCGATGAGTGTGAAGGCTGCTTGATGTAGGCCCCAGACCAGCCTTGAGCAATTTCCAGTAGGCCGCACCTCGCTGGCGCAGCCTGCTGGTCAATGTCAGAATAGCATTGCTATTAAAATGCATATAGGGATAGTGCATTGCATTTTAAAAACAATCAAAACGCTGTCTTTTGTAGTCCCCTTGTGGGACTATTAAAGGGGTTATCCAAGTTATATTTATTGATGACCTATCCTCAGGATAGGTCATCAATATCAGATCGGCGGGGGTCCGACACCCGGCACCCCCGCCGATCAGCTGTTTGAAGAGAAGGCGAGCGCCGTGCCAGCGCTGCCTCCTCGTCATTGTTTACATGCTGGCCGTTGCATCTGCAGCGGTGAGCAGGTGTAATTACACCCAAGCCGTTCCATTCATTTCAATGGGACGGCTCTGGAGTATACACTTGTATAGAAACGAGCCGTCCCATTAAAAAATGGAACGGCTTGGGTGTAATTACACCTGCTCACCGCTGCAGATCCAACGGCCAGCATGTAAACAATGACGAGGAGGCAGCGCTGGCACGGCGCCGCCTTCTCTTCAAACAGCTGATCGGCGGGGGTGCCGGGTGTCGGACCCCCGCCGATCTGATATTGATGACCTATCCTGAGGATAGGTCATCAATAAATATAACTTGGATAACCCCTTTAAGTGGTAAAAAAAGTTAAAAAAAAAATAATTTATTCAATAAAAAAAAAATCCCACAAAAAAATTAAGTTTTTTCATTTAAAATATTCTTAGAAAGAAAAATAAAAAGTTATGGGTCTTGGGAAGCAGCAATGCAAAAACATTTTTTTCTTTTAAAAAGAGGTTTTATTGCAAAAAAGTAGTAATACGGAAAACAGCTATATGTATATCACTGTAATCGTAGTGACCTAGAGAATATAGATATTATGTTATTTATACCGAAAAATTAACGCCATAAAATTTATAACGTAAAAATGCAGTGGCAGTATTGCTGTTTCTCCCATCTCCCTCCCAGAAAAGTGAATCAGAAAGTTATGTGTTCCTTAAAATGGCGCCATTAAAAATTACAACTTGTCCTGCAAAAGACAAGCCCTCATAAAGCTATATAGACAGAAAAATAAAAAAGTTATAGCTCTTGGAATGCGAAGATGAAAAAAGGAAGAAAAATGCTTAGTCAGTAAGGCCCAAAACAGGCTGGTCGCTAAGGGGTTAATAAAAAAATTAAAATTTTAATTCCCAAGAAAGTGAAACTAAGGGGGAAATGTATTAAGCTCTGCAGCCCAGAATTCTTGCTTCAAAAAGTCGCAAGTAGGGGTTTTTAGGGACAATTTTGTGAATTTTTAGGCACTGCACCTTTCAGCACCACTTACAAATTTGGAGTGAAAATATGGATAGAAATTTCTAAGAATTAAAATTGTCGCAAAAACGTCACAACTCCATTCCAGAGACCCCCACACATATTTTTACTGAAATAGGCGCAAACACATTGCACGTGCACCAAATTTATTACTACTGTGCGCAATTTTCATAAATTCTGAAAACTAACCTCAAATACACAGACAATGATAAATTCCTTCCAAAGTGAATAAAGACAACCAAAAGCAGAGGAATTTCTAGTAAAACATAGCTCTTGTGAATGACCCTGCCCTCTCTCTACATAACTGAAGGACTAAAAATAATAATAAAATCATGCATCTAAATAGTCTACAAAAAGGGGAAGGAAATGTTGGAAGTATGTGTCAAAACCAAATCTTCTGCACTTCTCAATGAGTCCACTGGAGACTGCTGGTATCCAGGGAAACAGGGTGGGGTATCACCTTTAACTCCCGCTTGGCCCCTTCACCCAACCTTGACCTATAACAAAAACACTGACAACTGTGTCACTTTATTGCTGGATGGTGATCGGCCACAGCTTCTTTATTAAAGCGGCAAACCTTAATAAACCATAATATCATAGCGGTATGCCAAACGCCGGACTCCCAGCGGGCAAGTTAAACCGTAATCATCAAGAGCGGTATGCCGGCCGCTGGACTCCCAGCGGGCAATTACGCCATCTTGTACCACCATATCTCCGCTGCACCCAAATGCCGCCAGCTGTGACTTGATAAACTCGACCAGAATTCACGTATCTCAAAAGCCGTAATCATCAGAGCGATATCCAAACCTCTGGACTCCCAGCAGGGCTCCTAAAAATTGAAAAACAAAGCAGAATAAAACAAGTATCCATAACCGATCATAACCTTGTATCTTGACCAGTCTCCCAAGTATATCCACAAAGGGAGGGAGGGAGGGCCAATTTGCTTCCACTGGCAAGAGGAAGTGCCAGAATATGGAGTGAGTATATGCAGCCTCCAGGATTCTCTGCCCCGCCCACATCCTGTCTAAGGAGCTCCCCAGTGAATTAACCTCTTAATGGTCCTATTCTGCCATCTACTTTACCATTAACTCGAAGGGGCCAGCACCCTAAAGCCCTAAGGGGAAAAGGGGGAGGGGGGACCATCAGTCCCTGAGCACCCTCCTTATACAGTCGGGTGCTTGCCAGACTGCTGGTATCCAGGGAAACAGGGTGGGGTATCACCTTTAACTCCCGCTTGGCCCCTTCACCCAACCTTGACCTATAACAAAAACACTGACAACTGTGTCACTTTATTGCTGGATGGTGATCGGCCACAGCTTCTTTATTAAAGCGGCAAACCTTAATAAACCATAATATCATAGCGGTATGCCAAACGCCGGACTCCCAGCGGGCAAGTTAAACCGTAATCATCAAGAGCGGTATGCCGGCCGCTGGACTCCCAGCGGGCAATTACGCCATCTTGTACCACCATATCTCCGCTGCACCCAAATGCCGCCACGGAGGAGACCCGTTCTCCAACGGGGCCCGACCACCACCCAGCAGAACCGAGTCTGTTGAAACTCCCCGACAGGCCGGGAAGTGTCCCGACTAACATTCAAGAGGAAAATGCCATCAAGTCCCATTAAAAACCAAGGCCAATAGGATAAATAGTTGTATATAATGGGGCATAGCTGCCCACGATGAGAACCAAGTCTAACCACTTTACCCATCATTGGTCAGACCACACATTGTAAGCTCCTGCGAGCAGGGCCCTCATTACTCTTGTTGTAATAATCAACTTGTCAGTTGCTATGTTATTTATGACCGTTTGTCCATGAACCCCTGAATTGGAAAGCGCTATGGAATATGTTAGTGCTATTTAAATATATATACATTTTTTTTTTTTTTATAATTATTACTGTGTACAGTTCTGGACTCCTGTGCACAAGGCAGACATAGCAGAGCTAGAGAGGGTCTAGAGGAGGGCAACTAAAGTAATAACTGGAATGGGGCAACTACAGGACCCTGAAAGGTTATCAAAATGAGGGTTATTCATATTAGAAAAGACGACCGAGGGGAGATCTAATAACTATGTATAAATATATCAGGGGTCAGTACAGAGATCTCTCCCATCATCTATTTATCCCCAGGACTGTGACTGTGACGAGGGGACATCCTCTGCGTCTGGAGGAAAGAAGGTTTGTATATAGACAAAATAATTCTTCACAGCAAGAGCAGTGGGCTATGGAAATCCCTTCCCGAGGAAGTGGTGATGGTGAAGTCACCAAAAATGTTGAATCAAGTGGGGCCTGGATGTAACCCTGGAGAGTAAAATATTACAGACCATAGCTACCAGAGAGGGGTCATTGATCCAAAGAACTGGAACTGCTACACTATATAGCTGAATTTTCCCGATCACAGTGATAAACCACTGCCCCTTGAGCTATACCTTTGTATTGTATACACAACGCCTTCCCATATATGGCCAGAACAACCCACCCGGGAGATGACAACCAACCACCCTCCTGAAAAGACAGGGATCATCGCATGTCAGCACATATGAGGTCCAGAGCTCCAGAATGACAAGGGGCAGTACCACAGCACGGGTATACCAACCACTTCCGGAAGAAGTTAAAATACCACCTGAAATCCCGGATCCCTTTGCCAAGACTGAACCAATCGAACCACCAGGAGCGCACACCGGGCCTGTGCTCCTGTCTCTCCATGGAGATATATACGAAAGGCCACCCATTGATCCACCAAACACCAAGAACCTGAAAGACAAAAAAAAAAATTAGCCCGAGCCTCAACATACAAAGAGGATCGTACAACCAGACCAGAAAAAGTTAAACCAAAAAGTTATTTATGTATTTGTTTATTTCAAGTTCAAGGTAAATTACAAAACCCACTGAGGGGAAACATCCTGATGGGAAAAAGAATTGGATCCCCACCCTGTGTGAAGTCATAACCCACCGAACCGGCCAGACCGGACTGAAACCGGGCAAAGGGGAGGTACAACCCTTTCTATTAACTTGATCGTCATGTATAGACAGCTATAATCCCGACTAGTAATAGCCCATAAAAAGATAACCACCCCCCAACGCAGTGCGGCCTCTAATGAAGCGACAAACACCCAGGAGAAAATACAAATCAGCCAGGACAGAAGGCTGAAGGAGACGGGACATGGCTATCCAGACTAAATGCCCCCTAACTATACCCGAATTGCTTACCTAACAACGGAACAGTACAGGCAAATGAACCTTGGAGGGGAACCTTGCCGACCAGTAAAGTCCAGTCAGGAGGATCAGTCAGAGTGCCTGACTCACATCAAAACCCAGATCCGAACGGGAATAAAAGGCTGCAGTTATTTATTTATTTTATTTATTTATTTTGTAACCCCATGAATTGTGCTTATATCAAGGCTCTCCTCTGAGCGACGTCCGCGAACAGACCTGGTTATCAGTTACTGGCTTACCATCTGATTATCCTGCGACTGCCAATTCCGCAACATTCACTCAGCTGGGGGAAGTCATGCGGCAGCAGTATACCGATACCGCCCTCCTGGCAACCACACCCACTGGCCAGAATAAAGTCTCTTGTACTGCTTACATCATATACATCTCCCTTGTATTCCGCTCAACTGGATCCCACAGAACTGTAACTCCTGAAACATTGAATCTAAGGCAAGTGCATTACCACCATGCTGCCAACCTGCATAGTAATGTTAGAATCTCAGCAGAAGTGCCCAGTTATCAACCATCCCAATGGAACCCGGGTCCGGTGGACCAGAACTGTAGTTTTCAGCAAGAGAAACAATGTAAATGTGGCTGTGTTGATATGAACTAACAACCATGTACATCAAGGAAGGTCCACAGCCCGACTAGAGGGATTAAGACTACTGTGACATGCCTCCGTACATATGAACCAACCATGTCAGATATGTCCCTATTGAAAGCCCAAATAGAACAAACACACAGCCTAGCGCCCGCAGGTAGGAGTATAACAGGAAGCACTGCTCTACACATATTTTGCACCGGATACACACCTAATTATAAAATCATTTATTACACAGAGGGCCTAAGCCTCACCCAAAAACAGCTGCAAGAAAACCCTCCGAAAGACCGGTGGGACAAGAACCGTTACATGGAGCATGAGGGTATCGGATACACAAAATGAAGAAACCAGCGACTAACGCACGACCCATTCTGACTCAACAAGATGTCTACACCATACAAATCAAGTACTCATTGCACTACATAGGACAACCACATCAGGAAACCTACCAGAACCAGGTAGGGGACCGAACACTTGCCACACCATATCAACCTGTGGCCTCACTGCTACACTACCCTGGAAAACCACATACTAAGCCCAACCGGTCCCGAAAAAGGGGGTCATGCTATTGTACTGCCGACGTCACAAAACCACCACTGACTGAGGGCTTTGCCTCTTTCTGTGATCGAGTAATCATTTATTATACAGTTACCATATATAAATATAATATATATATACATATATATCTACAAACATATCCACACCCTTTTTTTTTTTTTGGTACATGGTCGGGGAAAACCCCTTCTATAGGATATGGACACCCCAAGTGCTAAAACCGCAGTTGCACAAGCTCAGGTAAACCACGGCTGGGAACCTCCCAGCTCAAACCTGTACCAACTAACATAAACCAAGGCAGTATTAAAACCAGGAACAACTAACATAAACCAAGGCAGTATTAAAACCAGGAACAACTAACATAAACCAAGGGAGTATTAAAACCAGGAACAACTAACATAAACCACCAGGAATGCTACCCATAAGCTATTGCGTCACAGAGCAACCAGCGCAACCGGAGGGGCGGGGGACCCCATATCTACAAGTGCCCTTATAGCAAGGATTCTAATTCTGCACAAGACCAGACACCCCCCGTCCCCTAGAGCATCAGTACTCACCAGTTGTAGAAAGGAACGGCACCGCTGAAGGAGCGGGAACTGGAATGCCATCCTGGTGGGTCGCTGCAGCGACCATACCGAGAACCTTGGATAGATGGACAGGCACCAGCCTCTTACGGTTTCCGATCGCAACAGCAAACCAGACTCCTCAGATGCGCCCGACATTCCGTCCGAAGACGACGGCTAGCGCCACCTGGAGGATCTGGAGCGCCTACTTCACCCGGAAACCCTGGAACGGTTGTCGGGACTGGCGCAGGCGGTAACCATGGAGGCCACGCCCGGCCCACCTGCGAGAAGGATAAAAACAGAGAGCCCTGCGCCTGCCTGCCTGAGGGTGGGGTGTCATAAGGGTCTCAAACTGAGACCCGCAGTGCCCCATGTACTAAAAGGGGCACAGACTGCATAAGCGGGGGAGCAGAAACCCCCATGGAGGAAAGGTTACATAGGTGGGGGCACTGTAAACCGGGGGGTACGAGGGGCAGGTGAAGAGCTCTCCTGGGCCCCATATAGCAAACGGTCCCACATTAAGCGGTTCCCATTACAAGCGCCCAGTAAGCGCTGCTGGACTAAGGGGCCGGTGACACTAATCTGATATGGAGAAGGGGGGCAGAGGGATGCTAGGGCAGGTGAAGAGCTCCCACGGGGCCATATAGTAACAAGAGAACTCGCCTGCCCAGCGGTGCCCGTCACAAGCGCCCTGTAAGCACTGCAGGGGTAAGGGGGCAGGGCCAGGAGCAGTGACTAGCTCGCACCATGGAAGCTGAAGGACCCTGGCTGAAGCAGGGGGCTGCGGTGACCCCATGCTGCCCTACCTTAGTGGAAAGGGGGTGCACAATAGGCTAAAATGCAGGGGGTGGGGGTGGGGGTCGGAATTACTCAGTTAGTGAGGAGCTGTCCCACACCCCCTCATGGCTAACAATCCTGGCTGGCATGTGCAGCCCCAACACCCATGAAACAAAATGCTGCAGGGGAATGGCAGAGCCAAAATGCCCCGCAGCTCCACACCACTCACTAAGGCAGGCACAGGGGAGGAGGATGCCAGGGGAGAGCTGAGGCTGCTCAAACTGAGCACAGCTATCCCTCATCCTGCCCATGAAACTCACCAGGAGGCAATTACAGGAAAAAACACCACCTGTGGCATCTTGGTGTGGACAGAGCAAAGGGTGCACACCACACACCAATTTGCTTCCACTGGCAAGAGGAAGTGCCAGAATATGGAGTGAGTATATGCAGCCTCCAGGATTCTCTGCCCCGCCCACATCCTGTCTAAGGAGCTCCCCAGTGAATTAACCTCTTAATGGTCCTATTCTGCCATCTACTTTACCATTAACTCGAAGGGGCCAGCACCCTAAAGCCCTAAGGGGAAAAGGGGGGAGGGGGGGACCATCAGTCCCTGAGCACCCTCCTTATACAGTCGGGTGCTTGCCAGGATCCTGGCTAGAAAGCACAGTGCTTGCTATACTCATTTAGGGATCTGAAGAACGTACTAAATAGTCATTCAAACCGGAAACTCTAGGAATTTCCCTTCCATAATTACATATGGGAATTCCATAGCTAGAAATTCCCTATTATGTTTTCTGATTAAAAACAAGATGATAACAATAATAATAATAATAATAGGGTCTTTAACCCCTTCAGGACGCTGCCATTTTTCACCATAAGGACCAGGCAATTTTTTGCAACTCTGACGTGTCACTTTATGTGGGGATAACTTTAAAACGCTATTATGCAAGCCATTCTGAGATTTTTTTCTCGTCACATATTGTACTTCATGACAGTGGTAAATTTGTCAAAATATTTTATTTTTATTTATAAAAAATATAAAATTTACCAAAAATTTGGAAAAATTAGAAATTTTCAAAATGTTCATTTCTCTGCTTTTAAAACAGAAAGTGATACCTCCTAAAATTGTTATTACTTTTCATTTCCCATAAGTCTACTTAATGTTTGGATAATTTTGTAAATGACATTTTTTTGGAAGGCTTAGAAGTTTAGAAGAAAATCTTGAAATTTTTTAGAAAATCTCCAAAACCCACTTTTTAAGGACCAGTTCAGGTCTGAAGTCACTTTATGAGGCTTACATAAGAGAAACCACCCATAACTGGATGAAGGACCTGCCGTGATGTCACAGGATCACATGGGTCACATGGTCTACTCAAATGCTTCTATGATTGGACCATGTGACCCTGTGACGTCACCACAGGTCCTGAAGCATCCCAACCATCAAGAGAGAAGACGTTCTGGGGCTCTGCGCGTACAATGGGAGAAGGTAAGTTAACTCTTTATTATTTTTAACCCTCTATAGCCCGGGAAACATTGCATTCTGTAATTAGAATGCGATTATTTTCCCTTATAACTATGTTATAAAGGAAAATAATTAAATATACAGAATACTCATCCCGAAACCAGACTTCAGTGATGAAGTCTGACTTCGGGTCTGGGTACCAAGCATGCGGATTTTTTCACGCGCATGCTAAACGCACTACAAACATTAGCACACGCGCTGAAAAATCGTGGCGATTCCCGCAACGCACCCGCCTCTTATCTGGGCGTCAAACATGACGCCCGTGTGCAAGAGGCCTAATTCTGTAGTTTACAGAAACTACGGGATAAGGCGGCGGGGTTTTTTTTTGGTACCATTTTAGAGTACATATGATTTTTGGTTGCTCCGTATTACACTTTTTGTGAGGCAAGGTAACAAAAAATAGCTGTTTTGGCACCGTTTTTATTTTTTGTTATTAAAAATGTTCATCTGACAGGTTAGAATTGTGGTATTTTTATAGAGCAGGTTGTTATGGATGGGACAATACCAAACATTTTTTTATTGTCTCCGTATTCTGAAAGCCATAGTCTTTTATTTTTTGGGTGACTGTCTTATGTAGGGGCTCATTTTTTCAGTATGAGATTATAGTTTGGCACTATTTTAGGGTACATGACTTTTTGATCGCTTGGTATTACACCTTTTGTGATGTAAAGTGACAAGAAATGGCTTTTTTGACACACTTTTTTTTTTTTTACGGTGTTCACTGGAGGGGTTAGGTCATGTGATATTTTTATACAGCTGGTTCTTACGGATGTGGCGATCCCTAATATGTATACTTTTCTTTTATTTATTTAAGTTTTACACAATAATATCATTTAAAAAAAAAAAATCATGTTTTAGTCTCCATAGTATAAGAGCCATAGTTTTTTTATTTTTTGGGAGATTGTCTTAGGTAGGGTATCATTTTTGCAGGATGAGATGATAATTTGATTGCCACTATTTTGGGGTGCATATGACTTTTTGATCGCTTGCTTTTACACTTTTAGTGATGTAAGGTGACAAAAAAATGTTTTTTTTTACCACAGTTTTTATTTAATTTTTTTGACGGTGTTTATCTGGAGGGTAAGGTCATGTGATATTTTTATAGAGCCAGTCGTTACAGACGCAGCAATACCAAATATGTCTGTTTTTCTATTTATTTATTTCTTACAATTTTATGTGTTTTATTTTGGGAAAAGGGCCTTTTTTTACTTGAAACTTTATTTTTTTATTATAAAAAACTATGTTTTTTTTGCTTTTTATTTTTGTCCCACTCTGGGAATTCAACTTCTGGGGGTCTGATCCCCTTTACAATGCATTACAATACTTCTGTATTGTAATGAATTGTCTGTAAGTGTATTACACAGTGTAATGCACTTACAGCTTCCTGCCTGTGAGATCCAGGGGCTGGATCTCACAGGCTCTCAGGGAAGGCAGCCACGATTCCTACTGAAGGCATCGGGCTGCCTTCCCTGCCATCGGTTCCCCGTCACAGCAACGCGGGGACCCGATGGCCACCCTGGACCTGGCAGGATACCGCACGTGCCGTGGCTAGCGCTGACCGCAGCAGTGCAAGGGTTAATGTGCCGGCATCGGTGTTTTCAGGATACAGCAGGATTCTGGCTATCAGTGACTGCCGGACCCCTGCCACTGATCGAGCAGGCGCAGCACCTGCACCCGCCCGATCAGCCCGCCGTACATGTACGGCACTGGTCCTTAAATCACATCCACCAACGCCGTACATGTACGGCGCGGGTCCTTAAGGGGTTAAAGAAGTATTCCCAATTTATAAAGTTATGCCATTTCAGTAGCATATGCCATCACTTTATTAATCAATAGGGACTAAATCGCAGCATTGATTCAGTACTGTTATATTTCTGTGCAATGACACTACCGGATACGGCACTTGCAGGGGACATAAAAACTGCGTCTCTTGGACTTAACCCAGCCTACAATATTCAGGGCGTTGTAGGAACCAGCTACATTTATACTCTGCTCAGAAGCCCAATAGCACTTCACAAGGCTGTAGATATAAAAGTAAAGTCATACTAAATCTTTTCCCACAAAACAATACATCAATCTGCTCAGCTCATCCTGCTCTATAACATGCTGCCTGCAGATTGCACTGAATTTTTTTTGGTGGCAGGTTCTCTTTAAATGGAGCTGTGTTATAATAACATAGAAAGTTTGTGGCCAAGAGCAGCGCTTTGCAAGGAGTGGCCGAGTTAGCCCTGCTGCCCCCTTATTATTTAGGATTGGTGGCGGTGCAAGAAGACATATGTACCCAACCACCACTTTATAAGATGAGAACAATTCTTTACTTTTTCATCTGATGGATACTGTGCATTGGTAGCCCAAAACACTTCCTACCTACCAAGTCCTGTTCTTGGATTGGCCAGCACCGTTCACATGAGCAGTGCTAGCCAATGCCAAGGCACCATGAATTGTCTAGGACTACCAATACACAGTATGTTTCAGGTAATCTAAATGGGATGGCAGAATAGGGGCCCAGGAACTGATGCATCTGCAGCTAAAACTATGAAAAGGAGGGCACCAGGTAAGTGTTCTGTTTTTTTCTTAGTTAGGCTACATGCACAGGAACGTATTTTGTTTCTGTGTCTGTTCCGTTTTTTTTGCGGATTGGATGAGGACCGATTCATTTCAATGGGTCCGCAAAAAATGCAGACAGCACACCGTGTGCTGTTCACATCTGTAGGTCCGTTCCGTAGTCCCGCAAAAAATATAGTGCATGTCCTATTCGTGTCCGTTTTGCAGACAAGGAGAGGCATTGTTACAATGGATCCGTAAAAAAAATGATACAATACAGATGCCAAAAAGACATCATCCGTATTTTTTTTGGATCAGTGTTTTGTGGACTACACACGGCCGTGTAAATGTAGCCTTAGTCTGATTTAAAAAAAAAAACAGAGGGTTGCGTTAGGTTACTTTTTGTAGTTTTAAAATCTTTGTTTTCCTATAAAGCGTTTCTTACTCCATCCTCAAAATTTCATGGTTTACTTCATAATGTATAGACCTGATCAATCTTCAGTTATACGTTTGCATCTCCAATTTTTAAATGCTATGATTCCTGCTATGTCACAAAAATATATTATAAAATAGCTCTATACTGTTATTTGTATTCTAAAAGTACAGAAGTGACCAATTTTTCCAGAAAAACTACTTGTAGCTGCAAATAATATAATTGAAATGTTCACCATAGGACAATCGACCATGCATCCTGAAGTGTTAAAGGGAACAGTCCACGATTAAAGGGCATCTGTCAGCATATTTGTATCTATGAAACTAGTTGACCTGTTACATGTGCACTTGGCAGCTGTGTTAGTCTCGTGTACATATGTGCTGGCATTGCTGAGAAAAATTATGTTTTACTATATGCCTCTAGGAGCAACAGGAGCGTTGCCATTACATTTAGAGGCTCTGCTCTCTCTGCAACTGTCACACTCTCTGCACTTTGACAGGGCCAGGCAGTGAAAACATCATAACACCTGGCCCTGTCAATCAAAGTGGAGAGAATGTGGCAGTTGCAGAGAGAGAAGAGCTTCTATGTGTAATGGCAACGCCCCCGTTGCTCCCAGGGGCTCATTTGCATATATTAAAACATCATTTTTCTGAACAATGCAGGCACATATGAACATGGAACCGACATAGATGCCTTCAGCTGCCATGTAACATGCAAAAGGTCAGCCAGTTCCATAGGTACAAATCTGCTGACAGATGCCCTTTAAGCTTATTAAGGTAGATAAAGCATTGCAACTGGCACTGCCACGTGTGTCCGCTAATATCCACAATAGCCTCGGCCTCCCAGGACTCCAATGTTATATGGCGGTGCTCTGCAGAATCCACAGTTACTATCACAATGTCCACAAAGTAGAAAATATTCCGCGGCACTCATAAATCTTTCAATGCAGTTTATTCCATCAAAAATCGCAGACTCAGGGATGCACAGGTGGTTACAAGGCAACAGCTATTTCGCGCTACAATGCGCTTTGTCAAGCCTCCAAATGGCGTGGGGGTAGGGTGGGGCAAGTATATACCCAACCCACCTTCATGTCATTGGTCATCACATTACATCATTACAAAAACACACACATAAGTTAAAAACCAATCTAAATGAAGACAGCTAGGTCATTTTTTGTCATTTAACCCTAAAGGTCCCATAGCTTCTGTTTTAATTATCCATGCAGCTTCTCGTTGTAAAAGGATTCGTTTCCTATCTCCACCCCTCCACCTCCCACACGGGCAAAAAATTACATACACCACAAACTGGGATTTGCAATGTATGAATTGTTTGACCAGGTGCCCAATCATTCCTATGTGTAAAATACCGCTGGCTTGTAAACCTAAGTACACATTGAGCAGTGTCCACATGGATAATTCCCTTTGGGAGCCCTCCTGCCGAGCCAGTCACTGACTGGGCGGGGCAGGTTGCTCCTGACAATGGCATCCCCTATCGTCCTGCTTCTGTGGAAGCTGATGATAGGGTTGCTACTCACTTTGTCTTTTAATGTGAGATCTCTCTGTAGCATTTGCCAATTACTGAGGATAACTTTTCCAATCATTGTTGCCATTGGGGAATAATCAAATTATTTCCACTTTCCTTGGCCTTCTGTTTCTTCCTTTTTTTCTTTTTTATGTCATGTCCTACTCTTTGCCTCAAATCCATGACTCTGGTATATGCTCTATCCATTATTTGTTCAGGATTCCCTCTCTGAAAAAAGCGCATTTTCAAATCCAGACATTGTTGTCTAAATTGTGTGTCATCTTTAACAATTCTAGCTACACGCATAAACTGATCATATGGGATTGCGGTTTTTACATGTGGAGGGTGGTAACTCGTATAATGTAACAGCGAGTTTGTGGACATAGATTTCCTGTGAATGGTAGGAATGAGTTGGCCATTCTCTACCCTCACTTTTACATCTAAAAAAATCTAATTCATGTTTATTCAGGTTACTCGTGAACTTCATATTCATTTGATTGGTATTATTTAAATAGTCAACAAACTCGCCGAACATCGCCTCATCACCTGCCCAGACAATGAATATGTCGTCAATGAATCTTAAAAAAACTTTAATATACTGTAAATATGGATTTTGGACAGTGTAAATGTATCTCTCCATGAAAATTGACAGAAATAAATTTGCAAACGTACAGGAGACAGGCGTCCCCATGGCCGTTCCAGACAATTGCTTAAACCATTTATGATTAAAGGTAAAAATATTATGCGTCAAAATAAATGACAGTGATTTAGTGACAAAATCGCAACTATTCTGACTCCTACCTAAACGCTGTAGAATGTTGCGGATCGACTCCACCCCCAGTTCCTGTTGAATCCTGGTGTATAGGCTTTCTACATCCACTGAGGCCAGATAAAAATCTTCCTGATGCTGGATATCTCCCAAGGCAACCAAAAAGTCGGTGGTGTCTTCCAAATAGGAAGGAGCTTTTAACACCGGGCGCAATATCCAGTCCATGTACTGGGATAGGGGTTCGGTTAAAGAACTGATCCCCGAGACTATGGGGTGCCTGGGTGGGTTCACCATCGACTTATGAACCTTGGGTACCATATACCAGACTGGTTTAATAGGGAACTGAGGAGCAACACGCCTTGTAATGACACCTTTATCTACATATTTCCATAAGAGCGTTTTAAGTTGCTGTTGGTACTTAAGGCCTCGTTCACACGAGCGTGTCCGGATTAGGTCCGGATGAGTTGCGGATGCGTTCAGTGAAAACTATGCGATTTCACAGGCAAAGCCATTCAGTTTTGCCTGTGATTGCGTTCAGTTGTTTCCGCGCGGGTGCAATGCGTTTTGATGCGTTTTTCCTCCGCGTGATAAAAAACTGAAGGCTTACAAACAACATCTCCTAGCAACCATCAGTGAAAAACGCAACGCACCCGCACTTGCTTGCGGATGCAATGCGTTTTTCACGCAGCCCCATTCACTTCTATGGGGCTAGGGCTGCGTGAAAAATGCAGAATATAGAACATGCTGCGAAAAAAACGCTCATGTACACAGCCCCATAGAAATGAATGGGTCAGGATTCAGTGCGAGTGCAATGCGTTCACATCATGCATTGCACGCACGTCGAAAACTCGCCCGTGTGAAAGGGGCCTAATAGTTGGATCTGACTTGAGGGGGATATATGTACTGATGTATGAGAACTGTCTATCATGTTATTGTTTTTGATATGTGCTGGAATTGAAGTAGTCCAGACCACCTGTGCATCCCTGCGTCTGCATTGAAAAATGTATGGTGAGTGCCGTGGAATATTTTCTTCTTTGTGGACAGATGCCCTTTAAGGCGTCTTCCATTAAGAGATATAGTACCCCTCAAACTTCTATAAACCACATTCTATGGTCAACATTGTGGATTACATAATCTGCATATTCTCAACCAAGTATACAAACATAACAATTAGGTAATAACATAAATATATACTAATAATACTGAGGATAAATGGGAGAGCTTTAAATCCACATTAAGTACCGTAATTGCACTAAAAAATGTATTGCTTTAGGTAACAAGTATAAACAGCTAACATTAAACCCCCCCATGGCTTACAGCTACTTTAAAAAGGGCAATAAAAGACAAAAAAAGAGCATTTAAAAAACACAAATCTAAGGTGTCAGCTGTTACATTTGAAGATTACAAAGGGCTTAATAACATCTATAAAAAGGAGATAAAATTAGCAAAAACTGTAACTGGCACATGGGGTGGGGGGTTAAAGAGGCACTTGTAACTGGCACATGGGGTGGGGGGTTAAAGAGGCACTTGTAACTGGCACATGGGGTGGGGGGTTAAAGAGGCACTTGTTACTGGCACATGGTGTGGGGGGGGGGGGTTAAAGAGGCACTTGTTACCGGCACATGAGGGGGCAGAGAGGCACTTGTTACTGGCACATTATTATGGGGAACTATGGGGGCTTCTACTGAGGCCACAAAGAAGGGGTATTTTATATGGGGGGCTCTGTGTGGTACTAGTATTATCAGGGGTGATGACGTGACATTGAGGGAGAGAAATGTGCCATTCGGGAGGAGGGGGGTGGTGGAGTATGCTGCCTTGGGGGGGTTATAATGTGACGCGAAGGGGGTGATGACGTGACATGGATGGGGGGGCCCTTATTGTTTTTTGTCCCTGGGCCCCATTTCACCTAGAACCGGCCCTGTCTGTATATACAAAGGAAGAGAAAGGAGCTGATATCTGTGGTGCTGGGGCTATTTGTACACCCAGTAATATACTCAATTGGCAAACTGTAGATATGGTCCAAGATAAGTTAAATAAGGTGTGAACAAGGCTCCGAGTTCAGATGGATTAAACCCAAGAGTGCTTAAAGAGCTCAGTTCAGTTATTGCTGTGCCCCTGTTTATTATTTTTAAAGATTCTCTAGGTACTGGTACAGTGCCAAGTGATTAGCACAAGGCAAATGTGGTGCCCATATTCAAAAAGGATCTAGGTCCTTCAAAGGTAATTACAGACTTGGAAAGTATAGTTTGTAATTGGATTGAAAACTGGCTGAAGGACTGTGTTGTGGTCAATGATTCCTATTCAGAATGGTCCCGGGTTATAAGTGGTGTACCCCAAGGTTCAGTGCTGGGTCCTCTATTATTTAATGTATTTATTAATGATATCGAGGACAAGATTAATAGCACCGTCTCTATATTTTCAGATGACACTAAGCTATGTAATACTATACAGTCAATAGAAGATGTCCATAAACTACAAGCTGACTTGAACACTCTGACTGATTGGGCATCCACTTGGCAAATGAGGTTCAATGTGGATAAATGTAAAGCTATGCATCTTGATAGTAATAGTAATCTCTGTGCTTCATATGTCCTTCAGTAGGTGATGTAACACTGGAAGAGTCACTTATAGAGAAGGATTTGGGTGTCCTTGTAGATGGTAGATTAAATAACAGCATACAATGTCAATCAGCTGCTTCTAAGGCTACCAGGATATTGTCATGCATTAAGCGAGGCATGGACTCGCAGGGCAGGGATGTAATGTTACCACTTTACAAAGCATTGGTGCGGCCTTATCTGGAATATGCAGTTCAGTTCTGGGCACCAGTCCATTGAAAGGATGCTCTGCAGTTGGAAAAAGTACAGAGGAGAGCAACTAAACTGATAAGGGGCATGGAGGGTCTTAGTTATGAAGAAAGATTAAAAGAATTGAATTTATTTAGTCTTCAGAAGTCTAAGGGGGGACATGATTAAACTATACAAATATGTAAATGGACCATACAAAAAATACGGTAAAAAACTGTACCATGTAAAATGCCCTCAAAAGAGAAGGGGGCACTGCCTCCGACTGGAGAAGAAAAGGTTTAGTCCCTGGAAGCATCAAAGCTTCTTTACTGTAAGAACTGTAAATCTGTGGAATAGACTTCCTAAGGACGTGGTCACAGCAGGAACAGTGGACATTAATGCTTATGAAAATGTGTAGAAATCTGAGTCTCACTTCCTTCTGGGATTTGCGTCCCTACCTATCCCTTGGTTAAACTTGATGGACTTACCGGTATGTCTTTTTTTAAGGTAAGATATCTTGGTGTTGGCTTAAACCTGCTAATCTGCATGCTCCACCACACAGTAATGGAAAAACCTGTTAGGTTGCTGTCACCTTGGTCAACACTAAATACAGAACAAAGGACTGATTTATTGGTAGATGTGATTATTCTTGTGGTTACTATACATAGTTTTACATGTTTTGGATTGCTATTGCAAAATTTGATATTTGATTGTCAAGGCGTGCCATAATTAACCTATTCATAATTCTGGCCAAACAGATACATGTAAGTCTGTGTAAATATTAAAACCCTAACCTAACTGTGCAAAGAGGAGAGCAAGCTTCCCATAAAAAGGATTAAAAAAATCTGTGTTAAACTTTATAGGAAACCTGTTCAAAGTTTTTGTTAAATTTACATGAAGTTCTATACGTTTGACAAGCCACTGTTGGCTATACAGCATATCGCAAGCTATAAACATGAATGCCATAAATGCCACTTTCCAGATTCAAATCTTTGACATTGGGGGAGATTTACTAATCAAAATGAGAAATTTTTCATTTTGTCTGAAAAGGAGCACTGACAGGGAAGAGGTGTGGCTTGCCGTAAATGGGTTGTAATAATGTATATGAAACCTTTACAGTAAGCCAACTAGACTGGGCGATGTGCTGCCAATAAAATATTTTATTTGCCACATATAAGATGTGACTACCCGACAAACAAGCATTCGCACGGGGGATTTATTTGGAACAAGCATTTTATAGGAGTGTTCATTCCTAATAATTGATCAAATCCTTGCTTCATTTAAAAGAACCCTAAATCTGCCCATTGTATGTGCCATGTGTGCATATTAATAAACATACGTGGAATCAGAAATACCAGTGGAGAAAGGTGTTAAAGGGTTTCTGTCACCAGATTTAACCCTATGAAGCTAGCTGACATTAGCGATGTGCTAATGTCAGCTAAACCTAACTAGCCTATTCTTACTTTTCTCAGTGCCCCCTTACGCGCAGGCGCGGTGAGGAAGCTGGCAGCCGCCGAGCGTCTTTCCCTCACCGCGCCTGCGCTGAATTCAGAACAGAGCGAGATTTCATCCGAGCACAGGGCTGGCAGACGGACGCAAGCGCTGCCTGGCCCTGCCAATCAGGACATAGAGGGAGGCGACAAAGGTGGGAGAACGAAGCCTCTAGGAGCAGGAGCAACGCCCCCCGCTCCTAGAGCCTCATTAGCATATTATAAAAGTTCGATTTTTAGCATAATGGGGATAATGAAAGATAATTTATTATGCCTACATTCAGGTTAGGCAAGATTAGACTAGGTGAGTGGGGCCCAATGTAGTAAAAAAAAAATATATATATAGTGAGACGGTTACAAGTACTCTGATATGATTTCATCAAGCAGTTTTGATGTGGGGGGGGAGGGAGTTTTGTTGACACTCGTCATGAGAGAAATTTTACCTAGAAACTGCACTGACCAGCGCCATACATGTACCGCGCTGCAGCAATATGCAAATATGGCGCCAGCTTGCACGTGCTACAGGCGTCATGGCCGGCGGGTGTCCACTGTTTCAACAGCAGAGACCCACAGCTAATTACTGCGATCGGCATTATTGCTGATTACGATAATTAAAGACTTTAGATCAAGTGAGATCACGGCATCTAAACAGTGAAAAACCCGGCATCCTCTGCGGCCAATGAGGATACCGGTAATTGATTTCAATGCACTCTCGTTGAAGAGACCCAGGACACTAAAGCTGCAATTCTTATTATGGCCACCAGGTGGCAGGCCAACATAAGAAATTAACAATTCTCAGTAATAAATGTATTTTAAAAATTCATGATTGTTCAGAATATGTTTTTAAAAATTGGATTTTGTATGCTCAAATACGAGCTTCAAAATTATAACAAAAAATTTAAAAAATTTAAAAATATTAAAGTTTTAAACACCCCCTTCCCGTGTAATAAAAAGATTAACGTTTAAAACACCCCCTTTCCATATAATAAAAAAATAAATACATAAATAACCATAAATAACAACAAATATACACTTTATGGGTATCACCGTGACTGAAAACACTTGTACTATTAAATTCAAAAATATTTTTCCATTACAGTGAATGACGCAATGGAAAAAAAGGTCAAAATGGACAATTTGCCATTTTTTCATTTCTTCTCTTACCCCAAAAAATTAATTAAATGTGCTTAAAAAGTCAAACACACTCCAAAATGGTATCACTGAAAACCACAGATTGTTCCGCAAAAAAACACCCCCCCACCCTGCCCCACACACAGCTTAGTAGATTAAAAAAAAGTTATGGGGGTCAGAATATGGTTATGTAAAAAAAATATATATATATATATTTTCTCAAAGTTTACATTTATTTTTATACTATTTAGACATGAAAAACCTATACATATATGGTATCGTTGTAATCAACTGACCCAGAGAATGAAGGGCACAGGTCAGTTTTGCCGCAAACGGAATTCTGTAGGAACAAAACCCGGAATACGGTGGAGGAAATGCATTTTTTTCCAATTCCACCCTATTTGGAATTGTTTTCCTGCTTCCCACTGCATTGTACGCCATATTAAATGGTGGCTTTAGAAAGTACAACTTGACTCGCAAAAATGAAGCCCTCATACAGCTATGTGAACGGAAAAATTTAAAAGTTATGGCTCAAGAAGGATAGGGAAGAAAAATTAAACTGCAAAAACGAAAAAACCTCCGGTATCCTAAGGATTAAATTCATATCTGTTTATGGTATTTTATATTTTGTATACTGTATTATGGTTTTATATTCATTAATAAGGTTTTACATTTTTATAGTTTTATGCATCTTTTCACAACTGATATTTCCATATGTGCTTTATGTTCTGTAACTAGAAGATATAACCAGGGGCATAACTACCATAGCGGCAGACCATGCAACTGCTATAGGGCCCAGGGCAAGAGGGGGCCCAGTCTTAGTTGGGATTATCTCCTCATTTTTAACAGCCACTTAGACAGGAGTGCACCCGTGTAACAGTTGTTAAAAATTGGCACACTTGTGAAAAATTATCTTTATAGGGTTAAATTACTCACCTCATCCACTTACACATGCAGAGACGGTCGCTCTTTTATTGATGCAGAAGGACCTGCACTCCCAGCGTAACGACATCACCATGCGCTCCCAGCATTATCTCTGGGAGTGCATGGAGACATCATTACGCTGGGAGTGAAGGTCCTTCTGCAAGAGTAAAGAATGACTGTCATTGTATGAGCAAGTGAAGGAGGTAAAAATACTTTTAGGGCATAAAAAAAGCACATTATTAATGCTGGATGGCATTATGGGGGACATTATTTATGCAGGGGGCCACAATGGGGTCATTCTGTATACTGCAGGGGTTGGGATTTAAATGAAAAAGCCAATGAAAATAAGCCTTTTTCAAAGGCTGTTAAAAACAGATGCAAAACGGATGTTAAAAACAGCCAGATGGACAGATAATGGATGGAAAAATGGTGGAAAAAATTATTGAAAAAGGGTGGGGCGTCGTGTGAATGGAGCCTACGTAATTGAACAGCTTGTTATTACTTACTGTAAGATGTTGTAAAGTCATTTTACCTGGTTCCTGGCAGTAAATGATTTGTTTATCTAGGTGATAAAGGCATTGACCTGAGGTATGCAGAAAATGCATTTGCAGTGCTTTTATAAAGCAGGGGAAAAGTGGTAGAAGGAATCTATATTTCACCTAGGTTCCTGTCTTATACATTCTAAATAGCAAGGAAAACTTGCTCCAATTAGCCACCCCTGGTATTTGTGGTAACTGTGGCTGATCACCTGAGAACCTGGGTGTGCTATAAAAGGGCAGACAGCTTACTAGATGATGGCCTCTGCTCTTGGGAAAGCTCTAATGTGAGTAAAAGCAACTGTGTGTTTTGTTTATGGTGCTGGGTACAACGGCTCAGCTTCCTTTAGTTAGGAACTGCTTGTTATATAGAGGTACCGGCCAGATGGCCAGGTATTTCTTTTATTCTGTACTGTTTTGGTTTAATATTTTTGTCTGCAAAAAGCCAATAAAACTGGCTGAGGCCAGTTACACCAAACTTGCTTAGACAGCGCCCATCTATCCCAGGTGATCCCATGAGCTTATCCCGTTACACCCCTTGAACTTTTTTACATCGTCATGTCACACCCACAAACTTAAATGTATTTTATGTGATAGACCAACAAAAAGTAGCAAAGTATGTGTAAAGTGAAAAGAAAATAATACATGGTTTTCAAAGTTTGTAACAAATAAAAATCTGAAAAGTGTGGCGTGCATTTGTATTTAGCCCCCCTGTACTCTGATACCTCCAAATAAAATCCAGTGTGACCAATTGCCTTCAGTAGTCACCTCATTAGTAAATAGAGTCCACCTGTGTGTAATTTATTCTCAGTATAACTACAGGTGTTCTGTGAAGGCCTCAGAGGTTTGTTAGAGAACATTAGTGATCAAACAGCATCATGAAACCCAAGAACACACCAGACAGGTCAGGAATAAAGTTGTGGAGAAGTGTAAAGCAGGGTTAAATTTTAAAAAAATATCCCAAGCTCTGAACATCTCACTGAGCACTGTTCAAGAAGCCTGGCACAAATGAAGACTGACCCACTGAGTTCTATGCTGATTTTTAACTTGTTTCTTGTTTGTGATAGTAGACAATGGGTGTTAGGCATTGTCATCTGGAGTAACTCTATATGAATTTTTCTTTATTTTAGGAAAAAGGTTGGCCACATGAATTACAGGGTAGATTACCATACCGAGCAAACGTATGCCAATCTATTGCCAGCTGAGGAATTATGACAGGGAGAGCTGCACTGTAACATTTTCATATCTATCTACTCAAGATAAACAGCTTTAGCAACATAAGATAGAAAAGTCAAACATACTGTACCTTCACCAAAACACAGTCAGTATCACAATCAAGAGGGCGTTACATCTACACAGAAAAACATAGTATTCCAGTAAGTTCAGTTATCAGTGCACTATAATATAATTTGAGATAGCATTTTATGATCATTGCTGGTAACCATTTAACAGAAGGTGGAGGCATATTGATACAAATAATGTTTTAGTAAAATTCTCCATAGGCGGAGACCAGCAGCCATTTCCTATTGTCCTTTAATGCCATTTACTGTGACACAATGCATCTTCACACCTTACATATGTATTAACAGGCTTAATTACAGGATGTCCTACAGTCTATATAGGGTAACTGCCAACATTGCCATCACAAACATTAATGACCAGACTGTACCTTTTCCTAGTTCAGGTGCATTCACAGATGTTGCTAGACATACTGCAATAAGCTTTTCTAATAGCAAAAAAAAATAATTTGAGTCATTTTGCCCCCAGTTATTGCTCACACTCTTCTACAGTACATTGGGAAAATCTTCAGACCCCTTTACTTTTTTCACATTTTGTTAGGTTGCGGCATTGTATAAAAAAAAATACATTTTTATCATCAATTTTCACTCATAATGACAAAGTCAAAACAGAATTTTAGACATTTTAGCAAATTTATTAAAAAGGAAAAAATAAAATTTCACATTGACATAAGTATACAAGCTCTTTGCTTTGACATTTGTAATTTAGCTGTGGGGGCCTCCCATTATTCTTGACCATCTTTGAGATGTTTCTACACCTTGATTGGAGTCCTCCTGTAGTAAATTCAGTTGACTGAACATAATTTGGACACACTCACGTACATATAAGATCTCACAGCTGACGATGGCAAAAACCAAACCATGAGGACGAAAGGACTGTCTGTAGAGATAAGAGACGGGATTGTGTGGAGGCACAGGTCTGGTGAAGGGTACAAAAAATTTCGGCTGCACTGAAAGCTTCTGAATTTGGAACAATCAGGACTCGAGGTGGCTGCTCCACCAAACCAAGTAATCAAAGGAGAAGGGCCTTGGTAAGATAGTTGACCATGAACCCAATGGTCACTCTGGCTGGACTCCAAATATTCTGTATGCAGATGGAAAAACTTCCAGAAGGTCAAGCATTACTCCACCAATCTGGGCTTTATGGCGGCGTGGCAGAAAGAAGCTTGTCTAGAAAGAAGTTTTTCCTCAGTAAAAGACACCTAAAGGACTCTCAGTCAATGAGAAAAAAGATTCTCTGGTCTGAAAAAAACCAAGAGTCAACTTTTTGGTCTAAATTCAAAGTGTCATGTTTGGAGGAAACCAAGCACTGCCCAATACCATCCCTACAGTGAAGCATTGTGGTGTAAACATGTTGCTGTGGTGATGTTTTTCAGTGTACAGACTGGATCAGGTTTTCACAAAGAATATCTCTGTACCTGAGTGCTCTGGACCTCAGACTGGGTTGAAGATTTACCTTCCAACAAGACGGTTACCCTTATCACACAGCCAAGACAACACAGGAGTGGCCAGTGACAGCCAGCTTGAGAGGATCTGCCAAAAAGAATGTCAGAAAATCCCCAAATCTAGGAGTGCAAACTGGAAGCTGTAATCTCTGCCAAAAGTGCTTCAACTAAGTACTAAAGTAAAGGGTCTTATACTCTGAATACTTATGTCAAAAAAAAATTTAGTTTTTCCTTCTCAATAAATTAGCAAAGATATTTAACATCCAGTTTTTACTTTCTCATGGGGCACTAAGTGCAGAATGATGGGCAAAATTTTGAACTTTTTTATTTTTGCACAAGGCATGGCAAATTTTTTCTCTTTAGACATTCCCAATGCAGTGTATAAGGCTCCTTCCTGCTTTTCATTTAGTGTTTTCTGTGGAATATTGAGGGGAATTTATCATAGATTGGCATTTTTTGCTAGTTTCTCATATCCCCTGCGCAGCTGAAGGATAAGCCTAATTTATGGTAAGGTGCAGGCCTCGTAATATATAAGGCGCATCCTTTTGGCAGTCCATGTACCTAATCTGAAATCTATGGTAGCTCAGAAATGCTGTAGATTTTTGTCTTCATTTATGCCAGAAGACCAAGATATATGGACCGGTCTGGACCCCCTGGTTCCACCTCCTTACTGCCCTCACCACTCTCCCTTCCAGAAACTGGCAAGGGCAGCATACAAACACTACTTATGACAATATTTTTTCACAGTGGTATTTAAAAAGTCACAAACATGGGATTTGCAGCTTTGTATAGCAGAAAAGTGGCAATGCGGGAAAGATACTCCCTGAGTATCCAAAATAGGATGGGACATAAATCAATCACCGGACACAGTCCCAATGCAAAAATCTCCAAAAACAGGTAATCCGGATTAATTCACAGCATCACGTCCATCTCATGTCCCTACAATAATATTCGCCACGTCGCGTGATCGGGAGGTACCCGCCCATACTCCGAGTCATGTGATCGCAAGCCTGCATCACGTGACTGAGAGCGGCGTACATGTTCTACACTGGTACCAATCACATCACGCGAACATGCGCTCCCTCAAACATGCGATCACGTATGCGCGTCACACGGCGGGGAGAGGGCACGCCTGTTCGCAATAGAACCACCCCCATCCTGGGGGTCACCTAAATATTAGTATTGCCTAGACAACATTAAAGTGCATAATAGTCATTGCCCTATATACCGATCAAACCATAAGAGGTATGTTACTAGACATAAAAATGACCAATTTCAGTAAATTCAGTAGTGTAATAAGGGTAATAAAATACTCAAAAGTATATCCTCCCTGTTGTTGTTGTTGTTCTGTGTATGTGGCATTCCTTACCTTTACAATAGGCACAACATATCCTGAAATGAGTGGTGTGGGTTAATTATCTTTTTGTGAGTAACACAAAAGTTATTTTTTTCAAATCTAGCCACTTATCTTAGACTATCTAACGCCAAGTGGAAAGTTGAAAAAGCACTCACGTGTACATGTTACAGGTATACATGGACTATTCAAGAGATATGTGCCCATAAAGCACCATCAAAAGAAAATATAAAGTTCAGCAATTCTGTTTGGTAACATGATATCTATTAATACACCATAAATCTTCCTATAAATAGACTTATTTCTCACCGTTTAGTTACTTCAGTCTAGGCAATGTAACAATGAATTGGTTGGAGTGTTATACGAGTTGGCAGAGAGTCAGTTGTTACGTGACTTCTTAGCTGATTCGCCCCTGGCAGTATAGTGTACTGCACCATGCATACAGAAGTGTATCAAACTTTTTACTATCCAGGGTGTTATTTCCTACAGTGACTCATTTTCAGAATTTTACTATAACATACTAGAGCGCATTTGGCAAGTCTAATGCTAAATTAGATTTAATTATATATTACTGCAGGATTTTCATACTAGATTTTAGTTGATTCTTTTCATATGATATAAACATCTAAAAGTATTGTGAAATAGGTCCAAAATAACAACTACTAGAAGTGTACTAGTTACTCGTTTGGCACTGATGTAAATATTTGCCATTTATTTTCTGAAAGGCTGTTTTGCACTTGATACTGCCAAAGCTTTTAAAGAGTGTTGAGCGAAAAGATCTTTCAGTAGTTATGATATAAACAGGCTTGGTTCCCCTTTTTATATCTTGGGCAATGCTCCTATATAGATGTAGCAATCCTCATCTTGACTCGTAATGCATTTAGTAAACAATGGCAAGAAATATTTAATTGACTTTTTCAATTGTCTTTTGATGGCTTTTGTGCAGTGTTATCACATTCAAATTTAGAACTGCTACATCTGTCTCTTTCACCAAGCACTAAAATATACTACAGTAACTATATTTTCTAATTCATTTGAGCTGGGGAGGGTAACTTGTAAGGGGTGCCCCTTGTTCCCTTGGCCATACAATCCCTGGCTTGGCTTTAACATTTGTTCAGGGAATGTATAGTCTCTAGGTAATTTGATTGCAGCTCACCCACCTTTTCTTGCTAGGTGCACGGATGTAAAGGATGAAGCCTTGTTGTAATAGGTTGAAAGGAAGGAAGTCCGGCACTCAAAATTGATGAAGTCGTAGGTTCCTTTATTTGGTCATGCGATATATCAGGTACAGAGGTACAGAATGATTCATAACCAGTGATGCTCTTGTCAGTCTACGCGTTTCAAACGACAATGTTCTTATTCATGACTGAATGTACAAGCTGTAAACATGGCTCTGCAGAGGAGTGTGTCACCTAATGCGGATGACATGTTGCTGTTTATGAGCAATATAGAATGGCCACTGAACCCAGTAAGGTCCTTAATTTCTGATTTTGGAAGTTATTCTTGTGCCATGTTCAGGGGTTAGGAAGGAGCCACATTCATCTTTCAGTCATGGTTGGAAGCAACAGCCATTACAAAAATTTTGAGACATTTTGAGAAACAAAAAACATGAAATTGCAAACATTTGTTGATAAATATTTCAGTGTCAAATTTTACTTTAGTATCATACAATCCAAATTTGCACTGTTTCGTGGTAAAAGAAAAAGCATGACAAGATGGGGGGGATCAGAAAAAGCATGACAAGATGGGGGGTTGGGGAGATCAGAAAAAGCATGACAAGATGGGGGGATCAGAAAAAGCATGACAAGATGGGGGGATCAGAAAAAGCATGACAAGATGGGGGGTTTGGGGGAGATCAGAAAAAGCATGACAAGATGGGGGGATCAGAAAAAGCATGACAAGATGGGGGGATCAGAAAAAGCATGACAAGATGGGGGATCAGAAAAAGCATGACAAGATGGGGGGATCAGAAAAAGCATGACAAGATGGGGGGAATCAGAAAAAGCATGACAAGATGGGGGAGTATGAAAAATTACTATGTGGGGGCACTACTGTGTGGTTGGGGGTGTGGGGGACACTACTGTGTGGGGGACAATGTGGCGGACACTACTGTGGGGGCAGTATGGGGACACTACTGTGTGGGGACAGTGTGGCGGACAATACTGTGTGGGGGCAGTGTGGGGGACACTACTGTGTGGGGGCAGTGTGGGGACACTACTGTGTGTGGGGACAGTGTGGCGGACACTACTGTGTGGGGGACAGTGTGGCGGACACTACTGTGTGTGGGGGCAGTGTGGGGACACTACTGTGTGTGGGGGACAGTGTGGCGGACACTACTGTGTGTGGGGGACAGTGTGGCGGACACTACTGTGTGTGGGGACAGTGTGGCGGACACTACTGTGTGGGGGACAGTGTGGGGACACTACTGTGAGGGGGCAGTGTGGCGGACACTACTGTGTGGGGGACAGTGTGGCGGACACTACTGTGTGGGGGCAGTGTGGGGACACTACTGTGTGTGGGGGCAGTGTGGGGACACTACTGTGTGGGGGGCAGTGTGGCGGACACTACTGTGTGGGGGCAGTGTGGCGGACACTACTGTGTGGGGGCAGTGTGGCGGACACTACTGTGTGGGGGCAGTGTGGCGGACACTACTGTGTGGGGGACAGTGTGGCGGACACTGCTGTGTGGGGGACAGTGTGGCGGACACTACTGTGTGGGGGGCATTGTGGGGGACACTACTGTGCGAGGGGCAGTGTGCGGGAGAGTGTGGCGGACACTACTGTGTAAGGGGCAGTGCGGGGGACACTATTGTGTGAGGGGCAGTATGGCGGACACTACTGTGTGGGGGACACTACTGTGTGGGGGCAGTGTGGCGGACACTACTGTGTGGGGGACACTACTGTGTGGGGGACAGTGTGCCGGACACTACTGTGTGGGGGGCATTGTGGGGAACACTACTGTGCGAGGGGCAGTGTGCGGGGGAGTGTGGCGGACACTACTGTGTAAGGGGCAGTGCGGGGACACTACTGTGTGAGGGGCAGTGTGGCGGACACTACTGTGTGGGGGCAGTGTGGCGGACACTACTGTGTGGCGGACACTACTGTGTGAGGGACAGTGTGGCAGACACTGCTGTGTGGGGGACAGTGTGGCGGACACTACTGTGTGGGGGGCATTGTGGGGAACACTACTGTGCGAGGGGCAGTGTGCGGGGAGTGTGGCGGACACTACTGTGTAAGGGGCAGTGCGGGGACACTATTGTGTGAGGGGCAGTATGGCGGACACTACTGTGTGGGGGCAGTGTGGCGGACACTACTGTGTGGGGGACACTACTGTGTGGGGGCAGTGTGGCAGACACTACTGTGTAGGGGACACTACTGTGTGAGGGACAGTGTGGCGGACACTGCTGTGTGGGGGACAGTGTGGCGGACACTACTGTGTGGGGGCATTGTGGGGAACACTACTGTGCGAGGGCAGTGTGTGGGGAGTGTGGCGGACACTACTGTGTAAGGGGCAGTGCGGGGACACTATTGTGTGAGGGGCAGTATGGCGGACACTACTGTGTGGGGGCAGTGTGGCGGACACTACTGTGTGAGGGGGCAGTGTGGGGAACACTACTGTGTAGGGGACAGTGTGGCGGACACTACTGTGTGAGGGGGCAGTGTGGGGACACTACTGTGTGGGGGGCAGTGTGGCGGACACTACTGTGTGTGGGGGACAGTGTGGCGGACACTACTGTGTGTGGGGGCAGTGTGGCGGACACTACTGTGTGGGGGGCAGTGTGGCGGACACTACTGTGTAAGGGGCAGTGCGGGGGACACTATTGTGTGAGGGGCAGTATGGCGGACACTACTGTGTGGGGGCAGTGTGGCGGACACTACTGTGTGGGGGGACACTACTGTGTGGGGGCAGTGTGGCGGACACTACTGTGTGGGGGCAGTGTGGCGGACACTACTGTGTGGGGGGCAGTGTGGGGACACTACTGTGTGTGGGGGCAGTGTGGGGGACACTACTGTGTGGGGGCAGTGTGGGGGACACTACTGTGTGGGGGCAGTGTGGCCAACACTACTGTGTGGGGGCAGTGTGGGGGACACTACTGTGTGAGGAACAGTGTGGCGGACACTGCTGTGTGGGAAATTACTATATGGGGGCAGCGTGAGAGGCGTTGCTATTGGGGAGGCATTGTAGGGGCAATTCTATTATTTCTGGGGATAATAATAGGGTATTATTATTACTAGGGGCAATCTAGGAGACATTATAACCTCTGTAGACACTATAGGGACATTTGGGGTCATTTATCAACCTGGTGTACAGTAGAACTGGCTTAGTTGCCCCAGCAGCCAATCAGATTCCACCTTTCATATTTGACAGCTCTTTAGGAAATCCAGTTCTACTTTACACCAATTTGATAAATGACCCCAATTATGTCTATTAGGAGGTTGATGGAAAAACTGAGAAATCTAACGTGTCTGTGTCACTAACTCTGCAGAGACGAAATGCGACTGAAATAATGTGTCTTGGCGGTCTGGGTCTAACGAAGGAGAAGAGGAAAGAGAAGGTCTACATGACTGGAGATGTCCCTGATGTAAGAGGTATGTGCCCAAGTAATGGGGGGGGGGGGGTGCCAGTGAAAGGACCCGCCCCGGGTGCCAAAAACCCTGGGCACGCCACTGAGTGTACCAACTTGAATTAAGATCAAAAGCTAACCAAATTAAAGACACAGAATAGCATAAACACAGAGTGCAGACAAGTCACAGGGAGCTGTTCATGCACAATCACAGAGCTCCAGAGCCAGCACGCACAACACAAGCAACCAGCATACACGGAGACACGTCAACCACAGTCAGTACATAAGAGTGCAGGCAGCCAGCCTACACGTCAATGCAGTGTCACAGTAAACAGCACCCTGACAATACACTCTGTGTCCACCCGTTGTTTCGGTGGACAAGATGCCAATCTGCACACATTGCCCTCGGGCTCTCTGTAAAAGGCTGTGGAATCTCAGAGCATATGGGGACTAAACTTTAAAGTTTAAAACTATAGTAGAAAAACTTATAATAATTACAAAATATAAAAAGACAAAATGACATGCAAACAGAAAAGAGTTGTAAAATAAAAGGGAGAAAATAACCTAAAAACCTATAATTTACAGTTGTTGAGGGTAGGTGAAGCAAACGGTTCACATCCTTTTGAATAGCCCCCAAAATATACATATATTGCCTTATTGTTTTAAACCTGTTTTATAGCTTGAGCCCTTGGCTTGGGTTTCAGAGCTACTATTCCGGGTCATTATCAAAATCCTTTGTAAGCGACTGGACAGTCAATTGATAAGAGGGCATGTACCATACATTGTAAATTGTACCTTGACCCTTAATTCACGTCACTGTATGGGATGCGGGATGTTTGGCTGGGATAAACAGAGGTCCATTTTCCGAGCTTTAGCCACATAATCCAGCACACACACAAAGGTTTATTGCCTTTTTCTACAGAAAATATTTGGTGGTCAGTTACATAAAGCCATGTCACCTTTTCATTACAATAAGTTCAATTACTTTTTTTTTACCGAATTAAAAAAAAACGGCTTAAAAAATAGGTCCAAAATTCTGTGATTAATGTTGCAATATATTTTTATAGTCATGACACTTCTGTCTTCTTGGTACAGATCTCCAAATAGAGATTCCCCTTCTGTAAACCTTCAGTTAACTAGAGTTTAGGTTTAGAGTCTTTGAACCCAGTCTTCAGTAAGCTTATAGGCTCCCCCTTGTGGTGACTGCGGCCTGCCAGAATTTAGTCATTTAGTAATGTTTTGTGAACAGAAACGGGATTCTTCTAATAAAAAGATATTCCAAAATGAGAACAGAATTGAAAATCTATATGGATTAAAAATATGCAATACAAAAAAATAATGTACAAGGTGCACAAAGTGTATGTATGCAAATCTATGATGTAAGCACTGATGTGCACACAATAAAGAATCCTGGACAATAATGATGGATCCAAATTATTTATTTAACTAACTTGTATTGAGCTGACACATTCCGGAGCACTTTACAGAGATTATCATCACTTGCTGTCCCCAATGGTGCTCACTAGGGATGAGAGAATTGACTTTGTGAAATAATAACTTCGGCTCATCAGAGCCAATCCATTCTAATACTGTACGGAGCTCCTGCTCCGTACAGTATTGGAACAAAGTTTTATGCGAATCTACTTCGGATGTTTCATGACTTTACAGTGTGGGATTTAAAGTTTTCCTACCAAAATGTTCATGTCACTCATGTGTTTGTTCCTAAATTGGGCAGATTGGAGCCAAGGATAGCAATAATCAGTAATTGGGTCAGGTTACTGGCCTATGGAGCTGATGTTGCTGAGACAAGGGGGTTTCTCAGTACCTAGTGACAGGTACAGTAGATCATTGAGTAATGTGTGATGTACTGTATTTAGTTGAAATTAGCTCCTAAATCATTGGGAAGGCTGGTTTGTGCTAAGTTTTGTATTTTATAATTTCTTTGTCACTATGTCTTTATTAGAAGGAGTAAGTCACTCATTTTAAGTGAAGGGACAAGAAAATGATAATTTTCTGGTTGGCAAGCTAATGGGTTAATGTTGGTTATCAATTTCAGAGTTGATTATTTTTATTCAGTAAAGCTGATTTTTAATAAAGATGTTTGCTGCCAAGTACTTTCCATCCAACAATAGTATTTAAATGTGTTATTTATTCATTATTTTGAGCTTTTAGTTCAGTAGTGTGAATTCTAGTCCCATGTAAGTCTCCTAATGTATCTAGTTTGCAGTGTATTTGCATTTATAGAGTTGTCTACTGCTTTATTTTACATGTGTTTCTTATAATACTATATATCTGTACCATTAGATCATGACAAAATAATGGTCTTATAAAATTGTCACTTTTTACTTTATGGTTTAATAACAGCTTTATTATTTTATTATTAGAAGAGAGAATGAGTGCATTGTAGTACAGTATGGTAAAACACAACACAATATAATGATGAAGTAAGACAAAATAAAACTTCTGCAGCTAAATGAGACCAGTAAAGATAAATTGAGTAGAAAGCGCAGATGGGGTGAGCTCACTCAGCCGGGAGGCACGTGACCACGCCGAGGAACCAACGGCGTCCACAGGAATCAAATAGAAGAAGAAAGGTCCAGCTTCCCATCGATCATTAAAAAGCTTTATTCACATATTGCGGTACAAATAAAAGTAAAACAGCGGGCAGAAACGTCTACCGGTTTCGGATCCAAATATAGCGATCCTTCCTCATGACATAAAAGATTATGTCATGAGGAAGGATCGCTATATTTGGATCCAAAACCGGTAGACGTTTCTGCCCGCTGTTTTACTTTTATTTGTCCCGCAATATGTGAATAAAGATTTTTAATGATCGATGGGAAGCTGGACCTTTCTTCTTCTAGTAAAAATAAATTGGTATGATAGCATCAAGCAAAGAACACCTAAAGGGGTTGTGTACCTTTATTACTGATGATCCTTTTTATTACTGATGATCCTTTGGTCTGACACCTGTCAGTCAGCTGTTTGAGAAGCAGTTGGTGCTCACAGTAGTGCTGCAGCCTTTCCGCTGTTTCCTGCAGGCCAGTAATGTCACGACTATGCACATGGCCTGGTCACAGCTCAGCCCCATTGAAGTGAATGGGGCTGAGCCGTTCCCAGGTCACGTACATAGTCGTGACATCACTGGCCTGTGGGAAACAGTGACTTTAGCACTACTGTGAGCACCACTGCCTTCTCAAACAGCTGATCAGCGGGGATTTCAGGTGTCAGACCCCTGCCGGTCAGATACTGATGATCTATCCAAAGGATAGATCATCAGTAATAAAAATGTACAAAGCCCCTTTAATATACAAAAACTTATTGACAAAATAATAAAGCACCAAGAAGGAGTCGTTGGAATCAAATAAAACTTTACTGTATGTGTGTGAATTTAATTATATATTTAAGTGATTACAATATTAGAACAAAAGGCAAGTTTATTGGGGAAAAGCATCAATGAGTGTAAAAGAAATCAACAAAAACACACCAACACATTTAAGCAAAAAATGCTACAGAGATGAGAAACAATAAAGATAACACAAAACAAGGGGACATTGCACAAGCAAAAAAGAAGGAAGGAGATGGGAAGTAGGGAAAAGTGGGTAAAACAAGGGGAAATACACAAAGGGAAACAGGTTATTGGATAGGAAGAATGAGATAGTTGACCATGATGATCTTTCTCTTGTTTCCAAGATCAAATTATGAGGAGCCGTGAAAAGAAGTCTAAGGCAACCACAGAATGAGAAAAGTGTAGGGGTCAGAGTTGACTGGGTTAAATATGATTCAAAAACTTGGCCCACTAGGTGCTGGAGAATGGCTTGGGAAATTTCCAACGTCTAAGAATTACACAGCAGGCAGTTGCATGTGTCTCAGATTAAAGCTGCAAATATTGCAGTGAAAAATGTTAACGAATTTGTATGACAATTTTACTTGTCAATTAACATTGTCTTCTAATGTTACTCTTCTCTGGACTTTTCTTGAAATAGTAATGAAAGGCATATAAAAGGAAATGTATTATAACATAAAAAATATGTAATGAATTTCTTAGTGTACAATTTAGTCCGCATAAGGCCCCATACACATGACTATACATTGTCCGCATCTAATCAGCATTTTTTGCGGATCAAACGCGGACCCCTTAATTTCAATGCCGCCACAACTGATGCGGTACCAGCACAGATATTCTGTCTTTGTTGCTTCCAGTCCCAACTGGACAGGAAGTGCATGGTGCCTTCTACAGGCATTGCACCGCTGATGGACAACTAATGTCCTAGGTGATGACCTATGCAGGAACAGGCTGAGGCCACTAACTGGCTGACCATGGTGATGTGCATGTAAATGGCACATTACGCTTTATGTGAATGGTACTGAATTTTAGTTGTAGAAGCTTCTGCAACATGTGTGCTGTGTGAATTAACCCTAATAGAATCTGGAGCAAAAAAACAAAAAAACACAAATATTGGGTAAGTTTATACCACCTATTTGTTGGTTTAGTTTACACCTGAATCACACACCAGAAATGTGTTGCTTTTTTGGCACATGTAAAGCAATGTCCCTTTAGTGTAAGATACCCCCCCCCCTTTGATGCTAAGCAACAGCCTTTGTCATACAAATTGGAAAGCTCTTAAAATTCCTAAAACAACTAATAAATGTGGTGCAAAGCATTTACGCCAGGTTTTTGGTGCAAATTAAGGCAAGTATTCTGACATATTTTGATTAGTAAATCATGAGTACAACAGACCCGCGATCAGACTGTATTATTAATTACTATGATGCAGCTAGTTTGGTGACGGTAGAATAATGTTCTATTTGTTATTTAAAAAAATAAAAAATGGATGTTACATCCATTATGGCAATAATGGTGTCGTGAACATAAAAAAAACAGCATTGAAAACTGAAAAACACAGTAAAATATTGACTTGCAGTAGAAAGCTGGATGCCTTTCATCATAGACTTCTATCTTATATACGAATACAAGGTGCATTTCAGGTAGAGAACAACATACCTAAAGAATATCTGAAATTGTGGGGTATTGTCCCATGAAAAAATTAAATTAAGGTGGGGAGGGGAAGAAAAATTATGAACTTGGCTTCAGCACACTATTAGAAGACATGTCCCATATCAGAAAAGTGTACTTTCTGGGCAGGAATATTAGATTTTGGAACAGTGGAGACATAGGCCATGGTCTAACCAAGATCTTATAGGAGGAAACCCATTTGTCCCAGATAGCCAAAACATTATTAGACCAATTGGCAAAATATAAATCATTGCCTATCTCCGGGGTCTAGCAAGGGATCAGTCTAAAATCTACAGGGAACATGTCGGTGAAACTACGACACCCAGCATGCTCTATTCCTTCTTTATGAAATTCTGAGAACAGCCAAGCAAGTATACATCTTGGGAGTCGTAGTTTTAGCACAGCTTGAGTGCCGGAGGTTAGCCATCACAGACCTAGGATATCTGGATTCGGATGTAATGCTATTTCCAAATGTTCCCTTAGCATGAGAAATAAGCGAGATGGTCTTAATTGTGTTGTCCCTTACCTCTTTGCTAGCCACAAAACCTACCTAATCTCTGTGTATGGCATCAGGGATCATCCGTCTAACTTAGTAGCCAGTATTTTAGAATAAATCTTAATATCGCAATTAATCAGGGAAATTGGGCAATAGATCATAAGGACCGGTTCTTGTTAGGCTTGGGCGTCACCACCACATGAGCCTTGAGAGCCTGTTTTAGAAAAGGACAAGTGAGATACTGCAGTTTTGTCTACATACTCCTGTATTTTAGCTTGCAGCTCCGGAACTGGCAGATCAGCATGACGGCCCTTAATATTATACAAAGCTGTGTTATACTCTTTAAAGGTATTGGCTATATGTTTAAGGTTATGGATCTTATTTCATCCAGAATCTTTGATGGAAGGAATATGGTTAGCAGAATTTTCAGGGTGTAACAGATGAGCTAAAGCCTTGCTACTTTTATTGGCGGATTCATACAAGTAACTACAGTACTTATCCCAGGACCTCCTGTACTTATGAGCAATAACATTTTTCAATTTCTCTCTGGTTAAAGTTAGTTCTAAAAGGACCTCAGGGTCAGAGGAACATTTAAGTTGTTTATACAAGTTTCCTAGCTTAGCAAAAAGAAGGGTCAAAGTGGCTGCTATCTCTTTCGTCAATCTAGATCTCTGTTGGATCAAGACTCCCCTAACTACACACTTCAGGACCTCCCATTGTAAAGGTAGTGAGGTGGTATCCATAGAATGATCCACTACTTAATGTGAGATAGAGGCCTTAACCCCGGTTTTCCATACCACGTCACACAGCAGATGCTTATGTAATCTCCAATTCCCCTCCTTGGACTCCAAACCCAACAGGCACAGCGACAAGGAAACAGGAGCATGATCCGACCAGACTGAGGTTCCAATGGACGCTATCGGCTGGAGGGTCGAAGCAAACTGAGAAACAACAATCATATCCAATATACTCTGCGAAGAATTAGTAGAAAAGTAATAGGAAAAATCCCTGTCTCTGGGATGCAAAATTCTCCACATATCTACCAATTGATAACTTCTCAATGACTCCTTGACATGACACAAAGTGGATTGGGGAATTGAGGACCTGCCAGAGATGGAATCCAGGGTGGGGTTCATCACCATATTAAAATTCCCCCATAAAATGAAAATCCCCACAATAAAAGAATCAGTTTTAAGCAAAACATACCTGAGGACTATACCCAACGTTTATATTTTCAGATGTATCTTAAACTTCACAAAAGCAAATCTCCCCGTGGGATCAGTCATAGAGTCCTTTACCACATATGATAAAACCTTATATAGAGCAATGGAGGTGCCTCAGGACTATGTACTATGCAGCCAGTAGTTATAGTTCTAGTTATAAATAGTGTTGAGCGAACTTGTTTTTTAAGTTCGGCGTTCAAAGTTCGGGTTCAGGTTATCGAAGAATCCCATTATGGATTCCAACTTCCGTTATGGTCCGTGGTAGCGGAATCCATAACTGGATTCTTCGATAACCCGTACCCGAACTTTGGACGCAGAACTTAAAACACAAGTTCGCTCAACACTGTTTATAACTATAACTACTGGCTGCTAAAACTGTGTTTCCTGCAAAAGAAGAACTTTTCAATGGGATGAATGTGATGTGACGTCACTTGGCCTAGGGAAAACTGAGAGAAGGCTGCAGCGCTACTGTGAGCGGTGGTGCCTTCTCAAACAGCTGATCAGCAGGGGTCCCTGATGTCAGACCCCCACCAATCAGATACTCTATATAAGTCTCTGAAAACCCCTTTAATGGGATCAATACATTGTTTATTCTTGATCATAGGTGTTTTCAGTGTTGGCTGAAAGTACTAGGAATATGTGTTGGTATTTCCCTAATAAAAACAAATGTGTGCCAGTCAACCTTCAACAAACAAACACCTACCAAAAGTAATTATCAGAACATACAACATACATTAATAAAGGCATTTGAACAATAGGTGTGATGTCTAAGCCCTTAGAGACTATTCCCTAAATGGATGAAAAAAAGCATCATAAAGTGCCATAGGAAAACACAGAGGGGGTAATTTATGAAGCTGAAATACGCCTATATTAGGCGTACTTCAGGTGCAGACTGACCATTGTGACTAAATCTGCAACTATTCCCCTCTTACACCAGGTCTAAAAAAAGTGGCTGTGGTGTGAGCAGGGAAGGGCCAGCAGGCCTGTCTCATTTACAATTTTCTACGCCTGTTTCAGGCATAACTCCTTAATAAATGACGCCCAGAGTGTATAAATAACAAATTCATTAGCATACATGTGTTCTGTCACATGAAGCAAAATACAAATGAATGAATAGCCATATATAATAGCCATGCATAAAAACATATGGGTCCATTGGAATATAGGAGACCCTAATTCTGGAAATACTATGAGTGGTCTATTTCTATGGCTTATTGCAATGAATTGCAACATCTCATTATAATTGTAATCCTTTCATTTTCTCATAGAAAAGGTATTCTTCATTTCCCTTCTGCCGCAGTAGAAGGAAAGAGGTGTCCATGGGTTGTATCTATTGGCCTTGTATTAGAGTGTGCCTACAAGTAGGCAGGACCAGGAAACTGAGGGGATTTAAAAATAACAATTTTCAGTAGAATTATCTATTTGTTTTGTTGAATCTAAAGCTGACCATGCAGATAAAAAAAAACATTGGGCACACACTTATTTGGTTTAAAGCGATCTCTCTCTATTCTCCCATACATTAGCATGCCTAAGTAATAAGCATGCCTAAGTTTATTTGTATAGCGCCAACGTATTCCACAGCACTTTAGAGAACTTGAACCTAGGACCCCAGCTCTGCAAGACACCAACACTAACCACTGAGCCACCTTGCTGCCCAAGCACCTCTGGTAGTGGCTTATCTCCCCCATAACAAAAGAATCTCCTCCGACATCAACCTTTGGGGAGAGTCAGGAGACCCCATACACATTAGATGGTCTGTGGCCGAAACAGATATATTAAAAAAAATATATACAATTTGTAGATAACATAAAACATTTAGGGCTCATGCACACGACCATATGTATTTTGCGGTCCACAAAAACAGATCCGCAAAAAATATGAATGACGTCCATGTGCATTTTGTATTTTGCGGAACTGAACAGCTGACACCTTTTGGAACAGTACTATCCTTGTCCGTAATGCGGACAAAAATAGGACATGTTCTATAGTTTTCTGGAATGGATATACAAAAATGGACTACACATGGAGTAACTTCCGCTTTTTTTGCAGACTCATTGAAATGAATGGTTCCAAATACGATCTGCAAAAAAACGGAATGGACACGGAAAGAAAGTACGTTTGTTTGCATGAGCCCTTAGACGTTATTTTATTGGTTTTCTCAGGAAGTATAGCATTGGTGTACCTGCAATAGGGTCAGACCACACGACTGCTATGAGGCCCGGGGGGGTCGGAGTCCGCTCGGAACTTTCTCTTCTCTTCCCTGTGGCAAAACACAACATTCTCAAACAGCTGCCACTAGGGGGAGCTCAATGCAAAGAGATTATTACAGCTTTCATGGTAGTTGTATTAATTCCTATTCACTGAGCTCCCCCTAGTGGTGGCTGCCAGCTAGCTTTTTTATTAATGAGAAGCAGGAGATTTGTCAATATGTATTATTGCTAGTGTTCAGGTGTAAATCAGTGAAAGCGGTTTGTTTATCTTCATAGCTGATAATCATGCCAATCTCTAGCTTTGTGCATGGCTTAAAATATATTGCCTCTGATGAGGCTCTTTCAATATTTCTATGCGTAATGTGAGACTTCATTAGCCTCATTACATTACTATAAGTAGTGGCGAATGCATTAACATATTACATTAGGAATTCAAACCAGGTTTGGATTCGTAAGGTAATTCATTAATACATGCGCCACCACTTAACGGCAGCTACTTAACTACAGTAACAGCGCATGCACGAGAATACTGAAGTCTCACGTTACCCGCTGCCATATTGAAAGAGCCTCATCGGAGGCAATACATTTTAAGCATGCATGGAGCTAGGGATCTGGAGTTATGTAAATGAATGAAGAGTTTGCACATCAATACATTGATGAATATGGTGTTCTGAATGAGTGCCAGATATTTGAAGCACCTGTTCCACTTTTTTCCAAATAAAGTGGGTTAGGCTAATGGCAACTTTTTTTATTACAATTTGTATTAATTAAAATTTCTTCAACTTGATTTAAAAAAATGTAAATTCTTCAGAAATCTGATGTTTTGCGCATGGTCTGCATTGCCTAGGAGTGGCTGACGCACATACACTGGGAAACACTGGGAAAGTGCAGGGCGCCCATACTACATTTTGCTATGGGTCTCCATGAGATCTTTGTACCGCCCTGCATTGGCCAATGTGGTATGTACCAATATGAAGATGGTATATAGCTGGGTTCATGCATGTAGTTTGTGATGCAGCTTTTTAAGCAATTTTAGGCCCATTTACATGACTGTGGGTCCGCCGTGACTCTGTTGCGGATTGCAAACCATGGGTCTGCGAAACAGGGGCAACGGTCATGTGCACTCCACATCATAGTGCAGGCCCATTGACTTCAATGGGTCCGCAATCTGCAAGATGTGGTAAAAGATATCAGCGGGGGTGAACCCACTGTGCCACGAGTCCCACCTCCCAGGGCATTGTCTACGTGAACCCCTCGATTCTTCACAGTACCCCTGATGGTGGGGATAGACTTTCCCAAGAGATACACCAGGTCGCTACCTCTTGAGGAGGATAGGCACTCGAGGGAGCTGGTCCAGGTGAATCAGGAGGTATTGGAGAAAGGTACCAGAGGTATGGGCGATGTAAGCAGGCGGGGTCGTTAGCAGGAGCTACAGTGCAGGACTGAAGGATAGGGCAGAAGCAAAGTCAGACAGGCAAAAGGTCAGGGCAGGCGGCACAGGTACAGGTCAGGCAATCCGGATCGGCAACAGGAGAGTCAATGCAAACAGGCAGGGATCAGACGGGTAGCAGAATCCAGGAACACAAGTATGAGTCAGGAACACAAGTGGTAATCAGGAACCTTAGCAGGACACAAGGACCTTGACTAGGGATGAGCGAACACCTGAAAGTTCGGGTTCACCGGGTTCAGACAAACTTCGACTCAAAGTTCAGGTTCGGGACCCGAACTTCACGCTGAAACCCATTGAAGTCAATTGGGACCCTAACTTTAGGGCAAAATGGGGGTAAAAGCAGGACAATTTTCCTGCAAACAAATGTGGATAGGGAAATGACATAGAATAGAAGAAAATTAAAAAATAATAATCTTGAACTAGGAAGCGGAGGTCAAAGTGGAGTAGGAGGTTGAGGAGACGGTGGCCGTGGCGGTGTAGGTAGAAGCGGTGATGAAGGAGGAGGTAGCCAACATTGTTTTAGTTGTTTTTTCATTTAAAAAAAAATCCGATTTTTTTTTTATTTATTTTTTACAAATTTGGGAAGACCCCAAAACATTGGGAAATAGAAAAGAAAATGCAAAGAGAAAGTGCGCTGCAGTATAACAATGCCTGGGTGCGGCCAGTACACTTGTCTATTCAGCAGAAGATACGGACAAGTCCTGTGGGATCCATGCCTGGTTCATTTTAAAGAACGTGAGCTTGTCCACATTGGCTGTGGACAGGCGGCTGCGCTTGTCTATGATCAGCCCCCCCCCCCCCCATGCTAAACACACGTTCGGACAATACACTGACCGCAGGGCAGGCCAGCATCTGCAAGGCATAAAGGGCAAGCTCAGGCCATGTGCCCAATTTGGAGACCCAGAAGTTTAATGGGGTAGACCATCAGTCAGTACGTGTACACATGTACTGTTCCACCATGTTGCTGAAATGCTGCCTCCTGCTAAGAAGTTCCGTATCAGCTGATGGTGCTTGTTCTTGTGGCGTGCTGACAAAGTTTTCCCACATTTCGGCCATGCTAACCCTCCCTTCTGAAGTGCTGGCGGTGCCCCAGCTGCGTTGGCGACTTCTTCCTCCTCCTTTTCCTCAGCCTTGTACTTCCACTGAGCCCCCATTGTCAGGAGGGAATGCCATCAGCAGCGCGTCTACCAGCATGCGCTTGTACTCGCGCATCTTCCGATCACGCTCCAGAGACGGAATTAAGGATGGCACATTGTCCTTTTAGCGGGGATCCAGCAGGGTGGCCACCCAGTAATCAGCACTGGTTAGAATGTGGGCAACTTGGCGGTCGTTGCGCAGGCACTGCAGCATGTAGTCGTTCATGCGTGCCAAGCTACCCAGAGGCAACGACAAGATGTCCTCTATTAGAGGTGTATCGTCTGTGTCCTCTGTATCCCCCCAGCCATGCTCCAGTGATGCCCATGAGCTGCTATGGGTGCCACCCTGCTGTGAACACGGTTCCTCCTCCTCATCATCATCCTCCCTGACTGGACAGTTGTTTACCTGGCCTCTGTTGGTGCAGGAACCCACCCTCCGAGCCACTTGTGAATTACTGGCCTGATAGCCGTGGAAATGATCCCTCTTCCTCCTATGCGACATCCTCTTTCATCATCGCCTGAAGTGTTTTTTCAAGGATACATAGAAGTGGGATAGTAACGGCGTCATCGGCACTGGCCATGTTGGTGGAGTACTCGAAACAGCGCAACATGGCACACACGTCCCGCCATGGAGGCCCACTTGTTGGTGGTGAAGTGGTGCTGTTCCGCAGAGCGACTCACTATCGCCTGCTGCTGCTCACACAGTTTCTCCAGCATGTGCAAGGTGGAGTTTCACCTTGTGGGTACATCGCATATGAGGCGGTGAGCGGGAAGGCCAAAGTTACGCTGCAGCGCAGACGGGTGAGAACGGCGAAAGCGTGCACAGACGGCTCGCACTTTCAGCAGCAGCTCTGACATATCGGGGTAATTTTTCACATAGCGATATAGACTGCACATGGCCAGTGCCCTTTTTTAGCAGACCAACGGTGTGCGGACTGCAACATGGGCGGCATGGTGGCCCCACAGTCATGTGAATGGGGCCTAAGAATAAGACACAACAGTGGACTTTCTCCTTTGTATCCTCACTTATTATTACAGATGTGACTGCTCTTAGAAACATTGCAGATTAATTGATCTCACTTATGGAAACAGCAGTATATAAAAGTCCCTGTTATCCTGACATAAACTGTACGCACCTTATTCTGACATGAGTGGTAAATGGGTAATCTGAGGATTCAGAAAACACAACTATTGTTATCTTGCATGGGGTACTCATATAATACATATCATAAACTTACACAATGTCAATGTATTTGTATTGTCCGGAAATTCCACTTGAGGATTTGCTCTTTCCTGGCCATCTGCCAGTTACAATAGTGTCATTGTCTATGGTGTAAGGCATTTTAAGGTGACATTTCTGTAATGACAGTTTCTTTATACTGCTACTTCGACATGAAGACTAACTCACCGATCATTAGTCTTATTCTCTGTAGTCTTTTCTGAATCTTTTTGTATAATGCATTAGCTTCACAATACATTGGTGATATTTAGTGGTTGGGTAGAACATGGGTAACATGGGATATGATTTTTAGCTTATGGTTAGAATTTGGAAAGGGATATATTTTCTAGTCAAAAATCACAATTAGCAAAATAGTTGTAAAAATATGGAAGGTATTTTTTGCACATATTGTCCACCATCAAATATAAGTCATGTCTTAATATAACAATATTACAGTGCGACTTGATCATCTGGTACAGTTCTGATAGTGGCTTGGTACAATGTACTGTAATCTTTATTTAAATACATGTCTTCTTTTTAAAGGGGTGTTAACACTGTTCTATCTGATTTCATATTTCATCCTCTTGAAAGAAAATTTTACTAATTAAAATACACTTGCAAGGTGGCTCAGACCTTAGAAGGATCTTTTAGCAGTGGCGTAACTAGAAATGACTGGACCCCACAGCAATTTTTTAAATGGGCCTTCCCCCCCATCAATAACTTCTTTGCAACCCCCTCCTGCCGTGCAACCCCCATTCCTCAGGCTAGTCAAGATCGTCCTCTCAGACAAGGCCTCTCAGCCACTACAGTAAGGGTCCATTCACACGTCCGCAAGTGTTTTGCGGTCCGCAAATTGCAGATCCGCAAAACACGGACACCGGCCATGTTCGTTCCGCATTTTGCACACCAGACATGACCGGCACTTTAATTAGAAATGCTTTTTCTTGTCCGTGTCTGCGGACAAGAATAGGACATGTTCTATTTTAGTTGATGAATGGAAGTGCTGATGCGGAATGGAAGTGTGGATGCGGACAGCACACTGTATGCTGTCCGCATCTCTTCTGGCCCCATTGAAAATGAATGGGTCCGGATCCGTTCCACAACGTTGCGGAACGGATCTGGATCCATTTTGCGGACATCTGAATGGACCCTAAGTCTGTTTCCTACAGTATCACTGTATATAATATCATTGTATAATACTGTATAATACTCCTAGGTGAGCCCCTTCTAAGTTCAAGCCCCAAAGCACCGCTTCCTCTGCTTTCCCTATAGCTACGCCCTATCTTTTAGGTCAGTCAGTGTTGTATCAGTGTTGACATAAGGAATCAGGTGGAGACAGTTGTAATTTGGAACATTTTTACTGAACTGACATGGTGCAACCACCTCGTCCACACAGACCAATCCTAGTGACAGACGACCATTAACAACAAGATGAGAGGGAGTCTTCCCGCCAAAGTGCCAGGTGAGAGCTTGGTCACTTAGAAGTAGAGGCAATAAGGTTAATACCATTGGTCCTGTGGTGGAGGCAATGTCCTGTGCCATTTGTTATACCCTGAAAGCACTAAAGCAGCCAGCAGAGAAATGCCCTGGCAAGTGTAACCAGTGCTGGAAAGGGCTTAGGCACGTAACTCCTAAAAGCCGGACCATCATCCCTAGATCAGGAAGGAGTTTTTCAGTTTTAATGAATCCTTTCATTAAATCTAATGTGTGCCCATCTTTACTTTGTATTTACCAAAATACATGCTATCTTCTGATCCAGAATACATGACCACATCTGCTCTTCTCCTGTCATTTCATGTCTGATTGTTTCCAATCTCAGACCACCTAGATCTCTGAGATCAGCAGCCATGCTTAGTTACTTTCTCTTGCTCCCAGGTAATGCAATATTCTGGACTGGCAGATACTCCCCTACACTATTAGCCAAGTATTTTGTTATTTAGTAATATCCCCTGGCTAGTATGCTGAACTGTACACTTCTCTGGATAGACAGACATCTGCTGTGATCCTCCTTGTGGATGAGTATGCCATATGCTTTCCATTGGCTCTATAGTATTTCTTATGTGGACCTATTATGGACACATGGAAGACTCTGCTGGCAGAGTGGTCCACTACTCTGAATGATACCCATTCAGGGCTGTTAAGTTGAGATGCTACTGAAATGCTGCCTAATTGCTGTTCACTGAAGCCTTCTCCTTCTATCTCCCTCTATTTTTGTTTGTCATGTTGCTTACCCCTATTCTGTTCATCCCCATACCATAATGCAAGCTACTGCCCTATAGTTTTTATGGACCGTTATCCCCTCTGCTATAGTTCGGGTCCTTTAGCAGGATGCCATCTATTTATCTGTTTGGTGTGGTAAACTTCTCTACAACAGGAGCTCCTTCTGATAATTGCCAGTTGTATTATAATTGAAGTTTAGTGCTGCTATGGCACACTTTTATTTCTTTAGATTTTTGGTTGTTTCATATACTGCATTGCAAATGTGTAAGGCCTGTTTCTCTTTGCCAGCAGGAGTTCCGACAGGCTGTTGCAGCAATTCCAGATTCAGAGAGCTCCAGCAGCGTGTTCACTGCCGGAACAGCCTGCTGGAACTCCTGCCAGCAGCGTGAAAGAAGTCTAATTTAGACTTCACACAATTTACCTTTCAGGGTACAGGTACATGTATGTCTGCAATACTAAACATCTGCCATGTGCTCTTGCACCAGCTCACTAGATGGTAGAGTTTAGTGAGCTCTCACTCCCTCAGTGCTATATTTATGGCCTCATTATTTGCGTTAACAGTATGATAGATTTAAGTATATTGTTATGGAACGTCAGGGGTCTTGGGAGTGTTAGAAAACACTAAATGGTATTCTCTGTGATCTGGAGATTTAACCTTTATTGGGTCTGCTTACAAGAAACTCACTTTAACCTAGGTATTACCTAGACTGCAGAAACCATGGGTCCAGTGGTCCCAACACTCTTGCCATGTAATTCAATCTGGGGAAGTTTCATCTTTAATACACAAATCCCTCTGTAGTGAAGTTGATAGAGAATTTGTGGACCCTGAATGACTTTATGTCTTCTCAACTGCCTACTTTAACTGTATACCATATGGGTATTTACATGGATGCAAATGACACCACTTACAACCTCATAAACTTATGAATCTAAATAAATAAAGACACCACACCACATTCTTAATGGAATAAAAATGGCCGCAATACTTTATTAACCCCTTCATGACATATGATGTAATAGTACGTCATAGCGGCAGGTGACTTGCCGCAATTTGATGGTGCCCGCCCGATCAGAGCGGGAACCTGACAGTTACTGATAGCTGGGCCCCTGTTGTATACGCTGGCACCTCCCTCTCCCTTCTTTGACATACGCACTGGTGATTACCAGACGCGCGGATGAGTGTGCATCATGACACCGTATTTTCCCTCTACACTTATATTTGATCAGGTGAGAACACTATGTATGATTGACCTTAAGTTTTATTTAAAGCAGCTGCTGAGTGGGACACGGATTGGATGTGTAATGTTAACCCTGTATGTGAATGATTAACAATGAGAAACAATGATTGGACACATCTCCATGTGGAGATGGTTTCTTCACTTTATAAACACTTGTATGTATAATTCACATTGTGCTTGACAAAGGCTATGTGATAGCCGAAACGTAGCAACTTTTTATATTCACATATTTCATGTGAGCAGTTCCCAAATAAAGGGATTTTTCAACCGGACATGCTGCCTCCATCAACTCTTCCTGAATCAAATTTATGACTGTCATAAAGTACAATGTGTCACGAGAAAACAGTCTCAGAATGGCTTGGATAAGTAAAAGTGTTCCAAAGACATAACCACATAAGGTGACACATGTCCAATTTGCAAAAAATGGCTTGGGCAGGAGGGTGAAAACTGTCCTGGGGTAGAAGGGGTTTGAGGGTAACTTTAAAATACATAACAATAAATAATGTATAGTCCAATATTAAAACCAGCCTTATTCACCAAGATCCTACTAATCACCAGCTGAGCGATACAGCCCCACAAGCCACATCTAAATAAGACGTGGACCCCCCAAAGCACTGCAGCCATTTCTCAACCACATTCTGTAGACCTAAATGAAATATATCAATGCCAACCTCAGAAAGGTGAACATTATCAGATCTGTAAAGCCGAGAAACAAAGCCCTCCAGATCCAAATGCTTGTAGCTAAAGCAACCCAGCAAGGGAAGAAATTTCTCCAATGCGCTATTAACTAATAAAGTACTAAAAACTGTCTTTCCCAGACGAGGACAGACGAGACACTTTTTCTGAAAAAACCAAGCTAGTGTGTGGCAGCATGCATTGAAGAAGCGCAAAATCCTTTTTCTTATCCCATAATAATTCCTCCATTCTACCAATAAGTCCTCATTCTACCAATATCATTACCACCAAGATATAATGGCGATCTTGCAATCAGCTTGAGAATTTCCACTAATAAACGCTTCCAAACCAGTCCTCTAACCCCTCACCAGAAGATATGTTGGGTAGAAATGATCAGTTCCCAAATTAATTTCTGTTCTCAGCTCTCTTCTGAGCCCAGAAAACAAAGGAGTGGCCCACAATCCAAACAATAACATGACTACCTGTTAAAACAGAAAGTTATTTAGTTTGGGAGAATTAAGTCTGGCCTAACATATCATTTTACCCTATAAGAATCCCAACGCCCAATCCTCCTCACTACCGATTTATCCAAATGACATCTAGCCACCTCAGTGGCAGCACCAATCCTGAAGAAATAAGATCCTATTCTAAAAGAACCGAGAACTAACAAACCCAAACATTTCTATGTAATAAAAAAGGACCACAGAGACTAGAGCGAACTTCTAACCAAGCCCTTACTGCTGTGACTGGACATAATGTAGAACCAACCCAAGCGTTCAACCTAATAAATCTACCTTTCGTATACTGATCAGTCTTTGACCTCTTCAGAAAAATCAACTACATTATCTCTCGAAGTAACATCTGAGAAATCAAGGCCAGAACAAACAGTACGACTGGAAGCAACCAATTCCCCAATACTTATAGCCTAAGTGCTAACAAAATGTCTGTGCGAAAAAGCACCACTTCAAAAGAGTCAAAACATACTTTAGGCAAAAAATGTTATAAATTATATAACAAAGGAATAGAGATAGGCCTCTTGTTATCTAAATTTGAGAAGCCCTTTCTATGTCCTTTTACTCTTTTAACATTTGCTTGACCTGAAAGTAAGAAGACAACAGCTGCTTCCCATACAATTTTTCAAAGAAGGAAATACCCGCCACAGTCCTTGAAACTGAGAAACTGACAATTTCTTGTCAAACAAACTAGCAATGACTAATAGACCACAACTTAAATCATTAACATTAGCACTGACAGATATAGAATTAACAAACAATAACCAGTCAAGCAATGCGGCAGCATAAGCAGCCCATGTTTTTGGAGCCAAAGACCATCTAATAGATTCAGATATTAGTCCCATATAAGATCCCATAGGTGACATGTGCATGGAATCCCATCCATATCCGCTTCTGGAGCTGAAATGAGATAATGAATCAGCTAAAACATTGGATGAGCTTTCCACATACTTCGAAGAAGATGGACACTTCTCAGCTGACCATTTGCCATTCCAAAACACACTGTAACGACAGCTACCTGCTGCATCTGTAAACAATCCCAAGGCATCCGATTCCAAAAATGAATCCTGCCCACAACTAGATCCATCAAACGTCTGTAAAAATTCAAACCAGATAGCCATATTGTCCTTCAAACACTTAATAAACCTAATATCAGAGCTCAGAGACTTCAGACTTCTTGTAGAAAAATACAAGCATTTTGAGAAAATCCTCTCTATAGGAATAACCCTGCTCGCAAAATTCTGAGAACCTAATAACAATTGAATCTCCCTCAAACTACTTTTCTTCTTTCTTAATAACGACTCTAACAAAAACCTAATCTTATCTAATTTTTCAACAGATAAGCGAAAGTCCATACTCCCTGAATCATAATGATTCCTAAAAACTCCAAACAAACAAGGGAAAACAGGTTTTTCAGCAGTGATAGGAATACAAAAACCAGAACAGATGTCTAAAAACCTGGCTAACATCTCAGAACAAAGACTATTCTCACGAAAACCAACAAACAAAAAATTGTCAAGATAATGTAAAACTCCACCCATCTGTACTTCCGATTCTAAAACCTGATGAATAAACGAAGAAAAGGCCTCAAAATAATAACATGATAAAGAAAAACCCATTGGAAGACATTTGTCAAAATAATAATGATCATCAAACAGAAATCCCAATGAGTTGAAACCAAGGGCCTAACCGGCAACAAGTGAAATGCCAACTTTATATCCACCTTTTCCATTAAAGCTCCCTTACCAAATGCCTGAACAAGGCTAATGCATTATCAAACAATGCATATTCAACCGAGGCTTTAGATATAATCATGGAGGTGAACATGCTGGATGTGGAGGTCCTGGACTGGTGTGGTTACACATGGTCTGCAGTTAAGGCCGGTTGGATGTACTGCCAAATTCTCTGAAACGCCTTTGGAGATGGCTTATAGTAGAGAAATGAACATTCATTGCATGGGCAACAGCTCTGGTAGACATTCCTGCAGTCAGCATGCCAATTGCACGCTCCCTCAAACGTTGCGACATCTGTGGCATTGTGCTGTATGATCAAACTGCACATTTCAGAGTGGCCTTTCATTGTGGGCAGTCTAAGGCACACCTGTGCAATATTCATGCTGTCTAATCAGCACCTTGATATGCCACACCTGTGAGGTGGGATGGATTATCTCGGCAAAGGAGAAGTGCTCACTAACACAGATTTAGACAGATTTGTGGACAATATTTGAGAGTAATGGGTCTTTTCTGTATGTAGAAAATCAGATCTTTGAGTTCAGCTCATGCAAAATGGGAGCAAAACAGAAAGTGTTGCGTTTATATTTTTGTTCAATGTAGCTCAGTTCTTATCACTACTGATAAGAATGTGGCTTAAATAGGTGTTTATGACCTCTTAGTAGTTTAGAGATAAGGGTAATTAGATGACCTGGCACAAAGTGAAACTACCAGTCACACTGTTAGAAAAACAGTTAACCTTTTGTGACTGAACAGCTCAATAGTTTTAATAAAGGCCAATGGAAAAAAGGCATTTCTATGGGGGGTGCTGGCCGGGTGTTTTGCAGATCCGCAATTCGCTGATCCACAACACACCTCCGACGTGTGAATGGAACCACAAACCTATACATACAATAATAAAAATGTCCCTGCCCCCATTTGGTCCCCAAGATAAAAGCTCTGGTGGGCCTATACATTCACCCTCTGTCATCCCTAAATATATTACAATACCCTACCCTAATGCTAAGATCTTCTGTACTGGTGACTGCAATATACTCTTGAATAAATTTCGTCCAGGGGGACTTCCTTTATGAACTGTCCAATCGCAGTGGAGAGTGTCACAGCCAGGAAAAAGGTTTGCTTTTTTTTCTCCCTGGCTGTGACGTTCTCCGCTGCGATTAGGCAGCTCACAGCCATAGAGAAGGAGACACACCCTGAGAAACATGGCTGTCTCCTTCTCCCTCTATCGATGGTATGAATTTACATACCAGGCAGGTGTCACGACTGTGACTGATCCAGACAGGTCTGGGAGGAGAAGGTCGCAGCGACTTGCTACTCGCGATAGCTTGTGAGTTTGCTCCGTGGTTCAGGGTATGTCATCCGGGTTTTGCCTTGTGAACCTTTTTGTCCTGACTGGGAGTTTGTAGGCATCCATCTCAGATGAGTCCTGTCTGCCACTCCAAGCTACTATATTAGTTTCAGTTTCACTTGCAGTCATTGCCAGATATAGTCCTTACTTCCAGTGCTATTCTGACCTTTGAAGGAGATCGTTTGACGGTATTGCTGTGGAGCTCTTGTCTGGCGTGGACTGTCGTTATTGGGATCATCTTCTCTGCTCTTGACTGGATAAGTCTATCTCTGCTGGAGATTGTTTGTTTGTTGCTGTCTTCCCCTGTTGTTCTCCTAGACATAAGTGATGGTGACTGGTGCTCCCATCTGCCTTTCCCCAGTCTAGTCTTCTTAGGGTGACTGAGGGTTTAGGCATCCTGCTCGCCGTACGGGTTCACACCCCGTCTAGGGTATCAGGGCAGACAGGTGCCAGCTTAGGGTTAGTCAGGGGTGGCCGTTCTATTTCCCATCCGTAGATAAGGATCCCCCTTCCCTTCCATCTGGTGCGACACGACTGCTGCTGGGATAGCAGTCGTGACAGTATATCTGGCCTTAAAAAAAAATAAATAAATAAAAGTGACATTTCTTTTTTTTTTTGCTTGCTGTTTTGCTTTGTATTTTTCTGTTCCACTATGGATCCGGTTACGGTTTTGGCGAAACAATTACAGGGGTTATCCCTTAGAGTGGCAGTGGCTGCAAGGAGATCTGCAGGCTTGGGCTTTCTCCTTACCATCAGACTTTCCGGCCTTACGATCAGTGGAGGAGTTTTTTGAAGCCCTGGGTCTCGTATATGATGACCTGGACAGGGTCTCACTGGCTGAGTCTAAGCTACGTAGACTTCGACAAGAGAACCGGTCTGCTGAACTATATTGTTCCGAATTCCGTAGGTGGGCTACTGATACATTATGGAACGACTCAGCCCTTAGGAGTCAGTTCTGCCAGGGGTTGTCTGAAAAATTAAAAGACGCGCTGGCGGTATACGAGATCCCTGGGTCTCTTGAGGCGGCTATGTCTCTGTCCATAAGAATCGACAGACGACTCAGGGAGAGACTATTAAATTCTACAGAGGCCTCTATAGGGCAGGGATCGGTTTGTTATGATCCAGTCGAACCAATGCAACTAGACGGGTGAATCCTCCTAAGGTCCACCATAGGTCAGAGGTTTGTTTTCGTTGTGGGGGGAGGGGTCATTTTGTAAAGGTATGTCCCTCAGTACCCAAGAGACCACAAACAAAGAAGCCGCCGGAAAACTAGAGTCCCCAGATTGTGCGGAGGATAACAGTCTGGGCGTATTCGTTTCCTCCATACGCATGTCTCAGTTTTTGTTGTCCGCTACTGTTGTGGCGGGCAATAAGACTGAGATCTGTTCTGTCTTTTTGGACAGTGGGGCGGGGGTCAACTTGGTGGATTCACGGTTTGCTCAGGCTCTGGGTTTTACTCCGGAACCGGTACGCAGAACTATTCCTGTTTTTGACATCAACTCCTCCCCTCTTACTCAGAGAGAGTTAACTCAGATCATCCATAATATCCATCTGCAGGTAGGGGACCTCCATAAAGAGCATATCTCTTGTTATGTCCTGGACGGTCTTCCAGCTCCTATGGTATTGGGGTTTCCCTGGCTGGTGACTCACAATCCAGTGGTGGATTGGCAGGCCGGGGAGATTGTGGAGTGGAGTGAACATTGTAAGGACAACTGCTTGAGTAGTAGGTGCTCAACACTCTCTGTAACATCTCTACCTGCCTTTCTGTCAGACTTTATGGATGTATTCTCTGAGAAGGGTTGTCAGGGGTTACCACCTCATCGTCCATATGATTGCCCGATTAATCTATTACCTGGGGCAAAACTACCTAAAACCCGGTTATACAATCTTTCCGGCCCGGAGAGGAAGGCTATGCAAGATTATATTTCGGAGAGTTTGGCTAAGGGACACATCAGACCCTCTTCTTCACCCATGGCTGCAGGGTTCTTTTTCGTTAAAAAGAAAGATGGGGGCCTGCGTCCTTGCCTGGATTTCCGGGAAATAATATCCTCTTCCTCTCATTCCCGACCTCTTTAATCAGGTTGCTGGTGCTAAATGGTTCTCCAAAATGGATCTCAGAGGAGCCTATAACCTGGTTTGCATCAAAGAGGGGGATGAGTCGAAGACGGCTTTTAACACTCCGGAAGGGCATTATGAAATTCTGGTCATGCCATTTGGTCTTACTAATGCGCCTGCGGTGTTCCAACATTTTGTCAACGATATTTTTAGTCACCTTATCGGGAGATTTGTTGTGATATATCTTGACGACATCCTGGTCTATTCTCCGGATCTGGATACACATAAGATCCATGTGAGACAAGTGCTGCAGATATTAAGGGCCAACAAATTGTTTGCTAAATTAGAGAAATGTGTATTCGCCATGAAAGAACTGCCATTTCTGGGGTATGTGTTGTCAGATTCAGGTTTCCAAATGGATCCAGAGAAAGTCCGGGCAATTATGGACTGGGATCTGCCTGAGAACCTGAAGGCATTGCAACGCTTCCTGGGGTTTGCCAATTTTTATAGAAAGTTTATAAAAAACTATTCCTTGGTTGTCAAACCACTGACGGACATGACCCCAAAGGGATCCGATTTTTCCAAATGGTCACATGCAGCCAAAACTGCCTTTACATCTCTGAAGGAGAGATTCACCTCGGCCCCTATTCTCGTACAGCCAGATGTCTCGCTTCCTTTTATTGTAGAGGTTGACGCATCAGAGGTGGGGGTGGGAGCGGTACTATCTCAGGGCCCGTCCCCTGGTGAATGGCATCCGTGTGCTTTCTTTTCGAAGAAATTGTCTACTGCAGAAAGGAACTATGATATTGGCAACAGGGAACTTTTGGCTATTAAGTTGGCCTTAGAGGAGTGGCGTCATTTTTTGGAGGGGGCGGTTCATCCCGTCACGGTGATTACTGATCACAAAAACTTATTATATCTGGAGTCTGCTAAACGTCTCACCCCTAGACAGGATCGGTGGTCGTTATTTTTTACTAGGTTTAATTTTGCCCGGGGGCAAAAAATACTAAGGCGGATGCATTGTCTCGAAGTTTTCCTGGAGGGGGTGATGTTGATGTACCAGAGCCTATTTTGCAAAAGGGGGTGGTGGTCTTTGCATTACACTCAGGTTTAGAGGGGAGGATGTTGGAAGCTCAGGGGGACGCCCCGGCCTCCTGCCCCTCGGGTAAACTGTTTGTGCCAGAAAATTTACTCCTGGAGATACTAAAAGAACACCATAACTCCACACTGGCAGGACACCCAGGTAGTAAGGCAACCTCTGAATTAGTGTCTCGTCGGTTCTGGTGGCCTAAGTGGCGCCAGGAGGTGTTGAATTTTGTGTCTGCATGTGCCTACCTGTGCTCGTTCTAAGGTGGATCATACTCGTCCGGCAGGGCGTCTTTTACCTCTGGCCATCCCCAACAGGCCTTGGACGCACCTATCAATGGATTTCATTACGGATCTACCAGTATCAGCAGGGAAGACTGTTATTCTTGTAGTTGTTGACAGATTCAGTAAAATGGTGCACTTTATTGCTCTTACCGCATTGCCTAATGCTAACACACTGGCTCAGGTTTTTATTGACCACATCGTGAAGCTTCACGGGGTCCCTTCCGATATTGTTTCGGATCGTGGTACCCAATTTGTTTCTAAATTTTGGAAAGCTTTTTGTTCTCGTTTAGGGGTTCATCTGTCGTTTTCTTCATCTTTCCATCCACAGTCCAACGGTCAGACTGAACGTACCAATCAAAACCTAGAGACGTATTTGAGATGCTTTGTTTCCGAAAATCAGGAGGAATGGTCATCTTATTTATCATTAGCCGAGTTTGCCATTAATAATCGTCGTCAAGAATACACCGATAAGTCACCATTTTTTGGTGCGTATGGTTTCCATCCTCAGTTATGTACGTTTAGTGAGGGGGGCCGTCTGGGATTCCCGAGGAGGAACGATTTGCGTCTTCACTTTCATCAGTGTGGCAGAGTGTGCAAGAAAGTTTGAAGAGAATTGGTGGTAGATACAAACGTGTGGCTGATAAGAAGCGCTCTAAAGGTCCGGACCTTGGGGTGAATGACTTGATGTGGTTGTCTACCAGAAATATCAAGTTAAAGGTTCCCTCGTGGAAATTAGGTCCGAGATTTATTGGTCCTTATAGGGTAATTAAGATCATTAACCCGGTGGCTTTTCGTCTGGAGCTACCTCAGACTCTAAGGATCCATAATGTCTTCCACAGATCTCTGCTTAAGAGATATGTAGAACCTCCTCAACCATTGCCACTACCGCCTCCACCGGTGGTTGTTGATGGCAGTCTTGAGTTTCAGGTAGAAAAGATTGTTGATTCACGATATGTTCGCCGCTCTCTTCAGTACCTGGTGCACTGGAGAGGTTATGGTTCCGAAGAGAGAATGTGGGTGCCAGCATCAGAGATAAAGGCGGACAGACTCATTCGGGCTTTTCATAGGTCCCATCCGGCGAGGCCTGGTCTTGAGGGTCCGGTGGCCCCTCGTAGAAAGGGGGGTACTGTCACGACTGTGACTGATCCAGACAGGTCTGGGAGGAGAAGGTCGCAGCGACTTGCTACTCGCGATAGCTTGTGAGTTTGCTCCGTGGTTCAGGGTATGTCATCCGGGTTTCGCCTTGTGAACCTTTTTGTCCTGACTGGGAGTTTGTAGGCATCCTTCTCAGGTGAGTCCTGTCTGCCACTCCCAGCTACTATATTAGTTTCAGTTTCACTTGCAGTCATTGCCAGATATAGTCCTTACTTCCAGTGCTATTCTGACCTTTGAAGGAGATCGTTTGACGGTATTGCTGTGGAGCTCTTGTCTGGCGTGGACTGTCGTTATTGGGATTATCTCTGCTCATGACTGGATAAGTCTATCTCTGCTGGAGATTGTTTGTTTGTTGCTGTCTTCCCCTGTTGTTCTCCTAGACATGAGTGATGGTGACTAGTGCTCCCATCTGCCTTTCCCCAGTCTAGTCTTCTTAGGGTGACTGAGGGTTTAGGCATCCTGCTCGCCATACGGGTTCACACCCCGTCTAGGGTATCAGGGCAGACAGGTGCCAGCTTATTGTTAGTCCGGGGTGGCCGTTCTATTTCCCATCCTTAGATAAGGGTCCCCCTTCCCCTCCATCTGGTGCGACACAACTGCTGCTGGGATAGCGGTTGTGACAGCAGTAAACCAGAACAGGGGGCACAGCGGGCGAATGGAGTGGCGTATGAGAAACATAGTAAGCTCTATAATATACCTTCAGTATGCCCTACACAGCCAGCTAGTTATATGATAAAGTGCATTGTATCATCCTACTTCTTTATTAAATACTGTGGTAGTTTTATTCCGGCCGCCTCTCCGCATGTTTTTCGTGCTGCCGGTAGACAATGAGTCCTGGAACGCGTGCACTAGCAGCAGCACAGATCCAGCAGGCTGTTCACCCGCCATAACAGCCTGCCGGAACTCCTTGCCGCTAGTGTGAAAGTAGCCTTGATCTATACTCAAGTATTGTTCTTTGTTTGTTTGTCTATTTTCAGGCTCAGTTCAATCTACCTCGCATGGCATTTTTTCAATACCTCCAACTCCAGCATGCATTGCATGCCCAATTTTCAGGCACACAGGTAACTATCACCCACTACCCTCTCATTGGAGTCTTTTGGTCCAAAGGCCCATGGGGGCACATCTCTGCTTTATACACCCAACCTATTAGTAGCCAAATAACCTCTACCCAGCTAGTAGCTGAAGTAAAGTGGAAGACCTTGATTCTTATTCTTACTGTTGATGATTTCTCTGAACTATTAGAGTCACATCTTTTCGTAACTCTTGCCATTAATAATAAATGTATTCAACTATGTATTATTCATCAGAGCTATTTGACACCCACATGCTTTTTTCGAATCGGCAGGTTATTGCATACTACAGGGTGGCCCAAAAGTATGGGGACACCTGAATGAATGGAAAATGGTGGTTTGCAATGCCATCCTGCATGTGGTATGTTGTCAAGCAGAAGGGAGCAAATCTGTGAAGAGTGGTGTCCAACACAGCAGCCATTTTAAAAGCTGCCATATTGGAACCAAGTCGATATTTTCGAATGGAAAGGATTGCATGTGACATATCTATCTGATAGAGAATTTGATGAGGACTCCAAATCTTAAATGTGAGGTACCTTTATTTTTTCCAAAGTTATTAACATTTTTTCTATGATATGGAACACAACGGGGGGCACAGATAAGAGGCAGTATACATAAAGGAGGCACAGACAACAGGCAGTAAATATGAAGGTGGCGCAGACAAGAGGCACTATATGTAAAGGGCACAGACAAGAGGCACCAAATATAAAAGGAGCACAGAGACAATATATAAAGGGAGCAGTGAGTGTAGCACTTTATTTTCAAGGGGCATAGTATGTGATATGATTGCATTTAGGAGCACAGTGTATGTTGCTATTATATTCAGGGCACTAAAAGGAGTTTTTGTTAGTATATATATATGTAAGGATACGGTGGTTTGCGTTCCAGCCTGGATCATGCCCTGTGTAACCATGACAATGATCGCTGTTTACCTCCCAGGCTGGAAGCAGTGGCCGCTGGGCCGTCTAAGGTGGCTCCGCCCACCCACACTTGGTCAATAAATAGGAGCCAGGTGCTGCACAGGGGGTTCCACTAATGGAGTGCGCACCCTGCCTGCTCCATTCACCACGAGGACTCAAGATCCTAACTACCTGCAACTCTGAACCTCCAGGAGAAACCCTCACCTACCTTACCCGGCTCCACCACTGCAGGATCCCTGCATGACTTCCAACAGCAAGTATCAAGCCTGTCATTTTGTTTCACTGACATTGCTCACTGAAAGGAAGGGACTCGCGCTGGTGGTTATTAGTACTGCAGGCCTGGGATTCCTGAACGTTGCCAAGAGCTGTTATTCACATGAACTTTAATCTGAACTCTCATTCCTAAAACAAACTTTCCTCACTATTAGTTTTACACTCTATCTTTAGTACGCGGTACATGATTTTGTTAACCCCATACTCTCCGCTTAAGACTGAGAGAGCCGCCTGGGGTACACACTGAGCAGCCGCAAAGACACCACAAACACTCAATCAGTGTGACAAAAGTGGATGTCAAAGGACACCGCAGTTGAGATCCTAACTGATCAATTTGGTGCGTTACATATTAGTGGAACCCCATGGATCCAGCGGAGCTCGCGCGGCATATGGTCGCCCTCACTGAGAGGGTGGAAACCCTTAACGTGACCGTACAGAATCTCCAATTGGAAAATCAGGCGTTGCGAGATCTCGTCACGTCGCGCATAGGACACCCTCACGATGGACCGGAACCCAAGGTCAGTCCACCTGAACTTTTCTCAGGAGACCGGAAGCAGTTCCGCAAATTCCTGAATGCGTGCAAACTGATGTTTCAGTTACGCCCCGGACCTATCCTACCGATAGAACCAAAGTACTCACCATGATCTCGTACCTCAGGGGAGCCCAGAGCATGGGCTAACACCTATTTAGAAAAGGAAGACCCGGTCTTGAATTCCTTTCCGCAATTTCTTGAAACAATGGCCCTCCTTTACGAGGACCACAACAAGCAGCTGACTGCAGAGACCGCCATTCGCACCCTAAAGCAAGGGAGACGACCCGTAGAGGACTTTATTGCGGAATACACTCGTTGGGCCCGTGAGACGGAATGGAATGATCTCACTCTTAGAAATCAGTTCCGTCTCGGTCTATCTGAGGCCCTGAAAGATGAGTTAGCCCGCGGAGAGCTGCCACATACACTCGACGCCTTGATGCAGAAGGTCACCACCATTGACAGACGCTTAAGGGAACGCAGGGCTGAGAGAGTCTCAGGGTTTACACCCACCCCGAGACAGACCAGCCCAGATCCTGTAGCAGAGATGATGGAGATTGGGGCAATTCGTGGTCCTCTGACTGAGAGAGAGAAGACCCGGAGACGGAACCTCAACCTCTGCTTATACTGTGCGTCGGCTGACCATTCGGTTGATGGATGTCCTGCCATAAGAAAGAAACATGAAGGTAAAATGATGACGTTCTGTAACTTAGGCAGAAAAAATAACAACACAAGTGGTTACATTTATACGTCTCTTACCTTACAGTGGGACCAAAACCGAACTATCGTTGATGCAATGGTGGACACGGGAGCTTCGGGAATTTTATCGATAAGCATCTAGTAGAGAGAAATAAAATTCCCCATACAAGGAAAAATGTATCGATATCCGTGAGTTTTATTGATGTTACAACCTCTAGACCTATCCATAGCCAGACTCAACCCCTTTTGGTGACAAGCGAAAATAGCCACACAGAATTTTTATCCTTTGATGTCATACACTCCCCTTCGTTCCCCATCATTTTAGGCTTGCCATGGCTCGGTTACATCAACCAGTTCTCCTATGGGAACAGGGGAGAATTGGGTTTACCTCACGTTATTGCAGGGAGACCTGCTTCCCTATTAAAACGCTCATGCATGTAGGGGTGAACCAGGTCCCTACCCAATACTCAGAGTTCTCAGAGGTATTTAGTGCAAAGATGGTGGAATCCCTACCGCCCCATAGACCCTACGATTGCCCCATAGACCTACTGCCGGGCAGTGAAATACCCACAGGAAGAATCTACCCATTGGCACAACCAGAACTTGACCACCTCAAACAGTATCTCGAAGAGAACTTAAGGAAGGGATTCATTCGGCCTTCAACCTCCCCTGCAGCCGCGGGTATGTTCTTCGTAAGGAACAAAGACTTGAGCCTCAGACCCATCATTGATTACAGAGCATTAAATAAAATAACAATCAAAAACCGGTACCCCCTGCCGCTAATATCCGAGCTTATTGAAAGACTTCAAACATCAACTATCTACACTAAACTGGACTTGAGAGGCGCATACAACTTGATTAGGATTAGAACCGGGGATGAATGGAAAACTGCTTTCCGCACCCGGTGCGGACTCTTTGAGTACATGGTAATGCCTTTCGGCTTGTGCAATGCCCCTGCCACATTCCAAAACTTTATCAACGACATATTTAGGGATCTACTAGATGTATGTGTTGTCATCTATCTAGATGACATATTGGTCTACTCCGATAACCTACAAGATCACAGGAAACACGTCCGTTGGGTACTTGCGCGATTAAGCGTCCATCACTTATATGTCAAACCAGAAAAGTGTATATTCGAGACTACTACCCTTCCGTTCCTTGGTTATATAATCTCACCCAAGGGAATTCAGATGGATCAGTCAAAGATCACTTGCATACAAAACTGGCCGACTCCGGACTCCAGGAAAGCCCTCCAGCGTTTCATAGGGTTCTCGAACTTCTACAGGAAATTCATCAAAGACTTCTCCGCTACCATCAAACCCCTAACCAGATTAACTAGTGTCAACACGAAATTTGTTTGGTCCATGGAGGCCCAATCCGCTTTTGAGTTACTTAAAGACAAATTCACTTCAGCACCAATTCTGACCATTCCGAATCCAAACTATCACTTTGTGCTGGAAGTAGATGCATCACAGGCAGCCATAGGAGCTGTTCTGTCCCAGCGGAGCTCCTTCTCATCCCCATTACATCCTGTCGGGTTCTACTCCCAGACTCTAAACACCGCTGAAATCAACTACCCCATAGGGGAAAAGGAACTTCTTGCCATAAAATGTTCCCTAGAGAACTGGAGGCACCTACTTGAAGGTTCAACACACCCCATCACAATATACACGGATCACCGTAATTTACAATACCTGAAAACCAGTAAAACACTGTCAGCACGTCAGGTACGGTGGAGTTTTTTTTGACAGATTCGACTTTCAAATTACTTACCGACCAGGCTCAAAAATGGGAAGGCTGACGCCTTATCACGTCTGGCTGAATGCCGCGCCGCAGTCACAGCCCCCACATGCATTATACCACTTAACAAAATTATCTTCGCCACCATCGAATTGGAAACCCAGCTTAAGGATGCTCTGAAAATTGACTGTGCTAACATCCCCGGGACTTCTGAAAGACCAACGGGGTTTCCTCTACAAAAACAACCTACTGTACATACCAACTCCTCTCACCACCCAGGTAATCAAACTCTGCCATGACTCACCCCTCGCGGGACACCCTGGCATTGCCAAAACCATAAACCTGATACGCAGGAACTTCTGGTGGCCAAAAATGACCAAAGAAATTAAGCAATATGTTTCCACGTGCGAGACATGTGCCTCATGCAAAAGTGATAGAAATCGACCATATGGCCTTCTTATGAGTCTTCCTATCCCCAACAGACCCTGGGAATGGGTTTCAATGGACTTCATTGTAGAACTCCCCCGCTCCAGAGGAAACAACACCATCATGGTTGTAGTAGACCTACTAACTAAGATGGCACACTTCATCGCCCTCAAAAATTACCTTCCTCCAGTGAAACTGCCGAGGCCTTTCTGTCCAATGTCATAAAACTACATGGAATCCCTAGCCAAGTTATATCAGACAGGGGTTCACAATTTGTATCCAAATTTTGGAGAGCACTTTGTCTTAGACTCCAAATCGACCATAGAATGTCTACCGCCTACCACCCCCAAACTAACGGGCAGACGGAAAGGGTGAACCAATGTCTGGAACAATTTCTCAGATGTCACTGCTCATTCCTTCAAGATGACTGGGAAAGCCTACTCCCTCTTGCCGAATTACGCTACAACAATTCTGTGAATTCCTCCACTTTACATAGTCCATTCTTTGCTAATTATGGATTCCACCCTAGGTCTCTCCCTGAAATCAACCTTCCTACAAACGTTCCTGCCACAGATGATTTTGTAACTACCTTGCAAACAACCCTCAGGATGCTGAAAGACAACCTCCAACGGGCAAAGGAAAGGCAGAAGATCTACTACGACCGTCACAGAAGAGAAAATCCTCCTTATCAGGTTGGAGACTCGGTATGGCTGTCAACGAGAAACCTTCGGTTGGGGGTACCTGCTAAGAAACTGGGTAGGCAATTTTGGGTCCTTTTCTGATAGAAAGAATTATCAACCCCAACACGGTGAGACTTACCCTTCCTCCTCGACTACAGGTACATCCCACATTCCATGTATCGTTGCTAAAACCGTTTAGACCTAGCCCGTTCCCCTCACGGGTTCCTCAACCCTCCCCCGATAGATGTCCGAGGTGAGGAGGAATTTGAGGTTGAGCAGCTTCTGACTCCAGAAGAAGACGGGGAGGATCCAGTACCTCGTTAGATGGAAGGGTTACGGGTCTCAGGATGACTCTTGGGAAGATGTGCGAGACGTCCATGCACCCAGACTCCAAAGGTTGTTTCACAGGAGATTTCCCGACCGACCCTCCCCTACTGGGGTACCCCGAGAGGGTCCCCTTAAGGGGGTACTGTAAGGATACGGTGGTTTGCGCTCCAGCCTGGATCATGCCCTGTGTAACCATGACAACGATCGCTGTTTACCTCCCAGGCTGGAAGCAGTGGCCGCTGGGCCGTCTAAGGTGGCTCCGCCCACCCACACTTGGTCAATAAATAGGAGCCAGGTGCTGCACAGGGGTTCCACTAATGGAGTGCGCACCCTGCCTGGTCCGTTCACCACGAGGACTCAAGATCCTAACTACCTGCAACTCTGAACCTCCAGGAGAAACCCTCACCTACCTTACCCGGCTCCACCACTGCAGGATCCCTGCATGACTTCCAACAGCAAGTATCAAGCCTGTCATTTTGTTTCACTGACATTGCTCACTGAAAGGAAGGGACTCGCGCTGGTGGTTATTAGTACTGCAGGCCTGGGATTCCTGAACGTTGCCAAGAGCTGTTATTCACATGAACTTTAATCTGAACTCTCATTCCTAAAACAAACTTTCCTCACTATTAGTTTTACACTCTATCTTTAGTACGCGGTACATGATTTTGTTAACCCCATACTCTCTGCTTAAGACTGAGAGAGCCGCCTGGGGTACACACTGAGCAGCCGCAAAAGACACCACCAACACTCAATCAGTGTGACAAAAGTGGATGTCAAAGGACACCGCAGTTGAGATCCTAACTGATCAATTTGGTGCGTTACAATATAGGGTGCAGATGTGTTGGTAAAGCAAGAAGCTGAAGACATCTTCTTGGCAAAATCTATAGGGACGAGTTATGGCTGGGAGAAGTCATCATGGGGGTCAGAACCAGATGGAAAAGAACTCTGGAGAAGACATCACCTGTAAGTCACTAATTGCAAATGTTTATTCTGCGGCTGATTGTGTATTATGAGTGTTGTAGTCCCTGAATGATCTACAGTTGATGATGGGTGGTAGCATTCTTTTTTTGAGACAACTCCTAGCATACCTTTACCACTATTCAGCCGATCCTGGGAGCTGTAGTTTCACACTGTACCAGCTCATATGGCAACCGCTAACTTGGCTATTAAATTAGTATCTGTATTGAACTCTTTTAAGCTTGTGATCAGGTTTCAGCAAATCAACCTTCGGATCAGAGATCTGAATTCGATTTGTTTAAATACTTCGATTTTAATGCTAGTTCCGTACAGCATCAAAATGTATTGGCTCTATGGAGCCAAACTTTGTTTTGTCCGAAGTCGCCCGAGACTTTGGTGACTTCCCACTGTGTTCATATCTGTGTATTGAAAAACAATTTAAAATAACAATCTGAACTGGGCGTTGGTACTGGCTGGTACCTTGGTACCAAAGCCCAGTTTGTATTGCTATTTTAAATAGTTTTTCAATACGCACACATGAATACAGTAGGAAGTCACCAAAGTTTTAGACGACTTCACGCTAAACGAACTTTAGCCCCACTGAGCCAATACATTTTAATGCTGTAAGGCATTCAAATCGAAGTACACAGCATTAAAATCTAAGTATTTGAACCAATCGAGTTCGGATCTATGATCCAAAGGCCAATTCACTCAAGCCTAATTGCGATGTATATATATGTGTATATATACTGTATGTGTGTGTGTATATATATATATATATATATATATATATACAGTTGTGTTCAAAATTATTCAACCCCCAATGCTGTAAAGGGTTTTAGGGAATTTGGTGTACATTTGTAATTGTGTTCAGAATGAAATCTTACAAGGACTTTATAAAGAACCAAATGCAATTAAAATGACATCAATTGTTTTTGTAATATAGTATTAAATTTTTTTTTGTGATTTCTTCATTGACACAATTATTCAACCCCGGCCGGTGGCACTAGCTCCACATACAAAGAACGCTGTACTAAGTTTAAAGCCTGACCGGAACCCCGCAATTACTACATCGCAAGAGGCGGCATCTAAAGTGTCCCAAAGCAGCGAGGACATAAGGTAGGCACTGCACTTTAACTACTGCACAGTTAGTCAGTGTCAGCACGAAAAGAGCAAGGTCCTTATAAGCGCAATATCTGCATTTATATTTACTGAATTAACTACATTCTATATGTACACGGACATATAGTGATATTGCAGCTGAGAGATAGCCTTCAGCGCCGGTGATAAGTTTTACTACTTAAAGAAAGCAGTTGCAGCGTGCAAGCCTATGAATGTGACTGAACTGGAGGCTTTTGCCCATGAAGAATGGGCGAAGATACCCGTAGATCGCTGCAAGACACTTGTGTCAAGCTATGCTTCACATTTAAAAGCTGTTATAACTGGAAAAGGATGTTGTACTAAGTATTAAGATTGAATGTCACTTGGGGGTTGAATAAAACTGATAATGATGTGAGCACAGAAAATACATTTGTGGTTATTTCATTATAAATGTTATGTTATATTTGTCTGACTTACAAGTGCCTCTTTGATTTAATTGTAAACAAGATGACTGAAATGATCAAAATCAATGTCAAACTGGCCAAAACACTCAAGTTCAGTGGGGGTTAAATAATTTTGAACACAACTGTATATACAGTGGGATGCGAAAGTTTGGGCAACCTTGTTAATCTTCATGATTTTCCTGTATAATCGTTGGTTGTTAAGATAAAAATGTCAGTTAAATATATCATATAGGAGACACACACAGTGTTATTTGAGAAATGAAATGAAGTTTATTGGATTTGCAGAAAGTGTGCTATAATTGTTTAAACAAAATTAGGCAGGTGCATAAATTTGGGCACCACAAAAAGAAATTAAATCAATATTTAGCAGATCCTCCTTTTGCAGAAATGACAGCCTCTAAACGCTTCCTGTAGGTTCCAATGAGAGTCTGGATTCTGGCTGAAGGTATTTTGGACCATTCCTCTTTACAAAACATCTTAAGTTCATTCAGGTTTGACGGCTTTGATGGCATGGACAGCTCTCTTTAAGTCACACCACAGATTTTCAATTATATTCAGGTCTGATAACTGAGATGGCCATTCCAGAACATTGTACTTGTTCCTCTGCATAAATGCCTTAGTGGATTTTGAGCAGTGTTTAGGGTCGTTGTCTTGTTGAAAGATCCAGCCCCGCGCAGCTTCAGCTTTGTCACTGATTCCTGGACATTGCTCTCCAGAATCTGCTGATACTGAGTGGAATCCATGCATCCCTCAACTTTGACAAGATTCCCAGTCCCTGCACTGGCCACACAACCCCACAGCATGATGGAACCACTACCAAATTTTACTGTAAGTAGCAGGTGTTTTTCTTGGAAGGCTGTGTTCTTTTTTCTCCATGCATAACGCCCCTTGTTATGCCCAAATAACTCCATTTTAGTTTTATCAGTCCACAGGACCTTATTCCAAAATGAAGCTGTCTTGTCCAAATGTGCTTTAGCCCACCTCAAGCAGCACTTTTTATGCATCACTCTTGCATACAGCATCTCCTTGTGTAAAGTGTGCCGAATGGTTGAACGATGCACAGTGACTCCATCTGCAGCAAGATGATGTTGTAGGTCTTTGGTGCTCGTCTGTGGGTTGACTCTGACTATTCTCACCATTTGTCGCTTCTGTCTATCCGAGATTTTTCTTGGTCTTCCACTTCGAGCCTTAACTTGAACTGAGCCTGTGGTCTTCCATTTCCTCAATATGTTCCTAACTGTGGAAACAGACAGCTGAAATCTCTGAGACAGCTTTCTGTATCCTTCCCCTAAACCATGATGATGAACAATCTTTGTATTCAGGTCATTTGAGAGTTGTTTTGAGACCCCCATGTTGCTACTCTTCAAAGAAAGTTAAAAGAGGAGGGAAACTTACAATTGACCCCCTTAAATACTTTTTCTCATAATTGGATTCACCTGTGTATGTAGGTCAGGGGTCACTGAGCTTACCAAGCCAATTTCCATTCCAATAATTAGTTCTAAAGGTTTTGGAATCAATAAAATGACAACAGTGCCCAAATCTATGCACCTGCCTAATTTTGTTTAAACAATTATAGCACACTTTCTGTATATCCAATAAACTTAATTTCACTTCTCAAATATCACTGTGTGTGTCTCCTATACAATATATAATAAACTGACATTTTTTATCGTAACAATCAACGATTTGTACAGGAAAATCATGACGATTAACAAGGTTGCCCAAACTTTCGCATCCCACTGTATATATATATATATATATATATATATATATTAAAAACGAACAGCACTCCTGGGATCCACAAAAAGGTTTTTCTTTTATTTACCCATGTGATGCAATGTTTCGGCTCTGAACTATGGGTGAATAAAAGAAAAACCTTTTTGTGGATTCCAGGAGTGCTGTTCGTTTTTCCATATTTATACTAAGGGGTAAGCAGCCCATTCCCCGGTGAACGTGCACCCAACCTTCCCAATAATTTTTTGTCAGTGCCGCCATTCTTCTATACTATATATATATATATATATATAGATAGATATATATAGTATATATACTATATGTACTATGTTTGGTTCTTGGGCTGTATTTATGTGCTAAGATTAATTCCGGCATTGTAGTCATGGTATGATTTTGGTTCTGGAGTCTGTTTATCTCTGCTTGATTTAGATATGTGCAGAATTTGGCGCTTCCATTATTTTCACTATTCTGCTCCTATAATGGAACACAAACACCGGAATGTAATAACGTTCTTGTGAACTGAACCTAACACTAAAACCTGTATTTAGGGGATGTAAAAATAATGCTGTTAACACTGTACATCTTTTCCTTATCTGAGTGCATTGTGAATTTGCTGTCCACACATATGATGCACATACTGTATACTGTAGGACTATAATTAAGTTCCTTGATAAAAGGGGAGACCTCTCAAACTCCAAGCGGAATTGCCAAATCCCCTGCACAGCACATTGAGGGCACATTATAAACGCAATCAGGGCAGACACGGAAGGGGATGGAGTCTCACAAACAGGGACATGTCCATAACAGAAAACGAAATTTCGCCTGGTACCTTCCTACCCCCCTTGAGCCAGCTTGTTCATGTTGAAAAGTATGGCGCAGATAGTGCACTGAAAATTTCTCATGGCTTTTTTTTAGCTTAGGGGCCCCAATGAGTGGACTGCTCCATTCTCCTGAAACCCTTAATCTGGCCCTGGTCCTGTAATGTGAACACCCATTCTATTAGCATGGGCCGAAACTTCTGGCACATGCTGAACATGGTTTTTATCACCATGGCTTATGTACTCCATTCAGTGGGGCCTAATTACAATAAGATATATTTTTTGTTTAAGCGGAGTGAGGAGTACAAAAATCTTTTTCTGTTTTTCTATATAGAGTTAGACCAGTAATGGTTTCTCACACTGTTACTACTGAGGCCATTCATGGCAAGATTAAAAATAATACTCAATTCAGATAAAACCTACCAAAAAAGCCTGTGCTAAATCAACAGCTGGTGGCACCTCATGAGATCATAAGGACCAGAACATGTACACATTTCCATCATAGCTCCATTTTAAATTGTATGCTTTGTGTAATAAATTACTTTACGATAAATACCTCCCACACAGTGTCCTATGTTTTCTTAACAGTTCTTGCGTGCTAGAAAACCAGTGTCACACTAGGAAATCCCAGATGTATAGTTATCTAAGAGCTCTGAACTGACCTGCGGTAACTCTATTCCCTGCAGCAGATTTAATGTATGTGATATTTACTTTCTTGATGTAAAGATATTGTAGAAGAATAAAGCATGTACGTATAGTATTTTTTAATCGGATTCAGTCAGGGGCTGATTGGGAACCTAAAGTGGCCCTGTAAAAAAATACCTAAAAGTGGCCCCATATTGTAGGAGGGTCTAAATTGACAGGAGGCAGGGCAACAAAAGTAGGGGTCAGCGATACCATAGCGCAAAATACCACATACCACAGTGCCGCACAATATTTTGCTCCAAAAGCTTACCCTTTGAGTTGGCCATCAATAAAGACAATTTTCTCTTGTCCTCTTCCAGTTGTCTCTGATTAAGATATGGTGCAGGGTGCTTAGAAGGTAAGATGCAGTACACAGTTAAATTCAGGAGGGCATGTCGCTGGCTGGGTACATGAGTACCTGATTCTCACAGTTAATCACCACTGATAGCTTATTATGGACCCATCCAGCTGCAGAGACAGTGGCTTGGATGACCCCTGGGCAATGGCCATTGTATGGTGCAAGAATCAGTAACCAGACCAGATGTAGCAGAATAAATGTATCTCTTTACTGAAGTGCAAAATAGGAATTGTAGCACAGTATATTCTCACAATATACTGTACAAATCTCTTCTGGTTGGTCACTTCCTGCAGACTCTATAACTGGCAATATCACTTTTGCAGTCGTACCATAATTTTTAAAGATACAACTGGCTAAGTTATGTCCAAGTCTGAAGGGTGTCTTTAACAGTATTCTCCTCACTGCAGTAAAGTCTAAATAGTTTAGTCAGCAGGATACCTTTTTGATTACAATGCTCAGCCATGCCGATTTCTGAACCCTAATGTTTCAATCTTTCTGTAGATCATCCAGAGATCGGTGAGTCTCTGTAGCTTTAGTCTAGTCTTGTGAGAAATGGAGTACATGGAGTTGCTTCCTCACTCTTCCTCTATGAGCTAACTCCAGGCTAGAACTCTCTAGACTCAGTTGGGGGTGGATCCAGGATCTACACCCAAGCTTCCTTTAGGGGATGTACCACAACTTTTTCACTTCTATCCATAACCATACTGGGTATACTGGGCAAATGACATTAAATAAAAATGCAAACATTAAACAGCAAACAACTCAGCAAAACACCTGTTTATTTTTTTGTGTTAAAATGTTGGAATATTTTAGCATAATTCAGCATAGATCCACTCTGGAACACTTCCTCATCCATCATATTTCTCACCTTCCTAAAACTATTAATGACATATAAATGTTTGAATCCCATGGTGCACAATTAAGCTTGGTATTTGATATTTGGACGCAGAGGCAGTCACTTGTTGACACACAATAGATTGCTTCATGCACCATTTACTGATATATTTCAGTATGTTTGTGGCTGCAGATTCTCATGTGTCTGAAAATTTTACTTCTCTAATATTCTTCTAAACATAGAGCTTACTTCTTCAATATCCTTATAAGCATAGATGAATTGAAAAATCTTGCACCAGCAGTATATTAAGCCTACTGCTTTATGGCAATACTACACCATGGAGGTTAAAGGGGTTATCCAAGATCTATAATGCCCCCACATACGTCTGTGCCCCCAACATAGGTTGTACTTACCTCGCTCCCTGACACGCGCATAGCTTCTGATGCCAGCACAGACGCTGCTGCATTTGATAGCCACCCCTGCATTTCCCGCGATGCTAAGGAGGCTCGTTCCCGTCGCGGCCTGCTATTGGCTGCGCCCTATCCTGAATGCTTTCATCCTCATGACAAGGAGATGCAGCGACAGCAGAATCAGAAGCGACGCAGGTGCAGAGAGCGAGGTAAGTACAACGTCTGTGAGGTGCCCGGGCATTTGGGTGGTGTTTATAGGTCTTGGATAACCCCTTTAAAGAAAACTAAGGGTATATTCAAGAAGAGTGCAAACATTCTGCATCCATTGCAAGTAAACAATGTATTTTATACCCCATTTACATGTAGTGGAAAAAACCCAGAATAATGTCTGCAGATTTTTATTTTTTACATTTCCAGCATCCAGAATATTGCACTGATTCCACAAAGAATAGCTGTAAACTAGTCCAACTCCATTACAATGGGAATCATCTTGTGAGAATCCACTGGTACATTGTCACACCAGTGGCGGTGTCCTGGGCAGGCACAGGTGTCACTCTTCTCTCCATGTGTGTATTGGAACTAGTGCATAGTGACTTTCTTTCAGAACTAAAAGAGTTTATCCTTTTTTCTGGCTCCCTGTTTAGCAGTTGTCTAATGCCTTATTCACACAGTTAGTTTTCGGTCAGTAATTTCCATCAGTGAGTTGGACCCAAAACCAGGTCCATTTAATTCAAGGAATGCAGGTTCCACATGCATGCTGAGCCCACACTTTATTATAACTCTTTTGGTGCCACAATGGCATGTGGAACCTGCATTCTCTGAATTTAATGGAGGCCAGTAGGGCACCAGAGGACGTAGTATTTAATGTAGGTTCCTGTCCTAAAGAGATTGCCTTGTCGTTGGCGGACAGGCACAAATAATTTTGTACACAATATATTTGCTAAAAATCTCACGTTTATAATGTAGCATTAGCATTAGTACATTTTCTATAGTGAGTATGGCACTATTATATTTACTTTATTATTTGTGCTTGCTGAGTGCTGCTGCATTGTTTGTTTTTGCTATAGTGGGTCTACACCCATTGCATGTTACATCCATGGATATTTTATTCAATACACAGAAGAGCCCTGTGCACAAGGCCTATACAAAATTGCATGAAGCCTGTTTTGCTTCTATATAGGTATGGCCAGAAGGTGGAGAAGTCATCGTGATACAAGTGAAAACTGCACACCTATGTGAGCTGTTTGGAATTAGATCAATAAAAAAAGATTGGCAGTTGCTTGCTTATGATTAATGGGCACATGGTTCCCGCAAAATCACACGGTCATTAAAGATAAACATACCACTGCTTAAGGCCTCTTGCACATGACCGTATGGCTTTTTCAGTATTTTGCGGTCCGCAAAAAATGGACCCGCAAAAAAATACGGTCCGTGTGCATTCCGTTTTTTGCGAAATGGAACATCTGGCCCCTGATAGAACAGTACTATCCTTGTCTGTTATGCAGACAATAATAGGACATGTTCTATCTTTGAACAGAATGGAAAAATGGAAAATGCGAAAATGGAAGGCATACGGAGTACCTTCCGTTTTTTTTTGGCAGATCCATTGAAATGAATGGTTCCGTATACGGAACGCTAAAAAACTGAACGTAAATGGAAAAAAAAAAGTTTGTGTGCAAGAGGCCTAAATCAATTTTAATCATTTAGTACAGGGTACATTTAGTTGTACCCTTAGTACAGGGCCATACTCCCTCTGGGCAATGCAATACAGGCATTGCTGGGGGCCATGAGTATGGAGATGTTCTTCCCTGGGAGCTAGCACAGAACCATAACAAAGTCATGTGCTTGAGCCCAAATGTCCATTTGCATATCACAATCTTTAACTACCACAGACACATAGAGTCTCATTTATCAAAACTAACAGGAAAACAAGCTTAGTTGCCCATAGCAACTAATCAGCGCTCACCTTTTATTTCTTAAAGTGTCTGTCAAGATCCCCAGATGGAAATTTACCTCATTGTTATTCTAGATAGATAGGTAGATAGATAGATAGATAGATAGATAGATAGATAGATAGATAGATAGAATAGATGGAATATATAGATAGAAAGATAGATTTAAAAAAATGAAGAGTTCCACAGCACTTCTAAGTGAATTTGTGTGTTTATTTACACCAATGCAACGTTTCGGTCCTCTCAATGGAACCTTTCTCAAGCAATGCTCGGTTGAGAAAGGTTCCATTGAGAGGACCGAAACGTCGCATTGATGTAAATAAACACACAAATTCACTTGGAAGTTCCGTGGAACTCTTCATTTTTTGTATGCTGAATTGGGACGGAGGATTGACCCGACATCCGCAGGCACTCTATTTACTATTAGCGTGGTGCTGCTCAGTTTTTTATTTCATAGATAGATAGAAAGATATCTTCAAACACAAAATTGATCTAACAATGCAGTTCTTTAGGAAAATTAAAGCGATCATTTACATGTAATGTTTATATGTATTTTTCCAAGCCAACATATGTTTACTCTGGTTGTCTATCTGCTGGTATCTTATTTGTGACAACCACCCTACTCGGTATTGTTTTAGTAGGGAATCTTTTTTTAAAGAGCGGTACAATCATCTACCTAAAATGACAACCACAGAAAACAAAAGGTTGTAGTTCTGCAACACATTTACTTTAGGCCTGACATAGTTGACATTTGAGCATGTATTATTAGAGCCATTTACCGTGAGATGTCAGATAATTTAATGCAACAGAGCTTTTCTGGATTGGTAGTAAATTGAAGAAAAAATAAAGTAAAAAAAATATGTAAAAAATAGGGAAAAAAAGAAAAGTATTTATAGTAGGTATCGCTGCGTCCGTATCGACCAGCTCTATAAAGATATCACATGACCTAACCCCTCAAGTGTCACCCTACGTCACTAAAAGTGCAACACCAAGCGATCAAAAAGGCGTATGCCATACAAAATAGTACAAATCTAACTGTCACCTCATCCTGCAGAAAATGAGCCCCTACCTAAGACAATCACCCAAAAAATAAAAAACTATGGCTCTCAGACTATGGAGACACTAAAACATGATTTCTTTTGTTTCAAAAATGCTTTTATTGTGTTAAATGTATATATTTTTTTTAAAGTAGACATATTGGGTATCGCCGTGTGCGTAACAATCTGCTCTATAAAAAATATCACATGACCTAACCCCTCAGGTGAACACCGTACAAAAATAAATATAAAGTGTGTCAAAAAAGCAATTTTTTGTCACCTTACATCACAAAAAATATAATAGCAAGCGATCAAAAAGTCATATGAACCCCAAATTAGTGCCAATCAAACCGTCATCTCATCCCGCATGTTACCCTACCCTACCTAATGATACCCTACCTAAGACAATCGCCTAAAAAAGAAAAAAAAATATGGCTCTCAGACTATGGAGACACTAAAACATGATTTTTCTTGTTTCAAAAATGCTGTCATGGTGTAAAACTAAAATAAATAAAAAAAGGTATACATACTAGGTATCGCCGCATCCGAAAGAAACTGCTGTATAAAAATATCACATGACCTAACCCCTCAGGTAAACACCGTACAAAAATAAATATAAAGTGTGTCAAAAAAGCAATTTTTTGTCACCGTACATCACAAAAAGTGCTATACCAAGCGATCAGAAAGTCATATGGACCCCAAAATAGTATCAATCAAACCGTCATCTCATACCGAATAAAATGAGCCTATTTATAAGACAGTCGCCCAAAAATAAAAAAAACTATGGCTTTCAGAATATGGAGACGCAAAAAAATTTTTTTCCAAAAATGCTTTATTTAAACTGAAACAAACAAACAAAAACAGTATACATATTTGGTATTGTCGCGTCTGTAACAACCTGCTGTATAAAAATACCACATGATCTAACTATCCTGTCAAATGAACATTTAAAAAAATGTAAAAACGGTACCAAAACAGCTATTTTATGTTACCTTGCCTCACAAAAAGTGTAATATAGAGCAATCAAAAAGTATATGTACCCTAAAATAGTACCAACAATACTGCCACCTTATCCCATAGTTTCCAAAATGGGGTCACTTTTTTGGAGTTTCTACTCTAGGAGTGCATCAGGGGTCTTCAGATGTGACATGGCAGCTTAAAATTAACCCAGTAAAATCTGCACTCCAAAAACCATATGGCGCACCTTTTCTTCTGTGCCCTGCCATGTGCCCATATAGCAGTTTACGAACACAAATGGGGTGTTTCTACAGAATCAGAATAAATTGTTTTGTTTCGCTGTTAACCCTAGCTTTGTTACTGGAAAAAAATGGATTGAAATGGAAAATCTGCCAAAAAAATGAAATTCTGAAATTTCATTTACATTTTCCTTTAATTCTTGTGGAATACCTAAAGGGTTAAAAAAGTTTGTAAAATCAGTTTTGAATACATTCAGGGGTGTAGTTTCTAAAATGGGGTCATTTTTGGGTGGTTTCTATTATGTTATCCTCACAAAGTGTCTTCAGACCTGAACTGGTTCTTAAGAAGTGGGTTTTGGAAATTTTCTGAAAAATGTCAAGATTTGCTTTTAAACTTCTAAGCCTTGTAACGTCCCCCCCCCCTCCCCCAAAAAAAGGCATTCACAAAATGATCCAAACATAAAGTTGACATATGGGAAATGTAAAGTAATAACTATTATATGAGGAATCACTATCTGTTTTAAAGGCAGAGAAATTGAAATTTGGAAGGTTGCGAATTTTTTTAATTTTTTGGTAAATTTGGTATTTTTTATAAATAAAAATGAAATTTTTGGACTCAATTTTACCACTGTTATGAATTACAATATGTGACGAGAAAACAATCTCAGAATGGCCTGGAAAAGTTAAAGTGTTTTAAAGTTATTACCACACAAAGTGACACGTCAGATTTGCAAAAATCAGCCTGGGAGTTAAGGTGAAAAGTGGCAGGGTCCTGAAGGGGTTAAAATGGAGACAGTTGGCAAACACTGTGTCTGTAAACATAATGAAAGCATTAACATTTCTGGCAGCATTCAGAGAAATAGAAGACAATGCATAACAGACATTACTAACTCCTCCATTCCCACCTTGTTTATGCTCTACATTTGGCATATGTGGTGAAAAAACTCCCAATACGTATACCAAATGTACGCCAGGCCAGCCTACATTAGCTTACCATTTATTTTGTTGCATGCAGAGGTACATGCTGTATCTGCTTTTTTTTTTTCTTAACTCTCGGGTTCTATGGAGCCTTCTACTAGAGTTATACACAGGAAATCCTCCTAATAAAATACCATAGGAAGACATTACCAAGGCATAAACAAATCCCAATTTATTTCCGATTTCATGTCTATGCAGTTACCATACTGTATATTTACAGCAAGCTTGCAACCTAACATCTTTCTAACAGGTTAGTATAAGGCCTTATTCACACATACGTGGACCACGGTCTGTGAAAACCCGTCCTGCTGAATGCACGAGCGCACAGTGTCACTGGTTGCTATGACACCGTGCGCTTCGTGCAACACACCGCTGTACAGTAATACACTCATATTGCGTGCTCGTGGACTGAGCAGGACAGCAGGAGGTTTTTTTTTTAACTGTAGTTAACGTATGTGTGAATGAGGCATAAGACTGAATAATGTAATCACGACCTGTAAGTCTGTGATACTATCAGCATTTTGCTCAATCAACCCCACTCGTTGTATGTCATAGGTGCAGAAGCCAAAAACTAGATCCCTCTTTAATTTAATTATACAGTTCTGAAAAAGCCAAATTATATTTTAGAAAATACCTTTTGGAATCCTAATCCAACCTTTTGATGCTCTGCAACAGATTGTTTCCTTCATATAAGAAAAAGTAACCCAGGCAAAGAGCTAATAAGAATGAAACAAGTTGTCCTGGATAATATACAATGTTACCAAAGGCCCCCTGTACATGGTCCGATGGAGCAGACAGTTGTCGGAAGGAAGCATTCCATCCTGACAATTGCTTGCTTGTTAGTGGAGGAGACCACTACAGTTACATAACATACATTTAAGTTCAGAATGTTATTTATTTAGTTCTCTATTTGGCATTAATGGCAGCCAAGATAAATCCAGAGGGGTCCAGAGAGGGGTTCACCCAGCTTTGCAACTGTCCCTGCCTTTGTCCTTTTCTCAGTCTCAGATCTGCCCCCCCCCCACCTCCATCAGCCTCCTATCAGACCCCCCCAAGCCTACATCAGCCTCAGATCAGAATCATCAGACCCTCCCTAGCCTCAGATCAGCCTCCATCAGACCCCCCCCCCCTCAAATCAGACTCCCAGCCTCAGATCTTTCCACTAAACCACATCTCCATTAAGTCACACCCATTGCAAACTTGATACAACATTATGAACCAGAAATGTGTCAAATTTTGGTGCAATTTGTGTCAAATTCTGGGCACAGATACATTATCGAATGTGGGCCAATGTGTTTTCTTAGGTGGGAAAAGGTAAATGACTGCTGCCTGAGTATTTGCAGTTAAGCTATTATTGGCCTCCTTGAGAGCAAGCTACCAATTTAGTGCAAACTTCAAACTTGATACATTTTTGACAAAATCTCAAACTCTCCAAACGAACACGACAATGACTGAAATAATTATTTCTTATGACTACACAGTTCTGAAGATGTGAACAGAATTTTTTTTGGACTTTTTATTCTATTGCACATTTTTAGTAGTGCTTTCTATTTCTACCTGGAAATCATAATGTATAATTATTATTGTAATTTTTATTATTATAAAAGAGTTTTTATAGGAGTGCCATATTGATGACGATCAATTTACGATTGGTGGAGGAGTGACACCTGGCATGCCAACAGTCATCTGTTAGTGACAGCTGGAGTTTCCAAACCTAAGAAGCATAGGGAGCAGGGATACCACAACTCTGTATACTGTCTAGTGGCAATTCTCTGGTAATTTAGCTCAGCCTCCATTTTAGTAGCTAAAAACAGCCACTACACAATGTAAGAAGCTGTGGTGTTTTTACTCTGTACACTATGGACAGGTTATTAATTTGTTAGTCTCAGAAAACCCTTTTAACCCGTAGAGGACCTTCGCCATACATGTACGTCGCTGGTGGACGTGACTTAAGGACCAGCGCAGTAAATGTACTGCGAGCTGATCGGACGGGGTGTGTATTATGTAAAACTGAAACAAACAACCAAAAAAATCATATCTGGTATTGTCGCATCCGTCACAACCTACTCTATAAAAATAGCACATGATCTAACCTGTCAGATGAACACTGTGAAAAAATTAAAACAGTACCAAAAAAGCTATTTTTTGTTACCTTGCCTCACAAAAAAGTGTAATATAGAGCCATCAAAAATATATGTACCCTAAAATAGTACAAACAAAACTGCCTCCTTATCCCGCAATTTCCAAAATGGGGTCACTTTTTTGGAGTTTCTACTCTAGGAGTGCATCAGGGGGTCTTCAAATGTGACATGGCAACTTAAAATTATCCCAGTGAAATCTGCTCTCCAAAAACCATATGGCGCACCTTTTCTTCTGTGCCCTACCATGTGCCCATACAGAAGTTTACGAACACAAATAGGGTGTTTCTATATAATCAGAATAAATTGTTTTGTTTGGCTGTTAACCCTTGCTTTGTTACTGGAAAAAAATGGATTGAAATGGAAAATATGCCAAAAAACTGAAATTTTGTAAAGTTTGTAAAATCAGTTTTGAATACATTCAGGGGTGTAGTTTCTAAAATGGGGTCATTTTTGGGTGGTTTCTATTATGTTATCCTCACAAAGTGACTTCAGACCAGAACTGGTTCTTAAGAAGTGGGCTTTGGAAATTTTCTGAAAAATTTCAAGATTTGCTTCTAAACTTCTAAGCCTTCTAATGTCGTCGTCGTCCCCGTCCCCCCCCCCCTCCTCAAAAAAAGGCATTCACAAAATGATCCAAACATAAAGTGGACATATAGGAAATGTAAAGTTATAACTATTATATGAGGTATCACTCTCTGTTTTAAAGGCAGAGAAATTGAAATTTGGAAAGTTGCGAATTTTTAAATTTTTTTGGTAAATTTAATATTTTTTATAAATAAAAATGACATTTTTTTAAATTTTACCCTTGTCATGAAGTACAATATGTGACGAGAAAACAATCTCAGAATGGCCTGGATAAGTTAAAGTGTTTTAAAGTTATTACCACATAAAGTGACACGTCAGATTTGCAAAAATCGGCCTGGGATTTAAGGTGAAAAGTCGCAGGGTCCTGAAGGAGTTAAAATGGAGACAGTGGGCAAGGTTAAAATGGAGACAGTTGTCAAATACTGAGTCTGTAAACATAATGAAAGCATTAACATTTCTGGCAGCATTCAGAGAAATAGAAGACAATGCATAACAGACATTACTAAGGCCCCTTTCACATCTGTGTTTTTCCTTTCCGTCCTAGAGTTCCGTCCTCGGGGCTCTAGGACGGAAAGATACTGATCAGGATTATCCCAATGCATTCTGAATGGAGAGAAATCCGTTCAGGATGCATCAGGATGTCTTCAGTTCAGTACTGACACGTTTTTTGTCCGTAGCAAATTCCGCAGCATGCTGCGGATTTTCCTCCGGCCAAAAATCCTGAACACATGCCGCAAGAACGGATATGGAATTAATGGCCATTGAAAGGCATTAATCCGGATCAGACTTCAAGCTAAACGTTGTTTTGGCGCATTGCCGTATCCGACGTTTAGTTTTTAAGAACGGTAACCATGGCAGCCAGGACGCTCCTAAAGTCCCGGCTGCCATGGAAAAGCTGTGGGGAGCCGGGGGAGAAGCTACTTACCTTCTGTGCGGCGGCCAGGGTGCTCCTCAATGACGTAACCAGGTCCTTGCGTTGCATGGTTCACATAGCATAGCTATGTGATCCATGCAACACAGGGACCGGTGACATCATCGAGGAGCGCCCCGGCCACCGCACAGAAGGTAAGTACCTTCTCCCCCAGCTCCCCGCTTCTTTTCCATGGCAGCCGGGACTTTAGTAGCGTTCTGGCTGCCATGGTAACCTGAAAGCATATTGAAGACTGATCAGTCTTCAAATGCTTTCAGTTGTCTTGCATTTTGACGGATCCGGTGTGGGCATTTCCAGCGATGAAATTGCACGCCGGATCCTCACAACGTAAAGATGTAGAAGAGGCCTAAGTCCTCCATTCCCACCTTGTTTATGCTCTACATTTGGCATATGTGGTGAAAAAACTCCCAAATACGTATACCAAATGTACGCCAGGCCAGCCTACATTAGCTTACTTTTTATTTTGTTGCATGCAGAGGTACATGCTGTATGTGCTTTTTTTTTTTTTCCTTAACTCTGGGGTTCTATGGAGCCTTCTACTAGAGTTATACACAGGAAATCCTCCCTATGAAATACCATAGAAAGACAATACCAAGGCGTAAACAAATCCCAATTTATTTCCTATTTCATGTCTATGCAGTTACCATACTGTATATTTACAGCAAGCTTGCAACCTAACATCTTTCTAACAGGTTAGTATAAGGCCTTATTCACACATACGTGGACCACGGTCTGTGAAAAGCCGTCCTGCTGAGTGCACGAGCGCACAGCGTCATTGGTTGCTATGACACTGTCCCCTACGTGCCGCTACCGCTGTACAGTTATACACTCATTATGGGCGCTCGTGGACTCAGCAGGATGGCAGGCCGGGTTTTCACGGACCGTGGTCCACGTATGTGTGAATGAGGCATAAGACTGAAAAATGCAATCACGACCTTTAAGTCTGTGATGCTATCCGCATTTTGCTCAATCGACCCCACTCGTTGTATGTCATTGGTGCAGAAGCCAAAAACTAGATCCCTCTTTAATTTAATTATACAGTTCTGAAAAAGCCAAATTATATTTTAGAAAATACCTTTTGGAATCCTAATCCAACCTTTTGATGCACTGCAACAGATTGTTTTCTTCATATAAGAAAAAGTAACCCAGGCAAAGAACTAATAAGAATAAAAAAAGTTGTCCTGGATAATATACAATGTTACCAAAGGCCCCCTGTACATGGTCCGATGGAGCAGACAGTTGTCGGAAGGAAGCATTCCATCCTGACAATTGCTTGCTCGTTAGTGGAGGAGACCACTACATTTACATAACATACATTTAAGTTCAGAATGTTATTTATTTAGTTCTCTATTTGGCAGTAATGGCAGCCAAGATAAATCCAGAGGGGTCCAGAGAGGGGTTCACCCACCCTCCCTAGCCTCAGATCAGCCTCCATCAGACCCCCCCCCCCCCCCGCCTCAGATCAGACCCCCAGCCTCAGATCTTTCCACTAAACCACATGTCCATTAAGTCACACCCATGTCAAACTTGATACAACATTATGAACCAGAAATGTGTCACATTTTGGTGCAATTTGTGTCAAATTCTAGGCACAGATACATTAGTGAATATGGGCCAATGTGTTTTCTTAGGTGGGAAAAGGTAAATGACTGCTGTCTGAGTATTTGTAGTTAAAGAGGACCTTTCACCAACAAAAAAATATATATATATATATTATATTACCTTTTAGGGGACCTGCCCCTGAAGTCTACACCATATTTTTTTTTTAAATGACCCCCCGTTCGGCCGCCTTTGTTCCCGATATGTTCTGCGCCTCATATGCAAATGAGGCACAGAAAGTTATAGTAGGCGTCTCCTCGGATGTTCTGGTGGGCGTGCCTGGACGTTTCTCCTCTCCCCCTGGCTGCGAGCGCATCGCAGCGCTCGGCTCTTAGCCAGGGAGAAGGAGCTCAAGTTCTCGCGAGAACCGCGAGAACTTGAGCTTGCCGAGTCCCGGAACCCGCGCCATCTTGGATTCCCCAGCGCAGTTCTAATTTTCTTTCATCAGTCCACAGAACACTATCCCAAAACTTTTGTGGTTTGTCCACATGACTTTTGGCATACTGCAGTCGACTCTTCTTATTCTTTGGAGACAGCAAGGGGGTTGGCCTGGGAGTCCTGGCATGGAGGCCTTCATTACGCAGTGTGTGCCTTATTGTCTGAGCTGAAACTTCAGTACCCGCATCTGACAAATCTTTTTTCAGTTCCTCAGCAGTCACACGAGGACTTTTCTCCACTTTGCGCTTCAGGTAGCGCACAGCAGTCAAAGTCAGCATCTTCTTTCTGCCACGACCAGGTAGCGTTTCAACAGTGCCCTTTGCCTTGAATTTGCGAATGATGCTTCCTATGGTGTCTCTTGGTATGTTTAACATCTTTGCATTCTTATTATCGCCATTGCCCTTCCTGTGAAGAGAAATCACCTCTTCTCTTGTCTTCCTGGACCATTCTCTTGACTTCACCATGTTTGTAAACACACCAGTAAATGTCTAGAAGGAGCTGAGTATCACAGTCATTTTACATCTGCCTAATTGGTGCTTATTATGCTTGATTGCTGTTCCTTGACATCCACAGGGGTTTTCAATACCTGATCGAAAACACTTGAATGAACCTCTGTTCTTAAGAGTGGTAGTCTTTAAGGGGTTGAATAATTGTGTCAATGAAGAAATCACAAAAAAAAATGTAATACTGTATTACAAACTGTATAAAAACTAGAGTCTATACTGTGCTGGCAATGTTCAAAATCATGACTATCAGGGTGAGGAGATGTGCACTTTCTCCCACCCAGATACTATCACTCCGAGATTCACTTTACACCCCCAACTATGTTTGGCTGATTAACAGAGAAACAGTAGCCAATATTGAGTGTGTGTAGGCTGCTGCTATTAACTGCAGCTAACAGTTTTTTTTCTAAGTCTGTGCGCACCGATAGTTTGCGCATGACATGCGCTCTTCACAATTGGGTTCCCCTCTATGTTTTGAAGTCTTTGCGCAAGTGTTAAGGGCGCAGCACGTCAGAGTTAGCCCTCAGTTAGCCACTAATGATTGGCCACATCTCTAGTTTAGGGGTATGGCTTCACTCTTACACTGTCCACCAATAGATGTCAGATTATGTGGCATTCACGGGAATGGGGTGTTGTACCTGTCAATCATTGAACAGTCTATTTAACCCTTAAAATTGGCGGGTTAATTCAGTGCTGCCCAAATACCCCTGAAGAAGCCAGTGTGACTGGTGAAACATGTCGGGGGGCAGTTTTAGGTTTTAAATTAAGTCTATAGCAGTGCTGGTTAGCATAAGGTGGTTAGTCCGGTTGGACACGTTAACACTGACAATGTCCACACTGCATACAATACGGAGATGTAGTCACCCCCAGCTGTTCAGCTAAATAGCTACTTAGTTTGGCTGTTATAACATGATAAGGTTAACCATTAGACCTTATGAGGGTTAATGTCTAGTTTGCCGACACAACGTGGCTAACTATTAGCCGCAGTTAATAGCAGCAGCCTACACACACTCAATATTGGCTACTGTTTCTCTGTTAATCAGCCAAACACAGTTGGGGGTTTGAAGTGAATCTCGGAGTGATAGTATCTGGGTGGGAGAAAGTGCACATCTCCTCACCCTGATAGTCATGATTTTGAACATTGCCAGCACAGTATAGACTCTAGTTTTTATACAGTTTGTGGCTCTATTACTTAGTTACTTTGTGTGTTTTAGTAGGATTAATAAAAGTGATGTTTTAAATAGGACCTGGGTCAAGATAGGTATAAAGCCTTAGATGGCATCAGAATTTATAAGTATTATTTTACCTTACCCGGGTCTGGTCCTGAATAGATTATACTGTATTACAAAAACAATTGATGTCATTTTAGTTGCATTTGGTTCTTTAAAAAGTCCTTGTAAGATTTCATTCTGAACACAATTACAAATGTACACTAAATTCCCTAAAACCCTTTACAGCATTGGGGGTTGAATAATTTTGAACACAACTGTATGTAAAACTGAAACAAACAACCAAAAAAATCATATCTGGTATTGTCGCATTCAAAACAACCTACTTTATAAAAATAGCACAAGGTCTAACCCAGGCATCCTCAAACTGCGGCCCTCCAGCTGTTGCAAAACTACAACTCCCAGCGTGCCTGAACAGCCTACAGGTATCAGCCTACATCAGGGCATTGTGGGAGTTGTAGTTTTACAACAGCTGGAGGGCCGCAGTTTGAGGATGCCTGGTCTAATCTGTCAGATGAACACTGTAAAAAAATTAAAACAGTAACAAAAACAGCTATTTTTTGTTACCTTGCCTCACTAAAAAGTGTAATATTGAGCAATCAAAAAGTACCCTAAAATAGTCATAACAAAACTGCCACCTTATCCCGTAATTTCTAAAATGGGGTCACTTTTTTGGAGTTTCTACTCTAGGAGTGCATCAGGGGGTCTTTAAATGTGACATGGCAATTTAAAATTATCCCAGTGAAATCTGCCCTCCAAAAAACATATGGCGCACCCTTTCTTCTGTGCCCTGCCGTGTGCCCATACAGCAGTTTACGATCACAAATGGGGTGTTTCTACAGAATCAGAATAAATTGTTTTGTTTGGCTGTTAACCCTTGCTTTGTTGCTGGAAAAAAATGGATTGAAATTGAAAATCTGCCAAAAAACTGAAATTCTGAAATGTAATTTACATTTTCCTTTAATTCTTGTGGAATACCTAAAGGGTTAACAAAGTTTGCAAAATTAGTTTTAAATACCTTGAGGGTTGTAGTTTCTAAAATGGGACCATTTATGGGTGGTTTCTATTATGTAAGCCCAACAGTGATTTCATAACTGAACTGGTCCTTAAAAAATGGGTCTTAGAAATTTTCTGAAACATTTTAAGATTTGCTTTTAAAATTTTAAGCCTTCCAACGTCCCCAAAAAATAAAATGGCATTTACAAAATAATACAAACATAAAGTAGACCTATGGGAAATGTAAAGTAATAACTATTATATGATGTATCACTATCTGTTTTAAAAGCAGAGAGATAGAAATTTGGAAAGTTGCAAATTTTTCTAATTTTTGGGTAAATTTGGGATTTTTTTTATACCGTAAATAAACTGAGACTGTAATTTACCACTGTCATGATGTACAATGTGTCACGAGAAAACAATCTCAAAATGGCTTGGATAAGTAGAAGCATTCCAAAGATATTACCACATAAAATGATACATGTCAAATTTCCAAAAATATAGCAGGGTCCTGAAAGAGTTAACTGTATTATTATTATTATTATTATTATTATTTGTTTCCAATTAATATTTGGAGTTCACAACAGTACAGTTATATTATAGCTATACCTTAATCCAGGAACATGTGGTTGCATGTGTCATTGTGACATCTTGCAATTTTAAATCTACAGGTTATTTTAGACATATGCGATATAAAATAAACACTCATACTGTATATAAATGAACAAGTAATGTGTTAGTTATGAATGTGTTAAGGGAGCATTCCATTGGAGCTGCAAAAGATACAGGCAGAATACCATGTCTGCATCCGTATGTTCGTTCCGCGGCCCTGCAAAAAAATAAATAAAAATAGAACATGTCCTACTCTTGTCCATTTTCTGGACAAGAATAGGCGTTTCTAACAAAGGGCGGGATGTGCTCATCCGCAAAATGCGTAACGGCCGGTATCTGTGTTTTGTGAATCTGCAATTTGTACACCGCAAATCAGATAGTGTTGCGTGAATGCCCCTTATGTGATGAGCATTTGTCATAATTTTTTTGTCTTTTGTCATAAATGTAATATATGACACCTAAAAAAAATTATTTGTATAGATTTTGTATGCATATTTTTTCTACAGTACAGAATGTATTTTATATATCAATATACATAATTTCTGTAGTATCTCTTATGAACTCTGGATGTTTCCGTGCAGAATATAAACTATATGTATTATGCTGAGCCAAGAATGTTTCACATTCTATATACTGTTGTAAAGGCAGAGGGAAGAGCATTAGTGGAGGAAACACATGGGTGGAGATGATTTCAAGAAAGGTCATTTTAGAGGCACCACACAGAAACAAAGAAAAGAGTATAAAAAAAAAACTGAATCTGCATCTGAAATAATGGATAAGGGAAAGAAGCAATAATTCCATAAAAATACCACCATCATTCTTTTCACGTAACGGAATATTATTGTAGAGAGTACACAAAAACAATAACAGACAACAAACAATAACACAACAGCAATTTATGCCTTTACCCCTAAAAAGGGCTATTCCAGCTGTGTTTCCACTGTGTAGCAGTCATACAGGCATCTGTCACCACATACCACTATATTAAACGGTCAGCAGCTGTTCATCTTCGCTTGTAAGCAGAGTCCCATGATGTCTCTGGCATCTCCATATGTTTCAATCCAATTCTCTGAATAAACACTTTTTATAATATGTAAATTACCCCTTGGTGCAACAAGGGCAGTGCCATAGCACCTTGTTGCAGCCAGACAGGCAGGCAGTCCCTGAATTTTTTCCCCGTTTTCCAATAGAATTTAAATGTGCCAAAACAAAAAAATTAAATTCAAAGGTATACATACAATATCATTTATTCTAGCATATAACAAAACTGTCAAGATAACTGTATGTACTGAATAATGACAGTCTTTATTGTATATACCTTCATGTGGGAAGATTTATGATGTGGGAACATCATGTGTATATGTTGTAATGCCTTCAAAGTGTCTAAACATTTTGTTTCATCTGCAACTGTTGTTAAATACACGACCAAATAACCTATAAATTGCAATATCAATAATGTTGTATATCTCAATCCAATGTACTGTAGATACTGTAATTTACAGAATGTGGGATGTACGGCTGGTTCTTTAAAAATAAGGATAGGTATACATCTTTCTGATGCCATTGAGACTGATAACAAACAAAAAAGAACACATATATCTGCTGTGTCCTATCATAGTCTGCATGTCCATGATGATGATTCAAATCTGGAGATGCAGAGCATTGAAACAAGGACGGTGTCTAATAGAGGTGGATACTCTCACCGCAAACTTTAAAAAGCAGAAGCTTGGTGGATCTTCAGATTAAATACTTTTATTCCCAATGGATTTAATCACAAACCTGATTTTATTTTACGCTATTAATCTGTGTTTTTGATCTATATATACTGCTTTTGGGTAGATTTTAAACTGTAACTGCCATTTAATGTATTAGGGACATTTAAGGGGAAGGTTTTCTCAGAAAATGTACAAGTTCTGTAATTAAAGTGTATTAGAAAAATGTTCTCACTCACTGTCCCTACACATTAGAAGAAAAATAAATAAATGGCAGTTACACTTTATGTTTTTTGAATTTTTCCAGCTGCTTGATAGATCAGTGAGTGCTAGTCTTGCAGGTGCCAACTATTCACGCTGTGCTATGCATCAGCAAGTGTTAATTTCACCGGTAACACAGAAACGCATTAGGTGGTGCTTTATTTGTGTACTATGTGATGTGTAGTACCTTGGCAGGAATGGGCTGGCCTGACTTCCTGCCTAGGGAAGGGCAGAGCTGCTGATTGAGTTAAAATGTAGAAAGTGAGGAGTGAAAGAGTATTCAATCAATCTCAGTTCACATGGACCACAGAGGAGGCTCATCTAGGAGGATATCATTGCCATAGAGAGACTGCAATGTCCTAGGCTACAGAACATGTGTAAACTTTGGTGTATTTGTGTCAGCAGAGTGATCAAGCAATCAAGGTTTCAAAACTCTGCTACAAGGTGGTGGTTAAGATGTTAAGACACCATCATCGCAGTTCAGGACAGTCATAGCTAGAAGCCAGCATTATATAGTAGACACCTACAGCCAAAGGCGCCAGTGTAAAGCCGCAAGGAAGGGAATCCTGAGACAGACTTTGTCAGCTAGCACATATCTGAGTGTCATCTTCTGCCACATTGCCAGCCATTATCTGGGAGGAGAAATGCACTTTGTACAAACTGTTGCTGGAAGTGCTGCTACTTGTTTTTTGCACTTAGTAAATACTTACTTTCTTCTGCTTTCTTCTAGAGCTAAGAAGCCTGGGATATCAGCACTGTACTAGAATAATGATCTTGAGACACGATAGGCACCCTGGACTTTGGGTGCCTATTTGAGCAGGAAAACTGTATTTCTGGTTAATAAAGTATATTATAAAAAAAGGCTATTTAGAATATTTTTAACGAAAGTTGTTGAAAAGTTTAGTTACTCTTTAAGATTTGAGAAGAATCAAAACGTGAAGCGAACAGAAAACCATTATCCTCCAGTGTTGTTATATTTCAGAACCGAAACCACCCAAAAGTACAAAGTGTTCAGTACTCAGATACATGGCCCCAGTAAGGAAGCCTGAAACTTGACCATCACTGAACAAGACACATACTGTATATCTATATTATCAAAGTCAGTGTCTGTTTGTCTGTCCTCTATAGGCATCCAAACGCATGACCTGTAGGTTACATAAGGTGTCTGGGTGTTGTTTGCCGTGACACTTTCGCCGTGCGTGCTGGTTGACAGTGGCACTGTGTTCTTGTTTCTGCATGTGTGTACGCTTTCCCTTTTAGGCTGTTTCCCTTCCTTTCTGGTGAGAACGGGGGTAAGATGTGTGCTAGGTGGAGCTGGGTGTGACCTCTTGGCTCTTATAGTCCTGGTGTTGAGAGCCTGAGGGAAATTGACTTCATGCTTTATTGGGGCTGGATGTAATGCTCTTTTCTGGGCATTCCCATCTGCCCTGTCCTTGACATTCTTGCCTTTGTCTACCCCTCCCCATTGTTGTTTGTGTGGTGCTGCACATATGGGTTGTTGTTTGTCTAGTTGTTGTTCCATGTGTGGTCTGTCTATGGTGTGGATGATCCCGCATGGTTGCTAGATATCTCCTGTTTGTTCTGCCTGCGGAAGTGGGCTCCATGGTTTCCCGGAGGGGTGAACCATAAACCTGTATTCAGCGCTGTCTGTGGCCACCGTGCATCTTTCTGCATTGGGGTCCAGGCAGTAACTGGTGTTCTGGATTCCTGTGTGTGTATGTTTTTGGTACGGTGTCCTGTTTGGTGTGTGGGCTTCATTACTTATGCACGGGTTCCAGTCATGGTGGTAGCGGCAGGTAAGTGTGTTGTTCTGTTTTCTTACCTGCCGATCCAGTTGCTGTGTATGGTTTCCACTTTTCTCTGCAGTTAGGCTGGTGGAGACTCCTGTGCATCCATGTACTGGAAGCATGGGTCGTCTCACCCCTGCTCCTATGTGAGGGATTATCAGGGCGACTCAGGGTCCTAGGTTTCCTGGGTATGAGCTGTCCTACCATCCAGGTCCGCTCATACGGTGAGGAGTAAGGGCTAGGATTAGGGATGCTTTAGGAGGTGACCTGCTCCCTTTTCCCAGTGTCCTGGCTTAGTTGCTCCCTTTACTTCAAAGACATTGTACAGTGGGGGGTTTTCCCCACTCCCCATTGTGACACTGACATACTCACAGTCAAGTGACCCTTATTAGCCATTGGAAGCTTGCAGGCTCTTCAGTCTTGACATACACATAGTGTTATACCAGGTTTCCATAACAACTCAGCCTTTTTTATTCACTGTTTTAGGTTAGGGGGACATGGTGCTGTGGAGGCCACTGTTAAGGGGGCATAGTGCTGTGTTTTTCATTGTTAAGGGGGCACAAGCTGTAAAGATCACTTAAAGGGGGCGGAGGACTGTGGAGTTCACTATTAAGGGGGCGGAGTGCTATCGAGGTCACAGTTAAAGGGGCAAGGTTCTGTGGAAGTCACTGTTAAGGGGGCGGGGCACTGTGAAGGTAAATGTTATTGGAGATAATAAAGTTAATAAAATAAACTGTGTAACTGCTCCGGTATATAGGAATACTGGTAATTTCCCCGTAAAATAAAAATGAGGGCATGGATTGTCCTCCAGGGTACCTTTGGAACAAATTCAATAAAAACACAAACAAACACTAGCCTATGTCTGGGCTACTGGATTATGGTCCAATGAGGCGTCGGGCCCTGGACCTATCAGGTTCTGATCCAGGGACCAGGCGCTCTATATAAATCTCCTGCTGGCAATACACCCTTGCCAGTTATAGGTTTTACTCCCTTGCTGTGCTTCCAGTGCCGTTGTGTATTGGATTGCTATCTGTTTTGACCTCTGCTTGCCTTTGACCACTCTGTCTTGTGATTTGGTACTGTGACTCCAGTCTGGTTCTGTCTTCGGCCTAGCTATTCTGACTACCCTTTGACTTCTGAACTGGTAGTGTATTACCCGCCCAGTTCTGACCCATTCCTGTATGACCAAGTTTTTTTGTTTTCTCGTCTGTGTGTGTATGTTTGTCTTGCATTTAGCAGAACAGGGAACGGGGACCAGTTGAGGACATGCGGCTTAGGGCTTGCACTGCAAGTAGGCCAGTATAGCAGTCTGGTTTCCAGGGCTCACTGCCTGTGTGTTTTCCTGCCCACTGTGCTAATACCACTGCTATTTTTTGAAAACTACTGTATATTATTGAGTAGCAAATATAATTGAAACTCTATGGTGACTATCTGAATTCGCCCACGGCAGTAGATAATTGGGTTGAGTAATAATATATGTCCTGTACTGATGAAAATATAAAACCTTCTAAATGTTCTCAGTCACATACTGAGGTAAATAGAAATTGTAAAAGCTTTGTTTAACATAAAATCCATTACCGACGACCATCATGAAACATAGACAGACACAGTGACAGTTCTTTCCGTTCCAGTGCTTGAATAGAATTGAATGGACATGTTCATGCTAGATTATTATTTAGTGCAACAGAGTAGCGTGGTTTGAAATTCAATGCGGATCATAGATGCTATCAGTTTTACAGATGTACAGTGACATTGGATGTAGTTCAATGTTACTAACAGTCTAGATATAGATTGCTGGCATTTGCATACACTGGGGGATGCAGAGGTTAATCACGTACATAATAAAACACAATAAAGTTCACATTACAAAATACGTAGCCAACACTGCCAATAATAAGACTTTACAAAGGCCAAATAATGTCACTACAACATGACCCAGTCATTTATAATCCCATTTAGGACCCCACTCAATGACTTACAGGTGATGTCTCCTCTGACTGGAGTCATTCTATTTCTTTTTTCTCAGTCCTGCACAGATCACCATGATGATGTCTCCTGATCACAACTTCTTTCTGCATAATTGAACACACCCATTTAGTATTAATGGCTCCTTTTATGCTTCTACATGCTAATCACACCAATTTAGGCCCCAGTACATATAAAGACCCCTCAGTAGTGCCATATGTACATATAATGACCCCCCAGTAGTGCCCACTTTACATACAATTCCCCCAGTAGTTGCCTTTTTACATATAATGGTCCCCCAGGTGTGTTCTCTTTACATAAACTGCCCCCTAGGAGTGGCCTTTTTAAATCAACTGCCCTCCAGGTTTGGCCTTTTTATATAACCTGCCCCCCAGAGTGGCCTTTTTATGTATAATTACCAAAAGCGGGCCAACTGACCCAGGAGAACCCCAATAAAGTGCACATCAAAAATGACAAAAGCATGTATTTTTATTGAAGCAAAAATGACACACAAACAGTTTTTTAAAAATTGTATACAATAGGACAAAGTGCTGGTGCAAGATAGGACCAGACACACACAGCTCCCACCAAAGTCCAACAATGTAGGACACAATATGTGTAGTCCAGGTAAAGCAATGACAGGTAATATACAGTATGAGCAGAGGGGTCCGATTAAAATCAAAACAAAAAAAAAAAGGCAAAAAAGCAATAACCATGTGGCATCAAGACACCCAATACCTGCAAGTCATTTAACAAATATACCTGAAACTGCATGGGAAGTCTGTGGAAAACATAGAGTGCCTCACACGTATTGCCGATGCGTCCGGCTTTTCCTCAGGGGACGCACCGACAATAGAAGTGGTGCACTCTCTGTTTTCCACAGACTTCCCATGTAGTTCCAGGTATATTTATTAAATGACTTGCAGGTATTGGGTGTCTTGATGCCACATTGTTATTGCTTTTTTGCCTTTTTTTTTTTGTTTTGATTTTAATCTGACCCCTCTGCTCATACTGTATATTACCTGTCATTGCTTTACCTGGACTACACATATTGTGTCGTTGGACTTTGGTGGGAGCTGTGTGTGTCTGGTCTATCGTGTTTTGGGGCATATTTTTATATATACCCATACTTTGTGTGAGAAATATCTCTGTAAATGACAACTTTTTAAAAATTTTATACAAAGTTGTCAATTTACAGAGATATTTCTCTCACCCAGCATGGGTATATGTAAAAATACACCCCAAAACACATTGCCTTACTTCTCCTGAGTACGGCGATACCACATGAGTGACAGTTTTTTGCAGCCTGAGTGCGCAAAGGGGCCCAAATTCCAACGAGTACCTTTAGGTTTTACAGGGCTGCTCACAATTTAGCCCCGCCCAAAATGCCAGAACAGTAAACACACCCCACAAGTGACCCCATTTCGGAAAGTAGACACCCCAAGGTATTCACTGAGGGGCATAGTGAGTCTGTGGGAGATTTTATTTATTTTTGCCAAAAGTTAGCAGAAATGGAAACTTTATTATTATTTTTTTTTCCTCAGAAAGTGTCATTTTCCGCTAACTTGTGAAAAAAAATGAAATGATACATGAACTCACCATGCCCCTCCACGAATACTTTGGGGTGTCTTCTTTCAAAAATGGTGTCATTTGCGAGGTATTTATACTATCCTGGCATTCTAGCACCTGAAGAAACATGACAGGTGCTCAGAAAGTCAGAGCTGCTTCAATACTAATATTTATAATTTAATTTTTTTTTTATAGAAACTAGTATAAAAATCAAACTCCTGACAGCAAGGGCGGGAGGGCGGGAACTCCGCTTACTCTGGCAAGAGGAAGTCCATAAGGAGATCCTCCCCTATATATATCCTCCTATACTCCCCACCCCTCCAGCTCTCACTCCCTCCTTTTCCACCTTCCGCACCTCCCACTCCTTTAACCCCTTCTATTCCTCATTCCTCACCACTAAAATGGGGGGGGGGGCCCATACTTTAACCCCTAAACCCGGGAAAAGAAAGGGGAGGGGGAAGGGGGACCATCAGTCCCTCATCACCCTCCATATTCTGTCGGGTGCTCTCCAAATCGCTGTGCTTTCCTATACAACGTAAAAATAAACGCATAAAAACTTAATCCACATTGGAGGCCAAAATGACACTCTTGAGGCTTCCTTCATGAGAATGGGGGTCTATCCTCACATCCTCTGGGAGCTTTTCTGGCACATACACTGAAAATGAATATAAAATTACATATGATGATACAGCTTAAGTTTTATTTGTGCTTTATATGTTCCATGCTGTCAACGTATGTATATGTTATCTAACTGGAATAATATCTGGGATTTGACTTATGTGCAGCTTGAGACAAAATTTAGTAACGTGCGCAGATAAGTCCAGTCTCAAAGAACGAGCTACAAACAAGTTATTATAAGTAGTTGACTTAGGCTGATGGTCACAGCAAGAGTCCAATATAACTTATGTGCTGCGTGCAATTTGACTTGTGAAGTTTATTTTTCTGCCTATAGAAATAAAAATAAAAATGCACTGCTGTTGCATGTCAGTATCAATTATAATAAACTTCTTTGCTGGGTGACTGCCAAATCCTAGAAAAGTTGCAGCCGGCTAGGATCATTGTGTGAAGTATTCTAAGAAGCTTCATCAGAATAAACAAGCTCCGCAGACACAAATCTTTATCTTTTAAAAACAGAACAGCCTATTTATGCTAATTTGAAGGGTTTTCCGATACTTAGATATAGATGGCTTATGCTCAGGATGGGACATCAATATGATATGGGTGGGTTCGGACATCCTGCACCTCACCGATCAGCTAGTTTGGGCAGCCACCGGGCCTTGGAAATTACACAGTGGACAAAAGACTCCATCTACTGTGCAGTTTCCAGCGCTGGCATACTCTAGCTCAGCTCCTATTCATTTCAATAGGAGCTGAGCTGCCGTACCCTGACACAGCCACCACACCATGGCCAAAACCTTGCATTTCTGGCTCAATCCACTCTATAGTTTTTTGCAACAGCAGCTGCCCGAAATAACTAATCAGTTGGGGTGCTGTAGGTCAGACCCAGGGGTGCACCACCAATGAGGCCGGGTGAGCCGATCGCCTCAGGCAGCACCATGAGGGGGCAAGAGGGGCGCAGCGGAAGGGCCATGGTCAGTGAGCGCGTTCATTGTGTCAAAGAAATTGGCCAGGGAGAGGGTGCCGTTTAAGTTTTCACCTTAGGCAGCACAAAGGCTAGGTGCACCCCTGGTCAAACCCCCACCGATCTGATACTGATGACCTATCCTTAAGATAGGCAATCAATATCTAAGTACTAGAAAACCCATTTAAATGCCCCACCCCTTGTTTACAAAATATCATGCAGTGAAATATTGCTGAAGTTATAACATTCGATTAAAGGGAATCTGTCACTAATTTTACAGTGTCCTCACTAAGGGCAGCACAAACTGTTGACAAGGCCCTTAGCAAAAAGCAGGATCATTTTGCCTCAGCTGTTTTACTAAAATCTTGCACTGAACAGCTCCGGCGCAAGCCAATTGTTGGAGATACAACAACTTACAGCTTAGTCTATTGCTGGAGTGACTTCTGCGGGATTGATTGCAGTTCACAGTTATAACACTAGATGTCACTGTTACTAATGCTCACTTGTAGTCTCTCTATGCATTTCTATGATGTGTTGTATTTCCTGTACATTAAGGTGAACTCACCGTCTGTGGCATTCACCATGTAAGGTGACCTTCTTTTATTGCACGCATGTTCCAATAAACCCAGTTCCTGTTACTCCACAATGTCTGATCTGAATTGACTCTGCTGCACCCAGCAATCATACTCTGCAACAGGTTATGGGCCCAGTGACCGGATAAAGCCCAGTGATCAGGCGTGGCCCAGGCAGAACAAAGCCCCGAACGGTAGACAGTGTGGCTGATGCGGAGATCGACATAAGGAAGCTTTCCAGAGAAATCTTCTGTAGACAAGTAAGACTGTTCATATATAAAGGAGGAAAAATGGTCAGAAACTCAGATGTTAAACTTTCAGTGGCCAAGCTGAACAATGACAACTATCAGCTATGGAAGTTTAAAGTGGAAATTATATTATCCAGAGATGACCTGTGGAACCTTACCACCACAGAGAGGCCACATGACAATGATGGGACAAGGGACAAGAAAAACAGACAGGCACAGGCCACCATAAGCTTACTAGTGGAGGATGATCAGGTTATTTACATACGCCATGAGGGCACAGTGAAAGGCATGTGGGATGTACTGAAAAGACTGCATGAAAGATCCAGTTTAAACAGCAAGTTGTTTCTGCTGCGGAAACTTTACAAAATAAGGCTTAGCAGAGAACAGGACAATTTAGCCATACCAGTGAAAGATGTGCTTTATGTTCCTGATCTAGAGGAAGGACTCTTATCCATGAAGCGTCTAACAGCTAGAGGGCTCACTGTAAAATTCCAAGGTGACAAGTGTTCTATCCTAGACGGCAAGCAGACAATAGCAAGTTCCAAGCTGGATGATCATCTGTATCACCTCAACACAGTGAAGGAAAAGGTGAGACTATGTACATATAAGCACAATGACTATATACACATGTGGGACAGGCATCTAGGTCACAGACACCCAGAATGCATACAGGAACTACAAAATAGGAATCTGACAAATGATCTAACAGTATCTCCTTGTCTAGTTACTGTCAAGTGTGAATGCTGTATAAAATCCAAAGCTACGAAAGCAACACTTCCCAAAGTCATTCAGAAGAGAACTTCAAGACCACTTGGCCTAGTTCACAGTGATGTATGTGGTCCCCTAAACCCACCTACACCTGGAGGCAACAGGTACATAGTGACTTTCATAGACGACTATTCAAGATACACAGTCACCTACCTAATGCAACACAAGAGTGAAGTTCTTGACAAATTACAAGACTATGTAGAAGAAACCAGTAACAAGTTTCAGATGAAGCCTCTCATACTTCGAAGTGATAATGGAGGTGAATTAACAGGACATTTGATACAAGAGTACTTAACCACTTCAGCCCCCCTAGCTTAAACACCCTTAATGACCAGGCCACTTTTTACAATTCCGCACTACACTACTTTCACCGTTTATTGCTCCGTCATGCAACTTACCACCCAAATGAATTTTACCTCCTTTTCTTCTCACTAATAGAGCTTTCATTTGGTGGTATTTCATTGCTGCTGACATTTTTACTTTTTTTGCTATTAATCAAAAATTACTGAAATTTTTGCAAAAAAATGACATTTTTCACTTTCTGTTGTAAAATTTTTCAAAAAAACTACATTTCTATATAAATTTTTCTCTAAATTTATTGTTCTACATGTCTTTGATAAAAAAATCCAATAAGTGTATATTTATTGGTTTGGGTAAAAGTTATAGCGTTTACAAACTATGGTGCAAAAAAGTGAATTTCGGCATTTTGAAGCAGCTCTGACTTTCTGAGCGCCTGTCATGTTTCTTCAGGTGCTAGAATGTCAGGAAAGTATAAATACCCCCAAATTACACCATTTTAGAAGAAGACACCCCAAAGTATTCGCGGAGGGGCTTGGTGAGTTCATGTATCATTTCATTTTTTCACAAGTTAGCGGAAAATGACACTTTCTGAGAAAAAAAAAAAAAAAAGTTTCAATTTCTGATAACTTCTGGCAAAAAAAAAAAAATCTCAGACGGACTCACTATGCCCCTCAGTGAATACCTTGGGGTGTCTACTTTCGAAATGGGGTCATTTGTGGGGTGTGTTTACTGTTCTGGCATTTTGGGCGGGGCTAAATTGTGAGCCGCCATGTAAAACCTAAAGGTACTCGTTGGAATTTGGGCCCCTTTGCGCACCCAGGCTGCAAAAAGTGTCACTCATGTGGTATCGCCGTACTCAGGAGAAGTAGGGCAATGTGTTTTGGGGTGTATTTTTACATACACCCATGTTGGAGTGAGAGAAATATCTCTGTAAATTGTCAACTTTGTATAAAAATTTTTAAAAGTTGTCGTTTACAGAGATATTTTTCACACAAAGTATGGTATATATAAAAATACACCCCAAAACACATTGCCCTACTTCTCCTGATGCAGCGATACCCATGTGTGCCACTTTTTGCAGCCTGAGTGCGCAAAGGCCCTAAACCAATGAGTACCTTTAGGATTTCACAGGAGCATTTTTACGCATTTGGATTCCAGACTTCTTCTCACGCTTTAGGGGCCCCTAAAATGCCAGGGCAGTATAAATACCCCACATGTGACCCCATTTTGGAAAGAAGACACCCTAAGGTATTCTGTGAGGGGTATGGTGAGTTCATGTAAAATTTTATTTTTGTCACAAGTTAGTGGAATATGAGACTTTGTAAAAAACAAAATTAAAAAAAACAAAAAAACAATTTCCGCTGACTTATGCCAAAAATAAAAATTCTGTGGACTCACCATGCCCCTCACAGAATACCTACGGGTGTCTTCTTTCCAAAATGGGGTCACATGTGGGGTATTTATACTCACCTGGCATTTTAGGGGCCCCTAAAGTGTGAGAATCCAAATGCATAAAAATGGCCTGTGAAATCCTAAAGGTACTCATTGGTTTTAGGGCCCCTTTGCGCACCAGGCTGCAAAAAGTGTCACACATGTGGTATCGCCGTACTCAGGAGAAGTAGGGCAATGTGTTTTGGGGTGTATTTTTACATATACCCATGCTGCGTGTGAGAAATATCGCTGTAAACGACAACTTTTTAAATTTTTTATTCAAAGTTGTCAATTTACAGAGATATTTCTCTCACCCAATATGGGTATATGTAAAAATACACCCTAAACACATTGCCCTACTTCTCCTGAGTACGGCGATACCACATGAGTGACACTTTTGCAGCCAAGATAGCAAAGGGGCCTAATTAATGAGTACCTTTAGGAGGGCATTTTACGCATTTTTCTTCTCACGCTTTAGGGCCCCTAAAATGCCAGGGCAGTATAAATACCCACATGTGACCCCATTTTGGAAAGAAGACACCCCAAGGTAATCCGTGAGGGGCATGGCGAGTTCATAGAAGATTTTTTTGGCACAAGTTAGTGGAAATTGATTTTTATTGTTTTTCTCACAAAGTCTCCCTTTCCGCTAACTTTTGACAAAAGTTTAATTTTTCATGGACTCATTATGCCCCTCAGCGAATACCTTGAGGTGTCTTCTTTCCAAAATGGGGTCACATGTGAGGTATTTATACTGCCCTGGCATTTTAGGGGCCCTAAAGCGTGAGAAGAAAATGCGTAAAAATGCCCTCCTAAAAGTACTCATTGGTTTTAGGGCCCTTTGCGCATCTTGGCTGCAAAAAGTGTCACTCATGTGGTATCGCCGTACTCAGGAGAAGTAGGGCAATGTGTTTTGGGGTGTATTTTTACATATACCCATGCTGGGTGAGAGAAATATCTCTGTAAATTGACAACTTTGAATAAAAAAATTTAAAAGTTGTCGTTTACAGAGATATTTCTCACACACAGCATGGTATATATAAAAATACACCCCAAACACATTGCCCTACTTCTCCTGAGTACGGCGATACCACATGGTGACACTTTTGCAGCCAAGATGCAAAGGGGCCCTAAACCAATGAGTACCTTTAGGATTTCACAGGACATTTTTACGCATTTGGATTTTCACGCTTTAGGACCCCTAAAATGCCAGGGCAGTATAAATACCCACATGTGACCCCATTGTGGAAAGAAGACACCCCAAGGTATTCCGTGAGGGGCATGGCGAGTTCACAGAAAAAAAATTTGGCACAAGTTAGCGGAAATGGTATTTTTTTTTTTTTTTTTTTACAGTCTCACATTCCACTAACTTGTGACAAAAAATAAAATTTTGCATGAACTCGCCATACCCCTCACAGAATACCTTGGGGTGTCTTCTTTCTAAAATGGGGTCACTTGTGAGGTTTTGTACTGCCCTGGCATTTTAGGGGTCTCCGTAATCATTACACGTATGGCCAGAATTAGGAGTTTTTGCTATTCTCCTTATATTGACCATACGGGTAATGAGAATTTTTCCGTTCAGCCTCTGCGCTGAAAGAAAAAAATGAACGTCACATATTTTCCATTCACATTGATCAATGTGGATGAAAAAATCTCTAAAAAATGTGCAAAAAAAAGAGGAAAAGCTATAAAGCTGCGATCGCTAAGGGACCCTAAGGCCTCATTCAGCGTCCGCAATTCTGTTCCGCAAAATTTTGCGGAACAGAAATGTGGATACATTCAATTCTATGGGGACAGACTTTGTCCCGCTCGGATCCGTAATTGCGGATCCGTAGTTGAAGATCCGCAAAAGTATAGAACATGTCCTATTCTTGTCCGCAATTGCGGACAAGAAAAGGCATTTTCTATATAGTTCTGGCAATGTGCGGATCCGCAAAATGCGGAAAGCACATTGCTGGTGTCCGTGTTTTGCGGATCCGCGAGTTTGCGGATCCGTGGATCCGCAAAACACATGCGGACATCTGAATGAGCCTTACAGGGGGTGATCAGTGACAGGGGGTGACAGGGGGTGATCAGGGGGTGACATGGGAGATCAGGGGTTAATCAGTGACAGGGGGTGGTGGGTGGGTGGGGGGCGGTGGGGGGGTTGTGTGGTGATTGGTGCACTTTGATATTTTTCTCTGGTGGTCCCAAGCAAAGGGACCACCAGAGAAGCGGGCAACAAGCAGATCAGACGCTGTTCACAGAACAACGTCTGATCTGCGATTTTTCTGCCATATACAGCCTGCCAGCGCACGATCGGCGCTGGCAGGCTGTGTCTAGCTACATGCGGCGCGCCGATGGCGCGCATTGCGCATGTGCGGGCGCGTCCTCGCGTCATCTCGCGTCTCGCGAGATGACGCGCCGATGCGTCCGATCAGAGCTACAGGGCCGCCGCCAGGACGCAATCCTGCGTGCGGCGGTCCTGTAGTGGTTAAAACAGAATGGAATAGAACATCAAAAGACATTCCCATATACACCAGAGGAAAATGGGGTAGCCAAAAGAAAGAACAGAACTCTGACTGAAATAATCAGATGTATGCTGACAGACATTGGACTACCACAAAAATACTGGGGTGAGGTGGCAATGACAGCCGCATATTTCCAGAACAGACCTCTTTTGAGAACAGTGGAGAAAACTCCATATGAACTGTGGCACAATGAGAAGCCAAGTGTAAAACACCTAAGAGTTTTTGGATTTAGAGCGTTCATCTACATTCCCGAAGAAAAACGCACCAAATTCCAAAACAGAGCATTTGAAGGTGTCTTTGTTGGATACAGTGACAATGTTAAATCCCAAAACAGACAAGGTCACTATTAGCAACAACATAACTTTTGTTAAAGATCTGAGGAACAATGTAATGACAGAACAAGCAAGAACTGAAGAGAAAACTGGCACTGACCAGCTCACCTATGTAACTTCTGAACAAACAGTTGAAGTGAGTGCAGACTCTACCTGTACTGAAGAGCAGTCACAAGCAAGCTCAGACACAAAACCGAGACGCTCAACGAGAGAAAACAGAGGTAAACCACCTGAAGGTCTCTCATACAAGGCAAGCACTGCCAGTGCCAATGAACCTGCAACCTGGGAAGGGGCATATCTCAGCTTTCAGAATGGGAAGCCAGTAAATGGATAAAGCTGCTGAGGCAGAGATAAAACCCATTCATGACACTAAAACATGGACACTTACAGAACTACCACCTGGAAGGAAAGCCATAAACCAGTGGTGGTGAATTTATGGCACGGGTGCCAGAGGTGGCACTCAGAGCCCTCTCTGTGGGCACCCACGTCCTGGAAAAAGTCTATGGTGTACCAATATGTCTTAGAATCTTCCTGCAATTCATCAGCACAATGCACACTATGAACAGCATGGGCAGCACATTGAATGGAGGCAGGCTATAATAGCTAAATGACATGGAACATATACTTTACTGGTCTGTAGTATTCAGGTTAAATTGCTGTTTTGGCACTTTGCGATAAATAAGTGGGTTTTGGATTGCAGTTTGGGCACTTAGTCTGTAAAAGGTTCGCCATCACTGCCATAGGCTGTAAATGGACTTTTAAAGTGAAGTACAATGGAGATGGCACAGTTGAATGATACAAATAAAGACTCGCAGCCACGGTATATTCTCAAAAATATGGAAAGGACTATGATGAGACATTTGCGCCATTAGTCAAGCACGCTACAATAAGGACTTTGCTGACAGTAGCCGTCACAAGGAAAATGCAAGTGAAACATTTTGATGTGAAAACTGCATTTCTACACGGCGAGAAGGAGAACAGAAGAAATCTACATGGAACAACCACCAGGGTTCAAAGTTGAACAAAGGCCAGACCTAGTATGCAAAATTCACAGGAGTATATACCGTCTAAAGCAAGCAGCCAGATCGTGGAATATAAAAATAAATGCAGTGCTTACACGTGAGGATTTTCAAAGGAGTAAAGCAGACCCCTGCTTATACACAAAGAAATTGGCAAACAGATGGATCTATGTGCTTATTTATGTGGATGATATCCTGATTTGATTTGAGCAAGAAGGGGATGAAGCAGAAATACTGAAAAACCTAAATCAGCACTTTGAGACCAAAGATCTTGGCGACATAAAGAATTTCCTCGGCATCCAGATTGAGAGAGAGTAAGGCCCCTTTCACACGAGCGTGGCGGATTCGGTCCGGATGCGTTCAGTGAAACTCGCACCATTTTCAAGCAAGTTCAGTCAGTTATGTCTGCGATTGCATTCAGTTCAGTTTTTTCCGCGCAAGTGCAATGCGTTTTGATGCGTTTTTCATGCGCGTCTTAAAAAACTGAAGGTTTGCAAACAACTTCTAGCAACCATCAGTGAAAAACGCATTGCATCTGCACTTGCTTCCGGGTGCAATGCATTTTTCACGCAGCCCCATTCACTGCGTGAAAAACACAGAGTATAGAACATGCTGCGATGTTCACGCATTGCACAAGTGATGCGTGAAAAACAACGCTCATGTACACAGACCCATTGAAATGAATGGGTCCGGATTCAGTGCGGGTGCAATGCGTTCACGTCACGCATTGCAACCGTGCAGAAAACTCGCTCGTGTGAAAGGGGCCTAAGATGGCAGTTTTCTTCGGAACCAAAAACACAAAATAAGAAATTATTCAAACATTTGGAATGGAAGACGCCAAACCAGTAAAGTCTCCCATGGAAACCAACTACCTGAAGGTGATGAACAGCCAAGATACCCTGTTACCAACTAATACTCAGTATAGGAAAACAATAGGGAAATTGCTGTACCTTACCACTGCTACAAGGCCTGACATTGCAGCAACTATTGGAATAATCCTATGCAGAAAGGTTTCAATGCCAAGTCAGATGCACTGGAATGCTGTAAAGCGAATCATTCGCTATATTAAAGGGACTTCGCACTACAAGCTAAAGTTACCAGCGAGCGATGAAAGCACCCTAACAGGATATGTGGATCTTGACTGTGCCAGAGACACCAGCGACAGAAAATTTACCAGTGGCTACTTATTTCTTCTGTCAGGAGGTGGTATCAGTTGGACTAGCAGAAAGCAGCTCTCTGTTACATTATCTTCGACTGAAGCAGAGTATGTTACAGCAGTGCCGGCAAGCCAAGAAGTTATATGGCTGGGACAACTGTTAACAGACTTGGGTCAACCACAGTTGGGACCAACAAAAATCTTTATGGACAATCAAGAATGCCTTGCACTTGCGCAGATGGAAAGAGTTAACTCGAGAACCAAGCACATCGATGTAAAGTTCCACTTTCTTAGGGATCTTCAAGAACAAAGATTTCTTGAGTTACTTTATTGCCCAACTGAGGATATGACAGCAGATATACTTACAAAGCCCCTGACCGCTGAAAGACACTCAAGGCTTACAAAGAAGATGGGTTTAACGGACTAAGCCTTAGCTGTTGAGAAGGGGTGTTGGAGATACAACTTACAGCTTAGTCTATTGCTGGAGTGACTTCTGCTGGATTGATTGTACTTCAAAGTTATACACTAGATGTCACTTTTACTAATGCTCACTTGTAGTCTCTCTATGCATTTCTATGATGTGTTGTATTTTCTGTACATTAGGGTGAACTTACTGATTTCTTTTTCCTGTCTGTGCCATTCACTATGTAAGGTAACCTTCTATTTTCTGCACGCATGTTCCAATAAACCCAGTTCCTGTTACTCCACAATGTCTGATCTGAATTGACTCCGCTGAACCCAGCAATCATACTCTGCAACACAGATAAGTCTTCATATTCATCAATTCCTGGATTTCTCCGCCCCCTGCTACTGATTAAGCTATAAAAAAAAAAATGTAATTCAGTGGCCGTGGGATGGGAAGAGCCATTAGCTCATAAACAGAAGCTCTCATCAGCATTGCTGGTAACAAAAGTAAGTACACCCCTCAGTGAAAATGGCCATAATTGTGCCCAATTAGCCCCCCCCCCCCGGTCCTATGTTACTTATTAGAGTTACAAGGTCTCAGGTGTGAATGGGGAGCAGGTGTGTTAAATTTGGCATCACTCTCACACTGTTTTATACTGGTCACTGGAAGTTCAACATGGCACCTCATGGCAAAGAACTCTCTGAAGATCTGAAAAAAAGAATTGTTGCTCTACATAAAGATGGCCTAGGCTATAAGATCGCCAACACCCTGAAACTGAGCTGTATCACGGTGGCCAAGACCATACAGCGCTTTAACAAGACAGGTTCCACTTAGAACAGGTCTCGCCATGGTTGACCAAAGAAGTCGAGTTCATGTGCTCAGCGTCATATCCAGAGGTTGTCTTTTCAAAACAGATGTGTGAGTGCTGCCAACATTTCTGCAGTGGTTAAAGGGGTGGGGGGGGGTCAGCTTGTTAGTGCTCAGTCATACGCCCCACACTCCCATCAAATTGGTCTGCATGGCTGTCATCTCAGAAGGAAGCCTCTTCTAAAGATAATGCACAAGAAAGCCTGCAAACAGTTTGCTAAAGACAAGCAGACTAAGGACATGGATTACTGGAACCAAATTCAGATGGTGTCAAGCGTGTGTGGTGGCAACCAGGTGAGGAGTACAAAGACAAGTGTTTCTTGCCTACAGTCAAGAATGGTGGTGGGAGTGTCATGGATGCTGCCGGCTGTGGGGAGCTACAGTTCATTGAGGGAACCATGAATGCCAACATGTACTGTGACATACTGAAGCAGAGCATGATCCCCTCCCTTCAGAAACTGGGTTGCAGGGCAGTATTCCAACAAGATAACAACCACAAACACACCTTAAAGACGACCACTGCCTTGCTGAAGAAACTGAGATTAAAGGTGCTGAACTGGCCAAGCATGTCTCCAGACCTAAACCCTATTGAGCAACTGTGGGGCATCCTCAAATGGAAGGTGGAGGAGCTCAAGGTCTCTCACATCCACCAGCTCTGTGATGTGGTCATGGAAGAGGATTCCAGTGGCAACCTGTTAAGCTCTAGTGAACCAGAGCCCAGAAGAGTTAAGGCAGTGCTGAAAAATAATGGTGGCCACACAAAATACTGAAATTTTGGGCACAATTTGGCCATTTTCACTTAGAGGTGTACTCCCCTTTGTTGCCAGCGGTTTAGACATTAATGGCATGTGTTGAGTTATTTTGAGGGCACAAATTTACATTGTTATACAAGCTGTACACTGACTACTTTACATTGTATCAAAGTGTCAGATATTCAGTGTTGTCCAATGAAAAGATATAATGAAATATTTACAAAAATGTAAGGGGTGCACTCACTTTTGTGAGATACTGCATGTAGGATCATATATTAAGATTAAGTAATGTAGTTATATTTCTATTTCAGAGAAAGAGTATACAGTATATGCACAGATCCCGCTTAAAAAGGCAGTTCAAGGATATATTGCTATGAAGCCTGGTAAGTGGCAAGCCAATTGTAATTATTCAGTTTTATCACATTGTTTGAACAATGTAGTGGAGAATCTACACCTAAAGCATACTTCAGAATGAGCCTTGGTGTGTGTACAGGAGTAACACTATTTCTGGCCATGATATGATTTGTATTGTGAGTTTACCTTGAGCTCAGCTCCAGAGGGGGGAAAGACTAGCTGCTATGATGTCTCCCATACACAGCACACACAGAGCAGATCCTGCTTCACTGTCTCTCTGTAGCACACCCTCGGATGCAGCAGTATGGAGAACATCGTACAGCAGTATAGCTGTGAATCCAGCAGTACTGTGAGAAAGAAAACGTTTTTGAGCCTTCCGCAATGTCTGTGTGTGTCCTTCTGCCTCTCACTCTGCAGCTACTTCCTCCAAGCCCCCCCATCTCCATAGATCTCTATAGGCAGCATGTAACCCTCTGTCATGATGGATTTTCAGCAATGAACTGAGTGAATGATGTCTGCAGGAGGAAAGGGTGAGGCATGAAGATGTGAGTCATAAGTGAAGACAGATGTCATTTTTTAAATAAGATATTATATATTACAAAGTTTGTTGTATTTGCTTGTCCGATTATTGATCTATGCAAAATGTGTTAAAACAACTAGCAATTATTACTTATATAATATTAATACTGCGATTGGTGATCTCCATCCCCAGATATGACTTATGATTACTGGTAATAGGTTAGATTGTATTTATTGCACATCTGCTAATAGAGGACAGTAGATCATCTTGCCAAATATGTTCTGTACAGTCATTTATCAATAAAAGTCACATGAGGACTTCATTTTTACATTTAATTTGTAATGACTTTTTAAATAAAAGCTGTTAAATATACAGTGTGATTGTGTGGTGTGTTTGATATTAAATGCAATGAGACTCATGTATCAAAGTGATAATAGATAATGGAAGAGATCTACAAATGAATATAAAATTCTGTCAGAATTTGCACCAAAAAGCATACTGCACCTAGCAGATTTATTATTATGTTAAAGGTTTGTCTCACTTCAGCAAATGGCAGTTATTATGTAGAGAAAGTTAATACTAATGCATTGTGACTGTCCATATTGCTTCCTTTGCTGGCTTGAATAACTTTTCTATCAAATTATATACATTACTCATATCCAGGGGTTATAGTCACAGCTGCAGCATAGATACAAGGCGGCCGGGACAGGAGCTGCTGTGTATGTTTGCCTGTGAACTCCCACGGTCCCGGCAACCAGTGAAACCGCTGCTTTTTCCTATAGTGTGCAAACATGGTCAACATTGTTGGATTTCATGCAAAGTGCGCGGCAATCCCATTCATTTCTATGGGATCACCTCCAGGGGCGTAGCTAATGGCTCATGGGCCCTGGTGCAAGAGTTCAGCTTGGGCCCCCCTTCTCTCAGTGCTTTGTGTGTCTTCTTATGCGGCATAAGGGTCTTTGGGCCCCCTCAGGCTCCTGGGCCCGGTAGCGACTGCTACCTCTGCACCCCCTATAGCTACGCCCATGATCACCTCTACTCTGTTGTCGTGACTAGTGTAAAATAAACAGCTGTCAATAACATTATAAACCGGCCACCACTTTTTCACTGATGTCTTCCCTTCCTGAAATGTCCATGCAAAATGGCCCCTTTCAATTTTATGGGGGCAGTCAGGCTGTGAAAATGGTCAAAATAGGAAATCCTATTTATTTTTTTACATCCGCTATTCAAGGAGGGTTAAAAAAAAAAACAAAACGCTGTGTAAATAGGACCATAGATTGAATAGACAAACCAAGCTAAGTTGAAATTGGAGAAACAGAGGTGCAGTGCATGAGATTTGTTAAGGGGTTGTCTAGTTTAAAACATTTTCAGTTACTGTATATATATGGCCTCATCATGCAGTAATGAAAGCCAAACAAAAAGGGAAGTAGTATCAGTCCTTAAGGCAAGGTCTACACGACAACATTTGTCGCTCGACTAAATAGGGCACAACTACACTACAACATGTGTCGCGCGACAATTTTTATAATGGTAGTCTATTGTGTCGCACTGCGACATGCTGCGACTGCGACACCATAGACTACCATTATAAATATTGTTGCGCGACATTAATGTGTACACCTAGCCGAATACTGTCTCTACTATTACAATCCACTCCGGCCAGATCGCTGTACCCTTAGGGTACTCTGTTAATAGAAGAAGGCCCCAATTATCAAATAGCCAGAGTGGAGAACAGCCATAACGAGCCACTCTCTCTGGACATGTACTGCTTCTCATTGACTGTCGAGACCCCATTGGAAAACTGAACGATCACCAAAAGGTTCAAAGCAGATCATAGCCGATTGGTGGGGGTATCAGCAGCTGGGTACGAATTAATCTGTAAATGGGAAGCCCAGTTTAACCACTTCAGCCCCCCTAGCTTAAACCCCCTTAATGACCAGGCCACTTTTTACAATTCTGCACTACACTACTTTCACCGTTTATTGCTCTGTCATGCAACTTACCACCCAAATGAATTTTACCTCCTTTTCTTCTCACTAATAGAGCTTTCATTTGGTGGTATTTCATTGTTGCTGACATTTTTACTTTTTATATTTTACTTTTTTTGACAAAAATTTTGCAAAAAAATTACATTTTTCACTTTCTATTGTAATTTTATTTTTTTTTAACTACATTTCTATATAAATTTTTCTTTAAATTTATTGTTATACATGTCTTTGATAAAAAAAAAATCCAATAAGTGTATATTTATTGGTTTGGGTAAAAGTTACAGCGTTTACAAACTATGGTGCAAAAAAGTGAATTTCCGCATTTTGAAGCAGCTCTGACTTTCTGAGCACCTGTCATGTTTCTTCAGGTGCTAGAATGTCAGGATAGTATAAATACCCCCCAAATGACACCATTTTAGAAAGAAGACACCCCAAAGTATTCGCGGAGGGGCATGATGAGTTCATCGATCATTTCATTTTTTGAAAATGACACTTTCTGAGGAAAAAAAATAAATAATAAAGTTTCCATTTCTGCTAACTTCTGGCAAAAAAAAAGCAAATCTCCCACGGACTCACTATGCCGCTCAGCGAATACCTTGGGGTGTCTACTTTCCGAAATGGGGTCATTTGTGGGGTATTTGTACTGTTCTGGCATTTTGGGCGGGGCTAAATTGTGAACAGCCCTGTAAAACCTAAAGGTACTCGTTGGAATTTGGGCCCCTTTGCGCACTCAGGCTGCAAAAAACTGTCACTCATGTGGTATCGCCGTACTCAGGAGAAGTAGGGCAATGAGTTTTGGGGTGTATTTTTACATATACCCATGTTGGGTGAGAGAAATATCTCTGTAAATTGACAACTTTGTATAAAAAAATTTAAAAAGTTGTCGTTTACAGCGATATTTCTCACACAAAGTATGGATATATATAAAAATACACCCCAAAACTCATTGCCCTACTTCTCCTGAGTACAGCGATACCACATGTGTGACACTTTTTTGCAGCCAAGATGCGCAAAGGGGCCCCAATTCCAATGAGTACCTTTAGGATTTCACAGCATTTTTACGCATTTCGATTCTCACGCTTTAGGACCCCTAAAATGCCAGGGCAGTATAAATACCCCACATGTGACCCCATTTTGGAAAGAAGACACCCCAAAGTATTCCGTGAGGGGCATGGCAAGTTCACAGAAAAAAAAAATTTTTGGGCACAAGTTAGCGGAAATTGATTTTTTCTCATATTCCACTAACTTGTGACAAAAAATAAAATTTTGCATGAACTCACCATACCCCTCACGGAATACCTTGGGGTGTCTTCTTTCTAAAATGGGGTCACATGTGAGGTGTTTGTACTGCCCTGGCATTTGAGGGTCTCCGCAATCATTACACTTATGGCCAGCATGAGGAGTTTCTGCTATTCTCCTTATATTGAGCATTCGGGTAATACGATTTTTTTTTTTCCGTTCAGCCTCTGCGCTGAAAAAAAAAAAACATGAACAGCACAGATTTCTTCATTCGCATCGATCAATGTGGATGAAAAAATCTCTGCCTAAATCAGTGACTGCGGTGCGGTGGGCTGGGCGCTAGCTACCTAACAAGTAGCTAACTAACTGGTGGTGATAAGGGCGCTACAGTCCTCCCCACTCCTCCTTCCAAGAGGAACGTGGTTTTACTCCTACATATGATTTTATTATATGCGATATAGAGTGATTGGGTACACCCCCTCCACTATCTCTAATACACTTCCTGCTCTCCTGGGATTGGCGCCTCCATTGGTGTTCACTTTATCTGGGACCTCGTGCCGACTCACCACCAGCACCTGGCCACTTCCTTTCCATTTCACGATTCAGACATCTCCTGCGCACACAAAACTGCAGTGGGACCTCTGGCAGCTGTATCAAACAGCAGCGCATAGCAAGTTCAGTGTCACTGGGGTGCTTGTGTGCAAGATCCTGCCTAACTTCCCGCTCTGTAGTGACATACTAAAGAGACTGTCCAGTATCAGAAAAACATGGTTGCCTTGTTCAAGAAACAATGATACACCTGTCATTTCCATTGAAGCAAAGGCACTGAGCTGCAATACCCCACAAAACCTGTGGACAGTTGTGCACTGTTTTAGAAAAAGTCAGCTACATTTTTGTAAACCTGGACAACCCTTTTATTGTTTAGTTGAAAAGCACTAGTTCTGTGCCGATGCTGCCCCTCTCCTATCACTGCACCAGATTTTGGTGGCTTTTTAAACATAAATAACGTTTGAAAATAAAAATAAATAATATCCAGGAGTAAAATAAATTTTGAGGCCCATCTATGGTAGGTCATCAATATTTGATCAGTGGGCTTTTGACACCGATCAGTTGTTTGAAGACGCCACATGATCTGGCGAGTGGTACAGCCTCCTCCCAGCATACCAAGCACAGCGCTGTACATTGTATAATGACTGTGCTTTGTATTGAAGCTCAGGTCTAGTCACACAGTGAACCACCGACAAAAAAATAATGTTCTACTTAGTCCGGTTTCATGGGCTGACAGCCCCCATACAATTGCAGGGGATTGTTGTTAACTTCCGTTTCTCAGAAAGGCATCAGTGACTTTTTTCTTTACGGTTTTTCATTGTAAATGTCTACAGTTGGAAGCAAGGATGCCTGCGGAGTTAGATTACACAGGGTTTGTTGCATGCTTCCTTGGAAACACTAAAGTCTGCATAAGAGCCAAACAAACAGAACCGTTTGAAAATTTGCCAAATTTCTCATTTCCAGTGTTCATAGTGGTTAAAGCTCAAACAGATTTGTGGTCTCTTTCCAAAGGCAAATACCCAATACCCCAATATATAAAGTAACAACACTCCTATTCAACTGTTTAAAACATTTATTAATCAAACACCTGGATAAAAAAAATACATAGTATTTACAAACTTGAATACATACACAGCTGCAGTTCTAATGTACAAAGCTATGTCCTCAACATCCTAACATGTGGCAATACAGGAGCAGTTTCTGTATAATCCACTGCCTATGTTAGGGGGTCAGCAAGCTCCGGCACTCCAGCCATTGGGAAACTACAATCCCCAGCATGCAAACGTGCTCAGCTGTTCCCGGACAACAGGAATGAATGGAGCATGCAGTGTAGTTTCACAGCAGTTGGAGTGCTGGCGATTGCTGAGCACTGGCCTATGTGATCACATGAGTCAATACATTTTCACAAAAACACAGGAAATTGACATCGAGTAAGAGCATAATAAACTTACAAAAAGGGTCAGTAAGATGCATTCTGAGTTTCCACTGCTATTTACACTTCCTTCATAAACGAGTCAATAGTTATTATATCCAGAAAACTAAATATAAACTTAGGTTTATAGGTTTTGACACTGCCATGTTGACTTTCAAACAATTTCATCATTTGTGTCCAGTTTAGAAGTCTGTTGGCCATGCTCTCCTTTTCAGGATATAAGTAGGATATAACAGTGGTGCTTCACAGGCATTGAAGAATGTATAAGCCAGCATTTTTATCCGCTTTCAATGTAAATGTGATAGAAATTACTTTAACTAGAGCTTGTCTGAATACAATGGGGCAGATCTGAGTGAGAATGCTGGTGCTCAGGCCAGGCACCATGTTTAAGTGTCTCAGACACTTCTTAGACTTGTCTGACAAGAAGGCATGACTTAAGATCTGTGCCAACATTCTGCCACAAAATAAACCACCCAATAGGTAGTATAATCTTAGACTTGATGGTCTAAAGTGGTGCCAGATTTGTCATTTATTCCTCAGCCACTGTGTTTTAGACTATCTAGGCCAAGTTTATACTAGGGGTCCGGCTACAATGGTCGCAACCAGGAGTGCAGAGTAGCAGTGATCCCATAGAAATGAATGGGATCGCTGCACCAGTCGCAAGAAATCCAGCAGTATAGCAGTGTAGCCGAGACGTTAATCTTACACAGTATTTGTAAACCTGATCCAATAAGTGCATGCACTGTGCCTCTAGTCCAACTACAAGAACATATACATATGGTAATCTTTTAATATGCCTTTAAGTTATGTTGAAAATAATGGATTTTAACAAAATCTGGTTTAGGATGTATTTACTATGTAACATATGGGTACATAGCTTTGAATGACTGTCAAAGAACTGTTCCCCTAGGAGTCACCTTATGATCAATCATAATCCGTTCTTCAATCTTCACCCGAGTCCTTTGCAATTCACTGAGGCTAGCGAGGGTTCCTTGTGTAATACATGGCTGAAAGCGTTCAAAGACGTGTTGTGACTGCAAGGTTTGAAGGCAGATACATAGTGATTTCCACACTTGCTATGAAGTTAACATTGCATTAATGGAATAGTGGTATTGTAGTTGCTACTTCTGTTCAGTTACATCTTTGCCAGGAATGTTACTTGGCAGCTCTAATCTTGCTTTGGCAGACATGCCTATACGATTCAAACACAGATCTGTGCTCATCTACGCTTCCAGGCTTAAGGAGCCACGGTGTAGTTCAGTCGGCCTGATAGCAGAACCACTGTCTATGGCATTTGTGAAGGCAAAACACACCTAAACATCAGGACCACATTGTACAGTTCATGATGAAGCTTGGTAATGCTCACTATTAGCACGTGATGGCTGATGTCAATTCATGCAAGTTGAAATCACATCCCGATTTCATGTCTGTAGTAACTCGGAATTCAAACTCTACAAGAAATTCACAAAGAGAAATTTTGTTACGCTCATAGAAGTTACTAGTACCACTAATCCAATTCTAATTAGGCAGCAGTCACTGTTTTTATTGCATTGTTGATGCTACTTTATTTTAGTTTTTTTATATGTGTTCTTTGGTGCACTTTTTGGGGAAAAGCAACAGTTCCAAATGTTAGGTGAAAGTCTATTAGAATTTTGAAATGACATATGAGCTCTAAAACAATGGGTCATCTAAGTGTCAGGTGTGACACGAAACCTTCGACCTTAGATTACCCTCACAGTAGTCCAGGAAGGTAGTACTACAAATTAACATCAACTGAACAGTGGATTTTATTTCCTGACCCACTAAATAGTAATTTTACTGTTCGAACCCTGTAATGTATAATGGAATAAAGAGACGATACCTGATAATCTGACGGCTTCATATAAGGTGTTATACTCTTGTAGAAAAGAAGTTTGACTTCCAGATTCACTGGATAAATATCCTTTGCCGTCCACGTTTGCCTGTTGCCAAACTATAGGTTCTAACATCTGTCCGAAAAGAGTAAGACTTGTTAAGGTCAATAAAAAACAAATAAAATAAAAAGTTGACAATTGCAAAGTGTGAACTTCCCACACAAACTTCTCTTACCTTGTAAAGCTCTTCAGCAGCTCTATCATCATCCTCTGCAGAAGAGAAAATTCAATGTATTAATACCTCAGAATACTAGGTAGGTCGTGTTCACATTGGCCTACTCTACTACTCTACGTTCATTGTTCTGCTCTTGTAACTGAGCAAGACAGTGGAAGTAATGAAAACAGCGCATCTGACATAAACTATTGATTATAATGAGATCCGCTGGATTTCTGTTCCGGTATTTTAAGGGACAAAACATTCCGGCATGTAGGACTATTATGTCCCTTATCTTGGACAACGTAGATATTACCACTGCCTTATTTTACCACTTTCTGCAGTCACCACTCAGTGAGGAATTACTTTTAAGACATTCAGTGTGCCAAGACCCCAGTAAAATCTTTTCAATTACATTATTGAGCAATGATTTCTGCAAATGCAAGATCTGTATTGCAAGGAATAAAAGTGAACAATACTAAACTTAATTATTACCTTCGGAGCTCATGGGTGACACCTGTAGAGTAGAGTACATATCATCTGTGCTATCAGGCATAGGCACATCAATTGGATCTTTCCATTCAGGCCCACTGCTGGTAACTTCACATTCATTCAAGCCTGCAAGAAAATAGTCACATCATAAATCAGACTGAAGCTTGAAAAATATGCTAATCATCTACAAGTGTAACAGTACTTGAGCTATTTTCGTTTAAGATTCTATTCTTAAAGGCTTGATCTACATACATTTATGATCAGGCTGACGGCTGGGACAACCACTGACTATGTGAAGGGGTGGCCACCAGTTCTTTTTAGTACATTGTCCCTATAACTCGTGTATGTCCAGATCACTAAGTCATTACAGTCTTTGGTAAAGATTTTCTTAATCTTATGACTAAGTATCAAACTGAATTAATAACTACTGGCCATATCTATCATAGGAGAACATTTGAAGAAGAAACAAGACAGTTTGAAGTTACCCAAGAAATCCGTGCTGGTGATGTCGATTTCCTGTGTTGAATATAAATTTGCTGTGTAGCTGCTGTGGTCGTCTGGGAGTTGACAGTTTTTCACAGCTTCTTCCACCTCATCTGTAGATGAGCTTTCTGTCTGCAAAATAAAAAGAGTAAGTATATGTTACCCACAAGTATTCTATACACCTACATTGTGCAAGTATTGTTTGCTGCAAGACATCTTCCTGCATATGGTAGAGGTCGTACCTTTTTCTTTTGTCTGTTTTTGGACTCCTTCAAACATTTGGATTTGCGTTCTGTAAAAGAAAAAAAAAAGAAAAATCCTCTAGTCACTTCAGTCATAAAATACAGATATTAATTATGCAGGCAAAAGTGGGGAAGCTGCCCACAGCAACCAACTAACTTCTGTCATTTTTTAACCTGTGCTTTGGTACCAAGAGCTGGTTGCTTTTAGTGCCAACTATAAATGGTGGCCATTAACCTTAATGGTCAGCGCAGGAAAGTAAAAACGACTATGTAGAAGCGTTTCATTTTAATCTAGTAGAAGATTGTTTTATCAGCAATTTGAGAAGTATACCGACATATAAGCATAAAAATACTACTGAACAATGTACACAAAATAAGTCTGAGTCTCATGTTACCTTTTTTATCTGTTTTGACCTGAACGGGCAGCATCTTGTAGACTCTGACGGCACTGGAACCTTTATAAATACTTCTATCCCTCACTTCATTAATATCAGGTAGAGAATTCATTGCACAGCGGAAGTTAGCTTTCCAGGTCTTTGGATCTGGCTCCTTTTCACCAACTTTAAACTTTCCTGTGTTAATAAATAACCAATACTGTAAGTAACCGAACGCAGTTATACATCTATAGGCACGCATACTGCATTCATATTTACTTTCATGGCGGAGAAATCTGCTGCGTGTAGAGAACAGAAAAGCATGGCACTCACTACAGTAAAAATATATTTTTATTAGGCTTGCAGGTACTTGAAGATGTGAAAATTAAGGCAACAGCCATTTCGTGCTGTCTAGGCCAGACAAAGTGCAAATATGCATGAAATGGCCATCACCTTAACTCCCCCATCTCCATGTACCTGCAAGCCTAATAAAGATATTTTAACTGTATAGTGAGTGCCATGTATTTCATGTCAGTCCCAGCTCCTATTCTTTTCCACTTTAGTGATATTTTGACAAGTCTCAATGACATATCAGACCAGATGTAAGAGGAATGGTATCACTAACCTAAAGGTGTTCTTCCAAATGTTAGCCTCAAAGGCTTGTCATCCCACAATATATATTTTTTTCCAACCAAGCCAAACATGACCTCCGTTCTAAGGCCACAAGTAATTGTGTAGCCAGATAAGTCTATGTAGTAGGTTTACAAGACCATGAACTACTGGCACAATGTACATTTGTAATCCCAAGTGCACATGCACTCACGGGCGTAGGAAGCGGGGGGGACGGGTATGCAAAAATCCCCCCAGCGTCAGCGCAACGTGTGCGGCGGTGGCAGCGCACAGGGAGATGAACGTTTCCATTGTGGAAGCGTTCATCTCCATAGTCATCTGTATCGCCGTCCTCAGGACCTCTGGACCTATCAGCTGTTGGTACAGGCGGCGCGATGACGTCATTGCGCCGTCTGTGAGCCGCACAGCGCGGGACACAGGCCGGAAGAGGCCTGCATCGCATCGCTGTGACTGATGGAGGTAAGTATAAGTGTCTTGTTTTGTGTGTGTTTTTTTTTTTTTTTTAACCGGACCCACTGGCCCATAAGGGGGGGGGGGTTTGGAGAGATTCCTGGCACTTGGGGGGAAGGGGGTGGAGAGATGTGGGTGTGGCTTGAGGGTGGGCGGGGACACAGGGGTACTGTCCCCCCCAGATTTCAGATTTTTGGGGCTTCCTACGCCCATGCATGCACTGACACCTACCAGTATGAATAGCCCAGCTACGGAAAAGACATGCATCTTTCTCAATGTCCCAACCATGGCGTGCAGCGTGCTTCCAGGGAATCTGGAAAATCCCTTCTTCCTGGAGGAATCAGAAATCACAGGTTGAGACTGAATTAGAGCAAATCGCACATAGACTGTAACTAGATGTGACAAACAGACCAGGAATTCCTGACAGACAATACCTTGTTAATCCATGTCAGTCCAGGGATTTTATTGGATTCAATCTGATCTTCGAGCCAAGGTCTCATCCTTAGACGTGTCACAGGCATTTTGCTGTAGAAACACAACATGTCAGAGTTAGAACTAGGTTTCTGTCTAAGATATCTACAATGTACATGTGATCTAAAGGTTTCAGCCTAATACTGCCATGACCCCCTCCTCTTATGTATTCTCTGTACTAGTTACCACACCACATTATCATCCTCCTGCAGAGCAAGGGTCATTCGTGTTATCTGTGGACGATTTGCTGAAGAAGTTTCATAAATCTTTCTGCAGAACCTGCAGGAATTTTTACAACCCTCGGCCAGAGTACGGATTTTCTGCAGCGGGACTTCCTGGGCGGATTTCATCCTGCACACTGTAAAGGGTTAAATCCGCACCACACGTTGAACTGCTGCAGATGTTTTCTGCAGCATGTGGAGGACATTGATTTTTTAATTCACAATTTAAGCTGTGGATTTGTGTGGGTGGTGGACCCATGTGGATGCAAAATACAAGGAGCTGCAGAAATTGAACATACACCAAAGTGACGCTGTCCAAAACAAAAAGCAAGCAAAAAGTTTGAAGAAACTTTAGACATAATTATTTTTAAATACAAAAAAAAATAAAAAGACATCATTGTTGCTCGCTGAGTACACAACAAAGAACACTACCCCAGCCCATAAGGTTACTTTATAAAATGGTACTCTGTGGGACTTAAACTAAAGCTGGGTTCACATTTGCGTCCTTAATTCCAGCAACCGGGGGAACAGACTATGGAAAGTTCACTGTATGTGGCGAACATGCATTTTTTGTCTGACTGAAATCTAGCACATATGCCGGTAAGCGGCCGGATCCTATTACGGTGAATGGGGATCCAGCTGTGCCGGACACGGTAAACTCCACCAAAACCGCAGATGTGAACCCAGGCCGAGCAGACCATTTAGTTCCAACCTAGTGCCTGGTCTCTTACTCCTGAACAGCAGCTCTGAAATAGGAAATTCATTAGGACTAGGAAGCCAATGAACCATTGCTTGCAATGCTGAGCTCTGCCTAGCTTCAGTTTCCTTAAAGATAAAGAACCTGTGCGTGTAAGATTTGCTGCCAACTCGAGAGTTCAGATAGAAGGCACAATACAGTAGGTTTAATACTCAACCCCTACTTATATCACCCACATTACTATATTCACTGCCTAAACAGATGCATTAGATATATCTGCTCATGTATTTGTTCTTTTTCTGCATAATTACACACACAAAAATAATAATTTTATAATATATATATATATATATATATATATAATATATATCTATACACACATATATATATTCCCCCTTCTAACCTTGTAGAAACACACACAGCTTGCCAGAGAGATAGATAGATATGGATATATATATATATATATATATATATATATATATATATATCTCACACACACTACCTTACTAGACACCACGGGGCTTCAGTCAGAGCACCCGCGCCACCTGGGGGCAGCTTAGCAGCACTACAGCTCTCCGCCCACTTCTTGTTTTTTTTTACAGTGAACTTCCTTGTGCAGCTACCAGTCTATAAATGAAGGGCAATGCCCGCAAACTCCAATACAACCCTTGTGCATGAAATACCGGCAGCAGAACTGATCTAGTCTGCGCGGATATAATAGTATGCACGGAGAATATAGTAGTATGAACACCGGTGACTGTTAATGAAAGAAGCATTGCTTCTGAATGAGACTCATACGTCAGACAAGAGGTATAATGCATGCTAAAGTGTGCAGCCAATATAAGAGTCCATGGCTGCATGTCCCCGGAGGACGCTATAGAGAAAGCAGGACGTTACCTGATAGTCCTCGGTGCGGTGGAGCTCTGTAATCCTGCTATAGCGGTGTCTTGTGTAGCGCGATCCTGTGAACAGTCAGTAAGCTTCTCTGTACTGTACTGCTGTGGGATGCCCAGGTATATCAGCCTGGTAAACCCGCCCTGGCAGGACAGGGCGCCCCTATTGGCTGCTGGAGATGTCACAGCGAAGCATCATTTCGGGGAAATCAGGCTGTTTAGAAACTGAGCTAAGACTGGGGAAGTCCCAGCAAGTCCCAGGCTTCCAGACCCCGCCCCCAGCACGCGGCATAACAAACAGACTGGATGCCGGCAGTGGCTGCACGCTGCGCCCGGTGCCTCATGCTGCAGGCCGCTGTGGGGGGCTCGGCTGCAGCTCAAAGAAGCAGAAATGCAACCTCTCGCTTCTACATTGCATAGTTCTACCTCACATTATTGGAAAGCTGGTGCAGGCGCGACTTACTTGTTGCTGGGGTGGCCAACCAGAAGGTTTCTTTCTTTCTGGACAGCCTATCCCAAAATTATACAGACAAATTGGAAAACTGTAATGCATGATAAAGATTAGAAGTAATCCATGCCTATAGCTCAATATACTGATAAGAACCCATCACCGGCGTTTAGTGGGAGCTGTAAAATGATGAGAATTACCGCCAAAATAATCTAGTCAAGAACCAAAGGAAAAAAGTGGCCTATTTTTACGGACTGTCAAGAAATTTCAGGACAATCTGTAAAGAAAGGCGACTTTTCCTGTGTCCTGTGAAAAAAAAGGTCTTGCTGTTCTCAGAAAGAAACAGTATAAAATATTGTAATTTGATACTTTTGAAATAAAATGAGGTTATAAGGCCTCTTTCACACTTGCGTTGTTAGGATCCGGCGTGCACTTCCGTCGCCGGAAGTGCACGACGGATCCGGCATGCACTAAGTGAACTGAACATTTGAAGACTGATCAGTCTTCAAAATGCTTTCAGTGTTACTATGGCAGCCAGGACGCTATTAAAGTCCTGGTTGCCATAGTAGTAGTGGGGAGCGGGGGAGCAGCATACTTACATTCCGTGCGGCTCCAGGGGCGCTCCTGAATGACGTCAGAGCGCCCCGTGCGCATGGATCACGTGATCTATGCACTGGGGCGCCTTGACGTCATCCTGGAGCGCCCCGGGAGCCGCACGGAATGTAAGTATGCCGCTCCCCCTACTCTTTACTATGGCAACCAGGACTTTAGCGTCCTGGCTGCCATAGTAACCATTGACAAAAAGCTAAACGTCGGATCCAGCGATGCGCGGAAACGACGTTTAGCTAAAGGCCGGATCTGGACTAATGCCTTTCAATGGGCATTAATTCCGGATCCGTCCTTCCGGCATGCTTTCAGGATTTTTGGCCAGAGCAAAAAGCGCAGCATGCTGCGGATTTTGCTGCGGCCAAAAAACGTGTCAGTACTGAACTAAGGACATCCTGAACGGATTTCTCTCTATTCAGGATGCATGGGGACAATCCTGATCAGTAGCTTTCCGTCCTAGAGACCCGAGGACGGATCTCTAGGACGGAAAGCTAAAACGCTAGTGTGAAAGAGGCCTAAGGCTAGTTTTGGAGACGGAGGTCCCTTCTGCAGGCAGGGAGAGCATACCACTGGTATGCAGGGGCCATTACTCAGGGAAGTCCCGGCAGCATGCTGAAGATAGGACCGGCTTCTTACCTCCTAAGCCCCCTGCTCCATATCTTAAACAGGGACCTGTCACCTCAAACATCGGTCCTAAACTGCCGGCAGGACCTTCAAGACAAGAGCAGTGGGATTCTGATCAAGTATATCTTACTAAATTCCGGTGCGGCAGTAGTAAGAAAATCGATGTTTAATCCACGGCTGGCGCAATTCTCTGCCCAGGCTTGAAGTCAAGGGGGCAGCGGACTTCTTGCTTCAAGTCGCTTCTGGGGCAGTATATTTTGCTGCACTGCGGTATTTGGTTCTGCTGGGATGGTATTTTGTGTTGCACTGCATTATTATGGATCCCGTCTACTTGTGTTGGCCCTGCCTATTGTTTTGCACTGCTTTCTGTCAGTTTGGACCCATCTATAAAATGGGGCCACTTGGAGTTTCCAGTCCACCCCTGGTTTGATAGGTGCAGGTCCAACCTCTGAAACCTACTCCTATCTGCAGAACGGGGCCCTGAAAGTGAGGGCTCATGCACACGACCGTTTGATGTTATGAGGTCTGCAAATTGAAGACCTATGTGCATTCCATATTTTGGGGAACTGAACGGCCAGCCCCTAATAGAGCAGCTCTATCCTTGTCCGTAATACGGACAATATTAGGACATGTTCTATTGTTTTTCAGAACGGACATACAGACACAGAAAGCACATGGAGTCATTTCCGTATTTTTGCCGAGAGGTGTTCACTACCATGGAACTGTCGGAAATAGCCAGGTGCACTTGCACGGCTAGTTTTGGTACTCCTATAAGGCCATGTGTCAGACAACATTTATTTTAATTGTCTATGGTGTCACACTGCTACATGCTGCGACTTCGAAAAGTTGGACTTCCGTGTCGCAGCATATTGCATATCGCAGTGCAAAACCATAGACTATATTTACAAAAAGTCTTCTCCGACATGACTGACGCAATGTAGTTAGTCCTTTAACATGTAGATGTAGCCTAACAATGTATGTTAGAGCCTTGCATATGTGCTTTAATTAACCCCTTAAGGACTCAGCCCTATTTCACCTTAAGGACCCGGCTATTTTTTACAAATCTGACCAGTGTCACTTTATGTGGTTTAAACGCTTTTTCTTATCCAGGCCATTCTGACATCATGTTTTCGTCACATATTGTACTTCATGACACTGGTAAAATGGAGTCAAAAAATTTCATTTTTAATTTATAAAAAATACCAAATTTACCCAAAATTTAGAAAAATTTGCAATTTTCCAAGTTTCAAATTTCTCTACTTCTATAATACATAGTAAGGCCTCATGTATCCCGGCCTGGAATCCAGCTCACAGCAGGAGCGCACGGTGTCATTGGTTGCTATGACGCTGTGCGCTTCATGCTGCCGCTGGACTACAGTAATACAATATTACTGTAGTCCAGCGGCGGCTTGAAACGCACGGCGTCATAGCAACCAATAACGCTGTGCGCTCCTGCTATCAGCTAGATTCCAAACCGGGATACCACGGTCTGCGCACGGCCGTGTGCATGAGGCCTAATACCGCCAAAAATAGTTATTAATTTACATACCCCATATGTCTACTTCATGTTTTGATCATTTTGGGAATGCCATTTTATTTTTTGGGGACGTTACAAGGCTTAGACGTTTAGAAGCAAATCTTGACATTTTTCAGAAATTTTCAAAAACCCACTTTTTAGGGACCAGTCCAGGTTTGAGGTCACTTTGTGAGGCTTACATAATAGAAACTACCCAAAAATGACCCCATTCTAGAAACTACACCCCTCAAGGTATTCAAAACTGATTTTACAAACTTTGTTAACCCTTTAGGTGTTCCACAAGAGTTATTGGCAAATGGAGATGAAAACTTATATTTACCCTAAAATAGTACAAACAAAACTGCCGCCTTATCCCGTAGTTTCCAAAATGGGGTCACTTCTCTGACACAAAAAGGGATCTTGCAACCTTTTTTGCGCCAAAACCTGGTGTAAAAATCTTTATAAATGACCCCCACTATGTTACACAGAAATCTAATCATGCAGCAGGCAGTTACATGCAGTACATTCTAATGCAGTTGCAAACTATGGCAACATATAGTGCCATAACTGGTACATAACTGTGTTGACAAGGTGAACAATCCACATAGTTTGATCACTCCTGGAGTTTTATCAAAACTCAAACAGATTTCCTTCATTTCAACCTATTGTGAGCAAAGTAATCAAATTGTTCACATCATTAAAAAACATTGGGCCATTTTGAAAAGCAACCTCCCACAACTGGAGGAATTTTCCATACCTCCCTTGATGTCCTATAGGCACCCCACTAATTTTCGGGATAGACTAGTAAGGGCGGATGTGCCCACTAAAAAAATGGTTCAAACGTACATTGGGTCTAGAAAAACCCGCAGTTTTCCCTGCCTGAACTGCATGAACTGTACGCTCATGATTAAAGGTGAAAGGTTTATTCATCCATCCACTGGTAAATGGTATGATATCAGACAGTATTTAACTTGTGACAGTTCATTTGTTATCTACGCGTTACAGTGTCCGTGTGGTCTCCTCTATGTAGGGGAGACCACATGTGACATGAAAACACGTCTTAATAATCATAGATTTTCCATCAGACAGAAAAGAAAGGATTTACCTGTCCCTAAACATTTTACAGAACAGGGTCATAGTGAGAGAGATCTTAGATTCACTATTCTAGATCAGGTTCCTATACCCCCTCGAGGTGGTGACCGAGTACTGGCTCTCAGAGAGAGCTTAGGTGGATTCACCGCCTTCAGACAATGAGACCTAATGGACTCAATGTGGAATTTCGGTGGCAAATAATGTGAGAACATATATCCAGACCTGGGTGATTGGTCCTCTTCAGTTATTAGTTGTACGTGATTACAATTGGTGTCTATACACTTTTACTGACCATAATTACTAATCTACTTTTATTTAGGTTTTTTTCTCAATATTACCACAGCGGCAGGATGCATTGGCGACTTATCTCCTTTATTGTTGCAAGTTTGGGCGCATCAGGATACAATGGATATTTTTTGTATGCTGCAGGAATATCTATAATTTGAAGGTTACGCTGGTATTCTGGTATATTTATGCAAAACAGGGATGACCAGGGATTGATTTTGTGGTCTTGACATCGGGCATAGGATTATGTCTGCGGTCTGATCCACTCAATGAGCCGGCGGTTATGATCACCTAAAAGGGTACGACTGCATGGCCCTTTCCGATGTAGGGTCTATTTCCCTGATTCCCTACTTTAAAGTAGATCTAAACCAGTGTCCACACCAAGGTTAACTCACATCGCAACCGTTTGCAGATTAAATTTATCATGTCTGATAATTATTCCATTGTCCTGGTGTTTTTGCTCCTATTTTATTTTTCCCCTATAGTTCTGCCCTGCTCCTGGGACTTGAGGCGGCCGGCGATGTGTGGGGATTGTCTCGGTGTTTGGACGCTATGTGGTTGCCTGGGTTGCGGCACATGTGACTTGTCATGTGATGCCGGGAGCTCTGGCACACCTGCTCCTTCACTGTAGGCATTGCCCTGCACTCGTGGAAGGTTTGGCGTCCCTCGTTGCTAGGGAGATCACATGTGAACATGTGATCTGTTTGACGTCAGGCAACGCTGATTCTCATTGTGCCGCCCCTCGTCCATGCGAGCCATGCATCCCTCCCCTGTGTAAGTTTCATGAATTAAGATAATTTTATACACAGGTGTTTTTACACTTTTGTTAATGAGGCACTTTTATGGCTATATGTTTGCACATTAATCAATACGATATTGTACAATACCGCTTTGAGATATTACACATTGTTTTACTATGCACACTATTTTTGAAGATATCGATCTTGTGTATTGATCATATTTATATGATGTTTTCACTTAATTATTGTTAATTACATTGCTATGCACCATGGGTATTTAAACCCACATGGGACACCGGTTTGTATGCTTGAGAAAGACTGCATTGTGCAGTCGAAACGTTGCAAGGGGAATAAAGAGGTTCACCATTTTTTTCACTACCACGCAGTGCTGCTTCTGGCTTCGGATATATATATATATATATATATATATATATATATATATATATAGACAAATGAAAAATCGAGCAGCACTCCAAATATGTCCAAACAAAATGTGCGTCTTTATTCACCCATCGGCGTGGCAACGTTTCAGCTCCTGCTGGAGCCTTTTTCATTTGTCTGCATAGGCTGGAGTGGGTTTACTCCACAGGTGAGCGTTGCACCCGCCATCCACTATACTAGGTGGTGCTGCCTCATTTTTCATTATATATATATATATATATATATATATATATATATTTTCTTAGATTAACGGTGTCTTACCCTAGTGATACAATTTGTGATTCATACTGCATAGCAAAAGCATAGTGCGGATTCTGCTCCAAAAACCCAGCAGAGACCTTGTATAATCCACCTCCCAATGTTTGCTAAGCCTTTGCAAAATTCGCCATGTGAATGGGGCCTTACCGCTGATTACTAGGGGTTTCAGCTGCAGGATACCTTGTGACCAATGTAAAAGAAAGAAATGTCTAACCTGCTTGAGGCGAAAACTGAAATGACGCCCCCCAAGCCAAATTCTCAACCTTACCCCTCCAGCCTTACTGTTAAATGCATGCTTGGAAAACATTATATATAGCGCTACAAAACATACTGGTTAATATAGCAATAAAGTTGAATATGCAGAGATGAACTCTTACACAATTAAAGCACTCAATGCCCAAGTCCTTTCCACTGCCTCCCTACCTGGTGCTGCCTTACACTGGGTTCAGACCTGAGCGTTTCTAAGACGCGCGTTTTACGCGCGTTTTAGTCACGCGTTTTTATGCGCGTTTTTGGCAATAGTAAATGCGCGTTTTACGCGCGTTCGTGACTCTGGAGACTTTTTTTAATTGGTCTGGAGACCAATTAAAAAAGGGCATCTCTACACTTAACGCGTTAAGCGCGTTAAGCGCGCGTTCCCATTGAAGTCTATGGGAGGAAAAGCGCGACAGACGCCCAAAAAACCGCTCCTGAACGAGCTTATGCATCGGGCGTTTTACAGCGCGTTTTTACGCGCTGTAAAACGCGCAAGTGTGAACCACTCCCATAGGGATGCATTGGTTTTCATGTGTTGAGCGTTTTACAGCGCGTTTAAACGCGCTGTAAAACGCTCAGGTGTGAACCCAGTGTAAGACAGTCGCCTCACCTCACCTCATTGGTGGTGAACCCCTGAGCCTGATCAGGGCTGCCATCAATAATGCCTGAGCCCTGTAATTTCAGTCATAGACAAGACCTTATTCTCCATTATTATATCATTCCAATGTAATAAGTAATTTGTATGTCAGATATTGTTCATTTGTGTTGCATAGGCCAAGTTCACACTTCAGTTATTTAGTCAGTTATTTCAAAAGGTTATTATAAGCCAAAGCAATGGTGGGTCAAAAACACAGAACAGGAGCAGATCTTTCCATTATGGCCTCTGTGCCTGGCGTGCCGCCTCATGACTCTGTGCCTGGCTTGCTGCCTCATGGCCCCTGTGCCTGGCTTGCCGCCTCATGGCCCCTGTGCCGCCTGATGGTCTCTGTGCCTGGCGTCTCATGGCCCCTGTGCCGGAAAGGAGACCTCCTCACTGCACACTAACCCAGGGAGCTACAAAACGTCAACAGAGATTGTGCATCCCTTTGTCCACATTCACACTTACAGTCATGCTCACACGTATAAGCTGCGGCTATGTACGCTGCACAGGTCCTGTAACCTCTTCCTACTCCTCAGTCACTGTGTCTCCTGGCTAGTACCATGTAACTAGGTCTTGTGAAAAGTTTCTGCCTCAGGTTTATTTCCTGATTCTATGAAATTGTATTTTTATCTAATGATAAATATCTGGGATATGTTGTCCTTAGCACAACCGGAGACGTACCAAATTATAATTTAGGGGGGACCAAGTCTGTCATGAGGGATGAGCTGGAAAATAGGAATTATCGGTAATTCGGTTTCCAGAGATTCCCTCATGACAGCACCCTTATATTCTCTCCCTTACTAACTACTATGTAAATATTGCATATAAGATTTTCTTTTGGTTTTCATAAATCTGAAAAAACACTGGTGGGTGGAGGTGGGAAGGTCCTTTTTAACCTCTCTGTTTCCTGTCCCAAGAAGGTAAAGGGGAACATCCTCCTGTGGTGCTGTCATGAGGGAATCTCTGGAAACCGAATTGCCGGTAAGTCCAATTCCTATTTTCCGCTGTTGAATCCACATTAAGGCCTCTTTCACACGAGCGTTTTGAAATCTGTCCTTTTTCTGGCTCTGGATTAGGGCTCATGCACACAAACGTATTTTTTGTCTGTGTCCGTTCCGTTTTTCATTTCAATGGGGCTGCAAAAAAACATAAATGATTCTGTGTGTATTCTGTATATGTTTGTCTGCAAGTTCGTTCTGCAAACAAAATAGAACATGTCCTGTTCCTGTCCATTTTGCGGACAAGGACAGGCGTTGTTACGATCGATCAGCAGACAAAAATTAATGTAACAAGGACATCACACGGATATCTTCCTTTTTTTTGTGGGGGGGGGGATCTGTGTTTTGCGGACCACAAAACACTTACAGTGTTGTGCATGAGCCCTTAGGCATGGATTCCAGATGATAGACCATCAATATTGTCATCAGTATTGCTTCAGTATTTTATCAGGATTTATATGCGTATTCCTTCCTCCCTGCACTTGTGATGCACTCCCATAGACTGTAATGTGCGTATTTGGAAACAAATACGCTCATAGCTCGGACATGCTGCAAATTTCAAATACTGAGAGAACTTATACGTCCATGTGAATAGCTCTATTCATTAACATTAGCAGTGGATTCCGGTGCGTCATATACGGATTGCAAATACGCTCGTGTGAAAGCAGCCTAGGGCCAGGGCTACATGGCGACATTTGTCGCGCAACATTTTTTATAATGATAGTCTATGGTGTCGCACTGTGACATTCTGCAACTGTGACATGACAGTCGCACAAACATCTATCCAAGTTGGATTTTTGTGCGACTGTCTTGTCGCAGCATATCGCATGTCACAGTGCGACACCATAGACTATTATTACAAAAAAAGTTGCATGACATTAATGCAATATAAATATTGCGTGACATGTGTCTCAGTGTAGTTGTACCCATTTGTTGTGCGACAATTACAAATCTCCCACCAAAAACGACTTATTTTCAGCTACTGATCTGCTGATTTTTCTTTGGTGGATTTTGCTGTGTGAACATACACTGACCAATAAGGGTATGCTCCCTACAGACACATAAAGATGCGGCTTCAATATGGGAACCCTTATGTCCAGTACAGTATATTTCACAGGTTGGGAGGGAGGTGATTTACAGACCAAGGGCTGCTGCAATGTTTACATGCAGGGGCACTAAGATATTTGGGATTCCGCAGTTTTTTAAAGACATGGGAGTTCACTTATGACTCCTTATGCCAGTTTTTGGTGTATAAAACTTGCATAGCCCTGTTTCATGACTTTTAGGCACACGTGATGGTTTAACACCAAGCTCAGCACGGGGGAGTGAAGGTGTAAAATAGTGGAAAGTCCCCTTTTTAACTGTCCGTTTGACAATATTTAGTCGCATGGCCTGTTTTACCACCATGACTGCCAGTTGGGCAGAAGTGTGCCGGGACTCCAGCCCCGGAAAATTTACTATCATTTATGCCTGAAAAATTGCATAGATGTTAGCGAAAAACTATGCCAGCCAGGGGCTGGGCTAGTTTTTACGACAGGAGCAGGGACTGCCACAAATGCGCCTAATTTATGATTAGGCAACACAAGTGGGAAGCTAAGACTGTCCTAAAAAGCCGGTCTTAGTAAGGGTACTTTCGCACTTGTGACAGAGGATTCCAGCAGGCAGTGTCGGCGACGGATCCGTCTAACCGCATGACAACTGAAAACATTTTTAGACGGATCCGGATGCGGATCCGTCTCACAAATGCATTACAGGTGCGGATCCGTCTCTCCGTTTGTTATGTGGATAGACGCATCTGTCTAGATTTTTTTTCACAGTTTTAAAGGTCTGCACATGCGCAGACCGGAATGGCGGATCCGTTGTTCCGGTATTTTTAACTAATGCATTTCTATGGGAATTAATGCTGGATCCGTCATTCTGGCAAGTCTTCAGGCATTTTGGCAGGAGATAATACCGCAATACCGGTATTATCTCTGGCCAAAACGCCGTTCAGTGACTGAACTGAAGACATCCTGATGCATCCTGAACGCATTTCTCTCCATTCAGGATGCAAGGGAATGTGACTGAAGCATTTTTTTCCGGTATAGAGCCCCGACGACGGAACTCTATGCCGGAAAAGAATAACGCTAGTGTGAAAGTACCCTAAATGTACCCCAAGGATTTAAGCTGCCAATACACAATAGTTTGCTGATACTTCCCAACAATCCAATACGTAGGTGGTATTTTGAAGGTCAGATGTCGGCTGAAGCCAACTTCAGCATGCTCGATTCTTAGGCAGTTCTTCAAGTTCTATGCAATGGAGGGAAAAATATAATAAAATAATTGTTGTACAGAAATCTTAAAAGAATATGTACATGTTGATGCTTTCCACTAAGATTATAACACTTTTGTTGATAGTGTCCCATCACCTTATGACATGAAGCTTCCTCTTGTGGTATGATTAGAAACTTCTTAAAAGTACTAATACCAGGAAAGTCTTAGGCTAATTTCATATGAGCGTGTTCTATCCGGGAAACACGTTCTGTGTAGCAGCCACATTTCCTGGACCAAACGCTGCTTTTCAAACCCAAACTCACAACATCACAATGATTTCTGCTTTACTGTGGGTCTAATGTACTATATTCACAGCATTATGTGAGTGGAGCACAGTAGACCAGCAGTCAGGTAGGAACTCACAGCATCATAAATCATTATAATGCTATCAGTTGTGGTCAGAGGAGCAGTGATCGGTCTGGGAAATGCAGCCATTACACAGAGCTTGTTTCCCAGATCGAACATGCTCATATGAAATTATATAGCCTTAGGGCTCATGGGCATGAGTGTAATCAGGTCTGTGATCCGCAACATACGGCCAAAGGTAGAACATTTTCTATTTTTTTGCATTGCAGAGGCACCGGTGGGGAGCCCACGGAGGCACTTTGTACTGCTTCTGATCCGTGCCTTCTTTCTGCAAAAGATAGGTGAAGTCCTATCTTCGGTCTTATGTTATGGATTGCAGACTAATTCAAGTCAATGGGTCAGCATCCGTACCAGTGCCTGTATATTGCGGACAATCCGTTTACAGTCCACAATACGGACACTGAGCACTTACGCTCGTGTGCTTGAGCCCTTAGGCCTTATTCACACAACATAGAAAAATGGGTGCTTGATGGCAGTCTGTAGGTGTATGCGCATGTCTGTTTTTTAATGGACTGTGAATACTGACTGTTAGAAGGCAGAGAGAGAGCCCCCTCCCTCGGCATAACCTCACAGATGCTGGGTACATGACCAGTATTATACAGCTGTCACCCTCCATGTATGGAGTTGGCTCAGTGCAGCAATATAAGGCTTTGTGCATAATGCCGTACATGGACAGCATTATACGTTAAAGGGTTAAGCAGCCAGATTCCCGTCTCATCCCATTGCGCAGCCTTATCGAACTATACCGTATACGGTGAACTTTGGCAGTCTGTTTCTCTGCCGAAGTTCACAATCCTTTACATGGGCCAATTTTGCAGGCGATTATCAGGCAGGAAGCATTCCTTCCTGGCAATTGCCTGATTGTCAGCAGTGGAGACCGCCGCATTTACATGCAGCGATCTCCTCTGCAGTATGGGGAGGAGTGAACACTAATGCCATCGCGCGTCTCCACACTGACTTTGTTTGCCGGCAGCAAATGCTGTTTACAGAGTATGATGTGCTGCCTGCAAACAACAATTTTTTTGACTGCATGAATGATGCGATCATTGCGATTCCGGCGGCACTTTAACACAGCCAGGCAATAGCTAACAGGTCTTCCTATGAACGCTCATTAGCGATTATCTGGAGGATTCTCTGCCCATGTAAAGGGCCCTTTAGAAGTAAAGCCAAGCTGAAATGTCAACTAAGATAAAATAATAGAATAAAGATAAAAGGGAAGTGACACAAAAAAAACAGAATAGAAGAAGAGTAACCGGTAGATCCCATTCTGATTCTGATTAAGGAGTGATGGGAATTATGTGGGTCATATGAGGCAAAGGGGAACCAAGTTTGTTGAAGCTTTTTTTCGTTAGCCCAAAAGACAGGAAGAGTATAAGGGGAAGACTAATACAGTGTAGTCTGCAGGCCGCATGTTATAGAGCAGGAGGAGCTGAGAAGACTGATATCCAGTTTTTTAGGAAAAGATTCACTATAACTTGGAATTCATACATTTATATTCCTGCTCATTCTGGCCTGCCCTCTACGACTGTGTATACAGAGATAGCTGTCAATCACTGATAGGACCGCCTCCTTGACTTCAAAGACCAGAATGAGCAGGAATATAAATGTATAAATTACAGGTTTTACTGAATCTTTTCCCATAAAACTATATATTAATCTGCTCAGCTCCTCCAAGTCCCTGAAGAAGGTCCCTATGGACTGAAACGTCCAGCTCATATATGGATAGTGGTTACGCAGCATTTAGTTTCCTACAAACTGGATCATGAACCTCTTATTGTGAAAATCAGTAAACAAATTACCTTTAAAATTGCAAAGAATATTCTGTGTGCCGCATATTTATACTATTGTTGGATGACCGTCGGGTCTTTGCTGGCACTGGGAAGAGTAAAACAGTGTGCGGTACTCCATTCTCTAATATAATGTGCCTCATGTCAATCACATGAAAGCATATGCACACATTTCTTAGTGTTAAGACTTCTTGCGATGAGCAATGCTCATGTTCGTGTGCTGTCTTAGTATGGAATGGACTGCACATAGACTGAACACTGACCAATTATAGTCAATAAGCAAATCACATGTCTGATTTTCCGCACATTGGTCCTTGCAGAGAAGACTACAGCATGTATGATGCCATGACTCTGGAGGATTGGAGTGGTAGAGCTCCATAAATCATAGTGGCAGTCCTCGATCTGGGCAGTGACAGGAGGGCATACCATTTCTTCCCTTGGGGCACACCCTAAGGGCTCATGCACACGACCGTGTGCCGGCCAGGCCAGTGCTACGGACCGCAAATTGCGGTCCACAATGCACAGGCACCGACCATGGGGCCACAGCATGCGGATCGCGAACACATTCACTTGAATGGGGTCCGCGATCCGCATCAGACTATACGCACTGCAAAAAAATAGTGCATGCACTACTTTTTTGCGGTGCGGAGGCACGGACAGAAAACTCCGTAGTGCTTCAGTGGGCTTCCGATCCGTGCCTCTGTTCCGCACCGCATCTGCCAGATTGAGGACCCGTTTAGGTGAATGGGTCCACGTGCGGGGTGCACACGGCCGGTGCATGTGTATTGTGGGCTGCGGGCAACGGCCGTGTGCATAAGCCCTAATATTGAGTCAGTAACCAGGACAGTAGTAGAAAATAAACAAGTCTCTCTTTACTAAATGGCAGAATGGGAGTTGTAGTACATCCAGCACAATTCCAAACAATTTACAGTGCAAATCTTCCCTGATAGGAATGTATGGATATAAGCAATGATGGGGCTTGTAGTATACCTTTCCTCTATTGTGCTTTCTTTGCAGAATCTAAGGCTGGCAATAAGGTTCTTGCAAAACTTGTCTGTAATTTCCAGGCTGAGGGGTACAGAATTAAGATATGGCTTGACATGACTGTGTGAAAGGGTATATTGGCAATGTCCCTCTCACTGCGGAGTCAACCTTAAACAACGAATGCCTTACTGACTGACTCCAGTGCTTGGCCATGCAGATTCTGGACCTTATAGTTCTTCCTTTTCTGAAGTACTGTGAACTAGAGATGGCTTACTTACCTGTATTTTATAGACAGTGATTCTCTGGGACTTAGGTCTAGTCTTCTGAGGGATGAGCACATGTAGCTCCTCTCACCTCCTCAGCTTACTCTAGATTCATTAAACTATGGACAAACCTAGGTCCATCTTCTAGCCTTCTACAAGGGCAGAATTACGACTGTTAACCCTGATCTATCCATACAAAAATATGTAGGTACAATACAATACAATACACCAGAACATTGCATAACAAGAAACTATTTTGCAAGTACCCTATTCTGGATTACTGCACATGCAGTACTTTGGTCCAATTCTTACACTAGATTTCCAAATCAAGTCAATGGATCTGTGAAAAAACAGCACATGGACTCCATCAATGTCCAGCCTATTTAAAAGTGTCTGTTTTTAGTGAACAGAACATAGACAAGTTTAACAAGTCAGCTGAATAAGGTCACAGTGAAATTCTGTACATAGTTGTAGTGCTGACAGTAGATAGGAGTAACATGCATCCTAACTGAACGCCTCCAGTTCCAGTGTTTCAGTTTCCTATAAATCGGGCTGGCAGTCTATTTTCATTCTCAGCTGACAAATGCTGCAAGAATTTCTTCAACTATATCCTTTAGAAGGAAGGGTTGTGCAGTGTCGTGTAAGTTAATTATGAATCACACCATTGTGCGGTGGCATTTAAAGTATGCATTTTCGATGTCCATCAATAATAAGTCTTAAAGGGGATTTCTGTAAAGTAGACTGGAAGGAGGTCTGACTTCTAGGATCAATAACGAGAACAGGGTCTTGCATTCTCCATTTGATTGGAAAAGGCTTTTAACCCCTCAGATGCCATGTTCAATCGCGACCATAGCATCTGTTGCTATGGCAGCCTCGGTCCTTCTGAAGGTCCTGAGTCGTGTCTCATCAAAGTTTCTATTGAGCCCTGCCACGGGAACATAATGGTGTGGACCGAGCGCGCATTTGCGTCTGCATCAGACAGCATCCCTTAGTAGTAGCAGAATATACTGCAGAAGACAGACACTGGACTATCTAACACCTGGGGGACTCCTCTTTCTCCCTCCATCCTCTTCTAAGGATACCATATATCCATCAACCATCTAGTCCTGTGTTAGGCCATTATCCTCTGCTGCTATATACCAAAGGGCTATCACTGTTATACTGTTACAGTAAACTCAGTAATGTGATACAGTGCCCCATCACCGGTTTACTCACCCATATGTATTGTCTATTGGGGCAGCTGGCATCCAACTCCCATTAGAGTCATACCAGAGGACCTAATACCTAATCTCCCTATCTGGAGGATCTTTCTTGTCCTGGATGCAAGGGACTTACAGATTGCCCTGATCATTTGACCACCAAACCTGGGACTGCTCATCTGTGGGACATTTCTTTGTTTAGTTAATTTTATCATTAATTTGAATTATGTTTACAACGTGCCTGTCATGTTTATCATATGTTTATTGTTGTGCCATCGTCCCCTGAGGAACCATTCAACAGGGGGGACTCATTGGCACAATTGTGGGGAGCTTTACTCTCCTGCAACTCCTTTCTCAGAGGAGGTCATCTTGCAGGCTAGTATAGAGCCCTCTAACATTAATTTTTTGTATTATAAATCTGCACTTTATGTTGGGGATTATGGGTTATATTTATGTCCTGTTTTTGTTTATGGTCATGAATCAGTAAAAGCACTTTTTCGATACTACAATTGTGGTTGTGGCCGATATTTATTGTGGGTTACCTTCACTCCTTTTTTGTACAAAAAATGGTTCACTACAATGGTAAATGCAATTGAAAATATATGGCTAAACCCTCACACTGATATTAAAATGAGACTTTCGCAAATCTATTCTTATATCAAGAACATACCAGAGCCCGCACACCCCGTCAATGTATCTCAAAGTGGCACGAGACCTAACGCTAACCTACCTGTGCCGTATGGGCAATTACAGGGGCATAAGGTCCGACACAGAGCAAACAACTCCCAGTTACCTCTAGCGTGAAATCACACGTACAATGGGAGGAGGCTGTGAGTCCCACCTACCACTGACTATGTTACCCATAGATCAAAATCAAGGCACATTCAAACCTGGAGTTGCCACACCTCCAGGCGTATATGATCAAACAGAATAACAAAATAAAGTAGTCTTAAAAGGCAGAAAATGCCCAAAACCCCATATACTGTTGCGCATTTCTAACATGTATTCCATTGCTAACAGCAATCCCCAGCAAAAATGCATACAATGGAGGATGCCCACAGCAGACCACATGTACCACTTTATTTTGTTATTCTTTGTACATGTATGCCTGGAGGTGTGGCAACTCCAGGTTTGAATGTGCCTTGATTTTGATCTATGGGTAACAGTCAGGTGCACCTGTGTGGCCTGCATCACATGAGTCAGTGATAGGTGGGACTGAAAGCCTCCTCACGCCTCTCATTGTATGTGTGATTTCACGATGGAGGTAACTGGGAGTTGTTCGCTGTTTGTCGGACCTTATGCCCATGAAATTGCCCATACGGCCCCTGTAATTGCCCATACGGCACAGGTAGGTTAGCATTAGGTCCCGTGTCACTTTGAGATACCTTGACGGGGTGCACGGGCTCTGGTATGTTCTTGATATAAGAATATATTGGTGAAAGTCTCATTTTAATATCAGTGTGAGGGTTTAGCCACATATTGTCAATTGCATTTACCATTGTAGTGCACCATTTTTTGTGAAATTCTGTTTTATATAGCCAATCACATCCACACATTTGGCTATCCTGTGTAGGATGTCTTTGTGGTACATGTGGTCTGCTGCGGGCATCCTCCATTGTATGCATGTTTGCTGGGGATTGCTGTTAGCAACGGACCACATGTGCAGGATTTGCTCCACTGTTTAGAAATGTGCAACAGCATATGGGGGTTTTGAGCATTTTCTGCCTTTTTAAGACCACTTTATCTTGTTATTCTGTTCTTACCTTCACTTACCAGTACATACTAAATGGTAAAACACTGGGTAACACTGACATGGAAAAGGACCTAGGAATTTTTCTGAACAGCAAACTAAGCTGTAGAAACCAGTGTCAGGAAGCTGCTGCCAAGGGCAATAAGATAATGGGTTGCATCAAAAGGGGCATAGATGCCCGTGATGAGAACATAGTCTTACCACTTTACAAATCACTGGTCAGACCACACATGGAGTACAGTGTACAGTTCTGGGCTCCTGGGAACAAGACAGACATAGCAGAGCTGGAGAGGATTCAGAGGAGGGCAACTAAAGTAATAACTGGAATGGGGCAACTACAGTACCCTGAAAGGTTATGAAAATTAGGGTTATTCACTTTAGAAAAAAGACGACTGAGGGGAGATCTAGTAACTATGTATAAATATATCAGGGGTCAGTACAGAGATCTGTCCCATCATCTATTTATCCCCAGGACTGTGACGAGGGGACATCCTCTGCGTCTGGAGGAAAGAAGGTTTGCACACAAACATAGAAAAGGATTCTTCACGGTAAGAGCAGTGAGACTATGGAACTCTCTGCCTGAGGAGGTGGTGATGGTGAGTACAATAAAGGAATTCAAGAGGGGACTGGATTTATTTCTGGAGTGTAATAATATTACAGGCTACAGCTACTAGAGAGGGGTCGTTGATCCAGGGAGTTCTTCTGATTGCCTAATTGGAGTCGGGAAGGAATTTTTTACGCCCCTTAAGTGGGGAAAATTGTCTTCTGCCTCACAGGTTTTTTTTTTTGCCTTCCTCTGGATCAACTAGCAGGATAACAGGCCGAACTGGATGGACATTATCTCTTTTTTCGACACTATGTTACTATGTTATTGTGTCGCCTTTTTCCGAGAGCCATATTTTAGTTACGTTTCTGATGATGGTCTTATGTGTGTGCTCGTTTTTTGTGAGATGAGTTGAAGTTTTCATTGGTAACATTTTGGGGGTACATAGTACTTTTTGCTCTCTCGGTCATTAAAGCCCAAATCAGGCTGGTCACTAAGGGCTTAAGAAACACTGTATTCATAGGATAGTGTCCCCTACAACAGTGATAGACACAACATAGCAATGTTACAGTACCCTTATAACAGTGACATGGCAAAATGCCTCCATAACAATGCTTTGCCACAGTTTTCCAATGAGTGAAAGCCACAATGCACCCATAAGTGCTTGTCACGGTATTTCATGACATGCTTCCCCTCACTGTTGTCTAAGTAGCCACGGCACACAGAAATGTGTATCAAAGTTATACTTTCCTTTATCCGTCCTGCAAACAAATACAACCTCAACCTTTGCTGGTTGGATAAATAAAGAAAAATATTATTTAATCACTTCTGTGTGCCGTGGTTCCTTAAGGCTGCATTACACTTGCCGATTTTTCATCAAATGATCCCTAACGAGCGTTCGCATGATCGCTCATTAGTGATCATCTTACAGTGTAATACTGCCGCTGATTGTCCGATACGCTCGTTCATCGGCAACTGCACGCTTGAAAAATCACCACAAACCATTAGACAGACAGTAAGGGGACAAGCGATGGCATAACGATGCAGTCTCCTCCGCTAGCTACCAGGCAATTGCCGGAAGGGAGCGCCTCCCTCCCAACAGTCGCTTGCTCAATCGGCCTGTGTAATACAAGCTTTAGACAGCAATACTTGGAAATCGTCCTACCACTGAGCACCAGACATACCAAGGCTAATTTTACACTTGCGTTGTGAGGATCCGGCAGGTAGTTCCGTCGCCAGACCTACCCGGATCCGTCATACCGCATGACAACTGAAAGCATTTGGAGACAGATCCGGATCTGTTTCACAAATGCATTGCAAGTGCGGATCCGTCTCTCCGCTTGTCATGTGGATAGACGGATCCATCTTGTATTTTTTTTTACAGTTTTAAAGGTCTGCACATGCGCAGACCGGAAGGACGGTTCCGTCCTTAAGGTATTTCTTAATGCCAGATCCGGCACTAATGTAAGTCAATGGGATCCGGCATTCAGGCATATGATCTGGCATTTCAGGACGGAGATAATACCGCAGCATGCTGCGGTATTATTTCCGTCCTGAAATGTCAAAAAGACTGAACTGAAGACATCCTGATGCATCCTGAACAGATTTCTCTCCATTAAAAATGCATGGGGATGTGATGTGACTGATCAGTTTTTTGTGCCCGCCAGATCCGTAACAACGCAAGTGACCTGAAAGCATTTGAAGACTGATCAGTCTTCAAAATGCTTTCAGTGTTACTATGGCAGCCAGGACACTATTAAAGTCCTGGTTGCCATAGTAGTAGTGGGGAGCGGGGGAGCAGTATACTTAGGGGCGCTCTGACGTCATTGTGGAGCGTCCCGGGACTCGGGAGCCGCACAGATGGTAAGTATTCTTCTCCCCTGCCTCCCCACTACACTTTACCATGGCAGCCGGGACTTTAGCGTCCTGGCTGCCACGGTAACCATTCACAAAAGCTAAACGTCGGATCCGGCGATGCGCCAAAACGATGTTTAGCTTAATGCCGGATCCGAATGAATGCTTTTCAATTGGCATTAATTCCGGATCCGGCGTTACGGCATGTCTTCCGGATTTTTGGACGGAGACGAATCCGTAGCATGCTACGGTTTTGTCAACGTCCAAAAAACGTTCACATACTGAACGGATGACATCCTGATGCATCCTGAACGGATTTCTCTCCATTCAGAATGCATTGGGATTATCCTGATCAGTATCTTTACGTCCTAGAGCCCCGAGGACGGAACTCTAGGACGGAAAGCAAAAACGCCTGTGTGAAAGGAATCAGTGCCATAATCTTATTATTTGCTTCCCCTCACTGACATGTAGGATGTAACTTCTCAGCAGCCAGAGGATGTTTACATGTACAGTAACATCTCCATATCAGCGCGCTGCCTTCAAGTGGCTGCACTCTATTCTCTTTATCAGGGAGATGAGGTTGACTTTTGATAGCCACATGTTTCAATATGATTCTTTTCTTATGAAATGTCTTAGACCTGGAATCTCATGAAAAGTTATTTCACAAGAAATATATGGAAATGAGCGACCAACAATATAGCCACCAATACACTTTTCTTAGACTATAAGACACCCAGGTTTTATAAAACAGAAAATATGAAAAACATATTTTATACATATTCCACATAAATGACATGTTAGATTTATTATATGGGTTGGTATGATTAGCCATACCATATATGTATGGATTCTATTACGTATGCACAATAAAAAAAAACACAGCTATATCTCACCAATGTAGAGGATAATGCTTTGATTCTGATCTTGCCCGATTCAGCTTTCAAGACCAGAACCATATCTCTAGCGACTCGAAATCCAGAGATATGAGTGGTTAAAGCAAACCACCCCCTCACCCTGCTGCCTGAGCTCTGCAGACAGTAAACGCTCTCTGCTGAAAGCGTCATGCTTGCCTACGCAACCCTGACGCACTTAAAGAGGTTGTCCAGTCCCAAAATCAAAATTCTTTTTATGTGCTCCTAACACCCCTCACCATGCATATTTATGCCCCCAATACGTTTTTTATGTCTGCATTTTCTTTCCTCCTGTCTGTGCATCAGACATAGTATCCTGTTTTGTTGAATAGGTAACTTTATTGATAAAGCCTGGCTGCACTACAGAGTGATGAGTCACAGGCTGGCCCCGCCCCCACTGTTCAGTCTCCAAGAGCTATTCCCACCATACATGAATCCTGCTAGTCTATTTCTCACAGAGTCTAAATCATATTATTATCAGTCCACAGGCTCTTCCAGAGTGCAATAAACAACTTGAATCAGCAAGCACATCAAATCACACGTGTGTCTAATCCTATCATGCATAATACAGCCTGTTGTGCCTGATACACAGCCTGTTGTGTGTGAAACTGCCTGCTGAGCTGTGTATCCAATCCCATCTTGTACTATAATGTCTGGTTCTGGTGTGGTGTGTATCTAATCCCATCTTGTATGATACTGTTACACTGGTGTGTATCTAAGCTTATGTCAGATACTGTCTGCTGTGCCTCTATATCTTAATCTATCATCTGTGATATGGTCTACTTTACTGTATCAAAGATTCTCATTTGTGATCCTGGCTGCTGAGCTATGTATCTAATCCTACTTTGCATGATCCTGCCTGCTGAGTTGTGTATCTAATCCTATCTTGTAGGACATGTTCTATCTTTTGTGGAATTGACACACTGATGACGTCTATGTGTTTTCCACATCGGTATGTCAGTTCTTCAAAATATGGAACATGTCCTATTCTGGTCCTCAAAACGTGGACCTTCAACCCATAGAAGTCAATGCCTCTCCAAAAAAATGAGGGTCGCACATGGACAGTGTCCTTATTTAGCTGAATGCAAAATGCATACAGCCGACACCTGGACCGGGACATGGATTCCTGGGCCAATCACGGTCATTACCATGAGCCCTATAACTCATACTGAGCCCTAATAACAGTGTCAACTGACGCGCCACCATAACATTGACATCCACAGCACCCCCAAAACAGTGACACCCACATGCCCCCAAAACAGTGACATCCATACCGCCCCCATAAAAGTAAAATCAACAGATCCTCAATAACAGTGACATCCACAGTGACCTCCATAGCCCCCCGTATAACATTGTAATCCGGAATTTCCCCAAATGCCATCCACTGTGCACCCAAATACCATCCAGTGCTCATAGTGCCATCCTCAATACTCTCAAATATCATCCACAGTGCCCCCATTGCCATCCAGCGTCCCTAGTGCCATCCACAGTGCCCCCATTGCCATCTACAATGCCCCATTGCCATCCACAGATGTCACAGGTGATAGATTAAGATATAGAGGCACAAATGCCATCCTCAGTGCCCCAAAATGGCATCCAGTGCCCCCCAAGTGCCCTCATTGCCATCCACAGTGCCACCCAAGTGCCATCCACAGTGTTCCCAGTGCAATCCACAGCATAGCGATCAGCCTGTATGGTTAGTTACAGAAGCCTGTACAATCAGAAGACGGCCGGCAGTCCCGGCGACTGAGCAGTAGTGTGCAGGTGTCGGGACCAGGGAAGGCCGACAGGAGGCGATGACATCAGTGATAGACACGTTGTCTCCTGCCTTCAGAGAGGAAGAGAAGAAGATGGCGAATGACCAGAAGAGCCGAGAACACTGCAGAAGCAATCACATGACCCTGAAGAGGATCCTGCAAACCCCTGCACTGCAGAGGGTAAGTATCGCTTGTAATATTCTTCCCTCCACAAGTAATTGTAAGGGCCTATATTTCAAGTAGGGGCTGGAGAATCCCTTTAACAGCACTTTAATAGTGCTGAGGGGCCATGGGGCCAGAACACAAAGTGACTGCGTACTATAAGACGCAGGCACTTTTTAGCAAGATTTTTTCTTTTCAATAAATGTCTTAATTAGGTGCAGAGTGGTGATAAGATGAGCAAGTGCTCGTTTTTAATAAAGGAGCTGCCACTCATAGTTTTGTGCACCTACAAACTTGCCTGAATTGGTCAGCAGTTTCTATAGTATTTTTGAAGGGGGGAGGGGAAAAATGCCAGACCCAGAGTTTGCTGTAATTGACCCCCCACTCCCCCACCACACACAATTCAGGAATGTAAAAATAGAACTACAGAGAACAACGTGTATATCCTGCATTTAATATTTCCTATAGACTTCCATGTAATATCCAGAGCTGGTGTTTTTTGACTTAACCCTGTAAATACAAAATCACCATAACCCACAAAAACACCTAAAAAATGCAAAAATTAAATGTGTGATATCACCCTGTAGGTCATATTGGTTTTTACCTTGCTAACAAGCAGAGCATACAATGACTCACTTTACTGTGGATTTCTATCTTTTCTTTGGAGAAAATGCTCTTTAAGGCCTCATGCTCACAAACATGCCTTGTTTTATGGATGCCGTCCGTTTGCGTTCCGCAATTATCCGGCCATTATAGAAATGCCTATTCTTGTCCACAAAACAGAAAAGAATAAGACATGTTCTTTTTTGTGGGGCCATGCAACCGAGCAACGGATGTGGACTGCACACGGAGTGCTAACACAGAAATGCAACAGCACTCTGCAACCAGCACTCTGCCCTGCCTCTATACTAGAGTTTATCAGAGGCGTCAGTGTACATTTTGATCAAAAAGTAATAAGCCACTCGCCACGCCAAGGCCGCCTCTGTGAGTGGTCCTAACACTAAATACTTCCTGTTATGGGCCATGACAGCCACATAAAATCCAGGGAGTGCAGGCCCAGCATGCATGCTGGATCCATCTTGCTTTTTGGTGCCATAACATCCTCCATTAGATCCAGGGATGCAGGTACCAACATGCTGACTGACCCCCTTTTTTTCTGTGCACACGGAGTGCTGTCTGCATCTTTTGCAGCCCCATTGAAGTGAATGGGTTTGCATCAGAGCCGAATAAAATGCGGCTCGGATGCGGACCCAAACAACGGTCATGTGCATAAGGCATTAAAATTGGAAAAACCCTCCCAAAAATTTCACTTTTTTATTGTAGATTTTTAATGTGTGTCTGCAGTAAATCTTGTTGATGCACAACTTAAGGGACACTATTGCACTTTTAACCCCTTAGTGACAATACATTTTAGCCCTAAGGACCAATAATATTTACCCCTTTGTGTTCAAGCGGTTATAACTTTTATTAATTTTTTTTTTTGCGGGATTAGTTGTAGATTTTTTTAGGAACCATTTTGGTATGTATATATCGTAGTGAATAACTTATTTTTTTATTTTTAGGGGAAAAGATTAAAAAAAATTGCAATTTTAACAATATTTTGTGGAATTTAACTATGGTGTTCTCTGTGTGGTAAAAATAACATAACTTTATTATGTGGGTCCCTACAATGATAATAATGCCACATTTCTATATATTTGTACCATTCTTCCTTTCCCCTGCAGGCTGTCAGCTCTGCAACTGCTCCCCCTCCTCCTCCAGTCTGAGGTGTGTGTGTGCTGGGGGGGGGGGGGTTGCTTTAGCTGCTTATATCTCTGGTTTGTTAGCAGCTAGATATGTGTATTGTTTGAAAGCTGGCATTCCAAGCTTTCAAACAATACCAGAAAGACAGCATTATCTCAACTACATAGGAAGATATCACTGTTAGAACTCGGGATGCAGTGAATGAAGCTGAAAGTGAAAGTGAAAGTAAAAGCAGGTTTTACTGCAATTATTCCTGACTTGATTTGTAGCAGCAATATCTCCTGCCTATCTTGGGCTAATGCTAATTTTGGTTTTCTATGAAAGCCTGGAATGCCAGCTTTCAAACAAGACCAGGCCTATGCTTCTAGCCAATGTGGAGATATCGGCAGCTAAAGCAGCGCCCCCCCCCCCCTCCACTTTTGCCCGTTAAGTACTTTTCCCACAGCCCGAGCTGAATTCGGACAAACAGTTATGTGGTTAAAGGGCATCTGTCAGCAGATTTGTCCCTATGAAACTGGCTGATCTTTTTCATGTGCACTTGGCAACTGAAGGCATCTGTGTTGGTCCCATATTCATATGTGCCTGCATTGCTGAGAAAAAATGATGTTTTAATATATGCAAATCAGCCTCTGGTAGCAACAGGGGCGTTACTCCTAGAGGCTCAGCTCTCTCTGCAACTGCTGCAGCCTTTGACGTTGATTGACAGGGTCAGGCAGTGTAAACATCATCATCGTCATCATTTTTTTTCTGTAATAGCAAAGTATCTCCTTTGCATGGAGTGGTCTAAGGCCTCTTTCACACTTGCGTTGTTAGGATCCGGCGTGCACTTCTGTCGCCGGAATGCACGCCGGATCCGGCACAACGCAAGTGAACTGAAAGCATTTGAAGACTGATCAGTCTTCAAAATGCTTTCAGTGTTACTATGGCAGCCAGGACGCTATTAAAGTCCTGGTTGCCATAGTAGTAGTGGGGAGCTGGGGAGCAGTATACTTACCGCCCGTGCGGCTCCCGGGGCGCTCCAGAATGACATCAGAGCGCCCCATGCGCATGGATCACGTGATCCATGCGCATGAGGCGCCCTGACGTCACTCTGGAGCGCCCTGGGAGCCGCACGGGCCGTAAGTATACTGCTCCCCACTACACTTTACCATGGCAACCAGGACTTTAGCGTCCTGGCTGCCATGGTAACCATTCAGAAAAAGCTTAACGTCGGATCCGGCAATGCGCCGAAACGATGTTTAGCTTAAGGCCGGATCCGGATTAATGCCTTTCAATGGGCATTAATTCTGGATCTGGCCTTGCGGCAAGTGTTCAGGATTTTTGGCCAGAGCAAAAAGCGCAGCATGCTGCGGTATTTTCTCCGGCCAAAAAACTTTCCGGTTCTGAACTGAAGACATCCTGATGCATCCTGAACGGATTTCTCTCCATTCAGAATGCAGTGGGATAATCCTGATCAGGATTTTTCCGGCATAGAGCCCCGACGACGGAACTCTATGCCTGAAAAGAAATACGCAAGTGTGAAAGAGCCCTAAGGCACACCACCACTGGACTTTGGAGCAGTGGAAACGTATTCTTTGGAGTGGCAGTCTGATAAAAGAATCAGGGTATGGTAAATGCCAGGAGAATGGTACCTGACTGCGTTGTGTCAACTGTAAAGTTTGATGGAGGAGGAATAACGCTACAGAGTTGTTTTTCAGGAGTTGGCCTAGACCTTATTTTCAGTGAAGGGAAATATTAATGCTTCAGCATAGCATGATTTTTGGACAACTGTACGCTTTCAACGGTTTGGGGAAGACCATTTTCTGTCCCAGCATGAACTTTGCCCTAGTGCACAAAGTAACGTCTATAAAGGCATGATTGGGTGAGTTTGGTGAAGGAACTTGATGACCTGCATACAGCCTTGATCTCAACCCCATCAAGCACCTTTTGTCTATATTGTTTATATGTCTCTGCCTGTGGAGATACTGGTATGTAGCTGATTATTTTTATTGACTGTAGATGAGAACTTTATTAGGGCTCTTTCACACTTTTGCTTTCCGTCCTAGAGTTCCGTCCTCTGGGCTCTAGGACGGAAAGATACTGATCAGGATTATCCTAATGCATTCTGAATGGAAAGAAATCTGTTCAGTATGTGAACGATTTTGGGACGTTGACAAAACCGTAGCATGCTACAGATTTGTCTCCGTCCAAAAATCCTGAAGACATGCTGAAACGCTTGATCCGGAATTAATGCCCATTGAGCATTAAGCTAAACGTCGTTTCGGCGCATCGCCGGATCCGACGTTTAGCTTTTGTGAATGATTACCATGGCAGCCAGGACGCTAAAGTCCTGGCTGCCATGGTAAAGTGTAGTGGGGAGGCAGGGGAGAAGTATACTTACCGTCCGTGCGGCTCCCGAGTCCCGGGGCGCTCCACAATGACGTCAGAGCGTCCCATGAGCATGGATCATATGATCGCATGGATCACGTGATCCATGCACGTAGGGCGCTCTGATGTCATTGTGGAGCGCCCCCGGAGCCGCACGGACTGTAAGTATCTGCTCCCCACTACTTACTATGGCAACCAGGACTTTAGTAGCGTCCTGGCTGCCATAGTAACACTGAAAGCATTTTGAAGACTGATCAGTCTTCAATATGCTTTCAGTTGTCTTGCGTTGTGATGGATCCGGCGGGCATTTCCGGCTACGGAAGTGCACGCCGGATCCACACAACGCTAGTGTGAAAAGGGCCTTAGCTGTTTTGTGATGAAAACAGTTGCAGCTGTGGCAGTCTCATCTCTGTGGACCAAACACTAGAGGAAAACAAAACTTTCACAATCCTTATCTAAATGGTTTCAAGAATGCACACTCCCTGCTCATATTGTTTATCAAACATGTGTTGTTTCACGTCATGAACAAACTAGCCCTTATTATAATTACTACCTTCAATACTATATTCCTCCCCCTTTTTTTACCTTAGTAATATAATAGCTTAGCATTCTCTGTTATTCATTTTCCTGCCAATCATTAAAATGAATGAATGATGTAATAAACCACGCCCCTTTTACATCTGAAGAAGTGAATAGGGGAGTGGCTACAGCTCTGAATAGAAAAAACACTGGACTCGTATCAACTACTGGACTCAAATCAGCGCATTAGCATATGGATTAAAAGTACTTTTTCTCCACAATAAAGCAACAGATCAGAAAAGTACCATTATATTCAGCAGAGTGACCCCTACAAGGCAGCACGCCTGCTTTATAATTTCCTGGTGACAGGTTCCCTTTAACTTTTGTAGTACTACTGTATATACTAGCATGTACCAAATACCAGAAATCCATCTGATTTATTTCCATTCCTTCTTGGAGATATGTAAAGAGAGGAGAGAAGGAGCTAATGAAAAACATTTTAAGATTCCTAGGGATGATTTATATATTCTACAATCCCTTCTATGAGAGCCAGGAAGAGGCCCACTAAAAGATAATGTTCCTAAGGAAAAAAAAAAAAAAAAGAACTCTGCACTGTACTGAGGACCAGTGCCTGTATAATTTACTAGGCCAACGTGCGTTGTTCACTGTTTATACACCAGTAAGGCTCTGTTTCGATCTGCATTAAGGGCTCTGTTCAAAGCCTCTGTTACAGATTCTGAGCTTTTCTTAGGCCTCTTTCACACTTGTGTTGTGAGGATCCGGCGTGCACTTCCGTCGCCGGAAATGCCCGCCGGATCCGTCACAACGCAAGACAACTGAAAGCATTTGAAGACTGATCAGTCTTCAAAATGCTTTCAGTGTTACTATGGCAGCCAGGACGCTACTAAAGTCCTGGTTGCCATAGTAAGTGTGCTGCATTGAACGGCCGCGCATGCTTTTTCCATTCACTGGTATAGGACATGCGAAAATAGTTGAGTAAGTGTTTTTAGCTAGTTTCAGAAGTCCCAGAGCAGTGTGTTGGGGAGAGCCATGCATGCAGAGCCAGATACACTGCAGCACGCAACTTCATCCCATTCTTGGGATACGAATGGATACTAGGAGGTGGGACCCACACTTATCGGACATTTATGGGGTTAAAGGGCTTAAAGGAGAAACTAAAGCTACCTGCAAAAATTAGTGTAGAACTAAGGCTGGGCATACATATGAGATAACGTTCAGCTGACAGCTATCTTACCTGATTCCTTCATACACATGCATGCCAGGCTCGGCCAACTATACAAGTGTTGCGAATAGTAGAGGGGAATAAGCTGCTGTCAGATGCTTTCACACATCTGCCATAGGGGGCCAGACCTCATACACATTAGATGGTCAGACGAAATTAGAGGGTTTGCCAAACCTACAACTAATCCTTCAGATGTACAGTAGATTTGCCTATGTGATTTGGATCATTAACCAGTTCGCTACGGCGCTGGAATGATGGGCAGACATGGCACTCACTCGTTTGTGTAGTGGGCGTCATGGCCGGCGGGTCTCCGCTGTTTCATTAAAGCCTTTAGATTCTGTAATCAAGTGAGATCACATCATCTAAAGGGTGAAAAACTCGCACTTCCGGGCTTCTTACCGGCATCTTCTGTGGCCAAAGAGGATGCCGGTAATTGAATTCAATACGCTTGGTCACTCTGAAGAGACCCAGGGTATTGAAGCTGCAATTCTTATTTTGTCCAACATAAGAAATGAGCAATTCTGTACAAATCATGGGTCTAAAAGACCCATGATTGTTCAGAATAAAAATTAAAAAAAATGGATTTTGTAGGCTCAAAACACAAGCTTCAAAATTAATAAAAAAAAAGTTAAAAAACATAAAAATATATAAAAAAAATACAAAAAAGTTTAAAATCACACCCCTTCCCGTAGAATAAAAAAACAAATCCGTAAATAACAAAAAATATAAACATCATGGGCATCACAGCAGCCGAAAAAGACTGTACTATTAAAAATCGAAAAATATTTTTCAAAACCGGCGAATGGCGCAATTTAAAAAAGGGTCAAAATGACCAATTTGCCATTTTTTCCATCATTTATCTTACCGAAAAAAAATTGTAATAAAATGCGATCAAGTCACACACACCCCAAAATGGTATCAATAAAAACTACAGATTGTTCTGCAAAAAATGAGCCCCCACACAGCTTAGCAGATATACCTATAAAAATGTTATGGAGTCAAAATATGGTGATGTAAAAAAATATATAATAATTTTGAAGTTGAAATTTATTTTTACACTATTTAGACATAAAAAAAAAACCTATACATATGGCATCGTTGTAATTGTACTGACCCAGAGAATGAAGGGCACAGGTCAGTTTTATCTGCAAAGGGAACGCCGTGGGAAAAAAAAACGTAAAACGGTGGAGTAATTGCATTTTTTTTATATTGCACCCCATTTGGAACTTTTTTTCCCGCTTCCCACTAAATTCTATGCCATATTACATGGTGGCAATAGAAAATAAAACTTGTCCCGCAAAAAATAAGCCCTCATACAGCTATGTGAACGAAAAAAAAAAAAAAAGTTATGGTTCAAGGAAGATAGGGGGAAAAAATAAAACTGCAAAAAAAAACAAAAAACTTTTGGTATCCTAAGGGTTAAAGGCTATTATTGTTTCCGATTGCATTTTACTCATTTTTGGCTAAAAATCATATTTTCAATTGACCTTTATTAAAAAAATATTGAACCGTTCTGTCACAAAGGGTTAACAGTTTTTCTAACTATGTGTACTTTCACTTTGTGCTGGTCATCTAATAACCCTTATCTCTAAACTACTGAGAGGTCATAAATCCTTATTCAAGCCCCATTTTTATCAGCAAGATAAGAACTGAGCTATAATGAGTGTTTATAATGACAGAGAGCAGAGATAAGGAACCCGTCAGCACCCCAAATGACGGAAAAGAGAGAAAATCCAAAGGCTGCTACTGGAGCATCTGAGCTGTGTACAGTAAAAAGGCCAATTGAAAAAATTTATAGATTTACATCACACAATTATTGGGCCTATTATCTGGAACAAAAGTTACTACAAAAGCTGTACCCAATAATCGTCCTATGTAAATGTGGCACTGATTGGCCGATAACCAATCAAATTGCTAGTTCATCAGGTGAATTAATCGTTTCTGCAGCACATTAAATGATTGTTTCTGGCCACCAGATCACGCTGTGTAAACAGCAATCTTCTGCCCCCAAAAAATTAATCTGTATGAGGACAAGCAATGGCAGTAGCTGTCATACAGTGAAAGTAATTGCTGCATGTAAATGCCGCTCTTTCCTCTACTGATGAGCAGGCAGTTTTCAGGTAGGAACAGTCCCTTCCCGATCATTGCCTGCTCAGTGGACACGTGTAAGGGCGCTTTTAGAGCATGTTTAGCAAGACTATCAAACATAAAAACTGTCTTTGCTGTTCTTCGCAGCCAATCACTGAGCAGCTTTTTATTTAGTTGGTTGCTTTTCTATTAGTCCTGATAAACGTGGGCCATTGTTTTTCTGTGGAAGACTATATTTGATTTAGGCTAGTTTCACACTAGCGGCAAGGAACTCCGGCAGGCTTTTCTGGTGGGTGAACAGCCTATCGGATCCGTGCTGCCGCTAGTGCACGCCTGCCCCCGGACTACCGCTCCGGCCCCGTTGACTATAATGGGAGCGGGACAGAGATCCGGCAGCAGCACGGCAAGCATGCCAAGAGACGGCCGGAACAAAACTACAACATGTGACTGATGAACGTGATTTCAATGGCCTAGGAAGCAGCCAAAGAGAGCAGCTGATTGATGGGGATGCAGGAGTCACACCCCCACTGATCAGATACTGATGACCTATCCTGAGGATACATAATGACTATTCTACACATCAGAAAACCCATTTAAAGAGAATGTGGCCTGTAGTAATCCATGTAGCTGCTGCATAAACAAGCCTATTTAGTTGAATGGAGCTGATTTTCAGTCATACAGTGGGCTATATGGTGTGCATGTAATTCTAACACGGTTCTTTCCTCTGTAGGAATCCTGTATTTGAGAACCAGTCATATGTAAATTTCACTGATCAAAATGGAACATTCAGCTAAGAAAAGCACACAGTATGTAATATGCATGCCTCGTATATGGAAAATTGAAAATAGGGAAAACCCCAAGGAAGAGTTGGCAAAATGCTTATTATAGTCAGGATGTTGAGTCCCTGATATTGGTGTTCATTTGTTAGTGACAGTCCCTAGTGTCTATTGGGTTGATTCTCTAGCCTTCAATGATTCAGGGATCACTAGATAGTAGAGCACCTTTGTGTCCTTTCCTGACCAGTGAATGGTGACTCCGTCCTTGCTGTCTAATGGGTTGAAGCCTTGTCTTTGTCCAGTGTCTGAACCCCCAGTTCTTGATAACCGATAATAATAAATATAATTATAAAGGGTATTCAAAACTGCAACAGGTTTTGCCTTGTGTTTGTTGCCTATATATTATTTTTCCTATTATTAAAAAATAATCCATTTTAATGTTACACACAATTTATATTGCAATGGTCTCTGAAATTAGTGAAATAATAAGTGTTCCAATAAGCAGCTGAGACATTGAATATTACACATACCTTGGTTAACCTGACAGATAGGCGTTGTCAGGTAATTCCCTTCTTTACTAAAATTTCAGGGACATTTTCTACAAATGAGTGTCTAATGTAACATTATACATAATATTACTAATATAAAAGCAGGTCACATGACTCTTATTTCTGCCAACACAGTTATTGTATGCAAGTTATAATATGTATAACTTATTTAATATGCTAAGGTTTTTTCATTTGCTTCTAAGAGCAACTTTAGCAAATAACTAGTTGAGTTTAATTCAAATAAAATGATGTGGTTTTTCATTTAGAAATATTAAAGTTACTATAGTTACTAAGTTACTATATTTTCCAGGACTTGGAAACTGGTGATCAGGCAAGATTAAATAGAGGGTACCCAGGACTCAAGCCATGGCGACTCCGCGAATAGGGAGGAAGTAGAAGCCTCCATCAGAAATGCTTTTCTCCTCAAACGGTGGTGCTCAAATTTTCCTCAAAGGGAGTCATTGACATAACTGGCATCATGAGGGCGCTGTGACTCACGGAGCACTTTCCACTTTCCACAGCAGCAGACATAATGCAGTGACGTCTTTGCACCTGCTGAGTTGGGCATAAGAGTACACAGGTCCATTCCCCGGCCTGTCCGCCCCTCCTACACAGCCAGCAGGCACAATGTTGTCACCACATCGCTGCTATGGAGAGCACAGGTCAGTGATGGTGAAGCAGGGAGCTCACACCCCACTTCAACATTGCATTCAACTGTATCTGCGTCCTCACAATGCATATACAATGGAAATTGGGACATTAGCCATCCCCCCAAATCCGGACCAGAATATGTATGAGTGCGTATGTACAGTGTTAGATGAAGGAAATCCGTAGCACTCTTCAATTGATCAGAAAAATCCAATAGGTTTATTCAGGCAGCATACAGAAGCGACGTTTCGACTACGACAGTTTTTATCAAGCAATGCCATACACATTAGTGACACCCTTTTATAACCCAAAATGCAATGTGATTGGTGCCTCCCTACATCAGGGGGCGTATACAAAAGTACATAAATTAAAAAATCATCCACCTCCTAATGAATCCACTTTCACATGCAATTCTTACCGCATCCCACTCGCGTCTCTGTTCCACAGAAAAGGCGCCTTCATGTCCAACATTACTATTAAACACATGCAGCGTTCCATTGTCAGATCTGCGCATGGGTCACTTCTCACATGAATCCAAACCCATGTCCGGCATCCCAACCAACAGCAGGACAGCACTGTTCCGTGTACAGTGGATATAAAAGTCTACATAAAATATCAGGTTTCTGTGCTGTAAAAAAATGAGACAAAGATAAATCATTTCAGAACTTTTTCCACCTTTAATGTGACCTATAAACTGTACCACTCAATTGAAAAACAAACTGAAATCTTTTAGGTAGAGGGAAGAAAACAAAAAAAAACTAAAATACTGTGATTGCATAAGTGTGCACACCCTTTTATAACTGGGGATGTAGCGGTGTTCAGAATGAAGCAATCACATTCAAAATCATGTTAAATAGGAGTCAGCATACACGTGCCATCATTTACAGTGCCTCTGATTAACCCCAAATAAAGTTCAGCTGCTCTAGTCGGTCTTTCCTGAAATTGTCTTAGTCGCATCCCACAGCAAAAGCCATGTCCACAGAGAGCTTCCAAAGCATCAGAGAGATCTCATTGTTAAAAGGTATCAGTCAGGAGAAGGGTACAAAAGAATTTCCAAGGCATTATATATACCATGGAACACAGTGAAGACAGTCATCATCAAGTGGAGGAAATATGGCACAACAGTGACATTACCAAGAACTGGACGTCCCTCCAAAATTGATGAAAAGACGAGAAGAAAACTGGTCTGGGAGGCTACTAAGAGGCCTATAGCAACATTAAAGGAGCTGCAGAAATATCTGGCAAGTACTGGCTGTTCGGTACGTATGACAACAATCTCCCGTATTCTTCATATGTCTAGGCTATGGGGTAGAGTGGCAAGACGAAAGCCTTTTCTTACGAAGAAAAACATCCAAGCCAGGCTACATTTTGAACACATCTGAAGTCTCCCAAAAGCATGTGGGAAAAGGTGTTATGGTCTGATGAAATCAAGGTTGAACTTTTTGGCCGTAATTCCAAAAGATATGTTTGGCACAAAAACAACACTGCACATCACCAAAAGAACACCATACCCACAGTGAAGCATGGTGGTGGCAGCATCATGCTTTGGGGCTGTTTTTCTTCAGCTGGAACTGGGGCCTTAGTTAAGATAGAGGGAATTATGAACAGTTCCAAATACCAGACAATATTGGCACAAAACCTTCAGGCTTCTGCTAGAAAGTTGAACATGAAGAGAAACTTCATCTTTCAGCATGACAACGACCCAAAGCATACATCCAAATCAACAAAGAAATGGCTTCACAAGAAGAAGATTAAAGTTTTGGGATGGCCCAGCCAGAGCCCAGACCTGAATCCGATTGAAAATCTGGCGGGGTGATCTGAAGAAGGCTGTGCGCTGGAGATGGAAAAAGTTCTGAAATGATTTATCTTTGTCTCATTTTTTTACAGCACAGAAACCTGACATTTTAACAGGGGTGTGTAGACTTTTTATATCCACTGTATGTATACACAGTAATTGTGTACAATATATACATGTATATGTATGCGCAGTACTGTATGTATATGTGTATATATAGGCAGTATTTATTTATTGATTATATTTATGGGGCTCATATTCTAAGGATATGTGTAAGTGAATGTGTATGTATGTACAGCATATGGCATACGTGTGTGCAAGCAAGGCCACCACTGATGGATTGCAGGCTGGTTATAACCATGGAAATAAGCATGGAAAAATGAATCAAGCTAGTAAGCAAACACTATATACAATCACAATACATTAGTAAGTGGCTTCTATTAACTTTCTCTACATGATAAATGCCACTTGCTGAAGTGAGACGACCCTTTTAAGCCAGTGTTCCTCAACTCCAGTCCTCAGGGTCCACCTGCCGGTCCTGATTTGAGAATATCCCACAGAATGAATATCTGTGGTCAGTCCTGATGCATCAACACTAGCTGAATGCTAAGGAAATCCTGACACATGACCGACAGGTGGGTCCTGAGGACTGGAGGTGAGGAACACTTCTGTAAGCAGATCTGTAATCAGACTATGTAAAGGCAGCATGGGAACAGGCCCGCTCTGTTAGCCAAAATGGCACAAAAAATATATAATGCCATTTGTCTAATGTAAAGAATACATTGTACGCATTGGGGGAGATTTATCAAGACTGGAATTTTCTACACCAGTCTTGAACTCCTGTGTTCCAGAGTGAGATGTATCCAATTTATTAAGAGGGAGATGTCTCTTAACAAATTAGGTGCTTCTCTGGCCCTCTGTGTGCCAGAAACTCAAATATACGCCAGCTAGATGCTGGCATGGAAATGAGTAAATATGTGAAGTAAATTCGTAAATCCGGCGACTTGTGGGTGGCTCCACCCTTTTTTCTTGCCATTTAGGTAAGTTACAAGAAGCTTATTAAGTCACAGATTATGATGCAAATATGGCAAGTAATGATAAAGCATGGATAATACTTATTTCTAGTGTGTCGAGTGTACTCCCCCAGCCTTCTAGATAAACAGCAGACAGCCATCAATGACCACTGAGGTTGGAGGTGGAGGAACTGCTCCCTTTTTTGTCTGCTTCTATTAGAACAAAAAAAAATGATGGCGTACTCCCACCAAGTTATTTTCCCAGGGGCTTCCACTACTCCTAATCCAGCCCTGTTGATGACCTATGCTCAGGATAGGTCATCAATATCAGATCAGTGGTGGTCCAACACCCGGAACCCCCACCAAGCAGTTGCTTCGACCTACTGCCAGCAGGGCTGGCTCCAAGTTCATGTGGGTACCCTTGTGGCCTTTTGCACGACGCACGCAGCAATGTATAATAGATGTCAAATAAAATAGACGGAGCATGCTATTTTACCTACCCAGTGTTTTATTTCCTCATATCTACTCAGTTTTTACCATTTTTGCATACATGCACCTTTTTATTCAATTTTTTGTGGGGTATGTGGCCAAAAAGCATGACATTTGTACTGTACAGTATAATGACCCTTAGTGCCCCCATATAATATATTGAACCCCAGTAGCCCCCCATATAGTATAATGAACCCCAGTGCCCACCATACAGTATAATGACCCCCAGTAACCCCTATTTAGTATAATGACCGCCTGTGGCCCCCTCACAGCATACAATGACCCATAGAGCCCCCTATACAGTATAAGCCTGCCATGATTTCTGTCAGCCATCAGAGTTTGACATACAGACATCTTAGTTACCTACTTTTCCATCATCCTTCTGAACACCCCATCCTGTGACCCCCAATACTGTGCTATCTGTGCTCCCTAATACTATACTGCAGAAACAGTCCACCTGAAAATACTATTACCACACAGATAGTGCTCCTGCAAATAATTATTGGCACAGTGCCCTAAAAAATAACTGTGCCATAAAAATAGTGCCCCTGATACTAACAGTGTAACATAATGTCCCCCAAAAATAATTGTGCTAAGCTGATTCTGTGCCCCCCCCCCCCCCCACAGTAATAGTGCTCCCAAAGGTCCCACCAATAGTATTAATTCTCCACCCGAGTGCAGTTAGTAGTAATAGTGTGTAATGTGTTTGTACAAAAAATACCCCTTTATAATGAGCCAGTACAAAAAAGCCCCCTTATAATGTGCACCAGTACATAAAATGCCCACACTTTGTGCCACTACAAAAAAAATACCTCCTCTTCGAGCCCTAATATTTCCCTTCATGCAGCTGTCAGTGATGCGGTGCAGGCCTCTTCCGGCCTGTGTCCCACATTGTATGCTGCCCGTGCCGTGATTTCGACACCGCACTGCCTGTGCCGGTCTCTGATACTGGGGATCAGCACTTCCACAATTGAAGCGCTCATTTCCCAGGTCCTTGCTTGATCGTTCCACCTGAGGCAATCGCCTCACCTCGACTAATTGGCGGTTCAGCCCAGAGTACAGTGCTTTGAAAAAATATTTATACCCCTCGAACTTTTCATGTTACACCCAGAAACTTAAATGTATTTTATTGGGATTTTATGTGATAGAGCCAGTGGTCGGCAAACCGCGGCTCGCGAGCCACAAGCGGCTCTTTAGCCCCTTGAATGTGGCTCTTCCAGGTGCAGGATCGCAAGCACAGTGCGATCGCATTTTCGTTGCCCGTAGAAAAAATTGTCAGGAGAGGGAGGACCAGAAAGCTCTGTACTCACCGCTTCCTGGTCGTTGGCTGTGCAGGGCTGCGCACAGTGTGAGGCGCTCTGTGATGTCATGCTATGCGCGCCAGTTCACAGCACAGCCAACAGCAGGAGGAACACAGAGCGCGGGCAGTGAGGAGCAGTGGCATCCAGGAGCAGGAGAGGCAAGTGCTTTTTTATTTTATTAAATTTAGGCCTGATCTGAGAGGCATCATAGATAATAATGGGGGTAATGAGCGGCATCATGGATAAAATTGGGGATGATGAGAGGCATCATAGATAATAATGGGGGTAATGAGCGGCATCATGGATAAAATTGGGGATGATGAGAGGCATCATAGATAATAATGGGGGTAATGAGCGGCATCATGGATAATAATGGGGATGATGAGAGGCATCATAGATAATAATGCGGGTAATGAGAGGCATCATGGATAATAATGAGGGTGAGGAGAGGCATCGTGGATAATAATGGGGATGATGAGAATCATAATGGGGATATGAAAGGCATCATGGAAGATGAGAGGCATCATGGATAATAATGGGGATGATGAGAGGCATCATAGATAATAATGCGGGTAATGAGAGGCATCATGGATAATAATGGAGATGATGAGAGGCATCATAGATAATAATGGGGGTAATGAGAGGCATCATGGATAATAATGAGGGTGAGGAGAGGCATCGTGGATAATAATGGGGATGATGAGAATCATAATGGGGATATGAAAGGCATCATGGAAGATGAGAGGCATCATGGATAATAATAGGGGTGATGAGAGGCATCATAGATAATAATGGGGGTAATGAGAGGCATCATGGATAATAATGGGGGTGATGAGAGGCATCATGGATCATAATGGGGATATATAAGGCATCATGGAAGATGAGAGGCATCATGGATAATAATGGGGGTGATGAGAATCATAATGGGGATATGAGAGGCATCATGGAAAATAATGGGGGTAATGAGAGGCATCATGGATAATAATGGGGATGATGAGAATCATAATGGGGATATATAAGGCATCATGGAAGATGAGAGGCATCATGGATAATAATGGGGGTGATGAGAATCATAATGGGGATATGAGAGGCATCATGGAAAATAATGGGGGTAATGAGAGGCATCATGGATAATAATGGGGATGATGGGAATCATAATGGGGATATAAAAGGCATCATGGAAGATGAGAGGCATCATGGATAATAGGGGTGATGAGAGGCATCATAGATAATAATGGGGGTAATGAGAGGCATCATAGATAATAATGGGGGTGATGAGAGGCATCATGGATAATAATAGGGGTGATGAGAGGCAACATGGATAATAATAGGGGTGATGAGAGGCATCATGGATAATAATGGGGATGATGAGGATAATAATGGGGATATGAGAGGCATCATGGAAAATAATGGGGGTGATGAGAGGCATCATTGATAATAATGGGGATGATGAGAGGCATAATGGATAATAATGAGGGTGAGGAGAGGCATGGGGCTCTTAGCTGAGGTCTGATTGGGAGTCATTTACATTGGGGTCTGAGCCGACGTCTGATTGGTGGTCTGATCTGAGGGAGGTCTTATTAACATTGGTGGTCTGATAAGTGGACCGACCCAGGTGTAATGAAAAATACTTTTTTCTTATTGTCCTCCTCTAAAACCTATGTGCGTCTTATAGGGTGAAATGTAGTGTCGAGGATTGAGAAAGCTATGTTCAGATGGTTAGGAATACCCTTATTAAAGGGCTTCTGTCATCACGTTTTGACATTATAAGCTGTCTGACATTAGCTATGTGCTAATGTCAGAGCAGCTTGATAATGTCTTTTTTACAAAAATCCGATTTATATTCGGGCTAAAAAATGTACTTTTATAATATGTAAATTAGCCTCTAGGAGCAGGGGGGCGTTGCCCTGCTCCTAGAAGCTCCGTGCGGCAACCTGCTGGCACGCCCCTTCTTACTTTGAGTGACAGTGCCGGGCAGCGATCATCCGGCACTGTCTCCTTGTGAAATCCAGCGCCTGCACGGCCGCTCTGTATTCGGCGCAGGCGCGGTGAGCAGAGGACGCTGGTGCCTGCTGTCCTCTGCTCACCGCGCCTGCGCCGAATACAGAGCGGCCGTGCAGGCGCTGGATTTCACAAGGAGACAGTGCTAGAGGATCGCTGCCCGGCACTGTCACTCAAAGTAAGAAGGGGCGTGCCAGCAGGTTGCCGCACGGAGCTTCTAGGAGCAGGGCAACACCCCCCTGCTCCTAGAGGCTAATTTACATATTATAAAAGTACGTTTTTTAGCCCGAATATAAATCGGATTTTTGTAAAAAAGTCATTATCAAGCTGCTCTGACATTAGCACATAGCTAATGTCAGACAGCTTATAATGTCAAAACGTGATGACAGAAACCCTTTAAGTTAATAACAATGTACCTTCCTATATAGTTTACGTTTAAAAAATGTGGCTCTCAAAAAAAATTTCAATGGCTGTTTTGTTGATATTTGGCTCAGTTGACTAATAAGTTTGCCCACCACTGTGATAGACCAACACAGAGTAGCGAATAAATTAGTACACAGCGCCATCCGACCTGAGGAGGCAAATTAAAAAAGGAAAAATAGCTTTAATTGGTGTGGTTTCTGTATTGCCTGCAAAAATAGGAAAAGAACAGAGAGTACAAAATAGCACCATAGAATATAGTGGTGTGAAAGAAAAACATCTGGAAATAGTGGGAGAGATGACATGCCATAGTAAAGGGGTCGTATATGTATTGGAGTGCCCTTGTGGCCTCCAGTATGTAGGACGTACCATCAGACCCCTTAAGGTCCGGATACAGGAGCATATAAGGAATATCAAGAAAGGGCTTGAAAGCCATGGCGTCTCGGCACACTATAAAAAATGCCACCAAAAGAACCCAGAGGGACTGAAATTTATGGGGGTAGAATTGGTGCAAAACCACTGGAGGGGAGGTAGTTTTTTAGAGAAAATCAACAAAAAAGAGAGCAGGTGGATATATGAATTGAGCACGCTGCAACCTGGGGGCCTGAACTTAGATTTTGATTTGCAGGCAGTTTTAAATTAGACCCAGAAGTTGGCAGGATAACTGTCCCCATGTGAATTTGGACTTAAAGATCTGCGGTTTCCCATTAAAGAGATACAAGTGTAGGGTGAAGTATGAGAATAAAATAGGAGGCGTTTTGAATGACATGTCAGGTGCTTGACTGGTGCTAACCGGATGAATAAAAGAGAAGGGGGAGGGAGAGATGACGTGTGCCCCTGACGAAGCTCAAGGAGCGAAACCTGGGTCGGCAAAGGAAAAAGACACTGGGATTTTACATTGCGATTTTAAAGTGCATGTTTGTAAGTATGTACTGATTAAAAAAAATTCAAACAGTTATCGGAGCTTCACTACGGTGGGAGCCACTTGTATCCACAGGAATCATTTGAATGAAAAGAAATTGGGAACACTAGCAGACCCACCGTTAAGTCCGCCGTTGAGCACTGGGTGCCGGCGTGTGAACGTGGACCTACGCCACGAGGAATCCAACAAACTGCGGAGAACTCCTCTGATACGCCTCTTGTCAGTAAAGTGCCGTGTAAGTACAATCTGTGCACTACGGGGCAGCATAATCATACGGATTTACAATATTGCATTCTTCCACCAATTTGCAGGATATCCACTAATAGGACATCTGCAGACCTCGAAACTTTTCTGAAGGGAGAAAAAAACTGTTTTATATCACCTATTTATACACACGCGGTCCGAACCTTATATGTACACAGAGTAGCGAGTACAGGTATGTGTGAAGTGAACATTTTAATAAATAAAAATCTGGAAAGTGTGACGTTCATTTGTGTTCCACCCCCTAAATAAAATCCAGGGTGCCCAATTGCCTTCAGATGTCACCTAGTTAGTAAGTAGAGTCCACCTGAACAGCATGAAAGCCAGATTGAAAGCAAAGTTTTTAGCCACGTGAAACCTGAAAGTCATGTGGGATGATTTTGCAATGCCTCCTGAGAGTTTGCCATTTACCACTACTTGAGAGGAATACATGAAATGAGAGACCTAGGTTTATCACTCTGGCAGATCGCTATGTGCCTACCTGGAGATATCAGCACTGTTTCAGTGTTGTGTGTCCCAGTGGTTAGGAGAACAATGAATTGGAATGACAGCAAGAAGTGAACCTCTGCACAGATGGATCGTCTGATTAGAACAATGGAGTGTGGGGTGTTCCCACCCAAGTCCTAGAGCGGCAGTGTCTGCACAAACATGACACTGGGCTACAAGCCGGACATCAAGCTACAGGTGTTCCATTGACCTCACGCCACCGCTATCATGGCGCACAGCAATGGAAGTCTATTTTCTTCAGCAATGAGTACCACTTTTGTCTCGGACGCAATGATAGGCTGATCTTTGTCTGAAAACCACATGGGCAATGCCATGAGGGCTTCACAAGGGAACATCATACCGTTCCTACTCCTAGGATTATGGTGTGGGATGGCATAATGTATGGTAGCCAAACCCTTATTTCAGGTACACCAACAGCTTGGCTTTGCATTTATTTGGTAATGGAGCCAGTGGCACAGCCATTTCTTCAATGTGTCTATTTTTCAACAGGAAAATGCCAAGCCGCATGTTGTGAGCAGCCTGCAAGGCCTAACCCTCAGTTCACACTTGCACGTTTTACAGCGCGTTCCTACGCGCTGTAAAACGCTCAACAGGAGAACACTCATGTTTCCCTATGGGCATGGTTCTCACTTGAGCGTTTTACAGCACGTTTGAACGCGCTGTAAAACGCCCTACGCTCAAAGAAGTTCTTGAGCTTCTTTGGGGCGTTTTGTCGCACGCTTGCACCCATAGACTTCAATGGGAACTCGCGTTTAACGCGCGTTAAGTGTAGATATGCCTTTTTCAATTGGTCTCCAGAGTCACGAACGCGCATGACGCGCGTTTCCTATTTCCAAAACGGACTGTAATACGTGCGGAAAACGCGCGTCTCAGAAACGCTTAGGTGTGAACCCAGGGTAAGACAAATCTCCTTGACACGGGGCTATGGCAGTTATAGAGGTCTTGATCAGACAGAAATTCTTCAGGTAGGACTTACCATCAGTTCACACTTGCGCGTTTTACAGCGCGTTCGAACGCGCTGTAAAACGCTCAACAGGAGAAAACTCATGTTTCCCCATGGGCATGGTTCTCACCTGAGCGTTTTACAGCGCGTTTGAACGCGCTGTAAAACGCCCTACGCTCAAAGAAGTTCTTGAGCTTCTTTGGGGCGTTTTGTCGCACGTTTGCACCCATAGACTTCAATGGGAACGCGAGTAAAACGCGCGTTTAACACGCGTTAAAGTGTAGATATGCCTTTTTCAATTGGTCTCCAGAGTCACGAACATGCGTATGACGCACGTTTCCTATTTGCAAAAACGCGCTGTAAAACGCGCGTCTCAGAAACGCTCAGGTGTGAACCCAGGGTAAATGTGCTACCATGGCCTGCAGCTTCTCTGGACTTGTCTCCCATCAAAGACAGCTAGGTAGTCATGGTCAGCAACTGCAAAGGGAGCTGCCAGCAGACAACCATTCATAACCTCATTGATAGCATGCCAAGGTGTGCAGGTGATTGGATTTCTACGCATGCAGGAAGGGAGTCCTAGTATTTATAGTGTCATCCTGTAGTGCTCCTAGTGTTTATAATGTTCCCCTATAATGCCACAGTACCCTGTAGTGCCCCAAGTGGTTATAGCATCACTGCTTGAGACCTAGCGCAGGTGTTGATGATGATGACGTCATCACTTTGCGACTGCCTGCTCTTGGTTCCTGCGCCCTGCTGCATTGCTGTACTGAGAATGGCAATCCAATTGTGCGGCAGCCACTACTTTCAGGGCCCTGGGAAAAACATCCAGGGCTCAACCTTATGCATCACAAAGCTCAGCTTCTCTTCCTCTACGATATGCTGTATTCAGCTAGGGAAGCAGAAATCGCCTCACTGGTTCACTTTAATTCATGTTCCAGCGTCTGCAATACACTCAGGAGGGGGCTAACCATAAGTCAGGCGTCTCAAGCAGCAAATACGCTTCTGGAGAACGGATTCCACACATTACTCTAGCACAGGGTCCCTTTTCTAACTGCATCAGCTTCTGGATTGGTAACCTTATTCAGGTATCTATTTGAGAACTAATATACTATGGGTGTCATCTATTAAACAGATATATGCCTAAATTAGGCGTATTTTGGGCGCATACTGCAGCACTAAGGTCCTTTCTGCTGCAATCTGCGACTTCTTCCCGCTAATGCCAGGTCTAAAAAAGTGGGCATGGCGGGAAAGGGAGTGGGCCGGTAGGCCCGTCTTATTTACCATTTTCTACAACTGTTTTAGGCATAGAAAATGGTCTAAATGTAAGACGGCTAGGAAGCTGGTGTACATTTAGACCTGACGGAGGATCCACCGAAGTTATGTAGAGGCCGGCGCCCCTGCATAACTCCGGCAGATCCACGCCAGGTATAGGGCTAGACCAGTGTCTAAAACGCTGGTCTTAATAAACGACCCCTATATTCTTTTCCTTCCAGCTAGTTAGATCTGTCATGTATTCCAGGCACAGCTCATACCAGACACTTAATACATTCATCCCTGTTTTTATCTAATTATGCTAGAGTATTGCAAACTGTGCAGTCAATGAATAGCATTTAGGTGGGAGGGATTCCTTCTGAAACTAAAATGTATGCCACAAAGGTCACATGTCTGCTAAAGCGATGATTTCTCTGCAGAACTGTTTTCTCAGGCCTCCGCCTTGTCATGCAAAAACTCACCAAAGTTATCTGAATAGCTGACTCCCACTGTACGTCCACGTGAGATAGATAATCCGCGCAGAGTTGCATTCAACAAATCCAAAGTATTTTTTGGTTGCAGCTGCAACGTGAATGAGATTTTAATAACTCATCCATACGCTGCGAGAAAAAACCCTGCAGCATAAACTTACCTGCAGTGCGGAGAAAGCGGCACCATGTCAGTTTGTGCTGTGGATATCTACCGCAGGTTTCACACTTTGCAATGCATCAGGTATAATCCATCTGCAACAGAAAATCTGCCCTGTGTGGGTGTGCCCTCATTAAATGGGTTATAGGTCATCACTGTCACATTGGCGGGGGTCCGAGTCCCCCCTGCCGATCAGCTGTTTCAGGAGGCCACGGTACCTAGCGGCGTTCCACTGAGCGCTGTGGCCTCCTGGCAGCTTTCCAAGGCCAGGGCTGTACATTGTATAGGGCAGTGCTTGTATTGCAGCATATCTCCATTAAATGTAAAGGGGCTGAGCTGCACGTAGGCCATGTGAACGATGTGCAGTGACATCACTGGCCTAGGAAAAGGAGCTCATGGAGTGCCCGGCCTCTTCTAACAACGAACACGTTTTATAAAACAATGCTCTCACATTGTCACTTCACTTCTGATGCTGGGGGAACAATCATTAGGATTTATGCTTTACAATATACATAGTCTGGCTCATTGCTGTCCTGTCATAGTGCCGACAGATGCCTATGCCTAACTACACACATGCGGCCCATCTAATATTAATGACATATCCACATACACTTGTGGCAGTGGGACATAATGATTAAGAGGCATTTCCCAAACTGTCCACATGGGGGGAAGATTTATCAAAACTGGTGTAAAGGAAAACTGCCTTAATTGCCCAAAGCAACCAATCAGCTTCCACCTTTCATTTTCCAAAGGAGCTGTGAAAAATGAGAGGTGGAATCTGATTGGTTGCTATGGGTAACAGACAGTTTTCCTTTACACCAGCCTTGATAAATCTCCCCCATAGTGTATATTCAGAGGGATTAAAAAGGTTAAACAGCTAGCATCATTGGACATCTCATCACTAGGGTAAGTCACAGCCACCAACCTGATGGTGAACATGTGGACACAAGTCACAAAACTATGCCACGGTGCACAAACTAAGCCGTCGTCCTATAATTGATATATTCCTCAAGTGGCAGGCTCGGACTCGCCCACAGGGTAGCAGGTGAATCCCAGATGGGCTCCTGAGCCACGGTAGGCCAATATTGCCCTGCACAGGTGTCACATGGCACAGCACACTGACAGGAAGGTTACTTACCTCATCTCAACCAGCCTCTGCATCTATATAAAAAAAAGGTTTGATTATTAACCCCTCTCTGAGCTCCGCCATATATATGGATGGGGGGGGGGGGGGGGGAGTTGCGTCTTTAAACATGGCACACCACAGAATCTGAGAGGTCTTTCCCTGTGGGCACCATACTCCGATGCGATGAGAATGAAGAAGCTGTTCTGTGGCAGCCTCAGGCCTTCTGAATGCGCTGAGGCGGCCATTGCTATGGAGCCCTGCAGGTGCCCAAAGGAGAAGCAATCCTCAGATTACATGTTAAATTCCTCTAAATATATCCCAAAATGTCCATACTATTACAATATAAATGTATTTATCCTATATGGTAAATGCCATAATTAAAAAAAAAAAAAAAAAGTGATCCAAAAGTCATACATACTCCTCAATGGTATCTACACATCACCGCACAAAAAATGAGCCCGCACACAGCTCCATAATACAAGTTATGGGGGTCAGAATATGGCAATCCAAAGAAAATGCGATCATGGTAATCATACTGACCCAGAGAATGAAGGTGGCAGGTCAGTTTTACCACAGTGACTGCTGGAAAACAAAGCCCCTAAGGCGTCTTGCACACGGACGTTTTTTTTGCGAGTGTACGGGCCATTTTTTTATGTTCCGTATACGGACCCATTCATTTCAATGGGTCCGCAAAAAAAAACGGAAGTGTTTCCGTGCGCATTCCGTTTCCGTTCCGTTAAAAGATACAACTTGTCCTATTCTTGTCCGCATCACAGACAAGGATAGTACTGTTCTATTAGGGTCCAGATCATCCGGACCGCAAAACCATACGTTTGTGTGCAATAAGCCTAAAAAACATTGCTTTTCTAACCCATTTGGATTTTTTTTCAACCTTCCCACTATATTGTATGGATTATTAAATGGTGCCATTAGAAAGTTCAACTTGTCCTGCCAAAAACAAGCCCTCATACGCTATCTGAACGGGAAAATAAAAAAAATACGGCTGTGGGAAAGCGAAGAGTAAAAAAGGAAAATGCTAAAATTGCAGGATCTTGAAGGGGTTAAACATACTAGCGATTATTATTATAGCGGAGATGACTTCTGGGCACAGATGCAGGCCAGCAGCGTCCTCATCAATCATCTCGCAGGGTCTTGCTGCCGCCTGCCACTGTGTGAACATGAGTTACTGGCCCACATCGCTAAGGTGACCATCGTCCAAGGCCGATGAGGTCTGCGAAAGGGGTCAGCTAATATCATCATCCAGCTTTACAGACCGCCCGCCAGAAAGAATTCTCCAGATTGTCCATAGGCACCTCGGGCCAACACTGGCAAGGGGCACTTTGTTAGGTTATGTTCACTTTCAGAAAATGAATTTATGCTCCACAACACTTTTATAAAGCGCGACCCTTGTATACAAAGTGATGTCATAAATGACACAACTGATACAATGACATCATACAAATAATACGATACACAGTGATGTCATACGCAACCATTGATATAGCTGATCATACACATGACAACTGATACACAGTGATGTCACAGATAACACGAGTGATACAGTGACGTCATAAATAATACCGTTGATATATAGGGATTTCATAGAAATAACAAGCCTCCAACCTCGCACTGAAAATACATTCATACTAAAACTTTTAAGAGGGAGTTTTCACTACAAGCATAGCTGAAGGATGGCAGGGCTGCTATCTCGTCCTGACAGGTGGCGGAAAACACGTACACCAGGCACAGGCAGGGAGGGGCAGGCAGCTCCTTCTTATAAGCCATAGTTTCGGTTTCCTTCAACAGGCGTGAAGCTGATGAAGACCTATTCCGGGAATCCGCAGTAACGCTGCACAGCCTCCAGGGGAGCTGCTGAGCACGACCTCTGCGTGAACTTAGTGTACCGTGCAGTCACACGGTGGATTCTTGGGAGGGAGGAGGATATGGCTGCTGCATTGTAGTTATGACTGGCGTAAAACAATGCGGACCCTTCAGCTTTTGTGCAGCTGGAAGCTGCTCTCGTTCCCTGCCGCCTGGGACTTGCAGTTCTACGGCAGCTGTGTGCCTAAACTAAAAAGCAATTGAATTATGTAACAGCGGCTCAGCATTGAGCAGATTTGTGTATTCGCTCATGGAGCTGCGCCAGCTGGAATTTCCTGCATTCCAAAGGCGGGAAAATCCTGAGGAGGCAGAAAAGTTCCCGCCAGAGGACACCAGAAACTCCCGAGCTGCTGTCTCACGCCCATACCGCCCCCTAGTGGCCGCTCATTGCACAGTACTGATGACAGCATTGCATGCAGCTGCCGGATATAGGCTGAGGCTTCTGAAAATCCCCGGCCCTTTGTAAACAAGCATGTGAACTGCTGCTGGCAGTGCACCATTTATGGCCAGTTATTTTCACACATGGTTATTTGTTTGCAATAGATAGCAGTGTCCGGACAGTATAGGAAAAAAAAAAAAGCTAGTAAAAACTAATTTTATAGTAAGGGTACTTTCACACTGGCGTTTTGGATGCCGTTTGTGAGAACTGTTTCAGGGCTCTCACAAACGGTCCAAAACGGATCAGTTCAGCCCCAATGCATTCTGAATGGATAAGGATCCGTTCAGAATGCATCAGTTCGGCTCCGTTTCGCCTCTATTCCGTTTTGGAGATGGACACAAACGCAGCTTGCAGCATTTTGGTGTCCGTCTGAAGAGGCGCAGCCTAACGGATTTGTTTTGAATTACAATGTAAGTCAATGGGGACGGATCCGTTTTCAGTGACACAATATGGTGCATTTGAAAACGGATCCGTTCCCCATTGACTTTCAATGTAATTCAAAACGGATCCGTTTTGGACTTTGTCATTTTTCTTTAGAGCTAATGCAAACGGATCCGTTCTGAACGGATACAAACGTTTGCATTATAGGTGCGGATCCGTCTGTGCAAATAAACAGACGGATCCGCACCAACGCAAGTGTGAAAGTAGCCTAATAGTCCATGATAAGCGTCAGGTTGTGAGCCACCTGATTAGTGTTGAGCGCGTTCACAGCAGTGCACAGCTCGGCAGTGATACTACAGCCTCAGCCGCAGGCTGTAGATGTAAAAAAAAAAGGCATCCAAGAGGTATATCAGACGCTATTTTGTTAACAGCGTCTGATATACCTGCTACCTGGTCCTCTGGTGGTCCCATTTACCGAGATCGACCACCAGAGGACCAGGTAGCTATGTAAAGTAGCACCAAGCACCACACTACACCCCCCCCCCGTCACTTATTAACCCCTTATCACCCCATATAGACTCCCTGATCACCCCCCTGTCACTGATCACCCCCCTGTAAGGCTCCATTCACATGACCACTGGGATCCGCAAAACACGGACACCAGCAATGTGCTTTCCGCATGTTGCAGATCCGCACATTAACCAGAACTATATAGAAAATGCCTTTTCTTGTCCACAATTGCGGACAAGAAAAGGACATGTTCTATATTTTTGCGGAACGGAAGTGCAGACCCGGAAGTGCGGATCCGCAATTCCGAATCCGAGCGGGCCAAAGTCTGTCCCCATAGAAATGAATGGGTCCGCAATTCCGTTCCGCAAACAGAATTGCGGACGTGTGAATGGGGCCTAAGGGTCCCTTATCCCCGCCAGTTAGTTAGCTACTTGTTAGGTAGCTAGCGCCCAGCCCACCGCACCACAATCACTGATTTTGGCAGAGATTTTTTCATCCACATTGATCGATGCGAATGAAAAAATCTGAGCCATTCATTTATTTTTTTATTTTTCAGCGCAGAGGCTGAACAGGAAAAAAAAAATCTCATTACCCATATGCTCAATATAAGGAGAATCGCAGAAACTCCTAATGCTGGCCATACGTGTAATGATTGCGGAGACCCTCAAATGCCAGGACAGTATAAATACCCCACATGTGACCCCATTTTAGAAAGAAGACACCCCAAGGTATTCCGTGAGGGGTATGGTGAGTTCATGGAAAATTTTATTTTTTGTCACAAGTTAGTGGAATATGAGACTTTGTAAAAAAAAAAATATATATCAATTTCTGCTAACTTGTGCCAATTTTTTTTTTCTCCTGTGAACTCGCCGTGCCCCTCACGGAATACCTTGGGGTGTCTTCTTTCCAAAATAGGGTCACATGTGGGGTATTTATACTGCCCTGGCATTTTAGGGGCCCTAAAGCGTGAGAATCCAAATGCGTAAAAATGCCCTGTGAAATCCTAAAGGTACTCATTGGAATTTGGGCCCCTTTGCGCACCCAGGCTGCAAAAAAGTGTCACTCATGTGGTATCGCCGAACTCAGGAGAAGTAGGGCAATGTGTTTTGGGGTGTATTTTTACTTATACCCCTGCTGGGTGTGAGAAATATCTCTGTAAATGACAACTTTAAAAAAAAATTTATACAAAGTTGTCAGTTTACAGAAATATTTCTCTCACCCAACATGGGTATATGTAAAAATACACCCCAAAACACATTGCCCTACTTCTCCTGAGTACGGCGATACCACATGAGTGACACTTTTTTGCAGCCTGGGTGCGCAAAGGGGCCCAAATTCCAACGAGTACCTTTAGGTTTTACAAGGTTGCTCACAATTTAGCCCCGCCTAAAATGCCAGAACAGTAAACACACCCCACAAATGACCCCATTTCGGAGAGTAGACACCCCAAGGTATTCCCTGAGGGGCATAGTGAGTCCGTGGGAGAATTTATTTTTTTTTGCCAGAAGTTAGCAGAAATGGAAACTTTATTATTATTATTATTATTATTATTATTTTTTTCCTCAGAAAGTGTCATTTTCCGCTAACTTCTGAAAAAAAATGAAATGATACATGAACTCACCATGCCCCTCCGCGAATACTTTGGGGTGTCTTCTTTCTAAAATGGTGTCATTTGGGGGGTATTTATACTTTCCTGGCATTCTAGCACCTGATGAAACATGACAGGTGCTCAGAAAGTCAGAGCTGCTTCAAAATGCCGAAATTCACTTTTTTGCACCATAGTTTTTAAACGCTATAACTTTTACCCAAACCAATAAATATACACTTATTGGATTTTTTTTTATCAAAGACACGTAGAACAATAAATTTTGCGAAAAATTTATATAGAAATGTAGTTTTTTTTAAAAAAAAATTTACAACAGAAAGTGAAAAATGTCATTTTTTTGAAAAACTTTCGGTCATTTTTGATTAATAGCAAAAAAAGTTATTTTTTAGCAACAATGAAATACCACCAAATGAAAGCTCTATTAGTGAGAAGAAAAGGAGGTAAAATTCATTTGGGTGGTAAGTTGCATGACTTGCAATAAACGGTGAAAGTAGTGTAGTGCAGAATTGTAAAAAGTGGCCTGGTCATTAAGGGTGTTTAAGCTAGGGGGGCTGAGGTGGTTAAGGGAATCCGTCACCTCTGATTACACAATTTCAGCTTTTAACCGCTTCAGCCCCCCTAGCTTAAACACCCTTAATGACCAGGCCACTTTTTACAATTCTGCACTACGCTACTTTCACCGTTTATTGCTCCGTCATACAACTTACCACCCAAATGAATTTTACCTCCTTTTCTTCTCACTAATAGAGCTTTCATTTGGTGGTATTTCATTGCTGCTGACATTTATACTTTTTTTGCCATTAATACAAATTTAACGTCATTTTTGCAAAAAAATGACATTTTTCACTTTCTGTTGTAAAATTTTTCAAAAAAAACTACATTTCTATATAAATTTTTCTCTAAATTTATTGTTCTACATGTCTTTGATAAAAAAAATCCAATAAGTGTATATTTATTGGTTTGGGTAAAAGTTATAGCGTTACAAACTATGGTGCAAAAAGTGAATTTCGGCATTTTGAAGCAGCTCTGACTTTCTGAGCACCTGTCATGTTTCTTCAGGTGCTAGAATGTCAGGATAGTATAAATACCCCCAAATGACACCATTTTAGAAAGAAGACACCCCAAAGTATTCGCGGAGGGGCATGGTGAGTTCATGTATCATTTCATTTTTTTTCACAAGTTACCGGAAAATGACACTTTCTGAGAAAAAAAAATATAATAAATTTTCAATTTCTGATAACTTCTGGCAAAAAAAAAAAAAAAATCTCAGACGGACTCACTATGCCCCTCAGTGAATACCTCGGGGTGTCTACTTTCCAAAATGGGGTCATTTGTGGGGTGTGTTTACTGTTCTGGCATTTTGGGCGGGGCTAAATTGTGAGCCGCCATCTAAAACCTAAAGGTACTCGTTGGAATTTGGGCCCCTTTGCGCACCCAGGCTGCAAAAAAGTGTCACTTATGTGGTATCGCCGTACTCAGGAGAAGTAGGGCAATGTGTTTTGGGGTGTATTTTTACATATACCCATGTTGGGTGAGAGAAATATCTCTGTAAATTGTCAACTTTGTATAAAATTTTTTAAAAGTTGTCGTTTACAGAGATATTTTTCACACAAAGTATGGTTATATATAAAAATACACCGCAAAACACATTGCCCTTCTTCTCCTGAGTACGGCGATACCACATGTGTGCCACTTTTTTGCAGCAAAGGGGCCCTAAAACCAATGAGTACCTTTAGGATTTCCCAGGGCATTTTTACGCATTTGGATTCCAGACTTCTTGTCACGCTTTAGGGGCCCCTAAAATGCCAGGACAGTATAAATACCCCACATGTGACCCCATTTTGGAAAGAAGACACCCCAAGGTATTCCGTGAGGGGTATGGTGAGTTCATGTAAAATTTTATTTTTTGTCACAAGTTAGTGGAATATGAGACTTTGTAAAAAACAAAATAAAAAAAAAAATATCAATTTCCGCTAACTTGTGCCAAAAAATAAAAATTCTGTGGACTCGCCATGCCCCTCACGGAATACCTTGGGGTGTCTTCTTTCCAAAATGGGGTCACATGTGGGGTATTTATACTGCCCTGGCATTTTAGGGGCCCTAAAGCGTGAGAAGAAAAATGCGTAAAAATGCCCTCCTAAAAGGTACTCATTAGAATTTGGGCCCCTTTGCGCATCTTGGCTGCAAAAATGTGTCACACATGTGGTATCGCCGTACTCAGGAGAAGTAGGGCAATGTGTTTTGGGGTGTATTTTTACATATAACCATGCTGCGTGTGAGAAATATCGCTGTACATTGACAACTTTGAATAAAAAAATTTAAAAAGTTGTCATTTACAGAAATATTTCTCACCCCCAGTATGGGTATATGTAAAAATACACCCCAAAACACATTGCCCTACTTCTCCTGAGTACGGCGATACCACATGAGTGACACTTTTTTGCAGCCTGGGTGCGCAAAGGGGCCCAAATTCCAACGAGTACCTTTAGGATTTCATAGGCCATTTTTACGCATTTGGATTCTCACGCTTTAGGGCCCCTAAAATGCCAGGACAGTATAAAAACCCCACAAGTGACCCCATTTTGGAAAGAAGACACCCCAAGGTATTCCGTGAGGGGCATGGCGAGTTCACAGAAAAAAAAAAAATTGGCACAAATTAGCGGAAATTTTTTTTTTTTACAGTCTCATATTCCACTAACTTGTGACAAAAAATAAAATTTTGCATGAACTCACCATACCCCTCACAGAATACCTTGGGGTGGCTTCTTTCTAAAATGGGGTCACATGTGGGGTATTTATACTGTCCTGGCATTTGAGGGTCTCCGCAATCATTACACGTATGGCCAGCATTAGGAGTTTCTGCAATTCTCCTTATATTGAGCATACAGGTAATGAGATTTTTTTTTTCCGTTCAGCCTCTGCGCTGAAAAAAAAAAAAAAAAAATGTCGGCACAGCTTTTTTCATTCGCATCGGTCAATGTGGATGAAAAAATCTCTGCCAAAATCAGTGACTGCGGTGCGGTGGGCTGGGCGCTAACTACCTAACAAGTAGCTAACTAACTGGCCGTGATAAGGGACCCTTATGCCCCATTCACACGTCCGAAATTCTGTTTGCGGACCCATTCATTTCTATGGGGACAGACTTTGTCCCGCTCGTATCCGGAATTACGGATCCGCGCTTCCGGGTCTGCACTTCCGTTCCGCAAAAATATAGAACATGTCCTATTCTTGTCCGCAATTGCGGACAAGAAAAAGCATTTTCTATATAGTTCTGGCAATGTGCGGATCTGCAAAATGCGGAAAGCACATTGCCGGTGTCCGTGTTTTGAGGATCTGCAGATCGGATCCGCGGATCCGTGAATCCACGGATCCGCAAAACACATATGGACGTCTGAATGGAGCCTTACAAGGGGTGTGATCAATGACAGGGGGTGATCAGGGGTCTAGATGGGGTGATCAAGGGGTTAATAGGTGGGGGTTAGTGTAGTGTTTGGTGCAACTTTACATAGCTACCTGGTCCTCTGGTGGTCGATCCCAGCAAATGGGACCACCAGAGGACCAGGTAGCAGCTATATCAGACGCTGTTCACAAAACAGCGTCTGATATAGCTGTTTGATGCGATTTAATTCGCATCTACAGCCTGCCAGCGATGGATCATCGCTGGCAGGCTGTAGCCAAACTGCCGAGACGCGCTTCTCTGTGAACGCGCGCGTGTTCACAGGAAGTCTCGGCTCTCACGAGATGACGCGCCGATGCGTCATCTCAGAGCTACAGGACCGCCCGCAGGATGCATCCCTGCGTTAGGCGGTCCTGTAGCGGTTAAACCAGTCATGCACAACACAGTACCTTGAATCGGCTTGTCTTTTCTATTATGTAATTCGTGCAGTAGTTTTGCTAAAAAAAACACTCTTTATCTTTATGCAAATGAAGCCTGAAGGTGCCCAGAGGGGCGTTTTCTTCCCCCTTTGGAGCCCAGTAACGCCCCCCTGCAGTGCCCAAAGCCGCCTCCAACAAGCAGACCTAACCGCCCACAGCGTCTCCTCCCCCTCCCTGACGGCGGAGCGAACTCTTGCACAGGTGCAGTACTCACTGAGGGCTGCGCCAGCGCGATGTACTGGATGCCTTCACTTGACCCATCTTCTTTGTCCAGTTATCGCCCCATATCACTTCTTCCGCATGCCTCGAAGCTACTTGAACAACATGTCCATTCTGAACTGTCCTCTCACCTCTCCTCCTGCTCCTTCTTCTTTGACCGGCTACAATCTGGCCTCTGACCCCACTCGACTGAGACTGCCCTTACCAAAGTCCCCAATAACCTAATATCAGCCAAAACCAAAAAACATTACTGTCCTCCGTCTCCTTAACCTGTCCTCTGCCTTTGACATTGTCGACCACTCCCTTCTGTTGCAAACTCTCATCTCTTGTCATCACTGACCTGGCCCTTTCCTGGATCACATCATACCTCACAGATTGGACGTTTAGCGTCTCCCACTCTCACACCACCTCCTCATCTTATTCCCTCTCTGTTGGTGTCCTGCAAGGCTCTGTCCTAGGACCCCTGCTCTTCTCTATCTACACTTTCGGCCTGGGACATCTCATAGAGTCCCATGGTTTTCAGTATCACTTTTATGCTGGCGGCACACAAATCTACCTCTCTGGTCCAGACATCAGTACCTTATTATCCAGAATCCTACAATCCCTATCTTCCATATCATCCTTCTTGTCCTCTCGCTTTCTAAAATTTAACATGGATAAAACAGAATTTATGATCTTTCCCCAATCTTGCTCAACCCCTTCCAACAGACCTATCTACCACGATCAATGGCTGCACACTCTCCCCCCGGTCAACCAAGTCCGCTGCCTTGGAGTGACCTTGGATTCTGTCCTCTCCTTCCGACCGTACATCCAAGCCCTTTCCACCACCCGCCGCCTCCAACTCAAAAACATCTCACGCATCTGCACTTTCCTCAACTTTTAATCTGCTAAAAATGCTTGTACATGCCCTCATCATCTCCCGCCTAGACTACTGCAACATTCTCCTCTCTGGCCTTCCATCTAGCACTCCTTCACCCCTTCAATCTATCCTCAACTCTGCTGCCCGACTAATCCACCTCTCACCCTGTTACTCCTTTGCCTCTCTCCTCTGCCATAACCCAGCAAATTCAGTTCAAAATACTAACAAATACATACAAGGCCGTCCACAACCTGTCCCCTCCCTAAATCTCTGAGCTACTTTCCCGATAGATCCCCACACGCAATCTCCGATCCTCAAAAGACCTCCTTCTCTCCTCTCATCACCTCTTCCCACAATCGCCTCCAAGATTTCTCCAGTGCATCCACCACACTCTGGAACTCGCTACCCCAACATATCAGACTCTCACATACAGTGGAATCTTTCAAAAGAAACCTGAAAACCCCCCCCCTTCAGACAAGCCTACAACCAGTGATCCTGCCGCCTCTATACCACCATGACCATCTTCACCCTCTCCTACTGCGTCCTTCTCCCATACCATGTAGATTGTAAGCCCTCACGGGCAGGGCCCTCTCTCCTTCTGTACTAGTTTGTAACTCGCCTTGTTCATGCTTAGTGCAATTGTCTGTATTATGTATGTATACCCCTTTTTAAATGTACAGCGCTATGGAATGACTGGCGCTTTAATAATAAATAATAATAATAATTCCATGACGGCAGGCACCATTGAAGCCTATAAGAAGTGTTCTGTCATAATAGAAGTCTATGACCAGCATAGACTTCTATTATGATGGAATGCCTCTTATAGGCTTCCGTGGTGCATGCCGTCATAGAATCCCATTATGGTCTGTGATAGCAGAATCCATAACAGGATTTCTAGATAACCCGAACTTGCGAATCGCAACACTCCTGATGACTCCTTTAAAGTCGCTGGCATCATACAATATCACCACATGGTTAAAAAAAATAAAAATAATGTTAATCACACAGTCATTGACAAAAAAAAAAATGGCAGTTGAAGAAATGTGTCATCTGCACTCCATTCATCCACTGTGGGTGCTCGTGAAGGTTGTGGAACGAATATGAGATTAATCCACGGCACTCCAGTTCATGTGCAAATTATTACATTTTATTGTGTTTACAGATTATTGTTGTATACATCCAGATTGAATAATCAGTATGTAGCCACATAAATCATATCTCCCGAACGTTTCGGTCTGTTAAAGACCTTCCTTAGCGGGATCTAAAGAGACATATAATATAGCTGTTGTCATGAAAAATTGTATACAACGCAATCTGATAAGAGGAAAGGAATGGGAAATAAGGGGAGAGGGGAATAAAAATGTCCGGTCCTTAAGTTACAAGAGAGGATCACAGAACAATATGTAAAATACGGTCTGATCATGGTGATAACACGTTAATCTTTATAAGGTTATCAGAAGGAAGGTAAGTATAGGGTAAAAGAAGTAGAAAGCAGTGAGGATTGATCTTGAGATAAAGCATCAGGACGCCAGCAAGGAGAAGGAGCGCCAGAGCTGTATATAGAATTACCTTAGTGGCAGTGCAACAAGTGTGGCGCTGGATGTGGCGTGCATGTGCGCACCTGGGCAGTAAATAGTGTCGGCGGCTGGAGCCGTCGGAGCGCAGGGAAATTACATAGGAATGTCCGGAGCCATACGTGCGTGTGTGGGCAAGGAAGTAAGGGCAACTGGCGATCCTTGGACCAAAAGATGTGAAAAAAAAGATATCATGTGTGGCAAATATGCTGGTAGTAATGTGATATATGCGAACTAGATATGTTGAGACATCCGTGCGTTAGGTCAGAGTGCTAGGTTGGCACATGCGCATCGGACTTGGAAATACAGTATGGGCAGAGGAGTGAGGGAAAATTGTATACAGGGGAAGGAGGAGATTTGAGCAATAATGCAAAGGAGTAAGAAAGAGAAGTCTATGTAAGATGTAGAGTTAGACAGGGTTAAAGAAAAGTACAATCATAATATCAATATGACAATACCTTGGTGACATAGTGAATAGTAACGTTGTAGTCACATATATAATAAAATATATAATAATACAGTAAGGTCTTAATGGTATACACAGGATGAATCATTGACACTACAGATCAGGAAAAACTTCTAGCATGTGGTGAGAAGGGGAAGAAAAGGGGGGGAGGGGGAGGGAGAAGATTCTCACCCACGTCCGCCTAGTCCCCGTCAGCGAGCCTAAAAAAAGGTAGAGACGGATTATAATCAAGAAAATTCAAGGAAATCACATTCTCTATTTAAACCTCTTGGTTCCAATGTGTTCAGTTTATGAATCCAGTATCACTCCCGTCGTTGTAATTGTAGGATCCTATTGCCTCCACGTCTTGATGGTAAAACCTGTTCGATAACTTGGAACCGAAGTTGGGAAATCTGATGTGTGTATTTCTCAAAATGCGTCCACTGATTCCATTACATACCAACCACTCATGCCCAAAATTCACAATATAGTGGGACAAAACTGGTCCATCTTACAACGGGCCTATCCATTAGTGAAGGAGTTACCTGTTACAAACGCGGTCCAAATATAAAAGACAAACTTATCCGTGCAGACTTTGGAGAGACCCAAAATGTCCCCAAACAACGTTTTCCGAAAAATCCCAAATATGGAACCTTTCCTTGTCTACACTGCGCTCAATGCTCCGAAATTACGAAAGGTGATTTCATAACGCACCCACATACTGGAAAACGATTTCCTATCAAGGACTATTTTACATGCGACTCTTCCTTCGTTGTCTACTTGATTAAATGTCCGTGCGGCCTGGCTAAAACAACACAACACATTCGCGACCGAATCTGTAAACACAAATCGACTATACGGACAAAACAGCTCCTTCTACCAATACTAGCTCATTTTGAGAAATACACACATCAGATTTCCCAACTTCGGTTCCAAGTTATCGAACAGGTTTTACCATCAAGACGTGGAGGCAATAGGATCCTACAATTACAACGACTGGAGTCATACTGGATTTATAAACTGAACACATTATAATCCGTCTCTACCTTTTTTTAGGCTCGCTGACAGGGACTAGGCGAACGTGGGTGAGAATCTTTTCTCCCTCCCCCTCCCCCCCTTTTCTTCCCCTTCTCACCACATGCTAGAAGTTTTTCCTGATCTGTAGTGTCAATGATTCATCCTGTGTATACCATTAAGACCTTACTGTATTATTATATATTATTATATATGTGACTACAACGTTACTATTCACTATGTCACCAAGGTATTGTCATATTGATATTATGATTGTACTTTTCTTTAACCCTGTCTAACTGTACATCTTACATAGACTTCTCTTTCTTACTCCTTTGCATTATTGCTCAAATCTCCTCCTTCCCCTATATACAATTTGCCCTCACTCCTCTGCCCATACTGTATTTCCAAGTCCGATGCACATGTGCCAACCTAGCACTCTGACCTAACGCACGGATGTCTCCACATATCTAGTTCACATATATCACATTGCTACCAGCATATTTGCCACACATAATATCTTTTTTTTCACATCTTTTGGTCCAAGGATTGCCAGTTGCCCTTACTTCCTTGCCCACACACGCACGTACGTACGGCTCCGGATATGCCTACGTAATTTCCCTGCGCTCTGACGGCTCCAGCCGCCGACACTATTTACTGCCCAGGTGCGCACATGCACGCCACATCCAGCGCCACACTTGTTGCACTGCCACTCAGGTAATTCTCTATACAGCTCTGGCGCTCCTTCTCCTTGCTGGCGTCCTGATGCTTTATCTCAAGATCAATCCTCACTGCTTTCTACTTCTTTTACCCTATACTTACCTTCCTTCTGATAACCTTATAAAGATTAACGTGTTATCACCATGATCAGACCGTATTTTACATATTGTTCTGTGATCCTCTCTTGTAACTTAAGGACCAGACATTTTTATTCCCCTCTCCCCTTATTTCCCATTCCTTTCCTCTTATCAGATTGCGTTGTATACAATTTTTCATGACAACAGCTATATTATATGTCTCTTTAGATCCCGCTGAGGAAGGTCTTTAACAGACCGAAACGTTCGAGAAATATGATTTATGTGGCTACATACTGATTATTCAATCTGGATGTATACAACAATAATCTGTAAACACAAAAAAATGTAAGAATGTGCACATGAACTGGAGTGCCGTGGATTAACCTCATATTTGAAAAACAAAATGGCAGTGACATGGCTCTATGTCTCTGGTTCTATGAAGGGTTCATCTCTGGAGAAAGTCAATGAGCAAAGAGGTATTTCCCAAGAAAGAAAAGAGAACCATCTCGCTAACACCACCTATAAGAAGTGGCTCCTATGAGTCAAGATCCAGCTTTCCAACAAGCTTTGGGATTTGACAAGGGAATATAGCCAGGCCAGATATCCATCTGTAGACAGTTGTTTTGGAGTGCTTGCCCTGATCAGTACGGAGTAGGATTCTGGATAGCTCAGTGCGATGCCTTGGAAATGTGTGTGCTGGACCATGTGGCCAGTGGTGGAGGTTCTTCTCTTGGCCAGTGCAAAGTGTGAGATGTGACACTCAAACCTGGATTTTTTTTGCCTTCAAATATCAGCAAAATTACTTTTCTTAGTGCTAAGTGAACTCCTCCCGCCCCACATCTACTATAGTGAGAGAGTTACAGGACAATCAACTATTTAATATTCTAGGTTCTCTTTCTAGCTACTGTCCAGTACAAACCAAGGCTTTTCGCTTAAAGCGGTTCTCCAGGCTTTTAATATTAATGATCTATCCTCAGGATAGGTCATCAATATCAGATAATCGGGGGTACCGGGTGTCACTGTATGAGGAGACAGCGCAAGCAGTGTGTATGTGCCGTCTCCCTTCCTGCTCGCTGCTTCTTTGCCATAGACATAGAAGCAGCTATCTCCTCATACAGCCGGGTGTCTGACCTCTGCAGATCTGATTTCGATGACCTATCCTGAGGAACCATTTTAATAAATTACTGCGAGAACCTGAAACCTGAACCAAAGAATGAAGGTATAAAAGATGAAACCATAAATCGGGGATCATATTTCTGGGGGCAGTCAAAACTGATATATGGATCTGTTTTCTCTGGCTACCCTTAAGGCGCAGAGAAGCTTGTGTTTTGGTTTTTTTAGCGCCCAGTGATTTTCTGTTTTTGCTTTCTCATTTTTCACTATGGCCCTGGGATGGCAGGGACAAAATACCGCAGCATGCTGCGGTATTTTTTCCCGCCAATATCCCGGAACACTACCGCACTTCATTAATTTCCATTGAAATGTATTAATGCCGGATCCGATACCAAGTGTTCTGGAAATTGCCTCATCGCCGGATCTGGTTTTCCGGTCTGCGCATGCGCAGTTCTTTCTAGCTTTGAAAAACGTAAATACCGGATCCTTTATTCCAGGTGATACTGGAAAGACGGATCCGGTATTTCAATGCAAAAGTCTAACGGAAAAAAACTATATCCGTTTGCACATGGATTTCCGTATCCAGATTCTTCTAACGCTAGTGTGAAAGTACCCTTAGGCCTATTACTAGGACAGATCACAGAAAAAACTATATATAAACCATCCTGCACGATATGGTATTAAATGTGCGGATGTATGTGGCTGCATTTACAAAATAACAGAAAATAATGCACTATAAAATTAGATGCTAGCATAACATATGGACTAGGCCCTCACTCTTGATAAAAACTGAGACACTTGGTCAATACATTTTGATCAAAATACATCTAAGCCCACCTACCGGCGACAAGGTGGTCTCAGTTCAGGCGGGTTCCTATGCAAACCTATTCATGCTATGGAGCATTTTTCAGGAGCACAGTCCCCGCACATACGGTGTGCTGCCCCTTGTTACCTCCATGTGCATCAGCAACCGGTGGGAGGAGAGACACACACACACCTATATGTACCACCTTAATCAAGGTCACCTATTAGATAGGTGGGGCAAAAGTGCACTTGAATATCACTCCCAGTATAGGAGCGTATTCACACATGAAGTTGCCACTCCTTCAAGACAAATCAAACAAATCACAGAAAAAACTATATATAAACCATCCTTTAACCAACTATGCACCTGGAGGTAACAAGGGGCAGCACACCATATATGCAGGGACTGTGCTCCTGAAAAATGCACCACAGCATGAATAGGTTAGCATAGGAACCCGCCTGAACTGAGACCATCTTGTCGCCGGTAGGTGGGATTAGATGTACAGTCGTGGCCAAAAGTTTTGAGAATGACACAAATATTAGTTTTCACAAAGTTTGCTGCTAAACTGCTTTTAGATCTTTGAAAATAGTGAGAAAAGATGTGGCGGCACACTCATCATAAGGGAGCACAATATTGTATATTAAATATATATCCTTTAATTAAAGTAAAATACAACAACCAACAATAAAATATTGTAAAACAATAAATGATGAATGTGGTCACCTATAGCATGTGCATATATAGACTCCTATTAAATAATTCACAGTCTATAGGGCTCCAATCCACCTATGGAGACGGGGGATATTAATAAAATATTGCTGGTAGTATGCTTCTGTAAGCTTGAGAGGGTTAAATGTCCGTACAACACTTTTTTACAAGGTTCCTGTTTATATCTTGTTTGTAATAACTTTAAATAATGCAAATGTCCATGAATCAATTGTCTATATGCGTTAAAATAGCTGAAGGTGATATCAATAAAGCAGGCTCATTTAGATCTGATAGCATTCACTTTGTGGAATGGTTTACAGGATGCTGTCCCTGTATAGAAACATAGAAACATAGAAACATAGAAACATAGAATGTGTCGGCAGATAAGAACCATTTGGCCCATCTAGTCTGCCCAATATGCTGAATACTATGGATAGCCCCAGGCCCTATCTTATATGAAGGATGGCCTTATGCCTATCCCATGCATGCTTAAACTCCTTCACTGTATTTGCAGCTACCACTTCTGCAGGAAGGCTATTCCATGCGTCCACTACTCTCTCAGTAAAGTAATTCTTCCTGATATTACTTTTAAACCTTTGCCCCTCTAATTTAAAACTATGTCCTCTTGTAGCAGTTTGTCTTCTTTTAAATATTCTCTCCTCTTTTACCGTGATGATTCCCTTTATGTATTTAAAAGTTTCTATCATATCCCCTCTGTCTCTTCTTACTTCCAAGCTATACATGTTAAGGTCCTTTAACCTTTCCTGGTAAGTTTTGTCCTGCAATCCATGTACTAATTTAGTAGCTCTTCTCTGAACTCTCTCCAAAGTTTCAATATCCTTCTGCAGATATGGTCTCCAGTACTGTACACAATACTCCAAATGAGGTCTCACTAGTGCTCTGTAGAGCGGCATGAGCACCTCCCTCTTTCTACTGTTAATGCCTCTCCCTATACAGCCAAACATTCTGCTGGCATTACCTGCTGCTCTATGACATTGTCTGCCCACCTTTAGGTCGTCTGATATAATGACCCCTAAATCCCTTTCCTCAGATACTGAGGTTAGTACTGTATCACTGATTTTATATTCTGCTCTTGGGTTTTTACGCCCCAGGTGCATTATCTTGCACTTATCGACATTAAATTTTAGTTGCCAGATTTTTGGCCATTCCCTTAGTTTTCCTAAATCCTTTTCCATTTGGTGTATCCCTCCAGGAACATCAACCCTGTTACAAATCTTTGTGTCATCAGCAAAAAGACACACCTTACCATTGAGGCCTTCTGCAATTTCGCTGATAAAGATATTAAACAATATGGGTCCCAGAACAGATCCCTGAGGTACCCCACTGGTAACAATACTATGGTCTGAATATACTCCATTGACTACAACCCTCTGTTTTCTGTCCTTCAGCCACTGCCTAATCCATTCAACAATATGTGAGCTCAAGCTCAAAGACTGCAGTTTATTGATAAGCCTTCTATGTGGGACAGTATCAAATGCCTTACTAAAGTCCAGATAAGCGATGTCAACTGCACCTCCGCCATCTATTATTTTAGTCACCCAATCAAAAAGTCAATAAGATTAGTTTGACATGATCTCCCTGAAGTAAACCCATGCTGTTTTTTATCAATCAACCCATGGGTTTTTAGATGTTCCACAATCCTCTCCTTGAGTATGGTTTCCATTAATTTCCCCACTATTGATGTCAGGCTTACTGGCCTATAGTTGCCTGATTCCTCTCTACTACCTTTCTTGTGAATTGGCACAACGTTTGCTAATTTCCAATCTTCTGGGACGACACCTGTTACCAGTGATTGGCTAAATAAATCTGTTAATGGATTTGCTAGTACACCTCTAAGCTCTTTTAATAGCTTTGGGTGTATCCCATCAGGCCCCTGTGATTTATTTGTATTAATTTTGGACAGCTGACTTAGAACCTCTTCCTCTGTAAAGACACATGCATCAAAGGATTCATTAGTCTTCCTCCCTAACTGAGGTCCTTCTCCTTCATTTTCCTTTGTAAAAACTGAACAGAAGTATTCATTGAGGCAGTCAGCTAGTTCTTTATCCTCTTCCATATACCTTCCTTCTTTTGTTTTTAATTTGGTAATTCCTTGTTTTAATTTCCTTTTTTCATTTATGTATCTGAAGAATGTCTTATCACCTTTTTTCACTGACTGAGCTAATTTCTCTTCTGCCTGAGCTTTAGAAGCTCTTATAACTTGCTTGGCCTCTCTCTGCCTCATCTTATAGATTTCCGGTCATCCTCGTTTTGGGTGTTTTTATACTTGCTAAATGCCATCTTTTTGTTTTTAATGATTTTGGCCACTTCTGCTGAGTACCACAGTGGTCTCTTCCTTTTTTGCCTTTACTGACAAGCCTAATGCACTTTTCTGTTGCCTTCAGTAGTGCCAATTTTAAGTAGTTCCATTTCTCTTGGACTCCATTGAAATTGTTCCAGTCTGATAGGGACTCATATACCACTGATCTCATTTTAGAAAAGTCTGTTTTCCGAAAATCTAAAACTTTTGTTTTTGTGTGGAGTGACTCAGTCACTGTACTTATAGTAAACCTCACTGACTGGTGATCACTGGATCCTAAGCTTTCCCCTACAGTGATATCAGATACCAAATTGCCATTTGTGAACACCAAATCTAAAATGGCCTCCTTCCGGGTTGGCTCCTCAACTACTTGCTGTAGAGATAATCCCAGTAGGGAATTTAGAATGTCTGTACTCCTGGCAGAACTAGCTATTTTGGTTTTCCAGTTTATATCAGGAAGATTAAAGTCTCCCATAATGACAACTTCACCTTTCAATGTCATTTTAGCCATTTCCTCAACTAGTAGATCATCCAATTCTTTGACTTGGCTTGGTGGTCTGTATATGACACCTACACGAGTTACCTTATGATTACCAAGCTGCAACGTAACCCAAACTGACTCTAAATTGGTTTCGCTGGCTTCTATTAGATTTGATTTTATGCTATTTTTCACATATAGGGCCACTCCACCCCCTTTCTTGCCTTCTCTGTCTTTCCTATATAGAGAGAACCCAGGTATTGTTATGTCCCAGTCATTACTTTCATTGAACCATGTCTCAGTAACAGCCACTAAATCTATATTCTCAGATGCCATTACAGACTCAAGTTCGTTGATCTTATTCCCTAAACTGCGAGCATTTGTAGACAAGACTCTCAGCTTGTCATTTCTTATCCTATCAGCTCCTGGCATCTTCTGGCATTGTTTTTTCAGGGGCAGCTGAACTGATGGATTGTCTCTTTTGTGCCCCCTTTCCTAGTTTAAATGTTCCTTAGCAAAAACTTTGAACTGTTCATTGAGGACATTCGTTCCCTTGAGAGAAAGATGCAAACCATCTTTCTTGTACAGTTCTTTTCCATTCCAGCTAGAGCCAACATGAGCCACAAAGCCAAATCCCTGGTTCAAACACCATTCACCAAGCCATGCATTGAATTCCTTAATACGCAACTGCTTGTCATGCTGACGGTTATGCACAGGCAGAACTGCAGAGAATGAGACAGTCGATGCAATCTCCCGTATATCATTACCAAGTGTGTGAAAATCTTCCTTCACCTTTGAAACTTCATTGCAAGCCAGATCATTTGTCCCAATATGGACAATAACATCCACCTCCTTTTCCATTTTTGCTTGCTTAATAATGTTAAGGATACGTCGTCTGTCCCTGCTGGCAGTAGCACCAGGGAGACATCTCACAAAACCATTTTCATCAAACTTCACACCTCTTATGATAGAATCGCCCACCAATAGTTGCTTACTATTAGTACTCACTATATTCTTTTTGTCTTTGTCAGTAGTCTTGCATACCTTAGGCATAGGAAATGATTGTTCCTCTCCCACTGTGCCTGAGCCATCCTCCATGTTGCTCTTGCATTCTGAAAGTGCTGCAAATGAATTACAGAGAGCCACCGACTGTGGGACATGTCTTCTATCAACAGCTCTAAGTCTACCAGAACCTACAGTAAACCATCTTCCATTTCTGGGGGGCCTTTGTGGCAGTGGCATTGCAACATTCCAAGCCTGAGTTTGTCTAACAGTTACTTTACAAATCTCAGATTTCAAAAATGCAATTTCCTGCTGCATTATGGAGAACTGTCTGCAGATCAGACAGCATCCAAACCTGCGAAGAGTGAAACATGAAATGAAAGCACAGCAATTCCTGCACTGTATGTTGAAAATATGTCTTAACAGGTCCAGACTGTTATGATATACAGATGGCCATCTCTTACTTCTTTTTACTATCCACCTCCTTACCTTACCGTAGATTCTAGTCCGGTGTTCCCCGCTGTAGTTCTCCAGTCACCCGCGGCGCTCCGCGCGGTGTTCGAGTCTCTGACGCGGCGTTCCACGTGACACGAGGAGGAAGTGAGGGAAGCGGTGCGCTCCTTGCTGGTAAGGCGCTCTGGGTCCTAATGCCAGGCGTATTGGTCTGGTCTAGTTGCGGTATGGAGCCAGACTGGAGGAGATGTAAAGAAACAGTATATCCTTGTGACAACAAATTGTATCCACTATAGTCAGGCCCAAATGCGTTTCGGGGGTCAGCCCCCTTCCTCAGTGGTCCCTGGCTTTTAGATCTTTGTTTCAGTTGTTTCTGTGATGTAGTGAAATATAATTACACGCACTTCATACGTTTCAAAGGCTTTTACGACAATTACATGACATTTATGCAAAGAGTCAGTATTTGGAGTGTTGGCCCTTCTTCTTCAGGACCTCTGCAATTCAACTGGGCATGCTCTCAATCAACATCTGGTCCAATTCCTGACTGATAGCAACCCATTCTTTCATAATCACTTCTTTGAGTTTGTCAGAATTAGTGGGTTTTTGTTTTTCCACCCGCCTCTTAAGGATCTACCACAAGGTCTCAATAGGATTAAGATCTGGGGAGTTTCCAGGCCATGGACCCAAAATGTCAATGTTTTGGTCCCCGAGCCACTTAGTTATCACTTTTGCCTTATGGCACGGTGCTCCATCGTGCTGAAAAATGCATTGTTCTTCACCAAACTGTTGTTGGGTTGTTGGAAGAAGTTGCTGTTGGAGTGTGTTTTGGTACCATTCTTTATTCATGGCTGTGTTTTTGGGCAAAATCGTGAGTGAGCCCACTCCCTTGGATGAGACGCAACCCCCCACATGAATGGTCTCAGGATGCTTTACTGTTGGCATGATACAGGACTGATGGTAGCGCTCACCTTTTCTTCTGCGGACAAGCCTTTTTCCAGATGCCCCAAACAATCGGAAAGAGGCTTCATCGGAGAATATGACTTTGCCCCAGTCCTCAGCAGTCCATTCACCATACTTTCTGCAGAATATCAATCTGTCCCTGATGTTTTTTTTGGAGAGAAGTGGTTTCTTTGCTGCCCTTCTTGACACCAGGCCATCTTCCAAAAGTCTTCGCCTCACTGCGCGTGCAGATGCGCTCACAACTGCCTGCTGCCATTCCTTAGCAAGCTTTGCACTGGTGGCACTCCGATCCCGCAGCTGAATCCTCTTTAGGAGACGATCCTGGCGCTTGCTGGACTTTCTTGGACGCCCTGAAGCCTTCTTAACAAGAATTGAACCTCTTTCCTTGAAGTTCTTGATGATCCTATAAATTGTTGATTGGGGTCCAATCTTAGTAGCCACAATATCCTTGCCTGTGAAGCCATTGATGACTGCACGCGTTTCTTTGTAGGTCACCATGGTTAACAATGGAAGAACAATGATTTCAAGCATCACCCTCCTTTTAACATGTCAAGTCTGCCATTTTAACCCAATCAGCCTGACATAATGATCTCCAGCCTTGTGCTCGTCAACATTCTCACCTGAGTTAACAAGACAATTACTGAAATGATCTCAGCAGGTCCTTTAATGACAGCAATGAAATGCAGTGGAAAGGTTTTTTTGGGATTAAGTTAATTTTCATGGCAAAGAAGGACTATGCAATTCATCTTTTCACTCTTCATAACATTTTGGAGTATATGCAAATTGCTATTATAAAAACTTAAGCAGCAACTTTTCCAATTTCCAATATTTATGCAATTCTCAAAACTTTTGGCCACGACTGTATTTTGATCAAAATGTATTGACCAAGTGTCTAAGTTTTTATCAAGAGTGAGGGCCTAGTCCATATGTCTTGCATCTATTTTTATAGTGCATTATTTTGTTATTTTGTAAATGTAGCCATATACATCCGCACATTTAATACCATATCGTAGAGGATGGTTTATATATATTTTTTTTCTGTTATTTGTTTGATTTGTCTTGAAGGAGTGGCAACTTCATGTGTGAATACGCTCCTATACTGGGAGTGATTTTCAAGTGCACTTTTGCCCCAGCTATCTAATAGGTGACCTTGATTAAGGTGGTACATATAGGTGTGTGTGTCTCTCCTCCCACCGGTTGCTGATGCACATGGAGGTAACAAGGGGCATCACACCATATGTGCGGGACTGTGCTCCTGAAAAATGCGCCACAGCATGAATAGGTTTGCATAGGAACCCGCCTGAACTGAGACCACCTTGTCGCCGGTAGGTGGGCTTAGATGTATTTTGATCAAATTGTATTGACCAAGTGTCTCAGTTTTTATCCATAGTGAGGGCTTAAGACCATATGTCTTGCATCTATTTTTATAGTGCATTATTTTCTGTTATTTTGAAAATGTAGCCATATACATCCGCACATTTAATACCATATCGTGCAGGATGGCTTATATGTAGTTTTTTCTGTGATTTGTTTGATTTGTCTCGAAGGAATGGCACCTTCATGTGTGAATATGCTCCTATACTAGGAGTGATATCAAGTGCACTTTTTCCCCACCTATCTAATAGGTGACCTTGATTAAGGTGGTACATATAGGTGTGTGTGTCTCTCCTCCCACTGATCATCAGTTATGCACATTTGGCATCCGTTTGAGCAACTTCTGTCAGAGATCAGTTATTTCAGACGAAAAAAAAATACTGCATGCTTTAGAACAGGAATGCCCAAACTGCAGCGCTCCAGCTGTTGCAAAACTACTGCTCCCAGCATGCCCAGACAGCCTACAGCAGGGCATGGTGGGAGTTGTAGTTTTACAACAGCTGGAGGGCCACAGGTTGGGCATCACTGCTTTAGAACAACGGAAAAATAACAGTGATGTGAGCTCAGCCTAAGGGCTCATGGACAGAAACGTATTTTTTGTCCACATCTGATCCGCATTTTTTGCAGGTTGGATGCGGACCCATTCACTTCAATGAGGCCGCAAAATGTGTGCACAGCACATCGTTTGGCTGTTCTGTGGCACTTGCAAAAATATAGAACATGTTCTATTCTTGTCCGTATTATGCACAAGGATAGGACTGCTCTATTATGGGCCAGACGTTCCGTTCTGCAAAACGCAATTTGCGGACTGCAAAACCACTATGGCCATTTGCATGAACCCTAAGCTATATTGGAAAGCTCTGCACCTGTTCTGTGTTTTTGACTCACAATCACTGATGGAAAACACTGACCCCACTGTGTGAATAAGTTTTAAATCACTTTCAAGTACCAGTAGATATATGATGATAATGTCTTTACAGCACTGCAGAATATGGGCTTATGCACACGACTATATGAAAAGATAACTCCAGCTTTATGCGTTTCAAGGTGCTTTTATTGAAAATGCGGCACGTAATAGTGACGTAATGCACACGACCGTATTTTCTTTCCGCTTCTGTTCTTTGTGTGGCCCGTATGAGGAACCATTCACTTCAATGGGGCTGTAGAAAATACGGAAGTTAGGTGCATTCCGTTTCCGTTTGTCCGCATGGCCATTCCGCAAAAAAGTAGTGCATGTCCTATTATTGTCCGTAGAATCACGGTCCAAGGCCCCATTCAAATCATTGGGTCCGCAAAAAATATAGAACGCATGCGGAAAACATCCGTATGCCGTATGTCATCCGTATTTTGCGGATCCCAACTATAGAAATGCTATGCCCAGCCCATATTGCTCATGTGTTTGGTGATTAATAAGTTACTGTTTCCATTTCCGATCCACAAAAAACGGATCGCATACGGAAACCATACGGATATGTTTTGTGGAATAACGGAATGGAAGAGGACTTAAATCAGAGAAAAAAAAAACACCCCGAGCCCTGTGTCTGCACTACGTAAGTAAAATATATATACTGAATATCCCCAATACAATATTATGATAAATACTTGGTTATGTAATACACATATTCAGCCATAGTAGAAAATAAAATATTTACCCCAGCACAACAAAAAATTACCAGCCACAATTGGACATGCTGTAATACTAGGACATTGATTTCCACCCCAGACCCCAACATGTGTTTCACTCTGGAGGTTCACGACTCTACATTCGGAAGCCCCAAATTTCTATGAATGTTACCCTAGTCATAACTCCAGAAACATGGCTTTACAATGTACATACACCCAAGAGTAGGCTATTGTGTTAAAAACACCTTTTACACTCATTCATAACCAGGCAGATTTTCCAATTTTTTTAGTATATGTGTTTTTGAAAAGCATATGTTCAATTTATTTAAAAGTTTATGTTCAATTATGTAAATAATTTTAGCATATATTTTTGGTGATACATGGGGCTTTATTTTGATATCATTTTTATTAATTTTTTCACGTGTTTTCTTTTATTTTATTTTTATACCACAATGTAGAACTTTTTGCAAAGTAGAATATTTTTTTAAATTATGTCCCCTTTCTGCAAAGGTAATTTTAATATAGAAGGATATATAATTGCAGTCGCTGGAGCAGAGATAGAAGCTGCAGTATGGTTTGTAGTGTTGTGTTTTTTATTATTATGAGGGCATTTAACATTACACTATTTTTAAATTCTAATTGACATATTAGCCACAGTTACAGGAGGAAAACGGCAGCCAGATTCTTTACAATGCTGTTGAGCCTCACTGCAGAACTGATGTGGTTCTGCTAATATACCTGCCCCCCCAGCAATTACATGATCATTTGGACCATAGCTCTGCTGCTACCTGATTGGTATACACAATGCTCATTGAGCACTGTGTATGCAGGGAAAGACAGACACATTAAATAACAATACAAGAAAAAGCCACCAAAATTGCTTATTATTTTTTAGGGGCCAAAAATTCTGGGGGGAAAAAACATATACAAATATACACACATACCGATTAGCCATAACGTTAAAACCGCTCACTTAATATTGTGTAGTTCCCTTTGTGCTACCAGAACTAATCTAACCAGTTGAGGCATGAACTTCACAAGAACTCTGAAGGTGTTTGTGGTGTATGGGACATTAGAAGGGGACCACAGCAGCATGAAGGTCTGACAGGAAGCCTGGTTACAAACAACTATGCTTTGCTATGGCCTTAAAACCATTTCTGAACATTTGCTGTGACAGGTTGCATTATCTTGCTGAAAGGAGCCCCTGACATTTGGGAATCTTGCTTCAATGAAGGGGGTAATTTCGTCTGTAGCAATGTTTAGTGAGGTGGTACATGTCAAAGTACCATCCACATGAATGCAAGGTTTTCAACGAGAACACTGCCCATAGGACATTTTAATAAAGATGCAATAGTTTTAATCCATGTCCTGTACAACATTTTGACTGGATTTGGTAACAATGCTGAGCGAGGTTGGTGTTCCGGAATTACTGTACCAGTGTGTGGACCAGTTGATTGTTTTCATCTATCGACAACACAGACATACAGTGGATATAAAAAGTCTATTATTATAGACTATCTATTAGTCTGTTAAAATGTCAGGTTTCTGTGCTGTAAAAAAATGAGACAAAGATAAATGATTTCAGAACTTTTTCCACCTTTATTGTGACCTATAAACTGTACAACTCAATTGAAAAACAAACTGAAATCTTTTAGGTGCAGGGAAGAAAAAAAAAATATTGTTGTTGCATAAGTGTGCACACTGGGGATGTAGCTGTGTTCAGAATTAAGCAATCACATTCAAAATAATGTTAAATAGGAGTCAGCATACACGTGCCATCATTTACAGTGCCTTTGATTACCCCCAAATAAAGTTCAGCTGCTCTTGTTGGTCTTTCCTGAAATTTTCTTAGTCGCATCCCACAGAAAAAGCCATGCTCCACAGAGAGCTTCCAAAGCATCAGAGGGATCTCATTGTTAAAAGGTATCAGTCAGGAGAAGGGTACAAAAGAATTTCCAAGGCATTAGATATACCATGGAACACAGTGAAGACAGTCATCATCAAGTGGAGAAAATATGGCACAACACTGACATTACCAAGAACTGGACGTCCCTCCAAAAATGATGAAAAGACGTGAAGAAAACAGGTCTGGGAGGCTACCAAGAGGCCTACAGCAACATTAACCTTCCTGGCGGTATTCCCGAGCATGACTCAGGGTTAATTTTCACTGCCAGGAGCGGTAACCCCGAGTCACACTTGGGGTAACATTGCAGAGCTGTCAGCGGAGTCCCCTTACCTCCGCCGTGATTGCCGATGAGAGCGCCGGCCGGCATCTAACTTCCTGGTTCCGTTCCCTGCAAGCAGCAGTGGCGCATGGGAGCGGAACTGGGCGGGAAATTTAAAAGTGACACACACATAGAAGTTGTACACTCTGAGAGGATCACCTCAGATATGACACTTGCCTGCCATTTGTGCCCATAAAATATTTATAACACTGTACAGTGCCCCTTACCTGCCATTTGTGCCCATAAAATATTTTTAACACTGTACAGTGCCCCTTGCCTGCCATTTGTGCCCATAAAATATTTATAACATGGCATCAAAAAAGCACCACTTTACTAAAAAAACGCTTTTGGACCAGTTGAGTGACAGTGACACGGAGGTGCTCGCAGAACTGAGCGATAGTGAGTCGTGGGGAGATTTGTCATCTGACACTGACATGGCAAGTGAAAACGGCGATGATCCTGCACCTGTCCTCAGCGATGTGCGCACTTGGTGCCCTATTGACTGCGATACGGACCAGGTAGTGCCCCCAAGATTCCCGTTCACTGGATCACCCGGCATGAAGGTAGATGTTGAGCGTGACAACCCTCTGGCATACCTGCAATTATTGTTTACTGAGGAGGTAATTGAAAAAATTGTCACGGAGACAAATCGCTACCAAGAGCAGCAATGCGCTACGCTGCATGCCACATTTTCCAGTAGCAGAAAGTGGGAACCGGTGACCAAAGAGGACATGTGGCAGTTTCTGGGACTCATCATTCTTTTGGGGGTGATGGAGAAACCACTCCAGAAATGGTACTGGACCACCAATAAGTTACTGGCCACTCTTTTTTTTGGTACCGTGATGTCAGAATACCGGTTTTCCCTCATCATGAAGTATTTCCACTTCATAAACAATGAAGAATTTGATGAGGCCACTCATCCTGCGCCCAAACTAAAAAAAATCTGGGAGGTATACCAAATTATTGTGACCAATTTCCAGCGGACCTACATGCCAGAAAGGGACTTCAGCGTAGATGAAAGTTTGATGGCCTACAAGGGACGCCTAAGCTGGATACAGTACATTGCATCCAAAAGAGCGCGGTTTGGCATGAAATCCTACATGCTCTGTGAGTCATCCACTGGGTACATCTGGAATTCGGTCATTTACACCGGTAAAGGCACGAAGTTCAACCCCAGGTACAGCGGCTATGGGATGGCCACATCATCTGTCCTTACACTGCTGGAGCCATTGCTGAACCAGAGATATTGTGTGACCACAGACAATTTCTACACGTCTCCGGAACAGTATGAGGTTTTGCTACAAAACAAGACTGATGCATATGGTACCGTTAGGCCTAACCGACGTGACATGCCATCTATGTTTGCCAAGAAAAAACTCAAAACCGGAGAAATGGTTTCCTGGCAGAAGGGTAAGATGATGGCAATGCGATGGCGATGGTGTCTCATGAGTACTGTGCACAATACCTCTACTGCCATGGTCCACACAAGAGGTGGGAAAGATGTGCTGAAGCCGCAAGTCGTGATAGACTATAATAACACCATGGAAGGTGTTGACAGAGCCAATCAGGCAATGACATTTTATCCGTCTACGCGCAAACAGCAAAAATAATATTTTAAGAAGATCTTCAGGCATCTTCTGGAACAATGCCTTTGGAATGCATATATTCTGCACAGAGCAAAGAGTGACAAGCCTCTTGTTCATTCTGAGTTTATATGGAAGGTGGTTGAGCGGATTTTTGTCACCCACCAGACGCCATCAGTAGCTGTGAACAGACCTGGGCGTCGTGCTGTTGACGTTGTCAACCCAGAACGCCTGACTGGTCGTCACTTTATGGACTACATCCCGCCAACTTCAAAAAAGGTAGCGCCTACCAGGATGTGCGTGGTTTGCTGCTCAAAGAGAGATGGCAATGGAAAAGAAACCAGGTTCCATTGTCCTGATTGTGACGTCGGACTTTGTGCAGTCCCATGTTTCAAAATGTATCACACTCAGGATGTTTATTGAAGTTTCTTTGACAAATTTCATTATTTTTTTATTACATTACTGAATAAAATTATATTATTTATTAGATTATAATTAATAATTTTGTGTTTCAAACTTTATCACATCTGGGATGTCTACTAGAGTCTTGTTGGTGAGGTTTAAGTAAGTCTTTACTAAGAATTGCAGGCCTACAATACATAACATCAAATTTCCATGCAAAAATTGTACCACTTTTGGTAAAAAAATTCCTGACATAATCATACGGCCAGGAAGGTTAAAGGAGCTTCAGGAAAATCTGGCAAGTACTGGCTGTGTGGTACATGTGACAACAATCTCCCGTATTCTTCATATGTCTGGGCTATGGGGTAGAGTGGCAAGATGGAAGCCTTTTCTTACGAAGAAAAACATCCAAGCCATGCTACATTTTGCAAAAACACATCTGAAGTCTCCCAAAAGCATGTGGGAAAAGGTGTTATGGTCTGAAACCAAGGTGGAACTTTTTGCCCATAATTCCAAAAGATATGTTTGGCACAAAAACAACACTGCACATCACCAAAAGAACACCATACCCACAGTGAAGCATAGTGGTGGCAGCATCATGCTTAGGGGCTGTTTTTCTTCAGCTAAAACTGGGACATTAGTTTAGATAGAGGGAATTATGAACAGTTCCAAATACAAGTCAATATTAGCACAAAACCTTCAGGCTTCTGCTAGAAAGCTGAACATGAAGAGGAACTTCTTCTTTCAGCATGACAACGAACCAAAACATACATCCAAATCAACAAAGGAATGGCTTCACGAGAAGAAGATTAAAGTTTTGGAATGGCCCAGCCAGAGCCCAGACCTGAATCCGATTGAAAATCTATGGGGTGATCTGAAGAGGGCTGTGCGCTGGAGATGTGCACAGGAGATGTGACAGATTTGGAGTGTTTTTGCAAAGAAGAGTGGGCAAATCTTGCCAAGTCAAAATGTGCCATGCTGATGGACCCATACCCAAAAAGACTGTGCTGTAATAAAATCAAATAAAATCAAAAGGTGCTTCAACAAAGTGTTAGTTTAAGGCCTCATGCACACGACCGTAGGTGTTTTGCGGTCCGCAATCCGCGGATCCGCAAAACACGGAAACTGTTCTGCGTTCCATTCCGCAGTTTGCGGAACGGAACGCGGCGCATTGTAGAAATGCATATACTTGTCCGCAAAACGGACAAGAATAGGACATGCTATATTTTTTTTTGCGGGGCCACGGAACGGAGCAAAGGACGCAGACAGCACACGGAGTGCTGTCCGCATCTTTTGTGGCCCCATTGAAGTGAATGGGTCCGTGCCTGAGCCGCAAAATATGCGGCTCGGATGCGGACCCAAAATACTGTTATGCAACCATATTATATTATTTTTATATTTTTTCTTACCTCTACCTAAAAGATTTCAGTTTGTTTTTTAATTGAGTGGTACAGTTTATAGGTCACACTAAGACCCCTTTCACACGGGCGAGTTTTCCGCGCTGGTGCAATGCGTGAGGTGGACGCATTGCACCCGCACTGAATCCGGACCCATTCATTTCTATGGGGCTATGCACATGAGCGGTGATTTTCACGCATCACTTCTGCGTTGCGTGAAAATCGCAACATGCTCTATATTGTGCGTTTTTCACGCAACGCAGGCCCCATAGAAGTGAATGGGGCTGCGGGAAAATCGCAAGCATCCGCAAGCAAGTGCGGATGCGTTGCGATTTTCCCGCATGGTTGCTTAGCAACGGGACCGGATCTTTATTATTTTCCCTTATAACATGGTTATAAGGGAAAATATTAGCATTCTTAATAAAGAATGCTTAGTAAAATTAAGATGAAGGGGTTAAAAATAATAAAACTTAACTTACCTTAGCCACTTGATCGCGTAGTTGCGATCTGTCTTCTGTCTTCAAGCTTCAGCTAACAGCTAAAGGACCTGTGATGACGTCACATCACATGGTCAATCACATGGTCCATCACCATGGTAAGATGGACCATGTGATTGGACCATGTGATGTGACGTCATCACAGGTCCTTTAGCTGTTAGCTGAAGCTTGAAGAGAGAAGACAGATCGCAACTATGCGATCAAGTGGCTAAGGTAAGTTAAGTTTTATTATTTTTAACCCCTTCATCTTTATTTTACTAAGCATTCTTTATTAAGAATGCTAATATTTTCCCTTATAACCATGTTATATGGGAAAATAATAAATTCTCCAGAATACTCTACCCGAAACCGGACTTCAGTGATGAAGTCCGGCTTCGGGTCTGGGTACCAAACATGGCGATTTTTCACCCGCGCGTGCAAAACGCATTACAAACGTTTGCACCCGCGCGGAAAAATCGCGCATATTCCCGCAACGCACCCACCTCTTATCCGGGCGTCAAACATGCCCGTGTGAAAGAGGCCTAAAGGTGGAAAAAGTTCTAAAATCATTTATCTTTGACTCATTGTTTTACAGCACAGAAACCTGACATTTTAAAAGGGGTGTGTAGACTTTTTATATCCACTATATTTCCATCTCATCCACACGACTATTTTTTTTTCCACATCTGATTCGTAGACAGCCCATCGTGTGTTTTCTCCAGCCGTCTGTCCCACACACACAAAAAAAAATAGACCTTGTCCTATTCTTGTCTGTTTTGTGGACAAGAATAGACATTTTTACAATGGGACCTACAGAATTTGTGGGATGCACACAATTTGCAGACCACAAAATACATACGGCCGTGTGCATGAAGCCTAAGCAGCCCCATATGCAGCAAATTGTGGTACACTGGGTGTTCTGACACCTGTCTATCTTAGCCAACTTTAACTTTTTCAGCCATGTGTGCTACACTCTTTCTGTTGTGGAATAATACCAGACCTGCTAGTCTCTGTATCAAACGCACATTACTGAATCTTGGGTACCCATCACCCTGTTGCTGGTTCACTGGTTGCCCTTCCTTTGACTACTTCTGGTAGGTATTGACCACTGTATAACAGGAAAAACCCTCGTGATCTCCCACTTTGAAGATAATCTGACCCAATTGTGTAGCCATCACAATTTGGCCCTTGCTAGAGTCACTCAGATCCTTACTCTTGCCTATTATCCTGCTTTGAAAACATCAACTTTAAGAACTGAGAGGGAGATTTATCAAACTGGTGTAAAGTAGAACTTGCATAGCTGCCCATAGCAACCAATCAGATTCCATCTTTCATTTCGTAAAGGAGCTGTGAAAAATGAAAGGGGAAATCTGATTCCAGTCTTCCTTTACAACAGTTTGATAAATCTATCCCTGACTGTTTATTTGCAGTGTAATACACTCCATAGACAAAACTATTAGAACACCTCATCAAATGCAGGTGTTTCATTCAGTTCCATTACCACGTGTGTAATATAAAGCACTGTAATTCCGTCAGCTCCTACAACCTGTGTTGAAGAAAGGCAGGGAGACAACAAAGTCACTTCAATCCGGTTTATTGACAATTCCAGCCACTTTACAGCACAGTACAGCCAGATCGAAGCCAGGTCAGGTAGTCAGTCCATAATACCAGAACAGAATGATACAGGCTCGGATCTCCCTTAGAACTGTCCTCAGACTAGTGTTGCTTCACACATGCTTTGCGCTCTGTGATCTGTAAGCCTCTCACTCATACAGCCAAACCCTTCTTGCTGCTGACTTAAATGAGAACATTGGACATGGGCCACCTTTGAAACCCGGAGTGGATCGTGGGGAATAAGCACCTACCCAGTTCTTTGCTTATTCCCAATAAAAGCCAGGCCCGGATTAGCTGAAACCAGCTATGCTAAGTAGCAACAGAGTCCACTATCTATCCTAGTGGACACACTGACTACTGGCTTTTACTCCACCAAGGCGGGGCACCTTGGTGACATGTCTCAGGTGAAAACATAGCAAATCATAAAATACATCTCCTCTAATAAGTTTCCTGCAGCATTCTAGGAGACCTATATCTTCCCTCATATATGAGGCATGTCACTGCCTCACAGCACCTAGGCATGCAGTCTGCCTTTACAAACATTTGTCAAGAATGTGTCGTTCTAAGGAGCTCACTGAATTCAAGTGTGGTACTGTAATAGGATGCAGCTGTTGCAAAAAATAAATTCATGAAATGTCTTCCTTCCTAGGTATTCCACGATCAACTTTGAGTAATATTACTGAAAAGTGAAAGCATTAAAGAACCACAGTAATTCAGCCACAAAGTAGCAGACTGAATAAAATTACAGAAGGGGGTCGCTGAGGGCTGAGGGGCATGGTGCATAAAAGTTACCAGCCCTCTGCTGACTTAATACCTGAAGAGTTTCAAACCTGCTCTTGCATTAACATCAGCACAAAAACGTTGCACCAGGAACTTCATGGCATGGGTTTTTGTGGCCAGAAAGCTGCATGCAAGCATCACCAAGCACAATGCCAAGGCTTCAATGGAGTGGTGTCACTGGACTCTGGAGCAGGTGTCCTGTGGACGAGTCTGAGTTTAGCCTCCAACTTTGTGGGACCAGTTTAGGAAGGCCCTTTTCTGTTCCTGCATGACTGTTCCCCAGTGCTCAAAGCCAGGTCCATACAGGCATGGTTGGGTGAGTTTCATGTCAAATAACCTAAGTGGCTCACACAGAGGCCTAATGTTAACCGCATCAAAATACTTTTGAATGAACTAGAACAGAGATTGCGAGCCAGTGCCCATTGTCCCACATTAATGTCTGACCTTACAAATGGTCTTCTGCCTGAATAGGCACAAATTCCAACAGAAAATTGTATAGAAATCCTTCCTTGGTATTACTGATGCAAAGATATTTTTTTTAGATATTTTTAGTTATATGCAAATGAGTTGCTCAGAGCAGTGATGGACTGGCTTAGGCCCTTGGAGTATCGCTTCACCTCTGCCTCTTCCCGTCTCCTCTAACCCTCCTAGGAAGATTGACTGACAGAGCCAGTGATCCTCACTGCTCTGATGCCTGGCCCTAAAATCTAGTACATGTTAGTGCAGTACCATTGGCGCATGTGTAGTGAAGATCTCAGAGCAGGGGTAACAGCAAGATATCCCCACTGTGCTGGTGCATGCACAAGATTTAAGTTAATCAATTTGAAACAGCTCGGTCGCTTGCACCCCTTGAAGAGTTCATTGTTATCTCTGATGTTATCGCTACAAAGTATATACCTGTGTGCAATAGACCTAGGTTCTAGTACAAGATCAGCATTATTGGGGTGGAAGTCCTGTGGTAGTGATTTATACATAGGGCATCAACTTGGTCAGTAATAAAGATTTTAATTTTTAAATAGTGAAGTGGTTAAAAATGTACACTTTATCCCAAAAGTAGCAAAATAAAGTCACCTATTATAAAAATAAATACAGTACCCCATACCAAATCTGTTTGGGGTAGTAGTGCAAATTCACGTTGCACTGTACTTGACATGGCAACTGCATTCTCTCCCGCGAGAGAACTGTACTATATTAATGCTAAACTCTGAGCACAGTATTTCATATGCCTTCTCAACTTTGTATTTCCTGGCAGCCATAATGAATATGCAATTGAAACCACACAAAAACTAAACTAATGGTTATGTATTTCCTAACTGAAAACATAAATGATGATCATTTTTTTAATGATTTAATGATTTTAATCAAACTCAAACGTTCTGCCTAACACAACCCTTGAACCCAAACCTCACACAAACAGTTGTACCATTCTTGTCTTTTCTGTTGCACATTTTTAAACAACCATAATACAGGGAGAAATATTGAGTTAACCCTTGAATTTAATGACCTGTAGCCAGTGGCGTTGCTAGGGCTGGTGTCACCCGGTGCGGTAGAAAATGGTGTCACCCCGCGCGATCTCTCTACTTAGCCCTGCCCCCACGTCAGCTGTCTGTTTACTATCTAAACCCCCATGCATGTTATCGCTTGGGTTCAAATTCTAGCACCCCCAACAGGCCCCCAACCCCTGGCGATCTGTCTTCCGTCTGCTTAGCACCCCCCCCCTGCACAAATTTGCATACATATTATATTCTGTGCTATCCAGAATACAGCACCACATACCTTACATCCAGTAACTTCTCTGATGCAGACCTTCTTTCCTCATCTTCTCCTTTCAGACCAGACCGCCATGATGATTTTTCACTCATCTCTCGTCTCTGTAGTTTGACAAAAGACATCTTAGGTTCCTACTTTTCCATCATCCTCCTACCTTCTTAACAACTCACCTGCCACCTTCAGTAATAATAATAATGTGCACTAATTCAAAAGTGCTCAGGTTCTTTGTGACGGTGCAAAAAAACTCCCTCAGTGCCGCCAGTTGAGCTAATGTCCCCATAATGTGTGCAAGTATAAAATACCCCTATATAATGCCCCTAGTAAATGTCCACATAGTGCTCCTCTCCTCTTCCCCATAGTGCCCCCAGAATGTGGCAGTATAAGATTCCTCCATAGTGTCCCCCAGAATGTGCCAGTATTAAATGCCCCTTCTTAGTGCCCCCATAATGTGCCTATATAATATACCCCCATAGTATTCTTCTCCCATCCAACACCATAGTGTCCCCATAATGTGCCAGCAATGCCCCCATAGTGTCCCCCATGTGCCAGCAATGCCCCCATAGTGCCTCCCATGTGCCAGCCATGCCCCCATAGTGTCCCCCATGTGCCAGCAATGCCCCCATAGTGTTCCCCATGTGCCAGCAATGCCCCCATAGTGTTCCCCATGTGCCAGCAATGCCCCCATAGTGTCCCCCATGTGCCAGCAATGCCCCCATAGTGTCCCCCATGTGCCAGCAATGCCCCCATAGTGTCCCCCATGTGCCAGCAATGCCCCCATAGTGTCCCCCATGTGCCAGCAATGCCCCCATAGTGTCCCCCATGTGCTGGCAATGCCCCTATATTGTCCCCCATATGCAAGCAATGCCCCCATAGTGTTCCCCATGTGCCAGCCATTGCTCCAAAGTGTCCCCTTTATGCCAGCAATGACCCCCAGCGCAGCCCAGCGCCTCACAGAAAAGCAAAACAAAAACACATACTTACCTCCATGGCAGCATGATGCAGGCCTCTTCTGGCCTGTGTCCCGAGCAGTACAGCTCAGGCGGAGCGATGACGTATCGCGCCGCCTGCACCGGCCTCTGATAGGCTGCTGGCCTTGTGCCGGCAGCCTATCAGGAACAGGAAGAGACGCCTCTCCTCCCTGCTGCAGTGTTCATCTGTATCGCGATACAGATGAATGTAGGGAGATGAGTGCTTCCATAATGCAAGTGCTCATCTCCTGGTGAGTGTCACCCAGGGCGTAGCTAGAAATGACTGGGCCCCACAGCAAAAATGTTATGCCCCAGACCCCCACCCCATAGCTAAATTGTTTTATGGGCCCCCTCCCGAATCTCCCACCCCACCCCACATACCTATCAGACCTCACACTCCTCCATCAATGTATTTTACACCTCCCCATCAGTGTCCTCCACAGATCCCCCCATTAGTGTCCTCCCACACACCCCCATAAGTGTCCTGCAAACATCCCCCATCAGTGTCCTCCACACATACCCCATCAGTGTCCTGCACAAATCCCCCATCAGTGTCCTCCACACACCCCTCATCAGTGTCCTCCACACACCCCTCATCAGTGTCCTCCACACACACCCTCAGTGTCCTCCACACATCCCCCCATCAGTGTCCTCCACACATCACCCCCATCAGTGTCCTCCACACATACCCCCATCAGTGTCCTCCACACATACCCCATCAGTGTCATCCACATCATCCCCCATCAGTGTCATCCACATCCCCCCATCAGTGTCCTCCACACATACCCCCATCATTGTCCTCCACATACCCCCATCAGTGTCCTCCACACATACCCCCATCAGTGTCCTCCACACATACCCCCATCAGTATCCTCCACACATCCCCCATCAGTATCCTCCACACACCCCTCATCAGTGTCCTCCACACACCCCTCATCAGTGTCCTCACACACACCCCATCAGTGTCCTCCACATCCCCCATCAGTGTCCTCCACACATCCCCCATCAGTGTCCTCCCACATACCCCCATCAGTGTCCTCCACACATCCCCCCATTAGTGTCCTCCACACATCCCCCCATCAGTGTCCTCCACACATACCCCCATCAGTGTCCTCCACACATCCCCCATCAGTGGCATCCATACATCCCCCATCAGAGCTTTATATTAACCTGCTACACTAATATTATGGCTCAGTAATAGTTTCCCATATATAATAAATTTATATATATAAATATATATATATATATATATATATATATATATATATATATATATCAGAAGCATAAATATATATTATCATACTTCTGATATACATGAATGCATAATTTAGCCTCTATTTCTAAAAGGTTGCCACCAGGACTAGAACTCACAACTGCTTGTAGCTGCAAATAGGATTTGCACAATATTGAGGAGGAATTTTTGACCATTCCTCCCTGCAAATGTGTTTCAGATGCCAGCATTTCTCAGTGGCCTTCTCCTTCTTCCTGGCTGTGAGCTGCCCAATCACAGCGGACCACTTCACAGCCAGGGAGAAGGTGAGCTGTTTTTTCTCCCTGGCTGTGACGCTCTCCGCTGTGATTGGGCAACTCACAGCCAGTGAGAAGGAGATGCCCACTGAAAAATGCTGTTGTCTCCTCCTCCCTGTACCAATGCTATTGATTAGCATACAGGGCACCAGAACAGATCAGGGGCACAGCAGCACAACGGAGCAGCATATCTGAATTTTTTCTTTTGTCCTATCACATCTAGTAAACATCAGCTATAGTGCCAGGTACTGATCTTGAAAAGTCAAAACCGGTGAAAGGTCCTCCTTAAAAGTGCATATGCATAGAAATACGTGCATGTGCACATGTACCATATAATGTATAGTCAAGTATCATGCCTTATGTAGTGTTGATCGAGCATGCTCGGCCGGACAGCAGTTCGGCTCGAACATCTCAATGCTCGGCACGTGGTGGTACTCTGCCGAGTACCGCATATGCATGAGCGCAATGCTTGAGTCTCCTCCCCGCATGTTTCTTGGCTGCTACGCAACCAATAAACGTGCATGTGCTGCCCTCACTGTAATGCCGTAGCCATGTTGGTTACTGGCATTACAGTGATTGGCTGGCCGGAATGCTTCATCGAGTACTATATAGCACCTGATGGCACGTGTTCGGCTCAGTCTTAGTCAGGGAGAGCTGTGCATAGGAAGAGACAGACAGTGTACCGAGTGATATTGGACTATTTTTATTAGAAAAACTTTTTAGGACTATTGTGTGTGACAGCAGCAATATATATTTTTAGAGCAACCTGCGCTAAATTGCTAAAACTTTACAGACCCAAAAGTCCTTTTAGCGCATCCTGCGCTAAATAGAGTCTAATAGGCTGCTGCGGACAGTTAAATTATACCACATCTCCTGTGTAAAGTGTGCGCATCCCACTAACCTAAGGCCTCTATCACACTTGCGTTCTGAGGATCCGGCGGGCACTTCCGTCCCGCCAGATCCGTCAGAACGCAAGTCGCCTGAAAGCATTAGAAGACTGATCAGGATCCTGATCAGTCTTCGAAAATGCTTTGAGGTTACCATGGCAGCCAGGACGCTATTAAAGTCCTGGTTGCCATAGTAGTAGTGGGGAGCAGGGGAGCAGTATATTTACAGTCCGTGCGGCTCCCGGGGCGCTCCAGAATGACATCAGAGCGCCCCATGCGCATGGATCACGTGATCCATGCGCGTGGGGTGCCCTGACGTCACTCTTGAGCGCTCGGGAGCCGCACGGGCGGTAAGTATACTGCTCCCCTGCTCCCCACTACACTTTACCATGGAAACCAGGACTTTAGGGTCCAGGCTGCCATGGTAACCATTCAGAAAAAGCAAAATGTCGGAACCGGCGATGCGCCGAAACGACGTTTCGCTTAAGGCCGGATCCAGATTAATGCCTTTCAATGGGTATTAATTCCGGATCCGGCCTTGCGGCAAGTGTTCAGGATTTTTGCCCGGAGCAAAAAGCGCAGCATGCTGCGGTATTTTCTCCGGCCAAACAACGTTCCGGTCCTGAACTGAAGACATCCTGATGCATCCTGAACGGATTTCTCTCCATTCAGAATGCATTGGGATAATCCTGATCAGGATTTTTCCGGCATAGAGCCCCGACGACGGAACTCTATGCCGGAAAACAAATACGCAAGTGTGAAAGAGCCCTAAGTTCGGGGGCACGCATGACAATTAGCAATCTGGAGTGTAAACCATGGCCAAAACAAATCATGAACAAAAAAATAAATACTGACCCAGAGAGAGTCCAGATAGCCACTACAGTAATGCACATCCACCTATATCATGTATATAAAAAAACATTGTTTATTAATACATGGACAAAAAACACTCAAAACACATTAAAAATTGTATACAATGAGACACAGTGTTGGTGTGTAATATACCAACACTATAGCGAGGTCCAAAACAGTCTATGATATAATGACACAACAATAGCAGCCAGCAAAAAATATATCAAACAGTGATATGGATCAAGTCACAGACATAAATAAGGGAGAACCATGATCCCCAAATAGACCAGATAAAGTGAGGCTAATACCTCTAAACCTGCACCGATGCCAGCATGTGGACCTCAGCCGAAAAGTAAGGACACCCAACGCGTTTGGCCGGTACGTCCGGCTTCATCAGGGGTACTGTGTAAAGTGTGGCAGTGTCCTTTAGATCTGATAAAAATCATAAATCAATCAATCTCACCTGCCCATATAATTATTTGTATGCAGAGCGCGGCGTATCCGGTGCTGGAATGTGCCTGTGCAAGATGACATGCACAGTTGTCAGGTGACCGTAAGTACCGATCACCTGATCCGACATGGAGAGCAAATGCGTTCCATATGCAGGAAATGGTATCAGGGCAATGACCAAAAGAATAAGAATCACATGATCCATGAGGCAGAGGTCCGCTTCAAAAAATAAAGAATACAATGCAATCAAATGACGCGTAGGAAGCCCAACCACCACGGCCACAAAACAGAAGCAATATTAATAGCAAACCAATGCAAAGACACACCATGCGTGACAAAGTGACCAGTGCACGAAGTGCATGAAGTGAAAGAGTGAAAAACCCCAAACCAAAAAAGAGGAATAACATCATCACCGCATGATTACAAACAACCTTCATCATCCAGTGTACACAACAAATCCATCATCACTCATAAAATAAATAAATCTGAATACATATAAAATATCAACAATTCATAAAAATCACAATTATTAATTAAAATGTTGTGTCTCAGTTTTGTGAAATAAATAGTGTGTAAAACAAACAATGAGGTGTCAACCATAAAAACCCATGAATGTGAGTTCTTCATTGAGGCCCTGTGGTGCTAATGAATTTAAAGTGAAAATCCATTCAGATTCTAGACGCAACAAATGTGAAGTGACAGAGCCTCCTCTGTACTGTAGATAAACCAACAATCCTTAAACCCTGAGTATTAGATTGGTGCTCATTCAAAAAGTGTGTAGCCACTGAAGTGAGAGTTTTTTCTCCACGCTCCCTATCACGTCTGGCTAATGCAATTGCGGACAGATGTTGTTGAACCCTTTTCCTTAATTTTTTGAGTAGTCTGACCAACATAGATCTTGCTGCAATGGCATAAAAGTGCATATATAACATTTTTCCAGGGTGGTGAAAGAATCACTGCCAATCATGAAATGGCAAGCATTACAGTTTCCACAAGGGAATGTCCCACATAATCGTATTCCTTTTCCCAAACGAAAGGCAGGCCTCTGAAAATGACTGCGTGTCAACCTATCTCTCAAATTTGGGGCACGGCGAGCTGTCAAATGAGGATATGGATTAATATGTTCCAAAAGTTTTGTGTCCGTTGACAAAAGATACCAATGGGTGTTGAGTATCCTGTACAGGTCCTGCCACTGATTATTATATCTGGTGACAAATCGGACCTTATTATCCTGTACCCGAGGTCTGGGACAAAATAGATCTTCATGCTCCACATCCTTTGCATGTTCAAAAGCCTGGGCCACAACCTTCTTCGGATATCCTCTTGCTCGGAAACGAGTTGTCAAATCCTTAGATGACTTCTTAAAATCCTGCACCGCCGTACAATTACGGCGTACCCTCAAGAATTGTCCTTTCGGGATGCTCTTACGCAAGTGGGCAGGATGGAAACTGCTATTCTGTAATAAACTATTCGTAGCTGTTTGTTTCCTATGCTACGACGTTTGAATCCTATCCCCAACCATTGTAATGTTAAGATCAAGAAAATCAATAGTGACATCAGAAATCCTATGGATGAGAGAAATATTGTGAGAATTATGATTTAGCCGCAATACAAAATCATTAGATTGTTCCCGTGTACCATGCCAAAAAATCAATAAATCATCTATGTACCGGTACCAGCCTAGTACATGTTTGTTAAATTCATCAGAGGGGTACACTTGTGTTTCCTCCCACCAACCTAAAAATAGGTTGGCATAGGAGGACGCACAGAGTGCCCCCATGGCTGTCCCGGAAACTTGTTTATAAAACGTGCGGTTAAAAACAAAATAATTATGATGTAACACAAAATGTAAGAGGCTCACCAAAAACATATGATGGGCCGGATCACCCGTTTGGGATTTAGAAAGAAAATATTTGACTGCTGAGATGCCATCGTCATGAGATATGATGGAATATAATGATTCCACATCACAAGTCACCAGAAGTACCAGAAGGAAATCGAGACTTCTCCAGGATTTCTATCAATTGCATCAAGTCACATAGATAAGATTTCAATCCTAGGACAAAAGTTTGTAAAAAAAAATTTAAGTATACACTGGCTTGTTCACATAGCCCCCCAATGCCTGCCACAATGGGGCGACCTGGTTCATTCATCAAATCTTTGTGTACCTTAGGCAACATGTAGAATGTAGGCACCACTGGAAATTTAACTTCCAAAAAATCTCTCTCTTTTGAAGTAACTATATGCATATGTACTGCCGAATCGGGGAGCCTCACCAATTTGCCATGAAAGACCTGTGTAAGATCAGAAGGTAAAGGTGTGTAAAATGTGCGATTACTCAATTGTCTTCTAGCTTCCCGTACATAAAGATCAGTGCCCCACAAAACTACATTACCTCCCTTGTCTGCCTCCTTGATTAAAAATGCTGTGTTATGCTGTAAATCCCTGAGGGCCCGTTGTTCCTCAACTCTCAGATTGGCATGTCTGATATTGTTGATCCGTAACCTCTGTTTTTCCAAAAACATAGCCTGAAAAAATAAATTTATGTTTGGAAACAGGCTCAAATTAGGAGTAATATCTGATGGTCTCCTCAGCGTAAATGAATGCCTACCTGAACTGGATTCACTCTCCTGAAGTAAATCCATCAAATCCATAAGAACACATTTTTCATCCTCCGGGAATATTGCCAAAGTTGAGGGTTGGGCATATAGCTTTTTGAAGCACAATTGTCTGCAAAATAAGTACACATCTTTAATAAATTCAAATTTGTCCAGCCTATTCATAGTGTGCGCATCCCAAAAATATCTGTGACATCCAGTGAACCTTTTCTGTAGACGGTGTCCGCTTCTAAAAGTGACAATACCAGTGCAACATCTCCAATGTACCGTGTGCGCTGAATACATTTATCAGTGACATACAGTGTACTTTTTCAATAGACGTTGTCCGCTTCTGACAGTGACGTTACCAGTGAAACATCTCCAGTGTACCGTGTGCGCTGAAAACGATTCTGTGACATACAGTGTACTTTTTTAATAGACTGTGTCCGCTTCTGACAGTCACATTACCAGTGCTACATCTCCAGTGTACCGTGTGCGCTGAATACATTTATCAGTGACATACAGTGTACTTTTTCAATAGACGTTGTCCGCTTCTGACAGTGACGTTACCAGTGAAACATCTCCAGTGTACCGTGTGCGCTGAAAACGATTCTGTGACATACAGTGTACTTTTTTAATAGACTGTGTCCGCTTCTGACAGTCACATTACCAGTGCTACATCTCCAGTGTACCGTGTGCGATAAATAAAATGTATCTGTGACATACAGTGTACGTTTTCAATAGACAATGTCCGCTTTTGACAGTGACATTACCAGTGCAACATCTCCAATGTACCGTGTGCGCTGAAAAAATATATCTGTGACATACAGTGTACTTTTTCAATAGACGGTGTCCACTTCTGACAGTGACATTACCAGTGCCACATCTAAAGTGTAACGTGTGCGATTAAAAGAATGTATCTGTGACATACAGAGTACTTTTTCAATAGACGGTGTCCGCTTCTGACAGTGACATTACCAGTGCCACAACTCCATTGTACCGTGTGCGATTAAAAAATGTATTTGTGACATACAGTGTACTTTTTCAATAGACGATGTCCGCTTCTGACAGTGACATTACCAGTGCTACATCTCCAATGTACTGTGTGCGCAGAAAAAATTTATCTGTGACATACAGTGTACTTTGTACTTTGTCTGTAATTTTTTATTAGCCGCTGGTAACAGCATTGACATTATCTGCGGGATATTTTCTGTGTGATGTTTCCACATCCCAAATATCTTTTTAACTTTTTTGGGTCATATACTTCCAAATTCTACGCTACTGTACGTGTGACATACTTTCAAGCATATATAACATTTAAAATGAAGAAGGCGAGCAGTAAAGGACGGGGAAGTTGCCGTGATACTGATGGTGCACGCAGAGGCCATGGCCCTGTGCGCGTTGAAACTGTGCCTGCTGCTACAGCACAAGAAAAACAATCATCCGAGATACCTAGCTTCATGTCCCAGTTTGCAGGGCAGCGCACCACTCTTGAAGTCAGACCAGTGCAACCAGGTGGTCGGTTGGATTGCAGCAGATAATGCTTCCGGTCGGTTAAGCACCATCCTGTCTTCCACCAAGTCCAGTCTCAGTAGCCAAGGCCCTCACATATAATGTTTTACAGGGTCAGCTCACCTGCAGGCCCTCTCCTAAAATCTTTTACAGGATCAGCTCTCCTGCAGGCCCTCACATATAATGTTTTACAATGTCAGCTCACCTGCAGGCCCTCGCATACAATGTTTTACAGGGTCAGCTCACCTACAAGCCCTCGCATACAATGTTTTACAGGGTCAGCTCACCTGCAGGCCTTCACCAACAATGTTTTACAGGGTCAGCTCACCTGCAGGCCCTCGCATATAATGTTTTACAGGGTCAACTCACCTGCAGGCCCTTACCTACAACCTTTACAAGGGTCAGCTCACCTGCAGGCCCTCACCTACAATGTTTTAAAGGGTCATCTCACCTGCAGGCCCTCACCTACAATATTTTAGAGGGTCAGCTCACCAGCAGGCCCTCACCTACAATCTTTTAGAGGGTCAGCTCACCAGCAGGCCCTCACCTACAATCTTTTAGAGGGTCAACTCACCAGCAGACCCTCACCCCTAATGTTTTAGATGGTCAGATCAGCAGGCCCTTGCTCCAAATGTTTTTGAGGGTCACCAGCAGGCCATCAATCATAATTTTTCAAGGGTGTGTATGATGCTCTCCTTTATGTGTAACAAGGGGTGTATTGGAGTGCCGCTTCCTTGCAATTTTTGACAGCCCTTTCACTTAGTGCATAGGCTTTATGAGTGTAGGAGTCCCACTACATGAACAATTGTACCAGAATGTGAATGAGGCCCTGCTTTATGTGATATACAGGTTGTATCGGAGTGCCTCTTGCTTGTAATTATTGGCAGCACTTGCACTTTACATACAAGAAAATATACAGGAAAGAATGTTTCCTAACAATTTTTCCTCTAAAATCAATTTTATCTTTGGTTTTGTGCGTATTGTCAGTCTGTAAAAGTGGCGCAATACTGAGACAACATCGTTCCCAGCAGCGACCTGGGAGTCCAAGATGCATCCAGACATCCTCTCCATGCTGTTCTTGAACCATTTCAGTGGTGTTTCCTTCAATTTCTGACCTTTTCCTATAAACCAGGCACCCTCCCCTCTTCAGAGCAGGGGGTGCCTGGTTTAATGCTTGGCTTCTCCCATTGAATTCCATTATAAAATGTGTTCGGCCAGAGCACTTGGGTGCTCGATCAACACTAGCCTTATGCTAACTCTGTTCCTCATAAACAGTATACAGTATAATGCAGTCAAATGTTTTGAAAAACTGTTGCCAGAGTATTCAATATAAGCCCCTTCTAAAACCGCGTAACTTGAATGTTATCAAACCTAAGTGAAAGGAATACTTTAAATGAATGGTTTTAGCATGTGTTTTCATAAGAGATGAGCGAATTTTATGAAATTCGTTCACGCTTCGTTTGGTGGTAAAAGCAGAATTGCGTTATGGATTCCGTTACCACGGACCATAACGCAATTCTATGACGGCATGCATAACGGAATGCATATATAGGAGAGAAATTCGCTAATTTCTAGTTGTCATATGTTGTAATGATGAGATGACAATTTTAATTCTTAGTGCCTGTGGTTACATAGCCGTTCTTTTTTTTATCATGATGTGGTTTGAACATACATAGGCAGAGCACACACCTATTTCCTGCTTGAAACGAACAAACGGGGCACGTGCTGTAAAAACTTAGAAAGAACTATAACTAAATGTAATGGTCTTCTTTCAGTACTTTATAATACTGCCACACTTACTAAATGTTTAATGGGTTGTCTCACTTCAGCAATTGGCATTTATTATATAGAGAAAGTTAATATAACGCAATAATGTATAGTGATTGTCCATATTGCTTCCTTTGTTGGCTTGATTCATTTTTCCATCACATTATTTCTCATTTTCATAGTTACGACGACTATGTAATCCAGCAGTGGTGGCTGTACACTATAAGTGGTGGCTGCACAGTGCTTGCACACTATAAGAAAAAGCACTGGCATCTCCGGTTCTCTGGTGTATAATGTGATGGAAAAATGTATCAAGCCAGCAAAGGAAGCAATATGGACAATCATAATGCATTAGTAAGTGCCTTGTATTAAAGGGTTTTCCGAGATTTTTTTTTAATCTGATCAGTGGGCGTCTGACACCCACTGATTAGCTGTTTGAGAAGGCAGTTGTGCTGCTGTGGGCATTGTGGCCTTCTCTATGCTTTTCCAACGCCAGTGACGTCACGTTCATCCATCACATGGCCTTGGAGCAGCTGAGCCCCACTCAAGTGAATGGGGCTGAGCTGCAATACCAAGCACAGCCGCTATACTATGTACAGCTTTGTGTTGGTAAGCTACAAGTAAGCTCACAAGAGCGCCGCTGCCTTCTCAAAACAGCTGATCGATGGGGCCACGGGTGTCGGACCCCCACCAATCAGATACTTATGACCTATCCATATTGATGACCTATATTTTAAAGTTCTCTACATGATGAATGCTACTTGCTGAAGTGAGACAATACCTTTAATATGGTGTCAGCACATCCGCCCGTCCCCCCTCTCATTTTCAGGATGGCCGAGCGGTTAGCAGAGTGTCAGCACATTGCTGACACTCTGCTTGAAACGGCTGACATCTGTACTGGCACAGATGTCAGCCATTTAACTCCTTCCATGCCACGGTCTGTAGGGACCGCTGTATGGAAGGGGTTAACAGGGAGGGAACTCCCTCCCTCTACCATCGGGGGCTGCTGTGCCGTTTCAGCCCCCGATTCTTGATGGGATCACAGAGGGAGGGGGTCCCCCTCCCTCCCCATTACCCGCTGCTCTGTCGTGGCAGTTGGTGATGGTTACCATGGCAACCGGACTCCTTCACAGGCTTACAGCTTGCCCTGGTAATGCAAAGTCTGATTAGACTTCTGCTAAAGTCTGATCAGACTAAGTGTAAAGTGAAAATACAGCACAGTACACTATATAGTGTACTGTATTGTATTATACAGACATCAGACCCACTGGATCTTTAAGAACCAAGTGGGTCTGGGTCAAAAAAAGTGAAAAAACACATTTATCACTGATTAAAAAATATATATATATACTATACATGTTTTATATCACCGCATCCGTAATGACCTGATCTATGAAATGGTCATGTTACTTTCCCCGCACGGTGAACACCATAAAAAAAAAAAAAACTATGATGAAATTGAAATTTTGCCCACCTTACTTCACAAAAAAGGTAATAAAAGTGATCATAAAAGTCGTATGTACGCCATAATGATACCAATCAAATCGGCACCTCATCCCTCAAAAAATGAGCCCCTATATGAGAAAATCACCCAAAACGTAAAAAAAATTAGTCTCTCAGACTATGGAGACACTAAAACTTCCCCCCCCCCCCCTAAAACGCTATCATTGTGTTAAAGTAAATAAATAATAAATAATTTTAAAAAAAAGCATACATTATTATGTATCGCTGCGTCCGTAAGAACCTGCTCTATAAAAATATCACATGACCTAACCCCTCAGGTGAACACCATAAAAAAAAAAATGGTATAAAAAAAGCACCTTACATCACAAAAAGTGTAATACCAAGCGATCAAAAAGGCGTATGCCTCCCAAAATGGTACCAATCAAACTGCCATCTCATCCCACAAAAAATGAGCCCCTACATAGGACAATCGCCCAAAAAAATATGGCTCTCAGACTATGGAGACATAAAAACATGATTTTTTTTGTTTCAAAAATGATATTATTGTGTAAAACTTAAATAAATAAAAAAGTAGACATATTAGGTATCGCCACGTCCGTAAAAACCTGCTCTATAAAAATAACACATGACCTAACCCCTCAGATGAACACAGCAAAGAAAATAATATAAATAAGGTGTCAAAAGCCATTTTTGTCATCTTACATCACAAAATGTGTTATAGCAAGCGATCAAAATGTCATATGCACCCCAAGATAGTGCCAATCAAAATGACATCTCATCCCGCAAAAAATGAGCCCCTACATAAGACAGTTGCCCCCGAAAAAAAAATATATGGCTTTCAGAATGTGGAGACACAAATTTTTTTTCTTTTGTTCAAAAATGCTTTACTATGTAAAACTGAAACAAAATCCCCAAAAAGTAGTCATTTTTGGAATTGTTACGTCAGTAACAACCTATATAGAAATAGCACACGATCTAACCTGTCAGATCAACAATGTAAATAACAAAAAATAAAAACGGTCCGAAAACAGCTATTTTTTTGGCAAATTTTCCATTTTAATCCATTTTTCCAGTAACAAAGCAAGGGTTAACAGCCAAACAAAACTCAATATTTATTACCCTGATTCTGTAGTTTATAGAAACACCCCATATGTGTTCGTAAAGTGTTGTATGGCCAAACAGCAGGGCACAGAAGGAAGGGAATGCCATATGGTTTTTGGAAGGCAGATTTTGCTGGACTGGTTTTTTGACACCATGTCTCATTTGAAGCCCCCCTGATGTACCCCTAGAGTAGAAACTCCAAAAAAGTGACTCCATCTAAGAAACTACACCCTTAAGGTATTCAAAACTGAATTTGCAAACTTTGTTAACCCTTTAGGTGTTCCACAAGAGTTATTGGCAAATGGAGATGAAATTTCAGAATTTCTATTTTTCCCGGCGCCTCCACAACGGCACTCACAGGAGGATGTCCCCGCCCCCAGGACAGGAAACAACGTAGAAGCAGAAGATTTAAACAGCCTCCTCCCTTTACCTATTCAGTCGTTGTTTCCTTTCATCGGGATACATGTGAAAGCCTCTCCTGGAGTGCCGGGAATCTTTTCATGTCCGCCCAGTCTTGCCTACTTCCTTGGTGGTCATTCCCCACGATAAGTGGGAGGGCTGGAGCAGGAAAGGGGTCCACTGGGGATGCATGGCCTCCCTTTCCCGTTCCTAGGAGGAAGCCCTGCTTGCAGGCTTCCCAGGGCGCGAGCGGCAGTTCTCTGGTAGGAGAACTATCGCAGGATCCGGCGCGTGACCTCATCAGGCGAGATTCTCCTTGGGCAAGAGTATCTCACGGGTGGGCGGAGCTTCCGGTGGTGCTGCGTTCAAATTTAATGAGCGAGTCCCCAGCATCCTCCTTACTCTGTGCTGACAGCATGCTTGCCTCGGGAGACATGGACACGGCCAAGAAGCCTGTGGATCCCTCTGCCTCAGCCCGGTAAGCCTCCTCCCAGAGGAGAGATATGTTTCCTGTCTGCATCTTCCTTGATTGGTCTCCACTCACAGGATGTTTTGTAATGTTCCTATCAACCCCTGATGATGGGTCCTGGTCTCTCTATAAGTTTAGCTTGGCCCTATTAAGAACCCTCTTTTTTGTTCCTCTAGGCCAGAGAGACCTCGATTCCTAAGCCGGCTGGTGGAGACCGGACATGTAAAAAATGTGGCCTATGCAGGAAGACCCTCTCTTCTAAGTCTAAAAAACCGCTGTGCCCCAAATGCACAGAAAAGATTGTTACTGATGAGTCTCCCTCCTTTCTTGAGACCATAAGATCTATGATAAAAGAGGAGGTTAATGTAGCCGTAGACTCAAGGATGCTACTATCTCCGGGTCCATCTACCTCGCACAGATCCCTGGCTTCGGATACGGCTTTTGACTAAGACGAAGGGGAATTATTCTCCGAATCTGACTCCTCCTCTGTTGATGATGGCTCAGGGAAACCTCTGATTCTTTCTGAGGAAACAGACGGGCTATTAAAAACTATTAGAGCAACTATGAATATTGAGGAGGTGAAAGAGCCTCATTCTATACAGGATCAGATGTTCTAAGGATTAGGGGCAGAGGCGTAGCTAAAGGCTCACGGGCCCTGGCGCAAGAGTTTAGCTTGGGCCCCCTTCCCTCAGTGCTTTGTTTGTCTTCTTATGCGGCACAAGTGTCTTTGGGCCCCTTCAGGCTCCTGGGCCCAGTAGCGACTGCTACCTCTGCACCCCCTATAGCTATGCCCCTGATTAGGGGAGAGAGAGAATCTTTCCTATCCACAACAACATTAAAGCTCTTATTTCTAGAGAGTGGAAGGATACTGAGAAGAGGTCGGCTATCACCAACTCCTTCAAACGTAAATATCCCTTCTCAGAGTCTGACTCTAGCTTATGGGATAGGACACCTAAAGTAGATGCACCAGTGGCCCGAATCTCCAAGAGGACCTCCCTACCCTTTGAGGACACGGGTCTCCTTAGGTACCCCATGAATAAAAAGGTATAGCATCTACATGCACAGCAAGATCACTTTCTGTTTGGTTAAACCAATTGAAAGACCACCTGGCAGCGGGTACTCAGCGAGAAGAAATCCCTATTTCTTTACCAACCTTGAAGAAAGCTTCCTATTTCCTGGCTGACGCCTCTGCGGACTTGGTCAGACTCTCCGACAGATCTGCAGCTCTTTCTAATGCTACCAGAAGGGCAATCTGGCTCCGAACATGGTCTGCAGATGCGAGCTCAAAAAATCGCTTATGTTCTATCCCATGTGAAGGTGACAGACTATTCGGCTCCACCCTGGCCGATATTCTGGATAAGGCTGCGGATAAGAAGAAATGATTTCCAATGGAAAATCGCTACTTTCACCAAAGGGGTTCCTTTCAAAGTCAAAAGAGATCTAAAATGGAACCTAAGAAGAAGGAAGTTTCAAAGAGATGGCAGCCCTCTAAGGGTAGAGGTAGAGAATTTCTATTCAACCCTGAAAACTCCTCAAGCTTTTAGCAATGACGCCAGATGCCAGGTGGGGGGCAGACTAAGGCATTTCGCTCCCATCTGGGAAAATTTAGGAGCTTCTCCATGGGTGGTAGCCACTTTAAAACAGGGCCTAAAATTGGAGTTCCTCTCTTATCCTCCAGATCGCTTCCTTGTAAACAAGAATTTGCCTCAGGAAGAAAAACAAGCTTAACTGGAGTCAGAGATATTATCTCTAATACAAAAGAACGTAATTCATCCGGTTCCAGAAGAACAACAAGGCAAAGGTTTCTATTCACCCGTTTTTCTGGTTCAGAAACCGAACGGGTCATACCGTGTGATAATACATCTAAAATGTCTAAACAGATCCATCGTCTACAAACAATTCAAGATGGAGTCAATAAAATCCACAATAAACATTCTTCCTCAGGATTGCTTCATGTCAACCATAGATCTGCAGGACACCTGTTATCAAGTTCCAATCTGCATCAACCATCAGAAGTTCCTCAGAATTGCCATCTTCCTAAAAAATCAACTTCATCACTTCCAGTTTGCAGCCCTCCCATTTGGGCTCTCTTCAGCCGCAAGGGTATTCTTCAAGATTATGGCAGAAGTCTCCAAGATCCTCCACCCAAGGGGCATTCAGATTGTACCATATCTTGACTATTTCCTAGTAGCCTTACTATCCGTGGTGGTCCTCCAGTTCCACCTGTCAGAGTCCAGGAGTGTTTCACCACACTCAGTTGGATTATAAACTTAAAATAATCAGATCTGACTGTGGAGCAAAGGAAGACCTTCCTGGGAGTTCTTCTAGACTCCCATCAATTAATGTCCTTTCTTCCTCAGGAGAAACAGAACGTTCTGCTCCTGAAGATTTCCCAGTTTTGCGGCCAGAATATAACTTCCATAAGGAACATCATGACCATCCTGGGGCTTCTAACATCCACAATCCCGTCAGTCAAGTGGGCCCAGTTACACACAAGAACTCTACAGACGTTTCTTCTATTCTCCTGGGACGACACCACCTCTGCCCTGGAAAAACGATTGATCATTCCAAGGTCAGTAAAAAAAATCGTTAATGTGGTGGAAGATTCGGAAGCACCTTCAGACGGGGGTTTACTGGCGGCAAGGAAAACAAATGATTGTTACTACGGACGCCAGCAGTACAGGTTGGGGGGGGGTCATTTAGATAGAAGAGTAGTTCAAGGTACCCGGGGAACAGATATGAAGTACGCCTCCTCCAATCTAAGAGAGCTCTCAGCCATTTACAATGTCATTATCTCCCTTCACACGCCTTCATCTCCAAAAAGTATAAAAGTTTTCTCAGACAACACTACAGCAGTCGCCAATTTGAACAAGCAGGGGGGAACCAGGAGTCGCTCCCTAGCAGCAGTGGCCACAAAGATCTTTTGCTGGGCAGAAAAACTTAAATCCCTGATGGATATACATGTCAGAGGTAGGGACAATACATTAGCCAACTTCATCAGTCGCCAGACATTAACAGAAGGGGAATGGTCCCTGAATGCTCAGGTGTTTCAACACATATGCCAGATGTGGGGGACTCCAGAATTAGACCTGTTTGTCACAAGAGTCAACAGACAAACCCGGGAATTTTGCTCCCTCTCCCAGGGGGTTCAGCCAGTATGGGTAGATGCTCTGTCCCGGCCGTGGCCCAGATGTTTTCTTTATGCCTTTCCCCTCTCAAGTTTGATCCCCAAAGCTCTAATGAAGGTGGAGGAAGAGGGGGCCAAAGTAATTTTCATAGCCCATTTCAGGCCAAGGAGATCATGCTTGCCCCTACTACTCAGACTTTCTGCAGAAACCTTCTGGTCTCTCCCATTGATGCCGGATCTCCTACACCAAGGGCCAGTGCATCATCCCAGTATCAATAAACTAAGCCTGATGGCCTGGAGACTGAGTGCTGCACTCTAAAAAAAAAAAGGGTTTTCTGATGCAGTAATTTCTACTCTTTTGTTAAGTCGGAAGCCCATAACTTCAAAGATCTACCTGAGGACCTGGAACGCCTTCTTGTCCTTCTCAGGTAATGTAATTTCCCCAGAGATTCCTCAGATCTTGCAATTTTTACAAGCAGGGCTTGATAAGGGCCTTAGACCGGCAAAACTTAAAGTACAAGTTTCGGCTTTTGCATTCTTGGACATTAATTTTTCAGAATCTCCATTGGTCAAGCGCTTTCTAAAAGGAGCTATGAGAAGTGTCCCCATATCTCGTCCTACTGTTGCTCCCTGGGACCTCAACCTGGTTCTTTCGATTCTGATGTATCCTCCGTTTGAACCGATTGATGAAATCCCTCTAAAACTACTTACATTTAAAACTGTTTTTATTATTGCAATAACAACTGCTAGGAGAATCGGCGAGAGTCAAGCTTTTTCCTTCAAATCTCCATATTTAGTAATTCTGGACGATGGTATAATACTGATACACTGTCCAGCCTTTCTCCCTAAGGTTGTTTCCAGATTCCATTGCGAGCAGGAAGTCTCGTTGCCTTCCTTCTGCCCTTCACCATCCTCTGAAAAGAAGGAGAGATATCATAACTTGGATGTGAGGAGAAGCCTACTATGCTACCTCAACAGCACTAGCTCCTTCAGACGTTCTGACCAGTTGTTTCTCCAATTCCAAGGCCCTAACAAAGGGCGTGCGGCCAGTAAACTGACCATAGCAGGGTGCATAAAGAACATGATCAGCTCGGCTATCTGCAGAGGGCTCTTCAACCTCCTGAGGGTATAAGGGCCCATTCTACCAGGGCAGTATCCTCTTCATGGGCTGAGGCCGCATCAGTGTCATTGGACCAAATTTGTAGAGTCGGCCACGTGGGCCAACCCTATGACTTTCTTTAATCATTACAGATTGGACGTTCATAGAAACCAAGACTTGTCCTTTGGTCGCAGAGTACTTTCAGCTGCTGTCCCTCCCTAAGCATATTTACTCTGTCAATCCTCCTGTGAGTGCCGTTGTGGAGGCACCAGGGAAAAGAGATAATTACTCCTACCAGTAATTGTTTTTTTCAATAGCCTCCACAACGGCACTAGGATTTCCCAACCTGTTATTTTGTCGTTTTCTATAATGATGTAATTTTTTTTTTGTTAATACATGTTTTTTTTTTGCATCACCTCCGTGTCCTCTCTTATTGACTGAATAGGTAAGGGGAGGAGGCTGTTTAAATCTTCTGCTTCTACGTTGGTTCCTGTCCTTGGGGCGGGGAAACCCTCCTGTAAGTGCCATTGTGGAGGCTATTGGAAAAACCAATTACTGGTAATAGTAATTATCTCTTTTTGTTACCTTGCCTCAAAAAAGTGTAATATAGAGCAACCAAAAATCATATTTACCCTAAAATAGTCCCAAGAACACTGCCACCTTATCCCGTAGTTTCCAAAATGGGGTCACTTTTTGGGAGTTTCTACTGTAGGGGTGCATCAGGGGGGCTTCAAATGGGACATGGTGTAAAAAAAAGGCCATCAAAATCTGCCTTCCAGAAACCATATGGCGTTCCTTTCCTTCTGTGCCCTGCCGTTTGGTTATACAGCAGTTTACGACCACATATGGGGTGTTTCTATAAACTACAAAATCGGGGCAATAAATATTGAGTTTTGTTTGGCTGTTAACCCTTGCTTTGTTACTTGAAAAAATTGATTAAAATGGAAAATTTGCCAAAAAACATAAATTCCGAAATTTCATCTCCATTTGCCAATAACTCTTGTGGAACACCTCAAGGGTTAACAAAGTTTGTAAAATCAGTTTTAAATACCTTGAGGGGTGGTTTCTATTATGAAAGCCTCACAAAGTGACTTCATACCTGAACTGGTCCTTAAAAAGTGGGTTTTGGAAAATTTCAGAAAAATTTCAAGATTTGCCTCTAAACTTCTAAGCCTCGTAACGTCCCCAAAAAATAAAATGGCATTCCCAAAATTATCTAAACATGAAGAAAACATATGGGGAATGGTAAATTAATAACTATTTTTGGAGGTATTACGATGTATTATACAAGTAGAGAAATTGAATCTTGGAAATTTGCAAATTTTTCTAATTTTTTGGTAAATTTGGTATTTGGCAGTGACACTGGTCAGATTTGCAAAAAATGTCCTGGTCCTTAAGGACGGGGCCCGTTTTAATTTTAGGGTTTTGGTTTTTTTCCTTCTTACAATCCAACAGCCATAACATTTTTATATTTCCCACTTGGATTTATTTTTTGCTATATAAATTGTATTTTTTAATAGCACCATTTAATTTACAATGTATTTTTTGTGGGGTGAATTTGAAAAAAAAAAAAACACAATTTCAACACTATTTTTTTGATTTTGATACTACAGTGTTCACTGTGCACTAAAAATGTCTTTATTCTGCGGGTCAATATGATAAGGGTGATACAAAATTTGTGCATTTTTTGTCATTGTACTACTTTGAAAAAGGAAATTTTCTTTGCATCACCATATTCTGACAGCCATAACTTTTTTATATTTCCGTCTACCTAGCTTTATGAAGGCTTGTTTTTTGCGACTTTTTGATAACTGTTATTCAATTTTTTGAGGGAAAAAATATATTGTGTGTATATATACATATATTTTCAATTTTGCGTATTATAATATTTTAATTGCAGACGCGACAATATCTAATATGTTTATTTTTTTAATTGTTCATTTTAGGGGGCTAGAACCTAGGATCTTTTGATCCCTTGGTCCCTTTCAACCTAAGACCTCTTTCACACGGAGGTTTTTTTTTTTTTGTGAGTGTACGGACCGTTTTTTGCATTCCATATACGGTCCGTAAACGGAACCATTCATTTTAATGGGTCCGAAAAAAAACCCGAAGGTACTCCGTATGCATTCCGTTTTCCATATTTCCGTTCAAAGATAGAACATGTCCTATTATGGTCCGCATCACGGACAAGGATAGTACTGTTCTATTAGGGGCCAGGTGTTCCGTTCTGCAAAAAACGTAATGCACACGGATGTCATACGTTTTTTTGCAGATCCATTTTTTGCGGACCGCAAAACTATACGGTCGTGTGAAAGAGGCCTAATGGAGATCTATTATGTGAATGGCATTCTGACAGATTGTCTGCTGAACTGTGCATCACATACGGCTTTACAGGTAGTTTACCATGTGAGGTCTGGGAAACTTCAACAGGCCCCAGGCTGTCATGGTAACTGATCAGAGCCCGGCAATGTCACTGCGGAAGCTGCGATCGGAAGACAGAGGAAGCCCCCTCCCTATGCCTAACTCCACAAATGCAGCAATCGCTATTGACCGCAGCATCTGAGAGGTCAAATGATTGGGTTTAGTGTCCTCATCAATCCCAGTCAGTGTGGCTTGGTGTCTGCTGTATTATACAGCCATCACCTGCTATGTATGGAGCTGGCCCTGTGCAGCAGCCTGCTTCATACATTTCCTCAGCCACAATAACGTACAGGTATGTCATTGTGGCTGAAGGCTGTTAATAAATACGTCACATGTGTGATGTCTGTGTGTCAGAAACCTACTGCTGCTAGGAGCTGGCATAGATTTAATTTGTAATGTATGCCAGGTTTCTGGTGTAAAGTATTGTAAATGTGTCGGATGGTGGTGGTCCTCCTCCAGCCATTAATAAGATTTATTAACCGGTGTCCAGAGCAGTGCAGAAAGGCATAAAGTAGCAGAATCTTTGTGTAAAATGGCATTTGCACAAAAAAGTGCAACTTTTGTGCACTAGAAAAGACTGGCGCACAGCGCTTGCAAATGAAGCCGAATATATTTATTCCAATTTTTCCTACCCAAATAGGGTTTATAATCCTATTTTAAAATAAAACACATACATAATTATAATGCAAAGTTTAGGTACAGTCTAAAGGGAGGTCACTAGGCAACGTTCCTTTAAAATTTGGTCTACAACGATAAGTTAAGGGGTTGTCTGACCAAACAAATAATGAATTAATAGCCGGCATATGTTTAACATAAAAAAAAAAGTCACTCACCTGGCTCCATTTCAGCACTAAGAAGAATAAATGTCGTGTCCTGTTCATCGTCATGTGCACCACTGCAGCCATTTAGCTGTCATATGTGCCCTAGTGGGTTGGGGTCTTGTCCTGTTCACCGCTGCTGTCTATGGCAAAGTAGCAGCGATCAGGAAGGGAGACGGCATGTACACACTGAGCGCAACATCTCCTCATACAGCTGATTGGCGGGTATAGGTCATCAAGATTTAAAGCCTGGACAAACCCTTTAATACACAGGGCTGGATTTATAGGCAACATGCCTACCTAATACATCAATACAGTATCCAATTTATGCTACCACATAATAACCTTATGATAATGCCCATACAATAGTAGCATTCAGTGCCTAAATAAAACTGTCATACAGTGCTTAAAAAAAACACACAAAACAGTGGCTAAATAATACTTTTATATAGTGTTCACAAAATGCTGCATATGTAGCCCACAAAATACTACCATACAGGACAGTGCAGAACAGGAGACTAAAAGGACAATGTAGCTGTGATTTAGAGGCTACACAACCCTCTCTAATTTCGGGCACCCAATGTCAGTGTGGCATGTCAGATAGTCATATGTAATACGTGGCTATATGTAATATGTTTATTTATTTATTGTTAAATATTTTATATGTAAAATTGGGAAAGGGGGCGATTTATACTCAATATTTTGGTGGGGGAGCTTTTTTAACCGCTTGCCGACCGCCTAACGCACGGATGCGTCCAGGCGGCAAGTTTGTTCCTCCTGGACGCATCCGTGCGTCATCTCGCGAGGCGAGATCTGCTGTGAACGCTGCTGCGCGCGTTCACAGCAGAGCACGGCTCTGCAGTTATACTACAGCCTGCCAGCGATGATCAATCGCTGGCAGGCTGTAAATGTAAAATAAATTAGATCAAACAGCTATATCAGACGCTGTTTTGTTAACAGCGTCTGATATACCTGCTACCTGGTCCTCTGGTGGTCCCATTTACTGGGATCGACCACCAGAGGACCAGGTAACTGTAAAGTTGCACCAAACACTACACTAACCCCCCACCCCCTCACTTTATAACCACTATTAACCCCTTGTTAACCCCTGATCACCCCATATAGACTCCTGATCACCCCCTGTCACTGATCACCCCCCTGTAAGGCTCTATTCACATGTCCATATGTGTTTTGCGGATCCACAGATCCGTGCCACGGATCCGAGGCGCGGATCCGCAAAACACTGACACCGTCAATGTGCTTTCCGCATTTTGCAGATCCGCACATTGCCAGAACTATATAGAAAATGCTTTTTCTTGTCCGCAGTGCGGACAAGAAAAGGGCATGTTCTATATTTTTGCGAACGGAAATGCAGACCCGTAAGTGCGGATCCGCAATTCCGGATCGAGCGGGACAAAGTCTGTCCCCATAGAAATTAATGGGTCCGCAATTCCGTTCCGCAAACAGAATTTCGGACGTGTGAATGGGGCATAAGGGTCCCTTATCACCGCCAGTTAGCTAGCTACTTGTTAGGTAGTTAGCGCCCAGCCCACCGCACCGCAGTCACTGATTTTGGCAGAGATTTTTCATCCACATTGATCGATGCGAATGAAAAAATCTGTGCCGTTCATTTTTTCTTTTTCAGCCCAGAGGCTGAGCGGAAAAAAATCTCATTACCCGTATGCTCAATATAAGGAGAATCGCAGATACTCCTAATGCTGGCCATACGTGTAATGATTGCGGAGACCCCTAAAATGCCAGGGCAGTATAAATACCTCACAAGTGACCCCATTTTAGAAAGAAGACACCCCAAGGTATTCCGTGAGGGGTATGGTGAGTTCATGCAAAATTTTATTTTTTGTCACAAGTTAGTGGAATATGAGACTTTGTAAAAAAAAAAAAAAAAAAATATCAATTTCCGCTAACTGGTGCCAAATTTTTTTTTTTCTGTGAACTCGCCATACCCCCTCACAGAATACCTTGGGGTGTCTTCTTTCCACAATGGGGTCACATGTGGGGTATTTATACTGTCCTGGCATTTTAGGGGTCCTAAAGTGTGAGAATCCAAATGCGTAAAAATGCCCTGTGAAATCCTAAAGGTACTCATTGGTTTTAGGGCCCCTTTGCGCATCTTGGCTGTAAAAAAGTGTCACTCATGTGGTATCGCCGTACTCAGGAGAAGTAGGGAAATGTGTTTTGGGGTGTATTTTTACATATACCCATACTGGGTGAGAGAAATATCTCTGTAAATGACAACTTTTTAAATTTTTTTATACAAAGTTGTCAATTTACAGCGATATTTCTCACACAAAGTATGGTATATGTAAAATACACCCCAAACACATGCCCTACTTCTCCAGTACTGGCGATACCACATAAGTGACACTTTTGCAGCCTGGGTGCTAAAGGGGCCCAAATTCAACGAGTACCTTTAGCTTTACATGGCTGCTCACAATTAGCCCCACCCAAAATGCCAGAACAGTACAAACACCCACAAATGACCCCATTTTGGAAGAAGACACCCCAAGGTATTCGCTGAGGGGCATAGTGAGTCCATGAAAAATTAAACTTTTGTCAAACGTTAGCAGAAGGGAGACTTTATGAGAAAAACTATAAAAATCAATTTCCGCTAACTTGTGCCAAAAAAATCTTTATGAACTCGCCATGCCCCTCATGGAATACCTTGGGGTGTCTTCTTTCCAAAATGGGGTCACATGTGGGGAATTTATACTGCCCTGGCAATTTAGGGGCCCTAAAGTGTGAGAAGAAAAATGCGTAAAAATGCCCTCCTAAAAGGTACTCATTGGTTTTAGGGCCCTTTGCACATCTTGGCTGCAAAAAGTGTCACTCATGTGGTATCGCCATACTCAGGAGAAGTAGGGCAATGTGTTTTGGGGTGTATTTTTACATATACCCATGCTGGGTGAGAGAAATATCTCTGTAAATTGACAACTTTGTATAAATTTTTTTTTTAAAGTTGTCATTTACATAGATATTTCTCACACCAAGCAGGGGTATATGTAAAAATACACCCCAAAACTTATTGCCCTACTTCTCCTGAGTACGGCGATACCACATGAGTGACACTTTTTTGCAGCCTGGGTGCGCAAAGGGGCCTAAATTCCAACGAGTACTTTTAGCTTTTACATGGCTGCTCACAATTTAGCCCCGCCCAAAATCCCAGAACAGTAAACACACCCCACAAGTGACCCCATTTCGGAAAGTAGACACCCCAAGGTATTCACTGAGGGGCATAGTGAGTCCGTGGGAGATTTTATTTTTTTTTGCCAGAAGCTAGCAGAAATGGAAACTTTATTATTTTTATTTTTTTCCTCAGAAAGTGTCATTTTCCGCTAACTTGTGAAAAAAAATGAAATGATACATGAACTCACCAAGCCCCTCCGCGAATACTTTGGGGTGTCGTCTTTCTAAAATGGTGTCATTTGGTGGGTATTTATACTATCCTGGCATTCTAGCACCTGAAGAAACATGACAGGTGCTCAGAAAGTCAGAGCTGCTTCAAAATGCCGAAATTCACTTTTTTGCACCATAGTTTGTAAACGCTATAACTTTTACCCAAACCAATAAATATACACTTATTGGATTTTTTTTTTATCAAAGACATGTAGAACAATAAATTTTGTGAAAAATTTATATAGAAATGTAGTTTTTTTTAAAAAAAAATTACAACAGAAAGTGAAAAATGTCATTTTTTTTGCAAAAAATTCGGTAATTTTTGATTAATAGCAAAAAAAGTAAAAATGTCAGCAGCAATGAAATACCACCAAATGAAAGCTCTATTAGTGAGAAGAAAAGGAGGTAAAATTCATTTGGGTGGTAAGTTGTATGACGGAGCAATAAACGGTGAAAGTAGTGTAGTGCAGAATTGTAAAAAGTGGCCTGGACATTAAGGGTGTTTAACCAGTCCCCGACCGCCGTACGCAGGATTGCGTCCTGCGGGCGGCCGGGATCTTCTGTTTGGACGCGCCGGGGCGTCATCTCGCGAGACGCGAGAGTTCCTGTGAAGCGCGCGTGCGCGCGCGTTCACAGTGAAGCGCGGCTCGAGAGTTGGACTACAGCCTGCCAGCGATGATCAATCGCTGGCAGGCTGTAGATGCGATATACATCGCATCAAACAGCTATATCAGACGCTGTTTTATGAACAGCGTCTGATATAGCTGCTACCTGGTCCTCTGGTGGTCCCATTTTCTGGGATCGACCACCAGAGGACCAGGTAACACAGTAAAAGTTGCACCAAACACTACACTTACCCCCCCACCCCCTCACCTATTAACCCCTTGATCACCCCATCTAGACCCCCTGATCACCCCCCTGTCATTGATCACACCCCTTGTAAGGCTTTATTCAGACGTCCATATGTGTTTTGCGGATCCGTGGATTCATGGATCCGTGGATTCACGGATCCGCGGATCCGATCCGCAGATCCTCAAAACACGGACACCGGCAATGTGCTTTCCGCATTTTGCAGATCCGCACATTGCCAGAACTATATAGAAAATGCTTTTTCTTGTCCGCAATTGCGGACAAGAATAGGACATGTTCTATATTTTTGCGGAACGGAAGTGCAGACCCGGAAGAGCGGATCCGTAATTCCGGATCCGAGCGGGACAAAGTCTGTCCCCATAGAAATGAATGGGTCCGCAATTCCGTTCCGCAAACAGAATTTTGGACGTGTGAATGGGGCATAAGGGTCCCTTATCACCGCCAGTTAGTTAGCTACTTGTTAGGTAGCTAGCGCCCAGCCCACCGCACCGCAGTCACTGATTTGGCAGAGATTTTTCAACCACATTGATCGATGCGAATGAAAAAATCTGTGCCGTTCATTTTTTTTTTTTCAGCGCAGAGGCTGAACGGAAAAAATCTCATTACCCGTATGCTCAATATACGGAGAATCGCAGAAACTCCTAATGCTGGCCATACGTGTAATGATTGCGGAGACCCTCAAATGCCAGGGCAGTACAAAAACCCCACATGTGACCCCATTTTAGAAAGAAGACACCCCAAGGTATTCTGTGAGGGGTATGGCGAGTTCATGGAAAATTTTATTTTTGTCACAAGTTAGTGGAATATGAGACTGTAAAAAAAAAAAAAACAATTTCCGCTAACTTGTGCCAAATTTTTTTTTCTGTGAACTCGCCATGCCCCTCACGGAATACCTTGGGGTGTCTTCTTTCCACAATGGGGTCACATGTGGGTATTTATACTCACCTGGCATTTTAGGGGTCCTAAAGCGTGAGAATCCAAATGCGTAAAAATGGCCTGTGAAATCCTAAAGGTACTCATTGGTTTTAGGGCCCTTTGCGCATCTTGGCTGCAAAAGTGTCACTCATGTGGTATCGCCGTACTCAGGAGAAGTAGTTCAATGTGTTTTGGGGTGTATTTTTACATATACCCATACTGGGTGTGAGAAATATCGCTGTAAACGACAACTTTTTACATTTTTTATTCAAAGTTGTCAATATACAGAGATATTTCTCTCACCCAGCATGGGTATATGTCAAAATACACCCCAAACACATCGCCCTACTTCTCCTGAGTACGGCGATACCACATGTGTGACACTTTTTGCAGGCAAGATGCAAAGGGCCCAAATTCCAATGAGTACCTTTAGGAGGGCATTTTTACGCATTTTCTTCTCACGCTTTAGGGCCTCTAAATGCCAGGGCAGTATAAATACCCCACATGTGACCCCATTTTGGAAAGAAGACACCCCAAGGTATTCGCTGAGGGGCATAATGAGTTCATGAAAAATTAAACTTTTTGTCAAAAGTTAGCGGAAAGGGAGACTTTGTGAGAAAAACAATAAAAATCAATTTCCACTAACTTGTGCCAAAAAAAATATTCTATGAACTCGCCATGCCCCTCATGGAATACCTTGGGGTGTCTTCTTTCAAAAATGGGGTCACACGTGGGGTATTTCTACTGCCCTGGCATTTTAGGGGCCCCTAAAGGGTGAGAAGAAGTCTGGAATCCAAATGCGTAAAAATGCCCTGTGAAATCCTAAAGGTACTCATTGGTTTTAGGGCTCTTTGCACTCCAGGCTGCAAAAAGTGGCACACATGGTATCGCCGTACTCAGGAGAGTAGGCAATGTGTTTTGGGGTGTATTTTTATATATACCCATACTTTGTGTGAAAAATATCTCTGTAAACGACAACTTTTAAAAAATTTTATACAAAGTTGACAATTTACAGAGATATTTCTCTCACCCAACATGGGTATATGTAAAAATACACCCCAAAACACATTGCCCTACTTCTCCTGAGTACGGCGATACCACATAAATGCCGCTTTTTTGCAGCCTGGGTGCAGCCTGGCCTGAGTACGGCGATACCACATGTGTGACACTTTTTTGCAGGCAAGATGCGCAAAGGGGCCCAAATTCCAACGAGTACCTTTAGGTTTTACATGGCGGCTCACAATTTAGCCCCGCCCAAAATGCCAGAACAGTAAACACACCCCACAAATGACCCCATTTCGGAAAGTAGACACCCCAAGGTATTCACTGAGGGGCATAGTGAGTCCGTCTGAGATTTTTTTTTTTTTTTTGCCAGAAGTTATCAGAAATTGAAACTTTTTTTTTTTTTTTCTCAGAAAGTGTCAATTTCCGCTAACTTGTGAAAAAAAATGAAATGATACATGAACTCACCAAGCCCCTCCGCGAATACTTTGGGGTGTCTTCTTTCTAAAATGGTGTCATTTGGGGGATATTCATACTATCCTGACATTCTAGCACCTGAAGAAACATGACAGGCGCTCAGAAAGTCAGAGCTGCTTCAAAATGCCGAAATTCACTTTTTAGCACCATAGTTTGTAAACGCTATAACTTTTACCCAAACCAATAAATATACACTTATTGGATTTTTTTTTATCAAAGACATGTAGAACAATAAATTTAGAGAAAAATTTATATAGAAACAGAACGTGAAAAATGTCATTTTTTTGCAAAAATTTCGGTAATTTTTGATTAATAGCAAAAAAAGTAAAAATGTCAGCAGCAATGAAATACCACCAAATGAAAGCTCTATTAGTGAGAAGAAAAGGAGGTAAAATTCATTTGGGTGGTAAGTTGTATGACGGAGCAATAAACGGTGAAAGTAGTGTAGTGCGGAATTGTAAAAAGTGGCCTGGTCATTAAGGGTGTTTAAGCTAGGGGGGCTGAAGTGGTTAAGCTAGGGGTGCTGAAGTGGTTAACTATTTTTTTATATATTTTTTTTTACTGTTTATTTAATAACTATTTCCCCCTTAGGGGCTAGAACTTGGGATCTTTTCATCTTATTCACTCTAATAGAGCTCTGTTAGGGTGAATAGGACTTCATACTCTTCGTGCTGCCCTGTGATAGTGCACACAGCAGCAGGGAGCTGACCATGGCAGCCAGGGCTTCAGTAGCGTCCTGGTTGCCAGGGGCTCCGATTACAACTGCCTCTGCCACCAATGAAGAGGGGGTGAGGGGACTCTGTGGCCACTGCCACCAATGTTTTTAATAATGTGGGTATTGGGGGGGAGGTAGGCGCACTGTGTTACCAATGACTTTAATACGGGGGGAGTGAGATAATTAACCCTTAATACAGATACAGGAGGCGGGTACCACTGCCACCCGCCTCCCGTATTTGTATTAAAGGTTAATTATCATTGGTGATGCAGTGGGCCAGGCTGGGAACTTGCTCTGCTGGCTGCTTGACTCGGGGCTCGGGCTGACAGTGGAGGAGGACACAGGACACTCAGGATGAGGAGGACACAGGACACTCAGGAGGAGGAGGCTGCTTCCGGTCGCCGAGCTCACTAGCTAATGGGGCAGCAGTACCTCCCACGTCCCTCCTCCTGGATTAATTAGCAGCAGCTCATCGGCGGCCGCGTCATAGAAGGGAAGGATTCCCTCCCTCCTTCCTTCTCCACTGTCTGGCCGCAGAGAACATAGCGTGCGCCGAGCACGGCACATGCTGTGTTCTCTCATAAGAGGAGATACTAGACTGTGCAGTAGTGCAGTCTAGTATCAATAAAACGAACATCCAGGTACCGAATCGATACTGGCATAAAAGTATCGATTGGGTATCGAAAGTTTGATACCCGAAACAACCCTAAAACCTTTACAATATACAGATGTAGTAGAGTTAAAGGGAGTCTGTCACCAAAATTGGACGTTACACACTGCTTACATGTGGCTCTAGCACAACTACCCATGATTCCAATGGTACCTTTGCTCTTTTGTTGTCACTTTCAGCAGCTAAAAAAAACGCTGCTTAATCCATATGCAAATGAAGCTCGCAAGTGCCCAGAGGTGGGGTTTGTGGTGTAGATGCCCAGGCTGCTCTGACTTTTATTCCACCTTACTCCTCCCCAGTCTTTTGCTTGTCCCGCCCTGTAAGTCCGTTGCGTCGGCCATGGCACACGACCATATGTATTTTGCGGTCCGACGTGCATTCCGTATTTTGTGGAACGGAACAGCTGACTCCTATTATAGCAGCACTATCCTTGTCTGTAATGCGAACAACAATAGGACATGTTCTATTTTTTTTTTTTTTGCGGAACGGACATACAGACATATGGAAACGGACTGCACGCGGAGTAACTTCCGTTTTGTTTTTTTTCTTGCAGACCCATGGAAATGAATGGTTCCGCATACGGTCCGCAAAAAAAACAGAGCGGACATGGAAAGAAAATACGTTCGTGTACATGAGCCCTTACGGCTAAATCAGATTAAAAACATTAGCATTGCAGACAGCTTTTAGATTATTGATCACAGTATTGAGGCTCAAAACGGATCTTGCCAAAAACAATGTTCCAATTTCTGTGTTGGCTCATTGGACACAGACACAGACAGTAGTGGCGGATTATAATGTAGGCAGTCATCACCCAGTATCTTAAAAAAATACACCACATCACACTCAGACACCAATTTAAATGATTAGTAGCCATGGCCCGCCATGAGTCTAGCTGTGGCAAGTCATAATGCACACTCCAGTAGATGGAGGAGTCATGTGATCCTACAATTAGAGTGCTAATCCCCCACTGTCACCTGGTGCCTCTGTCTCTCAGATCTGCAGCCACTGGTGTCCTTCATAATTGGTTGTTGGTAGCTTCCCCTGCTTACAACACCCAGCATCCAGCCTGTATCACAGTAGACCCACTGCTGCCAGCTTACAACACCCAACATCCAGCCTGTATCACAGCAGTCCCACTGCTGCCAGCTTACAACACCCAGAATCCAGCCTGTATCGCAGCAGTCCCACTGCTGCCAACTTACAACACCCAGCATCCAGCATGCATCACAGCAGACCCTCTGCTGCCAGCTTACAACACCCAGCATCCAGCCTGCATCACAGCAGACCCACTGCTGCCAGTTTACAACACCCAGCATCCGTCCTGCATCACAGCAGACCCACTGCTGCCAGCTTACAACACCCAGCATCCAGCCTGTATCACCACAGACCCACTGCTGCCAGCTTACAACATCCAGCATCCAGCCTGCATCACAGCAGACCCACTGCTGCCAGCTTACAACACCCAGCATTCAGCCTGTATCACCGCAGACCCACTGCTGCCAGCTTACAACACCCAGCATCCAGTCTGTATCACAGCAGACCCACTGCTGCCAGCTTACAACACCCAGCATCCAGCCTGTATCACAGCAGACCCACTGCTGCCAGCTTACAACACCCAGAATCCAGTCTGTATCACAGCAGTCCCACTGCTGCCAGCTTACAACACCCAGAATCCAGTCTGTATCACAGCAGATCCACTGCTGCCAGCTTACCACACCCAGCATTCAGCCTGTATCACCGCAGACCCACTGCTGCCAGCTTACAACACCCAGCATCCAGTCTGTATCACAGCAGACCCACTGCTGCCAGCTTACAACACCCAACATCCAGCCTGTATCACAGCAGACCTACTGCTGCCAGCTTACAAAACCCAGCATCCATACTGTATCACAGTATGCCCATTGCTGCCAGTTTGCTGTTGCTGGCCTTCCCCTTTTGTGGCTTGGCTGCCAGATGTACCTGTTCCTTCCTGGAGCAGCTGCAGCTATTTTTACTTGATATGTTTTCCCCATAGATTCCCAAGCACATTGTTAAATAATATTAAATACATGAATCAGGAAACCTAATGTATCATGGTCACCTGTACATTTTAAATCACTACTTGGATCTATTCAAATTATTGATTTCTCTAAGATATGTTCGGGAAAATGTGTCACTTGAAAAAAACACGGAAAATCTGTGCCCACCTACCAGCACCAAGGTGGTCTCAGTCAGGCAGGTCCTACTCTAAATCTACCTATGCCGTTATGCATCTATATTCAGGAGAGTAGACCCTACACATATAGTGTGCTGCTCTGTTACCTCTGTGTGCATCAAGCAACCAATGAGAGGAGGAGCAAGCACACCCATATGTACCACCTAATCAAGGTCGCCGGTTAAATAGGTGGGGCAAAAAGTGCACAAGAATGCTGCTCCCCAGATAATAGGAGGGCATTCACACTTGAAGTGTTTCCTTCAAGCACATTAATTTATCAAAAATCACAGAAAAATATACAAAACATCCTGCATGACACGACAGCCAAATATGCGGATATACATGGCAACATCCACAAGGAAAAAATCATGGAAAATAATACACTAACACAATAGATGCAAACATTATATATAGGCTAAGCCTTCACTCTGATATAATAAAATCTGAGCCAATATATCGGGTAGGAGGGCACAGATGTGTTTTGATAAAAATATATTGGCTGAGAGTCTCAGATTTTATCATATCAGAGTGAGGGGTTAGTCAATATACAATATTTGCATCTATTGTGTTAATGTATTATTTTCCGTGATTTTTTTCCTTATGGATGTTGTCATTACATCCGCATACTTGTTTGTCGTGGGAAATTTTGGGAAATTTGTTATTTCCTTCATGACAGTTTTCTGGCTTTAAAAGGTTGTAACTTTTTAAAGGAAATCTGTCACTAGGATAATCGCTATTGTAAAGCCACAGCCTAATAGCAATTGGTACCTTATTTCCAGATGTGCCTTTGTTTCAGCAATAGATGTTTTCTACCTTCTGAAAATCCAGTTTATTTGGTATACAAATGAACCAGTAAGGTGCCCAGAGGGGCGTCATTCTTGCAGGAAGGAGCCCAGGCACGTCTCCTGCTAGTGCCCAAGCCCAACCCCTGCAAACAATGTGTCCATCTATCTCCTCCTACATCATATTCAAGCCATAGCTCTACCCCCCTTTTCCTTGCTGCATCACTTTTAAGTCTTATGCCTGTGCACTGCCTGTCCCACTGGGGGCATCAGCCTTAACTCTACAACAGGGCATGCACCGAGCCCAGTGACGTAAGTGATGCGCTCCTCCTCTTTCCTTTCCAGTTCAGTGCTCAATGTAGTGTTCTGTGCAGAGAGTAGAGTAGAGGCTATGACCACATGGTCAGGTTTCTGCAGACAGTTGTGGTGGCCAAAATCAGGATGGATCATAAAAGGAGAAAACATCTAAAGATATTACCCATATTCTCCCCCCCATAAGACGCACCCCCCCCCCAAAATAGGGGGGGAAACGCTAGTGCTTCTTATGGGGTGAATACAGGACAATTAAATATAAAATGTGCGGCGCATTACTTATTCTCGGCTGGGGCCGCCGGGCTCTCCCTCTTCTGGTAACTCACATGTCTGTGCGGCACATTGCTTATGCTGAGACATTGCAGCCAGCGATCTCTGAACATAAGCAATGCGCCGCGGAGATGTGAGTTACCGGAAGAGGAAGAGCCTGAAGGCCGCAGCGCATGCTTCCTGATGGGGCCCGGCCGCAGTGTATTAGGTCTGCTGTAGGGTAAGAGACCGGCCGGCCCTGTCTGGTGCTGGTTGACAGGGACCAGCCAGCAGATTTGCGGTGAGAATGGTGGGAGCGCAAGAGCAGGCAGATAAAAGGCAGAGCAGGCATTCCTCCTCTAAGTCTTCATACTGCCTGCTCCTGCATACGAAGGTATGAGGCATGATGAGAGGCTGGGGGCTGATGATAAGAGGCATTGGGGCTGATCTGAGGTCTGAATGAGGTTCGTACACTTTGGTGTCTGAGCTGAGATCTGAATGGGGGTGTGAACTGAGGTCTTATTGGGGTCTTATTAACATTGGGGGTCTTATTGGGGCTGTCAGCTGAGGTCTGATTAATGTTGGGGGTCGGATTGCTGGTCTGACCTCTTATGGGCCGTTGCGTCTTATAGGGCGAAAAATACTGTACTTCTCTCTGTTAAATACATTCCTGGTTTTGTCTTTCAAAACTGCATCAGGAAAACTGACTGTGGCTGTACCCGAAGTTTTTTTTAAATTTTATTGACAACTACTATACATCAAGTTTATGCAAAGATTTTTTTTTTACAGTGTTGACCCTTCTTTTTGAAGACTTTTGCAATTCGCCCTGGCATGCTGGATATAAGTTTCTGTACCAAATCCTGACTGATGGCAACCCATTTTTGCCTAATCAGTGCTTGAAGTTTATCACAATTTCTGTGTTTTTGTTTGTCCACCCACTTTTTGAGGATTGACCAAAGGTTAACAATGGGATTGAGATCTGGGGAGTTCCCTAGCCATGGACCGAAACTTTCAATGTTTTGTTCACCAAGCCACTTAAGCTACTTTCACACTAGCGTTTCTATTTGCCGGTATTGAGATCCTATGAAAAATCCTATGAAAAACGCTTCTATTTTGTCCCCATTCATTGTCAATGGGGACAAAACGTAACAGAACAGAACGGAATGCTCCAAAATGCATTCTGTTCCGTTTGGTTGCATTCTTATACCGGAGAGCAAAGTGCTACGATTTTCTTTCCGTCATGGGATGCGGAGCTAGACAGATCTGTCATGACCCACAATGCATGTCAATGGGGACGGATCCGTTTTCTTTGACACAATAGAAAACGGATCCGTCCCTCATTGACTTTCAATGGAGTTCATGACGGATCCGTCTTGGCTATGTTAAAGATAATACAACCGGATCCGTTCATAACAGATGCAGATGGTTGTATTATTAGTAACGGAAGCATGACACACGCCTCTGTGCCCGATCCCTGCACATTGTTTATTAATGGAATTGTTATTAGGAAAAATTGTGAGTGAGCCTGCTTCCTTGGATGAGAAGCAACCCCACGCATAAATGGTGTCGGGGTCCGTGACACAGGATTCATTTTTTCAGATGTCCCAAACAGTCTGAAGAGGCCTTCATCAGAAAAAATTACTTCACCCCATTCCTCTGCAGTCCAGTCCCTGTACTTCCTGAAGAATGTCAGTCTGTCCTTGATGTTTTTCTTGGAGAGAAGTGGCTTCTTTGCTGCACTTCTTGACTCCAAATGCCTTTGCCTAACGCAGTAGTTATGCTCCCTCGGTGCCCCACACAGTAGTTATGCCCCCCCCCCTTACAGTAGTGCTGCCCCCTTAGTGCCACCTTGTAATAGTTCTGCCTATGTACTGCCCCCTTTACAGTAGCGCTGGCCCATTAGTGGCCATCCCTTATATAGTAGTGCTGTCCCCTCACATTAGTACTGCCCCTTTAGTGCTTACAGTAATGCTGCTCCCCTTAGTGTCCACCCAGCCCCTTTTCACTGATGATCGGAGCAAATGCCTCTCTCCCAGCAGCAGGTGTGATGTGGTGACATCATTTCGCCTGCTGATCTGGGCAGAAGAGTGCACAGGCTGATTCCCTGGCTGGGGGAATGATTCCTGGCCTGTGTGCTCCTCCTGCACAGCCCAGCAGGCACTGTGATGGTGATTCTGATTGCTCACTGCTTCACTATTGCATACAACTGTATCTGCATTCTTAGGATGCAGATACAGTTGATATTGGGACATACCTCACCTCAGCCCTCCTGGGACTGTGGGACAGCCTCTGAAATTTAGTACTGTCCCACCAGATCCAGGATATTTGATCTGTGAAGTTCCGACTTCTGACAATGCTACAATTATCTGTTTAGCAGGCACAGCTCTGTACTATTAATAGAGCTGGTTTTCTTTGACCACTCTGCTTCCCTTCTATAGTCCAAATATAGCAGATGTAGTGTATCTCCTTGTTTATATTAGGGAAGTAAAACTGTAACACTGGATACACATATATAAGAATAACTGCCCTAATCATCATGTTCTTAGATGCACTCTCCCAGCTGAAGACTTGTACGCATTTTGTTTTGCACTAACTATAGGAGGAAATCAGTAATAATCAATTTCTTCACTATAAAAATAAAGTGGTGTTATATTTTCTAAGTCACCTGATTTGTAGTAAATAATGGCAGATTAAAGGAAATATAATGCCATCTAGTGGTATACTTTAGAAGGTTGTTTTTCTCCCCAAAAAAAGAAATTGTAATCACTTAGAAGTGACTTATAATTTTTATTTACAGTTTTTGTGCTTGAGTGAAATTTCTGTTACAAGCCATAACAGAGCACTAAATACTTGGCCATAATGTACCTCCATATGACTCCAATTTCCTAAATAGAAATGCAGAAGCTTATTTAGTCAGATTCTATATGTATCCAACACAAGTATCATATGGCCAAAATGTTGCTGCAGTTAAGCATGGCAGTTAGGACAAAAACAAGCATATTATACTTAAAGGGAACCTGTCAGCAGGAAATTCACTGATAAACCAGACACCAATAATCCTGGCTCAGCCCTTGCAGGTTGCTAGGTGGTGCTCACTCCACCCCTAGCTTTAGGGAGTGTATAGTGAGAGTTCAGAGAGGAAGGAAACTGTGCCTTCTGCATCTTCTTATTAGGCCCAAAAAATACAGAGACTAACAGATCTCTGCAAGAAAGAGAGAGAGAGAAGAAGAGAAAAGGAGAACTTGGAATCTGCATGGCCAAGCATAGAAGTCAGTAAGGTAATCTGTCACTACAGCAATTCAGACCTTACTGCTATGAGGCACACCGTTAAAACACCCTTCACACCTGGACACGTCCTGACCTTCATATGCCTTCAAAACCCTGTATCCCACAGTGGACATTTATTCTTCTACCTCTGGCCGCACCCCAGCTACCAGAGATAGCTGTCAGTCACTGATAACACATCCTCGGTGAATAATTAAATCAGAAAGAGGAGAGATTTCAATGTATCAGTCTGCTCAGCTTCTCCTGCTGTATAATCTGCTGCTTGCAGATTGCATTGCATTTTGTTTTTACAGGCCCTTAACCTTTTCATGACCAGGCCTGAAAAGGTCTGAATGACCAGGCAATTTTTTATGATTTTGTTCATGTGGTGGTTTAGCGACTAACTTTTTTATTTGTTGAACTACCATAAGAATTTTGCAACATTTTCTACATGACACTTAGTACTTTTTATTAGTTAGTTAGAGAATTTCCCCCGTTTTTGGGTTTAATTTAGGAAAAACTGCAATTTTTTTTTAAACAAGTATTTTTTTTCTAATAATAGCTTTTTATTTTTAAAATATACAAACTGACACTAAAACAAATAATTGTAATGGGTTTCCTATTTTGCGTTGATCGTTTTGATATAAATTAGCGCAGGCGATTTTTATTCTTTCACATTTTTTATTTATATTTAAAAAAATTGCTTTGGTCTTCATTTTAGCTGTTTGCCTTCATACTTATAACCCATTCGTGACTTTTGTGCACTCTATCGACATCATTTCCTCTCTCCTTTCTTTGTCCATTTACATCTCACATGCACTATTCGGTTTCTTGAAATACCTTAAACCATCATATTCCATTGTGTAACACAAATGTTTAAGGCTACATGCACATGACAGTGAGATCTACAGTTGAAATCTATAGTTTTACTGTCCTAAATCTGTTTCCTTTCCTTTGCTTTTCTTGCTGCTAGATATTACAATGAACCCCTCAAAGGTGCTCTGGACAAAGCAGCACCTCCTACACACCAAATCTTCGAACACAGATCTTTTGTCAGATGTGCTTTTGGTGTGCTGAATGTAAATGGAGAAAATCACATATGCCAGAATATTTCCTCCATTATAAGTTCATCTTCAAAAGTAATAAACTGTTTCTACCTTCTTCTCATGGCAGCCGGGAAGCCAATCTGCTCATGCTAGTGCAGCAGCAGAACTGGTCAGAATAAGCTGTGTTTCTATCAAGACAGGGGCTGCAAACCATGGCCCTGCAACCAGCAGGTTGTGAACCCCTGCTGTAGACCATTACTCAGTATGCATCACTCTTTTGGTTTCAGGCATACTACTCTGTTTGTTTTCTTCCTACAGTACCTCTATGAATGCACATTTATGAATTCTTGCATGCCAGCTTTCTACTGTAAAAAGTTACATAATTTTCTTACATGACATTTATTGCACAAAAATGTATAATGTTTTGGGGGGCAGACCTAGCAGCTGATCAGGCTGGATGTGTAAAAAGTCAACTCTCACTGCCACCAGCTAATCCTAAGCCATCTGCTAGCCGAATCCTTCTTGTACAGTGACCTAGCATTGGACTATTTACCCAGAGTCGGAAGACACTGTCCGGTGCCGTTTTTGATCCTCAGTGATCACTCCATGCATTGAGGCCTAATCCTGATATTAGGCTCTGGCCTCAATTTTGTCTCTCCCCCAGACGAGACCTGGAGGGATCGGAAGAGCCCCTGCTTGCCTGGCACTGCCTGGTTAACCCATAACTTTGTTTCACTGAACAATGACCTCACAGAGTGGATGTATGGCAGGTTTGCTGCAACAGGCCCCATGTCAGACTTATAAAACCAGCAGGGAGTGGAGGACATTACAAAGCGCTGGGATCTGAGATGTTCTTCTACCCCAGCATAGCCTGACATACTGGACACTTACCCACTGTTCTGCAGGGGCTAAGAGTCTGGAAAGATAGCCTCATCACTAACTGTGAATAGTTATTACAAGGAGGAAGAGTTACAATTTTGAGCCATCCACAATGCTGGCAAGGAGACATTTAAAGAGGCTCTGTCACCAGGATCAACCCTATAAAACCAGGCATATAGCCTGGTACGGTTGATCCAGCTGAGTAAATCGATATCTTTCTCAGGAGAAATTAGCACTAGTATTGTTATAAAAATGAGCTATTGCAGCACCAGGAGGCGGGTTTATGCGTCACCCCTGGTGGTTAATACAGACGCCTACATTGTTAAAAACACGCCACACTCCCCTTAGGCTACGTTCACACGACAACATTTGTCGTGCGACAAAAAGTCGCACTATTGTCGCGCGACAATTTTTATAATGGGAGTCTATGGTGTCGCATTGCGACATGCGACATGCTGCGACTGCGACACGACAGTTGGAAAAAAATCCATCCCGGATGGGTTTTTCTGCAACTGTCGTGTCGCAGTCGCAGCATGTCGCATGTCGCAATGCAACACCATAGACTCCCATTATAAAAATTGTCGCGCGACAATAGTGCGACTTTTTGTCGCGCAACAAATGTTGCAGTGAAGTTGTGCCCTATTTGTCGTCGTGTGAACGTAGCCTTAGATTGACAGCGCTAGACTTCACATCTAACCAGGGCCGGTGCAAGGATTTTTGCCGCCCTAGGCAAAAGAAAAGTTTGCCGCCCCCCCCCCATGTGACATCACAATGCCCCACCCATATGATCTGCCATATTAACCGCTCCCGGACCGCCGCACGCAGGATCGCGTTCTGCGAGCGGCCGGGCTCTTCTGATCGGACGCATCTACGCGTGATCTCGCGAGACGCGAGATTTCGCATAGATGCGCCCGCGCAGATCGCGCACGGCAAAAGGCGCAGGGAGAGTTGGTCATCAGCCTGCCAGCCAATCGGCAGCGCTGGCGGGCTGATGACTTTTAAAAAAACGAATGAGAAGCCATTTAACCCATCATATTTGTAAATATGATGGATTAAATGGCTTCTGTGCTCTCTCCTGGGTCCTTTTCGTCGGTTGGACCCAGGAGAGAGCACACCTTACTGTGAGTACACCCAAGCACCACACACTAGCCCCTGATCAGCCCCCATCACCCAAATTAACCCCTTGATCACCCCTTTCATCACCTGTCAATCATCTAGTGAAAGGGAAAAAGTGATCAGTGTAAACTGTCACTTTTTTTTTCACTAGGATTGACTTTAGGTTTAGATTACTTTAGGCCCCTTTGGTAGGTAGTTAGCGTTAGCGCCCAGCCCACCGCACCGCAGTCACTGGTTCGCTGATTAGCGTAGCGCTAATCAGCGTTTGTACTTTTATAGTATCTGTAAGTGATCAGAACTGATCACGGTCAGATATATAATAGTACTAGTGTCACTTTAGTTCGCCCTCCACCCCAAACGCAGTGTTTGCCCGATCAGACCTGATCGGTCGCCCACACCTGCGTTCACCCACGCCCGCCCGCCGCAGTGACAAAAAAATTTTTTTGTAATCACTGCACAATCCTTCACAAGCGCTGCGGCGATAAAAAATCAGTTTTGATCTTTTTATCAATCGCAGCGGCTTCTGTACTTCGCTACCCTCTCAATTGTAAGACAGGCTTGCTTTTTTCTTGGGTAGTCTCAGGAATACCCCTAAATTTAGACGCCCAAATGTCAAACAAGGGGTATTCCTCTGAAGAGGCCTACAGGATTCTGACCCAGTCGGATGAGGAATGGGAACCCTCATCTGACGAATCTAGCGGGTCAGAATACGAACCTGTAGAGAGCAGTGGCAGTCTGACCCAAAGTTCGGACGAGGAGGTTGAGGTCCCTGATAGAACCAGGCGTACCCGGCCCCGTGTTGCTAGACCGCAGGTTGCGCAGGATCCGCTTCAAGGGCAGCAGAGTGGGGCTGGCGCTGCCGGATTACGTGGTGAGGCATACACCAGCAGCGCAGCCCGTCCTGGACCTTCTACCAGCACTGCCGTACAACATGGTGAAGTGGCGAGCACCAGAAGAGCAGTAGAAGCTGGTACGGTGGCACGTGCAGTAGTTTCCCGTCGCAGCCACCGCGCAGACAGGCCCGTAGAGCCCCTAGAGTCCCTGAGGTGCTGGCAAATCCTGATTGGCAGCCCCCAACTTCAGCCGCACCATTAGTTCCCCCTTTCACCGCCCAGTCAGGAGTTTGGGTGGAAACAGCTCAGATAGGATCGGCGCTGGGGTTTTTGAGCTGTTTTTCACTGCGGAGCTCTATGACCTAGTCGTGGCAGAAACAAACAGATATGCCACTCAATTTATCGCCGACAACCCGGGAAGCTCTTATGCCCAGCCTTTCCGGTGGAAACCAGTCCAAGTTTCCGAATTTAGAACTTTTCTGGGCCTTCTCCTCAGCATGGGCATAACCAAAAACATGAATTGCGGTCATATTGGTCCACGAACCCAATTCATCACATGCCCATGTACTCTGCTGCCATGTCCAGGACACGTTTTGAGACCATCCTGCGTTTCCTGCACTTTAGTGACAACACCACCTCCCGTCCCAGAGGCCACCCAGCTTTTGACCGGCTCCATAAAATTCGGCCCCTCATAGACCATTTCAACCAGAAATTTGCAGATTTGTATACCCCTGCACAAAACATCTGCGTAGACGAGTCCCTAATACATTTTACCGGGCGCCTTGGCTTCAAGCAGTACATCCCAAGCAAGCGTGCCCGGTATGGGGTCAAATTGTATAAGCTCTGTGAAAGGGCCACAGGCTATACGCACAAATTTCGGATCTATGAGGGAAAAGATCCGACCCTGGAGCCGGTCGGTTGCCCTGACTACCTGGGGAGCAGTGGGAAGATAGTCTGGGACTTGGTGTCACCCTTATTCGGCAAGGGGTACCATCTTTATGTGGACAACTTTTACACAAGTGTGGCCCTCTTCAGGCATTTGTTCCTAGAACAGATTGGCTGCTGCGGCACCGTGCGACCTAGTCGCCGGGGCTTCCCCCAAAGGCTCATTACCACCAGACTTACAAGGGGGCAGAGGGCTGCATTGTGTAACGAAGAACTGCTCGCGGTGAAATGGAGAGACAAGCGTGACGTTTACTTGCTCTCCTCCATTCACGCAGACACGACAGTCCAAATTGAACGGGCAACCAGTGTCGTTGAAAAGCCCCTCTCAGTCCACGACTATAACCTCCACATGGGAGGGGTGGACTTCAACGACCAGATGTTGGCCCCTTATTTGGTTTCCCGAAAGACCAGACGCTGGTATAAGAAGGTGTCTGTATATTTGATTCAATTGGCTCTATATAACAGTTACGTTCTCTACAGTAAGGCTGGGAGAACGGGATCCTTCCTCAAATTCCAGGAAGAGATCATCGAGAACCTCCTGTATCCAGGAGGTTCCGTGGCCTAACCACCAGTGTAGTTAGCCGTCTACACGAGCGGCACTTCCCCAGCGTTGTGCCTGGTACCTCAACCCAACCGCCACCCCGAAAAGATGTCGTGTCTGTAGCAGGAGTGGAATAAGGCGTGACACCCGCTATTTCTGTCCTGACTGTCCTGACCACCCTGCCCTATGCCTTGGAGAGTGTTTCCGGAAGTACCACACTCAGGTACACTTAGGGACCTAGGGACAGCACTACACAGGTAGTTTTTTTCCACTCAGGCTCTAGGGTCTCTCAGGACACTAGGTTTTGAGAGACCCTAACACATAGGGATGGTGCTGGTGTGCTACAGCAGAAGTGTGAAACGGTAGAAACCTCTCCTTTCACTTGGGATAACTGCGTATAATGTACTTCGCACCATCTCTGTGTGATTTACACTTTACACATTGTCCCATGGGAAAGGAGAGGTTTCTGCTAGGAAAATAAAGAGTGACATGGAAAACAAAAAAATAAATTAAACAGGTAGCAAGAAAAAAAAATCTTGAGTTAGTTCAGGTTTTTATGTTCATGTTTTATAAAAGTTTTAAAATGTTCTGGTTTTATAAAGTTTGCAACGTTCAAGTCATGTGCCTGCTGCCTGTTTTTCTTCTTCCCCCCATAACCACCCTTTATTTTCCAGGTATACCAACAGACCAACGGACCAACCGACGAAACGCCGCAGCACTGATGTGAATTCTGAGAGAAGCATTGCGCTGCTATCAGAAGACACGTGAAGTCAGTGTATGCGGCGCTGCAAGACGAGATTTCTCCTCTGCAGGACAGGTACGTTTGCCCTGGCATGTGAGCTGAGGAGAGGTGTTGGAGTTCATATGCTTTGGCAAACACTTTGTATCAAAAAATCTGGCAAAGATGTCTTCCTCCACACCGATCGATTGATCGATGTGAATGGAGAAATCACGTTTGCCAGGACATAGGAGCTGAGTGGGTATGGATGTTTGGGCGGAGCCCCTATGTCCTGGCAATCGCCAGACCCTCTTTTTTTTTCTTGCATATTTTTTGGCAGATTTTTTCATACACATCGATCGATGCGAATGAGGAAATCTGTGCCGTTCGTTTTTTCTTTCAGCCCAGAGGCTGAACAGAAAAAAAAAATCTTATTACCCGTATGCTCCATATAAGGCCTCATGCACACGACCGTTGTTTGTTTCCGCGTCCGTTCCGTTTTATACAAAGTTGTCATTTACAGAGATATTTTTCACACCCAGTAGGGGTATAGGTAAAAATACGCCCCAAAGCACATTGCCCTACTTCTCCCGAGTTAGTCGATACCCCATGTGTGCCAATTTTTTGCAGCCAAGATGCGCAAAGGGGCCCTAAATCCAATGAGTACCTTATAGGATTTCACAGGACATTTTTTACGCATTTGGATTCCAAACTGCTTCTGACGTTTAGGGGCCCCTAAAATGCCAGGGCAGTAAAAATACCACACAAGTGACCCCATATTAGAAAGAAGACACCCCAAGGTATTCCGTGAGGGGTATGGTAAGTTCATGTAAAATTTTATTTTTTGGCACAAGTTAGTGGAATATGAGACTTTGTAAAAAAAAAAATATATATAAATAAATTTCCGCTAACTTGTGCCAAAAAATAAAAACTTCCATGAACTCACTATGCCCATCAGCGAATACCTTGGGGTGTCTACTTTCCGAAATGGGTCACTGTGGTATTTACTGCCCTGGCATTTAGAGCCCTAAGTCAAGCAGTTTGGAATCCAAATCAAATGTCTGTGAAATCTATAGGTACTCATTGATTAGAACGCTATGCATCTTGGCTGCAAAGTGGCACACATGAGTATCGCCGTACTCAGGAGAAGTAGGGCAATGTGTTTGAGGTGTATTTTACATATACCTATGATGGGTGAGAGAAATATCTCTGTAAATGACAACTTTTAAAATTTTTTATACAAAGTTGTCATTTACAGAGATATTTTTCACACCCAGTAGGGGTATATGTAAAAAGACACCCCAAAACTCATTGCCCTACTTCTCCCGAGTACGGCGATACCCCATGTGTGCCACTTTTTTGCAGCCAAGATGCGCAAAGGGGCCCTAAATCCAATGAGTACCTTTAGGATTTCACAGGACATTTTTTACGTATTTGGATTCCAAACTGCTTCTGACGTTTAGGGGCCCCTAAAATGCCAGGGCAGTATAAATACCCCACAAGTGACCCCATTTCGGAAAGAAGACACCCCAATGTATTCTTTGAGGGGTATGGTGAGTTCATGTAAAATTGTATTTTTTGGCACAAAAAAAAAATCCATTTCCGCTAACTTGTGACAAAAAATAAAAACTTCCATGAACTCACTATGCCCCTCAGTGAATACCTTAGGGTGTCTACTTTCGGAAATGGGGTCATTTATGGGGTATTTCTACTGTCTGGGCATTGTAGTACGTCAGGAAACAGGACAGGTGCTCAGAAAGTCAAAGTGCGGAAATTCACTTTTTTGCACCATAGTTTGTAAGCGCTATAACTTTTACCCAAACCAATAAATATACACTTATTGCATTTTTTTTTATCAAAGACATATAGAACAATAAATTTAGAGAATTTTTTTTAGAGAAATGTAGTTTTATTTGACAAATTTTCCAACATAAAGTGAAAAATATCATTTTTTTGCAAAAATTTCATCAAAAAAAGTAAAATATCAAAAAAAGTTAAAATGTCAGCAAGAAAGAAATAGCACCAAATGAAAGCTCTATTAGTGAGAAGAAAAGGAGGTAAAATTCATTTGGGTGGTAAGTTGTATGACGGAGCAATAAACGGTGAAAGTAGCGTAGTGCAGAATTGAAAAAAGTGGCCTGGTCTTTAAGGGTGTTTAAGCTAGGGGGGCTGATGTGGTTAAAGGGGTTCTGCAGTTTATTTAAACTGATTGCAGGGGTCCGACACCCGGGACCCCCGCCAATCAGCTGTTTGAGAAGACATCTGCGCTGGCAGTAGTGCCTCAGCCTTCTCGCAGTGACATCACGATTAGTATCATTGGCCTGGGTGGGGCTAAGCTTCATTCAAGTGAACAGAGCTTAGCCCCGCCCAGGCCAGTGATACTAGTCGTGACGTCACTGCGCCTGCAGTAAACAGCGAGAAGGCCGAGGTGCTACTGCCAGCGCCGCTGCCTTCTCAAACAGCTGATCGGCGGGGTCCCGGTTGTCGGACCCCTGCCGAACAGTTTAAATAAACTGCAGAACCCCTTTAACTAACGCCAGTTCTCTCTCCCCCTTGTCATTCTCTCCCCCGTTGTCATTCTCTCCCCTTGTCATTCTCCCCCACTTATCATTCTCTCCCCCTCTTGTCATTCTCTCCCCCTCTTGCCATTCTTCACACTCCCCCTTGTCATTCCCTTTCTCCCCTTGTCATTCTCTCTCCCCCTCTCCTTTGTCATTCTCTTGTCATTCTCTTTCTGTCATTCTCTTGTCATTCTCTTTCCACTCTTTTACTCTTTTTATTCTCCCCCTCTCCTTGTCATTCTCCCCTTTATATTCCCCCTTACCTCTAGTGTAGCGCGGCCGAGCTCTTTATGCTGCACGGGTACAGGAGCTTTAGTTTCCTGTACCCGAGGGACTGACATGAAGTGCACACTCTGTGCGCACTTCATGTCAGTCCGGCCGAGTACAGGAGACAGATGCTCCTGTACCCGCGGACCTTAAACAGCTCGGCCACGCTACAATGAGGAACTGACAGGAGGGAGCGCTGAGCGCTTCCCTCCTGTCAGCTCCTCTCTTCATGCTGCGCCCGGGCGGTGCGCCCTCATGGACGCACCAGCCCGGGCAGTGCTGCAGCCGCCTGAGGCTCAATTCAGAGCGCTCGGGCGGCTGCAGCATGAGGCAGGGCCGGCGCTCCTAGCAGCGCCCCTTCCCAAGGGGCGCTCTACGCGGCGGCCTATTCCGCGTATAGGACGCGCCGGCCCTGCATCTAACACTGATTTCTCACACCTGTGCACTGAATCGCTTGCAAGGCTGATGACGTCACTGGACCTGGAACTGGAGGCGCAGTCGGCTTCTTCTGCAGTCACCTCCACTTCTGGGTTCAGTGACTTCAACGGCACATGCATACTAATCATCTTCGCTCGGCAAGAGGTGGTGCACACACGCCCGTGCTAGTAATTCAGTCCAAAGGCGAAAGAAATTAGCACTACTGTACATGGTAGGTCTAGCACAGTCCATCTAGAGGTTTTTAACAAACCGCATAAACCGCCTCTTGGTTCTCCAATAACTAATTTACATAAAAATAAAAGTGCTCATTTCTCCTGAACTCCGGCACCTACACTTAAAAGAAAGGTATTGATTTCCTCAGCTGGATCAAACCTACCAACCTTATTCTCTGCCAAGTAAGGGCAACACAGCAAAAAGTATGTTCTTGGATAACTGCTGATATTGGCATCATCTCTCCACACATAGATAGCAAGGGCGTAGGAAGCGGGGGGGACGGATCCCCCCCAGGAAATAATGCGGGGGGACAGCCTATGTTAAAATCCCCCCCAGGCCCCAGCGGGGCAATGTGACAGACTGCGGTCTGCGGCGGAATATGGAGCACTGTGTGCGGCCGGCGGCGGCGATACAGGATCCGAGGAGCAGGGGAGAGGAGGTGTGTCACTTTCCTGATATAATGTCCAGGGAAGAGCCAAGAGATAATGTCCAGGGAAGATCCTTTATATTGGACTGGACTTTATCTCTTGGCTATAATGACCACCTGTGCATTTACTACACTCTGCACCATATACATCACACACAGTGTAATACATATATCAGTGTAAGATGTGTGTGATGTATATGGTGCAGAGTGTAGTAAATGCACAGGTGGTCATTATAGCCAAGAGATAAAGTCCAGTCCAATATAAAGGATCTTCCCTGGACATTATCTCTTGGCTATAAGAACCACCTGTGCATATACTACACACTGCACCATATACATCCCACACATCTCACACTGATGTATGTAGTACACTATGTGTGATATGGTGCAGTGTGTAGAAAATGCACAGGTGGTTATTATAGCCATATTGGACTGGACTTTATCTCTTGGCTATAATAACCACCTGTGCATTTACTACACACTGCACCATATACATCACACACATCTCATACTGCTGTATGTAATACAGTGATGTATATGTGCAGTGATGCAAATGCGTATAATGGTGGTGAAAATTATTAGTGCCCCCCCCCCCTCATTTTGACTGTGCTATCTTATGTTCCCCCCCCTCTAGAGTCGCCACTGCCTAGAACCATTCATTATTTTTTGTGTGTGTGTATATAGTCGGTGTGTATATAGTCAGTGTGTGTATATAGTCACCCACGGCACGCCCCCTTGAGTCACGTGACTTAAGTTTTTTTCATCATTTAAGGTCTTATCATACAACACTGGCGTAGACAGCGCCGCCTGAGCCGTACAGCACGGGACACAGGCCAGAAGAGGCCTGCATCGCATCGCTGCCAAAGAGGTAAGCGATAATAATGCTGTCGCCCCCAGATTTTTGGCGGTTCCTACACCCATGATAGATAGTCTACAAGAGAGGTACCATACATTCCGACTTGCAGCTATAAAGCTATATGTCTGCATTAATGTTGTCAAAGCTAATCTCTTTGGTCATATCACCACCTAGTGTCGTCAACCAGGATTGCATCTCTATATTTGCTAATTCCAGAGTGCTGAATTCTAGTAACATAAATTAGGAGATTTTGTGATCACCATTGTATACATCATGTGACCTCCCATCCCTAATACTCTACTGTGGCCCACATCTACTTAATTTGGAAACACTCATAGATGCTACTGCTCAGTATAGTCAAAAAGTGTACTAAAGCCACTGGTCTCGAGAAGAAAAAGCAATGGAGCGGGTCGCAGCCGTAGCGAAATCTGGCTTGACTACGGTGGAAGGTGATGGCACACGGGGTTAATGGTAGGGCAAGGTTAGGTGATGGGAGAGGATTTGTGGGGGGAGGAGTAGTATTTTCGCGCCATAGATTTAGGGGTTTTGGGGGAGGAGTTTACAGGCAGTTTGATCTGAGGGAAGGAAGTTGTGCAGGTGCCATCATGTCCTCCATCGAACACCATATGCATGCTGGGAGCGCGTCCTATCTCCACGCCATCCCGCCACCGTCGATGACGTCACGACAACGCGAGAAGACGGCCGCCAGCCATCCAGCCGCCTACAAAGTCCCGCGGTACCATGACGTCACCACGGGAATCCCGTGAGATGACGTCCACCACACAGGTAAATAGCCGCAGAACCCTCGCGACACTACGTCATCATCGCAGGGGCGCGCACCCAATATGAGTCATGTATGCGGCCATACGCCGCAATAGTGACGTGCCAAGGAAACACCCTCCACTCGCGAGACTTCATCTGTCTCTATACAAGGGCGTGAGAAGCCCGTCAATAATCGCGAGACTAAGCCCGTGACTATATGGGGGCACCCAGCGAGTTCAAGAGCCAAAGGACAAAGTCCAGAAATAAGGCAAGATAAAAAACAAACACCCCATTCCATGAAATAAAATGGTATAGTAGTACAAACAGGCTGAATACATATAAAACAGAAAAGTGAAATACCTACATTATAAGGTCACCTATCGTCACCTGATCATGTGACCTTCTACACAAAGTGAACCCGACTTTTTTACGTGAAATCATTATAAATCAAACGATAAACATGCCTGACATCGAATGTTATTAGTACATATAGCGTATATAAAAAAAGGTTAGAGGTTAGCAGATGTGGCCAAAGGGGAGGTTTATGTGTGTTTTAAAGGGCCGTTGGGGGCTCATTTGAAGTCGGAATTTAGGGAGAAAATCCACATGGATGAATACGTGGAGATTTTTTCGATGTTGCCGTTAGAAAAGTTTAATCTGGATAGAGTGAAGCCGGATGAGAGCAAGAGGGAGGAGGAGGAGACGCGTCGGTATCGATATACCGCGCACATTTTCAAATTTGGCTCCAGGCTTTTGCTATACTGGCTAGCGTGATTAGGGAAAAGGCGCTGGAGCATTGCTCCGCGCTTTTTGGTTATATGAACTCGATTGGTGAGGCGCATAGGGTGTATGGCGGGGTGGAGTAGCTGCGCTATGATGAGCAGTTCCACCAGTGGCGGGCCATACGGCAGAGTATCCAGTGGGATCACAAGGACATCGGTCTGTGGATGCGTCTTATGGCGGCTCCTAAAGGTGGGCCTCAGTCCTTTCGCGGGACGTCGGGGGGTACTTCAACGGCAGAGTCGCCCTCTGGCGGCAGACAGGGTTGCTGTTGGTTGTTCAGCGAGAGGCTGCTCCAAAGAAGTCGGACGCTGGTGAGTGTGGAAGAGATGCTTCCGTTCTTAAATAGGTTTCCTAGGAGGGCTGCGGCGGACTTGTTGCGGGACGGTTTCCGTGACTGTCTTCGGTTTCTGTGTACGTCGTTTGGGGAAGGGGTAAGTGTTCGCAATTTAGTTTCGGCACTTGCTAGGCCAGATGTTGTGCGGGAGAAGATTGAATGGAGGTTAGTGCGGGCAGAGTAGTGGGGCCGTTTTCTGATATTCCGTTGCCGGGATTGCGCATGTCACCGTTGGGGTTGGTACCCAAGAAAGAGCCGAATAAGTTTCGGCTCATTCACCATCTGTCCTACCCGGCGGGAATTTCTGTGAATGACGGTATCGATCAGGAGCTTTGTTCCGTGTCGTATACATCTTTTGATGAAGTGGTCGCTTGGGTGCTGCGTTTGGATCGTGGTGCGCTATTGGCGAAGACGGAAATAGAAGCGGCATTTCGTTTGCTTCCTATCCATCCGGAGAGTTTTCATCTGTTGGGTTTCAAGTGGGAAGGGTAGTTTTACATTGATTGTTGTTTGCCTATGGGTTGTGCTATTTCTTGTTCATTATTTGAGACGTTTAGTTCATTTCTGGAATGGGTTGTAAAGCAGGAGTCCAGGAGTCAGTCGGTGCTGCACTATCTGGACAATTTTTTTCTTTTGGGGCCGGAAGGTGGTCGGACTATTTTGCTGCACACGATGGAACGTGTGGCGGCAGCGTTCGGGGTCCCGCTCACCCCGGAGAAGACGAAAGGCCCTGCGACTTCGGTAAAATTATTGGGCATTGTGATTGATATGGTGCGGATGGAGTGTCGTTTGCCTGAGGATAAGTTGCTTGATCTGGTGGCGGAGGTTGGGAGTTTGCGGAGGGTTAAGAAGGTCCAGTTGCATAAGATTCAGTCGGTCTTGGGTAAGCTGAATTTTGCGTGACGGATTTTGCCTATGGGCAGGGTTTTCTGTTGGCGTTTGGCCATGATGACGGCGGGGGTGGTTTCCCCGTCCCATTACATTTGAGTATCTGCAGAGGTGAGGGTGGATTTGGAGGTCTGGGAGCAATTCTTGGCCCAGTATAACGGTAGGTCGTTGTGGATGGGAGGGCAGATCTCTAATGTTGACTTGGAGTTGTTCACTGACGCGGGACGGTTTCCGTGACTGTTTTCGGATTCTATGTACGTCGTTTGGGCCAGGGGGGAGTGTTCGTAATTTAGTTTCGGCACTTGCTAGGCCGGATGTTGTGAAGGAGAAGATTGAGAAGGAGGTTAGTGCGGGCAGAGTAGTGGGGCCGTTTTCTGATATTCCGTTGCCGGGATTGCGCATGTCACCGTTGGTGCTTACTGTCAAGGGGAATGGTGTGCGGAGGTTTGGCTGGATAATTGGCGCAGGGCGAGTTTTCTTTCCAACTTGGCGTTGCTTGAATTGTTTCCTATTATTGTGGCGGTCGACTTGTGGGGGGATTTTTTGTGGAATCGGCAGGTGCGTTTCTGCTGTGATAACATGGGAGTGGTGCAGGCTATTAATTCACAATCGGCTAGTTCGCCGGTGATTTGCTTGTTTAGGCATTTGGTTTTGCATGGTTTGCTGTTGAATGCGTGCTTTGCTGCCTTTCATGTGCCTGGTGGGGACAATTCGGTGGCTGGCGCTCTCTCTCGTTTTCAGTGGGATCGTTTTCGTCGATTGGTGCCAGAGGCAGCAGAGCAGGGGCGTCCTTGTCCTCGGTGGATTTGGAGCATAGCGTTGGGGTCGCCTTAGCATTGATTAGGCAGTCAGTGAGTTCCGGTAAGTGGTCTGCTTATTTTTCTGTGTGGTCATTGAGGGAGCGGTTGATAGAGCGGGTTGGGGGGTGCCGTACGGCGGATGATTTCCAGGTGCTGTTGATTTATTTTGTGGGTTTGGCTTTCAGTGATGGTTTGTCTTATTCAGTGGTGGCTAAGAGGGTGTCGGCGGTGGCTTTTTGGTTGCGCATGCAGGGTTTGAGGGACGTGTCGCAGTGTTTCCTTGTGCGTCAGGCGTTAAAAGGTTTTCGGCAGTCTACTCATACCAGGGACAACCAACGCCCGTTATCTTATGACTTGTTGCTACATCTGTGGTGGCAGGTGGGCGTGCTGTGTGTAGCCGGTTATAAAGTGCGCTTGTTTCGGGGGCTTTCTCGCTGGATTTTTTGGTGCTTTTAGGGTTTCTGAGTTGGTAGCGCGGAGTAAACTTGGGGCAGGTGGTCTGCAGCGGAGTGACGTGACAGTGTGTGCAGATAAGTTACGGTGTTTCTTGCGGAAATCTAAAACGGATCCTGAGGCCAAGGGCACTCACTTTGTTTTGCGATCTCTGGGGGAGTCGGTAGTTTGCCCGGTTCGATGTGTTGAAGATTTTTTGGCGGTGAGGCCAGATATTCCGGGGCCGTTGTTAGTGCATCAAAACTTTGTCTCGTTTTCAGTTTCTGGCGGTATTCCGGAAATGTTTGGCAGCAGAAGGTCTAGTGGCTAGTGAGTTTGCGTCCCACTCGTTCAGGATAGGTGCAGCCACTGAGGCCTCGGGGTGGGGCCTGGGGGAGGCTGTGATTCGGCGTATCGGTAGGGGGGAGTCCGCAAGCTTCCGGTCATACATCCGTCCGCATCTGCTGTCACCTGTGGGCTGAAAAAGGGGGGCTGTTTGTTCGGTGGGTTTAGGCGTAATCGTTGGCGCAGTTTATTGCTGATTGTTTTTTACTTTTCTGTTTTCTTTCCAGGGTCCGTCCCGTGTTTAGCCTGGATTTTTGGTCACTCATACGTGTATTGGGGGGCTCACAGAGCGGACGTGCGTTCGAATGGTCGGCAGTTGGGTTTTAAAGTCAGGGATTTGCAGGTTCGTTGGATAGGTATACGGGGTTTGTTGTGGGGGCAGGTGCTCCCGGAATTTTGTTATTACGTGTCGTTGGATCATCCACCGGATATAGTGGTTTTACACGTTGGGGGTAACGACTTGGCCGTCTGTCGATCTAGGGATGTCGTTCGGGACATCAAGTTAGATTTGTTGAGGTTGTGGGCGGTTGCAGGCTAAGGTTGGCCATTTCGTGAGGAGACAAGGCGGTTTTGTGGTGAGGCATAAGGAGTTGGAAGGGGCATCCGCTATGTTTTTGAGGCGTGATGGGGTTCATTTGAACGACATTGGGATTGATATGTGGAGCTTGGGGTTGCAGGATGACTTGGAAATGGCCTTTAAGGTGTAGAGGGACGAGCATAGGTGAGGGGGCAGGTTAAAAGAGGGATCCTGGGAGGCAAAACTGGGACTAAGTGCATGACTATATCTCTTGCGGCGTGCATTTAGGATGTTGTGGTGAATGGCAAGCTGGGGGATCCTGTTTGGGCTAATAGCCTGGCAGGGGTTTAATTCCAAGAGTTGGTGCCCTCGGGTCGCAGAGTGCGGCTGAGGGTAAAAGTTGGATTAAACCTGGATCATGTGAGCAGGTTCGTGAGGGGCGAATCTGGTTAATTGGATTGCCTTCTAGGATCCCTTCAGTTCAAAGAACGTTACATGTTGGTTTGATGGTGGAATAATGTTGGATTGTTGTGGGAATAATGTTTGGTTAATATTGGCCTGGTTTTGTATTTTACTATTGGTATGTACAATACTTATTGTTAATTTATTTGGTTAATAAAATTAAGCTACGGTCTTGTATACCAAATCATGTGGTCCTGTCCTTATTGGGGTATATAGGGTTAAGTGGCTCAGTGAGCCAGAGAATCTTCCATCCCAGGAGTCAACTAACAGATATTTTTCAAGTGTCTGCCCGTCACTTGAGGACTCTACATCAATACCGAATATGTCTATCTTGTCCAAAGTCACCTCCTCCTTTCCTAACAGCATGAGCCTAACTGCTAAAAAAGGCTTCCTTTCGGTCAGAATTTCTTGATAGGGCTCATCTTACCACCACTGTTTTAAAGTTCACCTCTTCTATGGACAAATTTGTTCAGCAACTGCAGGCTAATGATGATCTAGGAGTTCGCACCGACCACATGGAAACTAAAATAGAATATGTTGCAGCCCATAACGACACGCTATGTCTTACTGAAAATACTGAAAAAAAATCACTGTAAAAAATGCAACACTAGGATAAGCACCTGACAAGACTGGCTAATCCCTTAAGCTGATGTTAAAAGATGAGCCATTCGCCAATATCTCCCATTCAGGAACATATCGGAGCCCCTCATGTACCACGTCAAGGTTTCTCAGCATGGCATGGGGTCCTACCACTAGACTACCTATGGTGTGTGAACAGGGTCTGAAAGGTGCTGATAACCAGCTCACAGCCCCAATCCCACTCATCTGCACTGCAGGACCAACAATGCAATGGGAGACAATTGAGGCCGCAAGCCGCACCTACAGCAGACCATGTGACACAGGCTCCCAGGTGCAACAGAATGTTACCAGCCATACGCAATGGCACATTCAATACATATAAAGCAAAAATCTGCACCTTTAAGACCCTGTTCACACACCATAGGTAGTCTAGTGGTAGGACCCCATGTCATGCTGAGAAACCTTGACGTGGTGCATGAGGGGCTTCTATATGTTCCTGACTGGGAGATATTGGCGAATGGCTCAGCTTTTAACATCAGCTTGAGGGATTAGCCAGTGTTGTCTTATCCTTGCTTATCACTTTTTTCAGTGATTTATGTGTCTTATATATTTTCATTCGCACATTGTTTTTGTGTAGGATATTTGTGTGGTGCATGTAGTTCGCATCCTCCATTGTATGCAATTTTTGCTAGGGATGGCCGCTCACTGCGAACCACATGTGGAGGAACAGTGTTAGGTGTTGAGCAGTTCCACCAATTTATTTCTGTGATTTTAACTATATATTTTTCTCTTCCTCTCTTAAGGTATACTTGACATGGGCTTGAGGATTGATACTTGAGGATTGATATGTTTCTTGTAAACAGAGCTGCTCTGGGCTGTCTGGCAGATTCCAGAATTGGCACAATAACCTCATATCAGGGACTCCTCTGATCTTCCCCCATATTCCACCTGCAGATTCTTTGCACCTCTCCATACAGGGCAGGCACAATTGGAGTCCCATTTTAAAGATCGCCCCCCCCCCTCATCATTTAACCCCTCAGATGCTGCGTTCAGTTTAGCAGGGGTTAAAACAAAAAAAATACATACTCACCTTATCCATTTGATTGCGGAGGGGGCGTCGTGGCCATCTTGATTGAAGAAAAGGTGCCAATTCATAAGGTGACGTTACATGTCAGAGCGTACAAGAACTGGCCCGTTTTCTTCAATCAAGATGGCCGTGATGGCCTCTCCACAATCAAATGCCATTTCAGGAAAAATTGATTCGTTACAATGAGGCGTCAAGAAATTCGGATTCGTGGCAAATCAAATTTTTCCTGAAATTCAGATCAAATTCCACTTCGCTCAAAACTACTTGAGACCATTAACAGAATAGTCGTTTCAGCGGCAGCTACTGAAAGACTCAGACAACTTAAAGAGGACCTGTCACCGCTCCTGACGTGTCTGTTTTAATAGCTTCATGCATTCCCCATGTACTAACTATTCTGGAGCATCTATTCTTATGGCTCTGTGTTGTGCCATCCCTTTATTATTTCTACTAGAAGTTATGAATTAGTTGCTAGCAGTCTGCAGTCTTGGTAACAAGTTGGGTGTGTGTACCTGGACAGTCTGAAAATGTAAGCACTGACTGCATAGAGTCAGTCTGTGCAGGTACACCCCCAAACTTGTTAGCACCCCTCTGTACCCTTATTGCAGACTGCTAGCAATTCATTAATAATTTCTAGCAGAAATAATACAGGAATGGCATAAAATAGAGCCATAAGAATAGATTCTCCAGCATTTCTATTACATGGGGAATGCATGAAGCCATTAAAACAGGCATGTCAGGAGTGGTAAAAGGTCTTCTTTAAGATATCACTCCAACTAGGGCTGGGACGATGGGTAGACAATGGTAGGCACCACCCACCTAGTGAGCCACCTCACTACCCATAAGAGAGGGCTATATCATAACACTATGGAGGTGCCTAGGGTGGCACCTCACAGGTGTGGCACCAGTGAGCAGGAAAAAAAAATGCTTTAACACTTCCTCCACTATCTTCGCTGGACATTGAAAATCCAGCAGCTTTCAGGAGGAAGTCAAGTCTGACCGGTCTCACGCAACAGTCTACAGAGACAGAAGTAAAGGCAATGCTGATTCCTCTCCTCTGCAGTGTAAGAAGTAATATATATATATTTATATATATACTGGCAGTATGGGGGACAGAGGAGCATTATATACTGAAACACAGGGGAGTTATAACTGCAAGAGGACATTAGAGCTACAGGGGACACTGTAGGAGGGGCATTATAAATATTAGCGGCACTGGTGGCATTATTACTACTGGGGGAATTGTACAGGCATTATTATTGGGCACAATATGGAAGGCATTGGTACAAATCGGGGAACTCTTGGGAAGCATTATCGCTATTGGGGGGGATCTGTGTGGCACTGTTATTTCTGACAGTATAGTGTTAGTGGGAACACAGTGGGAACAAGGGTAGCAGGATCACAGTGGTCTGTATAACTGCGGGGGCTTATCTGGGGTCTGTATAAATTTAGGGAATGATTTGAAAAATCTGTAATAGTTCCTCATGTGCCATATAGTAATACTGGTCTCTTCTGTGGCAGAGAGGGCTGCACATCCCTGACCAAATGGAGAAGAAAAGGAAAGTGAAGAAGTCAAATCTGTGGAGACGTCACCTGAGGGTTACTGAAACTGCTCTTCACTGCTTGCTTCCTTTAAATGTGTTTTAATATCTTTATCAGTAATTAATGTCACTTTTAATTTATTCAGGCGGGGGGCGGGGCAATTTGACTGCTCCACCTGGGGCGCCGAAATACCTCATCCTGGCCCTGACGCCAACCGTTCCTATACCGTTATCTATATGCTGCAACTCCTTAGAACTATTTTTTTTAATCAAATCTTTATTTCGTTTTCATATACAATAACTAACATACAAACACTGGGCAAAAGCCCAAAAAGCATGAAGTATAAAGAAATTGCAGAGCAAATACAAATCCTTGATATATGTATATCCAATAGCCTCTTGAGAAGCATAAAATAACAATATAAGATTGGTGGGGGGGATAGGGGAAGGAAAGAAGGTAGGGGAGGGACAACACAGATCAGAATCATAATAGCACATATGGTGGTACAAATCAAGAGCCGACACATAAGGAGAAAGACAGTGGAGGGTCCAGTCAACACATCCTTAGAAAGAGTCAGGTTTTAGGGTCTCAGGTATGCCAAGAGCCAGGAAGTCCAGAGTTTTAAAAGTTTAGGGTAGGATCGAGAATTTCTATTGGACATTTCCTTGAACTGTCAGATCTGACGCACCTTGTGTACCCAGTCTTGGAAAGAGAGTGGGGACGTCTGTCTCCAGTATAGGGGAATCAGAGATTTTGCTGCAGCAATGAGATGCATAGCTAAGTTGTATTTATTGAGAGAAAGAGTGTCATCTTATTTTGCAAGGAGAATCAATCTGCAGACAGTGTTATGGTGGCTGAGCAGACCTTCCTAATGGCTCCCTCAGTCTAATTCCAATACGGTTTAATTAAAAAACAATCCCACCATAAGTGGGAGGGGGAACCAGGCTGCCTCCTTTCTCTCCAACACATATCAGAGTCAAATAAATGATGTGCATGAAGCCACTCAGGAGTGTGACACCATCTGGTAAGTATTTTATAGTTGTTTTCCTGTAACTTGATACAGGGTGAAAAACGGTGTGAGTGTTGGAGGACCTACTGTGAGTCAGACTCAGAGAGAGATGCCTAGCTCCCTCTTCCACGCAAGCAAAAACTCAGGTTTAACAGGTGAACTACAATGGCCAAAATGAGCATGCATGATCGTTTCATTGTCTGGAGTTTCAAGTGTGGGGATGAGTTGCTGTAAGGTGAAGGATTTGAATCAGAGCCAAAAGCCATATTAGGTGTCCACATGCTCATGTAAATAATCTGGTATAAGGCTAGTTGGTAGTATAGGAGATGGCATGGGCATCAGAGTATGACACATGGAATCTCATATTTCACATGGACCTCGCAGGAGTGGATTAAAATCATTATCATTTTACTGTACATCTGGGGGTTAGGAAACCATAACAAAATGAGAAAAAGAGGGCCAAGAGAGCTTTCCCCTAATTGTGCTATGTCAGAATGTCTGGATGGATCTGAGAGTTCCAGGCAGCATTGAAGTTATATTGCTTTGTATTATTAAAATGTTTCTGGTAAAGCTAAACCTCTAAGACATCTACAGTATATTTGGTAAAAAGAGCATATGGAAGTCTAAGGGCGTCCGTTCCACCATGAAAATCTAGAAAACAAAAACTTAATGTGGGATAGGAATAGGTATCATCTGTAAGAGATAGTATATGGGGCATGATATAAGTCTTAAGGAGGTAATTTTTCTATGCAAGATCAGAGGAGGTGTCTAATTTGTGACAATAGTGGAAGGAAGTTCTGGCGATAGAGGTATTTAAGATTTCTTGGGGACATGAATCCACAAGAATTGCAAGGGTTTCTCCATCCAAGAAAAAGGAGAACTGATCTTGTTTATTGATATATTGTCTTTTCCCTGAATAAAACTGTGTTTAAAAAAAAAAAGGAGAATTGGTACATACCGCGAGGGCCACTGATGGGGGGAGAGAAGCATTGAAGATTTCTGATTTGCTCATATTAACTTGAACATGAAATTAGAGGGTACTCCAAAAATAGAACTTATCTGCTAAATGTCGTAAACTTTGGTCAGGGTTACAAACTAAGAACAGGAGGTTGTCTGCAAATGCAGTGAGCTTAATCTCCAAAGGGTCTATATATAAGCCTGTTATATTTTTGTCCTGTCTAACGAATTGAAGGAAAGTCGCCAGCACTAAAATCAAATGCGATGGGGATAAGAGCATCCTTGGTGAGTGCCATTTTTTTTTTTAAATCAATTCTGTTTATTGAAGACAAGTCAATATTATGGTATTACAAGGAAATGACAGTAAGAAGAGTCAGCAATATGATCACCATTTCAATCACAGTTAAGATTACCCATTTCTATTAATGAAAAATAAATTCAGCGAGAACATGTCAACAATGCAATGTGTTATAATGCCAATACACATTTTGGGGGTAGGGAAGGGGGAAGGAGAGGTTGTAAAGGGGTAAGCAGAGTTACACTTGAAGAGCACCTAGGGTACCTTTAAGAGAGGAGGTATATTGAAACGGTTTAATCAGCTCAGATATGTCGGTGGGACTAAAATGTGTTAGAAGGAAGGTCTTCCATTTTCTGAAAAACTGTGGAAGCAGGGCTTTCTTTATGCCTTTCTGCCTCAATCCTATCATATCTCAATAGTAACTTCAGCTCCGAAACCACTGTGGATATTTCAAGCATGTAACTAGAGAGCCAATGGTGCAATAAAACTCTCTTGGCCATCAGTAATATGGAGTGAAGAAAGAGAGGAACCTTTGTCAGACGGGCAGATTGGTCTGTTGGTAAACGAATATAATGAAACAGCAGTGACTGATGTTCTAAGGCAAGGTCCAGTGACCAATGTGTTTTAATGTACAATAGTACATTTTCCCAAAATTATAATACCTGAGGATACGTCCATATACCATGCCAGAAATCCGTGGCCGGTGTGTTACATTTAGGACAATGAGTGATGCGATTCAGGAACTTGGGAGAGGCTGGAAAGTTAAAATCATAAATGGCGTTATGCATCATTTTGAAGTAAGTTTCCCGCCATCTTTCATTTATAACACAATAGCGGGCCTTAGTCCAGCACTCCAAGATTTAGTCCCCAATCTCAGCATCCATTGTTATATTTTCCCATTTCCTAAAAAGCGTGGATGACTTTGCTTTCCTGACAGCGCTCTATAGAGACCCGAGAGCGATACCATTTGTGGAGAATGCCCTATTACGTCATCAAAGGAATTTGTAGTTGCTTCCTTTGACAAATCACGAACCTTATGTTTACAAAATCCCAACACTTGCATAATATGTAAAAAGTGGGAGTTTGGTAATTTATATCTTTCCTTCAACCCTCTGGGAGACAGCCAGCGTTTTTCCACCATGCGCATCAAATGTTCCGCCCTGACTATCCCTCTAGATTCCCAATCTCTAGAAAATCTCACATACTTCTCTTGGGGAAACCCCGGATGGTTCCACAGCGGCATCCTTTTGGACAGCAAGTGGGACAAACCAAAAGTTTTTCTGATCACCTTCCAAGCCACTACCGTATCTCTTACTAATATTGAGTTCTTAATTTCCGGGGGGAGCGCAGCTAGATTCGAGTGTAAGCAAGACACTAGATCCCAAGGATCCACTAGATTCTGTTCCAACTCTCTGTTGGAGAAGTGATCCGTGTTGTGTATCCAATCCAAAATGTGTCTCATGAGGCAGATTAGGTTGTACCCTCTGATATTTGGGAACTTCATCCCTCTTTCTGCTTTCCAGAACATTCGTTTTTGTAGAAATATCCGGGGACGCATGCCTGCTCAAATTAATCTAGTGAAGGCCTTGTTCAGGACGTTAACATCTACATGTTTCAGCAATATTGGGAGAGTTTGGAGTGGGTATAACAGTTTGGAGAAACTCATCACTTTGATCAAGTGGCATCTGCCTAAGGCCTTATTCACACATCCGCAATGTAGTCCGCATGTATTCCGCAATTTTGCGGAATACATGCGGACCCATTGACTGTGAATGGGGCCGGGAAAGATGCGGAGAGCACACACTGTGCTCTCCGCATCCGATTTTGCGGAGCGCCGCCGATTTTCCGGTCCGCGGCTCCGCAAAAAAGTAGAGCATGTTCTATTCTTGTCCGCATTTGCGGACAAGAAGAGGCATTTTCTATGGAGTCCGGGCAATGTGCGGTCCGCAAAAATGCGGAATGCACATTGCCGGTGTGTCCGTGTTTTATGGATCCGCGGCCCGTGGATCCGCAAAACACAACGGATGTGTGAATAGGCTTGAGCTCCATTCACACGACCGTATGTTGTCCGCAAAAACGGATCCGTGTCTGCAAAAACGGATTGCATTCCGTTTTTTGCTGATTCATAGACTTCAATAGGACATGGCCCTATTGAAGTCTATGGATCAGCAAAAACGGACACGGATCCGTTTTTTTGCGGACACGGATCCGTTTTTTTGCGGACAACATACGGTCGTGTGAATGGAGCCTAAGAAAGATAAGGGAAATGTATGCCATTTTTTAAGCTCAGCTATTATCTTTCCTATAAGTGGTAGATAATTTAGGGTGTATAATGAGCCAGGTAGCTTACCAATTTTCAGTCCCAGGTACTTTATATGTTGTTTTACTGATGTATGAGCAAAACCGTTAGACAGCCACAAGTGAGGGTGATTTTTGGCATGTAGCTCCAAAATCTCACTCTTGGAGGAGTTGATGTAATATCCCGAGATGAGGCCAAAGCGTTGGAGTTGATCCATTAGTGGATTTAGATGTTGCTGAGGAGTAGACATGAATATCAATAAGTCATCAGCATATAATGCCAATTTGACCTCTTTCTTGCCATAATACCCGAATATAAATCCGAGTCCGCCAAGAGTCTAGCTAAAGGCTCTAAGGCTAAGTCAAACAGCAACGGGGATACCCCGGGGATACCCTGCCTGGTACCCTTTTGGAGAGGGAAAATGGGGGATAAAAATCCTCCCATGTGTACTCTCGTCATTGGATTTGTGTAGAGACCCTGTAGGAAGGAACGTATAGCTCCAAAAATATGAAACTTATTCAGCACCGCCACCAGCCAATCCCATCTGACTGTGTCAAAGGCTTTTGCCGCGTCCCAACCCAATCCAAGGTAGCCAGAACCTTCCTAATGTTAGCTACTGTTGATCGGCCTTTAATAAACCCCACCTGGGAAGGACCTACCAGTGATGGCATCAACAAACCCAGTCTATCAGCCAACATCTTTATTAAAATCTTTGTGTCCTGGTTGATTAGCGAGACTGGGCGGTAGGAGCTAGGATCCTGAGGATCCTTAAGTGGTTTCAATATCAATTTTATGTATGCTACATTTGTATGGTTGGGAAAGCAACCTGTCTGCAGTAGATGGTTATAATATTCAACCAGGGTAGGGGCTTGCCGTCCCCGTAATTCTATCTGGGCCTGGGGCCTTGCCATTATGAAGTGATTTTACTGTGTTTAAGACCTCTCCCTCTGTGATTTTTGTACTCAAAGTTTCTTGTTGTTGTGTGGTTAAAGTTGGTAATTTGAGTGATGACAGAAACTACCTCACTACCCCTTTGGATGTCCTTGTACAGATGGGCATAATAATCTCCCAGAATTCTGTTTATTATTTTAGGGTTAATTTGAGTGACGCCCCTGACGTCTTTTAGGGATGTAATAATTGTGGCGGTCATCCTACCTCTGGCTAAGTTCGCCAACATTCTACTTGATTTATTTCCATGTCGGAATAAGTCCGTCTGATATGCCGTACTATACATGGCTTCCCGACTATCAGCCACTCATTCATAATCACTCCTAGCTGCTATCCAAGCTTCTTTATGGCTTGTGGTAGCTAACCTTAGGCTGTCCTGAGGGCTGTGCTAACTTTCAGGTACTGTTGGGAGACTAGTTTGCGCAGGTTACTGATATAGCCTATAATCATCCCTCTCAATACAGGATTATCCCCCTGGAACTCTAACCACCAACCTTGTAGAATATCTTTAAAATTTTCGTCTTTGGCCAGGAATGAAGGAAAGCGCCAGATGAAGTCAGTTCCCCTTGGATGGGTATTCTGTAAACATATAGAGACGGGTGAGTGGTCAGAAATAACTAGCTCATGAATCTCAGCAGTAAGAACCCTACATGATGTACTTGTACAATTGAGTATGTAGTCAATTCGAGACCATGCCTGGTGGGCGTGGGAAAAGTGGGTGTATTCCCTATCATCTGAGTATAGTGAGTGCCAGATATCCTGCAGACTAGTAGAGGCCATAAATGATTGCAAGACCTTGTCCGAGATTCTCAGGTCACCCACTGTCCCATCTGCTCTTCTACGATCCTCCTGGATGGAGGCTACTGTGTTGAGATCTCCCCCAGGATCCTATTGGGGGCCCCATCTAAATGTAACCAATTTTCTAGAATGGCATAGAATGACTTGTTGTCTCCATTTGTGCCATATACATTATGAATACTATACTAAATACCCTCAGATTCTAACAACATTCTGTGCCACCTACCATCGTCATCAGGACTATATCAGGTCTCGGACGTTTTGGATGTCTTAATAGTTTTGAGCGTTTCTGTGAAGAGCGCATCCCCTTTACATTCTATAAAAGTATCTGTATTAGGTCTCTGGGTTGTCGCTTGTCCTCACACAAAGGTCACAGAGGGATAGACAGGGAAGGGGAAAAAGGGGAGGGTGTGTACAAAAATGGGGGAAAACAAGTAACCAGAAATACACTAACCAGTTCAAAGCTCAGGTTATACCTACTATTGTGAAGACAAGGTATTATATGTCTTCCCTGAGTCTAGTTAAAGACTTCTCTTTTTTTCTACCATGGTGAGCTCCCCAGTACACCACTAAATGATATGTTACAACGCTAAACCTCGTGACCCGGGTCTGTTCAAACTTCTTAACCTTGAAAACTAAACATCCCCTAATGTAAAGACTTAGTATTCCGCCTCGCCTGGCTATAACCCCTGTCACCCCTGCCTATAAACAAACATGGCTTACCCGGTAATTTTAGAGGGGAGCAGTTCATCTGTGGAGAGAGCTGTCCTGTGAATCTGGATCTCTTTCTCTGATGCTTCTGGATCGCCCTTCAGATCTTCTCAGTGAGCGACCCCTTTGTTGACGGCCAGTGATTTTCCTCTGTGATCGCGGCTGAGACCTCTGCGGGGAAGGGATGGCGTCAGGAACCGCAAGTTCAGGGGTAGATAGGAGAGCCTCTTCCGCCGCAGCAGGGGAGTCAAAGGTAGTAGTGCCCCCTTGGGCATAGTATATCTTGAGTACAGCCGTGAAGAGGAGCTGAAAATGAACATTATTGTGGTATAACTTGGTGCAAATAGGGTTGAATGCCTTGGGTTTCTTCGCCACCTCCACAGAGAAATCCTCAAATATCATGACTCTGTGGCCCCTGAGTAGAATCGGGCGTTGTCTCCTGCGGATGTTGCGCAATACCTCTACCTTGTCAGTAAAGTCCAGTAGATTAAAGATAACTTGACGTGGTTTTTCACAGTGGGCCTACTCTATGTGCCCGTTCTATTCTGCAGAAAAAGTTCAGACCCTGAAAAAAAAAATACTTTTTAAAAATGTTTTGTACAGCTTCCCCCAAATAAAACTACAAAAAATTTATTATAATGCCCTGTGTGTCACTTAAAAATTGTTGCAAAAATTATTTGGGTAGTCCAACCAGGGGTGCACCTAGCCTTTTTGCTGCATGAGGCGAAAATCGAAAAAGCGCCCCCCCCATACCAAATTCTCAATATAACCCCTTCTCTCCTAACATTACGTATATCACTACAGAACATACAGGGTAATACAGCACCACATGCCTCTTACATCCAGTGACGTCTCCTTTGATGTATATGTTCTCTTTCCTCATCTTGTCCTTTCAGACCTTCAGACCAGACCACCATTTTTCAGCCATTTCTCGTCTCTGCAGGTTGACAAAAAAATCTTAGTTTACTACTTTTCCATCATCCTCCCATCTGGAAAAATCATCCTCCCCCCCCCCCCCCCGCCCAAATACTGTGCCGCTCTGCTCCCCAATATTATACTGCAAAAATATTATACTGCAGAAACAGTATACTAGTACCATGCAGATAGTGCCCTTCGCAGTATCCTAAAATAACTGCGTCCAGCAAATAGTGCCCTTGACACTAATAGTGTAAACATAACAACCCCCAAAAATAATTGTGGTAAGCTGATACTGTGCCAAGGTGCCCCCACAGTAATAGAGCTCCCAAAAGTCCCACCAATAGTAATAATTCTCTGATAGAGCACACATGGTAGTAATAGTGCTCCTAGAGTGCCCCCGACATGTCCCCATTGTGCCCCAGAAGTAATAGTGACCATACTAGTAATCATATTCCCCATAGACCCCCCGGTAGTAATAAAGCCCACTATAGTGCCCCCCCAGTAGTAATAATTCTCCTTATGACAGTACAAAAAATGCCCCCTTATAATGTGTGCCAGTGCAAAAAAATACCCCCTTTTAATGCCCCCAGTTGAGCTAATGTCCCTCTAGTGCCCCCATAAAGTGCCAGTATAAAATACCCCTATATAGTGCCCTCAGTAAATGCCCCCAGAGTGCTCCTCTGCCCCCTTCCTCCCAGTGCCCCCATAATGTACCAGTATAAAATGCCCCTATATAGTGCACCAGTAGATGCCCTCAGTGTCCCACATTAGTATAAAATACCCTTCTTAGTGCCCCCGTAGATGACCCCATAGTACTCCTCTCCTCCCTTCCCCATAGTACCCATCATAATGTGTCCCAGTATAAAATGCCCCTATACAGAGCCCCCCAGATAAAATACCTCTTCTTTGTGGCCTCAGTAGATGCCCCCATAGTGCCCCTCAATAATGTGCCAGTACGAAATGCCCCATAGATGCCCCCATTGTGCCACCCAATGTTCCAGTAAAAAGTGCCCCCATAGTGCCCCCCAATAATCTGCCAGTAAGAAATGCCCCCATAGATGCCCACACAGTGCCCCCCAATAATGTGCCAGTAAGAAGTGTCCCCATAAATGCCCCCAATAATATGCTAGTAAAAAGTGCCCCCCATAGATGCTCCCCCAATCATGTGCCAGTAAGAAGTGCCGCCCATAAATGCCCCCCCAATCATGTGCCAGTAAGAAGTGCCCCCCATAGATGCCCCCCAATCATGTTCCAGTAAGAAGTGCCCCCCCAATCATGTGCCAGTAACAAGTGCCCCCACAGCGCTCCTCTCCTGTATTGTACCCCATAGTACTCCTCTCCTCCCTTCCCCATAGTACCCATCATAATGTGTCCCAGTATAAAATGCCCCTATACAGAGCCCCCCATATAAAATACCTCTTCTTTGTGGCCTCAGTAGATGCCCCCATAGTGCCCCCCAATAATGTGCCAGTAAGAAATGCCCCATAGATGCCCCCATTGTGCCACCCAACAATGTTTCAGTAAAAAGTGCCCCCATAGTGCCCCCCAATAATCTGCCAGTAAGAAATGCCCACACAGTGCCCCCCAATAATGTGCCAGTAAGCAGTGCCCCCATAAATGCCCCCAATAATATGCCAGTAAAAAGTGCCCCCCATAGATACCCCCAAAATCATGTGCCAGTAAGAAGTGCCCCCCATAGATGCCCACCCAATCATGTGCCAGTAAGAAGTGCCCCCCATAGATGCCCCCCAATCATGTTCCAGTAAGAAGTGCCCACCCAATCATGTGCCAGTAACAGGTGTCCCTCCCAATCATGTGCCCGTAACAAGTGCCCCCACAGCGCTCCTCTCCTGTATTGTACCAACAAAAAATAAACTCACATACTTAACTCCATTAGGCTGGCAGCGATACAGCAATTTTTGGCAGCACATCTCTCTGTGTAATCAGGGATGGGCTACCAATCTAATATATAAAGCTGAGTGTATGTATATCCTTTAGAGTCTAAAGGAATCAGAAGTGTCGCATTTACAATCATGAAATTTGGCACACAGGTACATCAGGTGTCCAGGAAGGTTTTAGACCAGGTCTCAGCTCTCTGGGATGTACCATTCCTGAGATATAGAAGCTCGCTGGCAGTTCCCCTCCACACACACAGTTTTACTCCAGGTAACCATAACAATCCAGCCATGTTTCTTCACTGCTGTAGATAAGCTTTAAAGGAAATCTGTCAATCGCTATTGAAGTAAAGCCATGGCCTAATAGCACTTAGTACCTTATTTGCTGAACAGCTCGGCCATTTCTCTTCACTGCTGCAGGTCAGCTTTAAAGGGGCAGGGCACTGTGGATGACACTGTTAAGGGAGCAGGTGCTGTGGAGGTCACAGTTCGGGGGGCAAGTAGGCTGGCCATTCAAGTCACTCTTAAAACCCCGCTCCCAGGTCTCACTAAGCCACGCCCCTGATTCAGTTAGGCCACGCCCCTCCCCTCTGCAGCCGACGGGGATTGACAAAATGAAGTTAAAAATCAACTTCTGTCAGCTGCAGAGGTGGGAGGGACGGTGACTTGCTCTCTGCAGCTCACACTCAGAGAGGACAGTGCTGCTGTCTTAGGGTGAGCTGTTAAAAAGGCCACACCCCCTATCAGGTTAGGTCACGCCTTCTACCACTCCTCAGCCGAGAGTAATTGAAAAAATTAAGTTAAAAATCAGCTTCTAGGTCCGGCTAAGCCACAACCCTGAACTAGTTAGGCCACGCCCCCTCCGCAGCCGATGGAATTTAAAAATCAACTTTTGTCAGCTGCAGGGGTAGGAGTGAGGGTGACTCTCTCCCTGCAGCTCACGGTCAGAAAGCACAGTGCTGCTGTCTGAGAGTGAGCTGTTCAAAAGGACAATCCCTGTGTCCGTCCAGGCCCTGCGCCAGACGGAGAACAGGGAGTCAGAAAACCAGACTGTCCGGCCTAAAACTGGACCTCTGGCCACCCTAAGGGCAGGCTGCTGTGGAGGTCACAGTAAAGGGACTGGTCTGCTATGGAGGTCGGTGTTAAGGGGCAGATTGCTGTAAAGGCTACTGTTAAGGGGGTGGGCCCCTGTGGAGGTCACTATCAAGGGGGTAGTGTGCGGTGAAACTCACTGTTAAAGGGGAAGGCTGCTGTAAAGGTCAAAGTTAAGGGGGTGGGCTGCTGTGGAGGTCCTATTTTCAGGGATGGGTCACTGTGGGGGGGGCCTGTGGAGGTCACTGTTAAGGGGCGGGGTGCTGTAGATGTCACTGTTATAGTGGATACTGTCGATATCTTTTAACGACACACAGAAACATTAAATGAAATGGGTCCTTCAGCTAGTAATGAATATAACTAAGTGAAGGCGGAATGACTGTGGTAGTGATCATTTGCCCCATTCACTTTGCACTGGCTTGTGTAATACGCCTATGCAAATGAGCAACGATGCGGCCCCTTGAAATAGAGCGATGTGACAACGCGGCCCTCAGACCAAAAAAGGTTGTGCACCCCTGGTCTAGGCCAATGGCCACCATGTTATAGGGAGTTACAAACATTTGTGAAGTGTGGAAGGAGAGTATCTTGGAATGTATGGTAGTATAGGAGAGAAAAGCCATGAGAGCCCGTGCTTTTCCCAGGTGCGAAGCTATACAAGATTGTTTAACCTCATCCGTAGTAAATGGCAAGGTGAGAGCCACAGAATCATCGGTGCCAACGGTGGTCAAATGAACTGAGTGGAGAAATTGTGTGTTTGACTTTGCAATGTGTGAGGATGGGACCGTAGGGTGAGAAGCGTCAATCTGGTATAATACAGAATAGAATTTTTGAAAGGCTTTGGCTATTCTTGGGGTGTGTTTGTGAAGAGTGCCTAAATGGTCCTTTAATAGCAGATATCTGTATTTGCATGCGTCCTTTTTTAATGATAGCGGACATAAGTTTGTCCCCTTTATTACCATAAGTTTGTCCCCTTTATTACCCTTTATTACCATATAATCGGTGCCTGTAATAAAAGTGGTTGCAGGCTGATTAAGATTCCAGACTCTGTTTCAATTTAGAGAGCAAGATCTTCAATTCCTTATGAGCGGAGGTAAAGGATAATCTTTTGTGAATACATTCCACAGCAGCAATTTGATTTAAAAGGGAATCTATTTCTTTCTGTCAATCTCGCTAAACTCTGGTTCCCAGTGCAGTAAAGATCCCCCTAACATAGACCTTGTGCAAGCTGTGGGTGGATATTGGCAGCAAACATTTTTTGAAGGTGTAACTAAATATGATTGTAATGGCTCTCCTCTTTGAGCAGGGACTCATTAACCTTGAAATCCAGTCCCTCCAAGACATATGGGCAAAGATGCAAGATGTGGAGCACGGAGCATGGTCCAAGATTGTGATTGACCCAATCTGGGATGATGTAAACATCAGAAGGAGAGAATTGGAGGCCAATATGCAATCCAGTCTCTGGAAGGAGCAGTGAGGAACTGAATAAAAAGAGAAGTTCTTACATCAGGGTTGTGTTGTCTCCAAACATCAACCAATTTCAAGTCTTGCTTTATGGTGTGAGGCCTGCAGAGGGCAGTCTAGGTCAACTGAGATCTAGACATGGATATGTCCACAAAGGACCGTTGAGAACTAGATTTAAATCAGCGCTCATAATGATTGGGCCCTCAGCAAATAATTTGAGAGCATCTAAAGCATTAAGAAGCCAAGCAATCTGATTGGAATTTGGGGGGTAAAAGTTATCAAACATGACTGACTTATCTGCTAGGTCCCCTCTGAGAAGCAGTATGGAACCCACATGATCCATGAACTCCTGATGTAACAGAAACAGGACCGAATGGTGAATTCGAGGCTGAGGAGGGGTGACAGCTGTAAAAACCAATGATTATAAGGAGACTTTGGCATTTTGGGTATGTTATGAGCTTTTAAATGAGTCTCTTGAAGAAAAAGAACACGTGTTGTCTCCGATTGGGAGAGTTAAAACCTTTAACATTAAAGGCAGTAAGGTTTAGTGCGGTCATATCACATATGTGCAAAGGTGTAACTGTACAGTTCCGGGTGTAATACATATAACAGCGGAACAGGAGTAGAGATGGAAAAGGGCAGAAGTATATGAGAAAGTGTATGAGCTGTTATAGCTTTAGAAACGAAGGTAATCCATGACACTTGGCTTTACTGAATACCAACAAGCTTGTAATCAATGTTTCACTCCAGGTGCTGAAAAGTAACTCAGCATATGTGATAGAACTGAGTCTCTTCCCATCAGGCTCGGACTGGCCCACAGGGGTACAGGTGAATCCCCCGGTGGGCCCCTGAGCAAGGTGGGCCCCTAGTCTCCCAACCCCTACACAAGTGGCACATAACACAGTAGACTTACTGCGCTACATACATATATTCAATGTACAGCACCTCAACCAGCCTGTGTTCATATAAAAAATTATTATAGACACAATCAGAGCTGAGATGACTTCTAGGTATAGAGGAAAGCTAGCCAGTGTCCTCTTTTCCCCAGGACCTACCTTCTCAAAATTGTTGCAGGGACCCCCATATTCAATCATCTGGTAGTATCTTGCTGCTGTCTGAGAAGGTAAAATTTGAATGTATGCGTACAGTGGGCCCCCAAAATAAATTTTACTAGTGGGCCCTAGGGACCCCTGTCCGACACTGCTTCTGATGCACAGAGGGAGGGAAATAAAAATCTGACTAATTGCAGAAAAAGGGGTCTCTACATAGTAACTTAGTACATAAGGCCGAAAAAAGACATCTGTCCATCCAGTTAGGCCTGTCATCCTGCTAGTTGATCCAGAGGAAGGCAAAAAAAACAAAAACCTGTGAGGCAGAAGCCAATTTTCCCCACTTAAGGGGAATAAAAAATTCTTTCCTGACTCCAATCAGGCAATCAGAATAACTCCCTGGATCAACGACCCCTCTCTAGTAGCTGTAGCCTGGAAACTTATTACACTCCAGAAATAAATCCAGTCCCCTCTTGAATTTCTTTATTGTACTCACCATCACCACCTCCTCAGGCAGAGAGTTCCACAGTCTCACTGCTCTGACCGTAAAGAATCCTCTTCTATGTTTGTGTGCAAACCTTCTTTCCTCCAGACGCAGAGGATGTCCCCTCGTCACAGTCAGTCTAGTGTAACAAACAGAGATAACCTGAAACAATGGCATGCAGTCTCCAGATGCAGATCGTGGCAGTAGCCACAATGGTATCTGTATAGGCTGTAGGTCTAGTGTAGCCCAGGCCCTGAGAAGATCCAGCCTATGGATAGCAATGCGTTGGCAATTTTCTGCATCGCAAGCCAAATGGGTAGAGCCACGCGTACTGCAGATGGTGGGCCCTCAGCTGCTCCAGAAGAGGCTTCCGAATCTACCTTTTCACAAGGGTGGAGGGAGCTATGTCCTGAAAGAAGGATAGCTCTGAACTTTCTCAGAGGATTGGGGCCTGTTCTCTGGCCGCTGTTAAGATTTGTAAAGTTTCCACAAAAGGCCACAAAGTACATCTCTTGGTTGCTCAGGCTGCCGCTTTAGGGCCGAGTATAGAGGTGAAAATGTCCAGAGCTACTTTAGCGACTCAGAGGCCCAGATCTAAGGCAATCTCTTAATTCTAATATTCTCATGTCCGCTTCAGTTTGGCTTATTCTCAATTTAAAAAAAGCTTTAGCCACCTTCATGGCATGGTGAGCTAGCCTGTCTTCCAGGGCGATAGTGTGCATAATAATGCCCAAGCAAGAGGTTTAGAGCGTTTCCACTTTCCCGCCAATTTGCGAGCTCTCCACTTTTATTGGCCTGCATAAGTGTCTTGCGGAGAAATCCTTTAGAGATGGTGTTTGAGTCAGAATTTCCCTGTTCACAATCCATAGACTTATCTTCAGAGTTATTAGCGGGTCTCACTAAATGTGTGTCTCCCACCGCCATCCTGGGCCACACACTGGTGAGGCATTGCTCTCCTTGTGCAGGAATTTCTGCAGATCTGAAAAGGTTTTACTCAATTTGGGGGTGCCTGGGTATTCTGACCATGTTGGATGAAGAAGCTTATTAGAGTTCTCTCTGTGCCGCTGCCACAGTGCTTCAGATTCATGTGTACCATTAGTAGTAGCAAACAGACTCCGCCCCCCACCTTAGAACTCATCTATCTATCAGTTTATAGTAACAGACCAGGAGTGCTGCTAGAGCGACAAATCAAACTTGGAGCTGCAAAATAGAGCATAGCCTATCTTTTAGATGACACTAGGAATAGAATTATACATCCCAAATATATTAGTGCCCACTTTAGGACATACTTACTACCAAGCCTTTTACAGCCTATGAGACTTGGCAACGACTCTTTAACCTTCTACATCCGATATAATAGGGTTCCTCCAATCTCTTCACCTTCCAACTTTATTGGCCGAGGACTTGAAGCTTCTGACCTCCCCTTTTGCCATTTCAGAAGTCCAACTAGCAATGCAGAGTTTTCAAACCCGAAAAATCCCCTGACCCAGATGGTTTTATAAATGCTTATTATAAACAGTTCTCTTCCCTCCTAGCCCCGTTTCTGACTCAAGTATTTAATGGGGCAGCTATAGTTGGTTCTTTCCCTCCAGAAATGTTAGAAGCAATGATTGTTACTCTTCCTAAACCTAGTAAACCGCCAAATTCCCCAGAAAACCTCTGCCCTATTTATTTCCTTAAAGAGGACCTGTCGCCAGAAAATGCAATGTAATCTGCAGCAGCATGATAGAGCAGGAGAAGCTGAGCAAATTGATATGAACAGTATCTCACACAAGTGAGTACACCCCTCATATTTTTGTAAATATTTTATTATATCTTTCCATGGGACAACACTGACGATATGATACTTTGACACAATGTAAAATAGTCAGTGTACAGCTTGTATAACAGTGTAAATTTGGTGTGCCCTCAAAATAACTCAACACACAGCCATTAATGTCTAAACCGCTGGCAACAAAAGTGAGTGCACCCCTAAGTGAAAGTGGCCAAATTGTGCCCAAAGTGTCAATATTTTGTGTGGCCACCATTATCCAGCACTGCCTTGACTCTCTTGGGCATTGAGTTCACTAGAGCTTCATAGATTGCCACAGATTCCACAGATTGTGGAATCCTCTTCCACTCCTCCATGACGACATCACAGAGCTGGTGGATGTTAGAGATCATCTTTAGAAGAGGCTTCCTTCTGGGATGACTGCCACGTAGATAAATTTTATGCAGTGTGCGGCATATGGTCTAAGCAGTGACAGGCTGACCCCCCACCCCCTTAACCTCTGTAGCAATGCTGGCAGCAATCTCACATTTATTTTGAAAAGACAACCTCTGGATATGACACGGTGTATGTGCACTCAACTTCTTTGGTCGACCATGGCGAGGCCTGTTCTGAGTGAATTCTGTCTTGTTAAACCGCTGTATGGTCTTGGCCACCATGCTGCAGCTCAGTTTTAGGGTGTTGGCAATCTTCTTATAACCTAGGCCTGTGATGGCTAACTTACGGCACTCCAGCTGTGGTTAAACTACGACTCCCAAGATGTCCACTTGCTTGGCTGTTTTCAGAACTCTATAGAAATGAATGGAGCAAGCTTGGAGTTGTAGTTTCATCACAGTTGGAGTGCAGGAGGTTAGCCATCACTGGCCTAGGCCATCTTTATGTAGAGCAACAATTCTTTTTTTTTCATATCCTCAGAAAGTTCTTTGTCATGAGGTTCCGTGTTGACCTTCCAGTGACCAGTATAAGAGAGTGTGAGAGCGATAACACCAAATTTAAAACATCTGCTCCCCATTCACACCTGAGACCTTGTAACACTAACGAGTCACATGAGACCAGGGAGGGAAAACAGCTAATTGTGCACAATTTGGACACTTTCACTTAGAGGTGTACTCACTTTTGTTGCCAGCGGTTTAGACATTAATGGCTGTGTGTTGAGTTATTTTGAGGGCACGCTAAATTTACACTGGTATACAGATCTCTACCCCCTGAGGAAACACAACGCAAAACACGTGTTGGAGTTGTTTTGAGGCAGCATACTTTGGATGTATTTGGATGTATGTCCTGGTATAAGGTATATCTTCCTACTATTATTGTGTCATTTATGACCACGTATTTGGTGTCTCATCTGTGGTGCGTGTCAATACCTTATATTTGTTTTTTAATCATGCATCATAATAAAGTATCTTAATTTTTACAGTTATATATGTAGAGTTTGGTGGTGGTGGTGCTTCAGTGTGGGCAGGTATGTTGAGTCAATACAAAACTGTCCTACACTTTGTGATTGGTACAGTATTACAAAGTATAGGTTTAGATACACAGCTCAGCAAACAGTATCACACAGAAAATGATTAAGTACACAGCTCAGCAGACAATATCACACATGATATGTTTAAATATATAGCTCAGCAGACAGTATCACCCATGATGTTTGAATTCTGGATTTATTGTCAAAAGATTCTCAAAAGGTCTCATCAAATTTAATATCTCATAGTGAAGCCAGCTTCTCTGTACTCTAAAGAGAAGAAAAAGCTGCCGGAGCAATTAGCTTGATGTGGAGCACTCACCACCCAGTGGTTGTGATGTGTGTTAGCTATTTAGAGTTTGATTTAGATAACGTGATATTGTGTTGAATTGGTATCAGGACAAAATTTACACCACTTCCACTTCAGAGATCAGGTAGGAGTGGACACATCTGTACATCAAATATGCCATAAATGTCTGAATAATACCATAAATGTCCAATAGAACTAAACGTTGCCTCTGTGCATGGAAAGATGGCCATGCGTACACGACTGCCTCCATTTACTTCTATGGGATCTGTAAAAGTAGCTGCATAAGCATGCTTGGATATTTTGGAATTCCCATACAATTCAGTGGACAGCGCTGCGCATGTGTGGACATACCTCCATTCACAGTGGCTGCAAAGGCTCCTTCTTGAGATAGGTGCGGGTCTCAGAGGTGGGATGCACACCTATCAGACAGAATATGGCATATTCATAAATGATCAGAAGAAGATATCCCTTTAAAAGCTATTTACACCTTTGGGGGCAATTTTTTATTGTACTCATTTTCAGCTACAAATATTTTTTTTTATTGGTCTTTATATTAAAAATATGGCATCCTTTTTCTGTACAGTGCAGTTCTGACATGCATTCAGGATGCAGTTTTCAATTTAGCCAGTTTAGCAGCCTTGTTAAACCCTGGTCTTCTGCATAGTGGGAATGATTTAATTCATTTCAGCGTAGTGTCCTTGTGTCACGGTGGTCCTACTTTTAGGCTGTTGCTCCCTGGGGTTGAGTTGGAGAATAAAGAGAAGTACAGACTCAAGAAACAGTTTGACTTTACTTGAATAAACTTGATAATACAAAAACATTTCTTTAGTTGACTGGATTTCACTTCTCTTGGTCCCAGCAAGGTGCATGGTGGCAGCAGTTGGCCCAAATGCTCCTCTTAGTTCCTATCTGGCTTCAGTCTGTTTAGTGTCCCAAAAGAGTGGGGTGTCCTTAGGCTTTTATCCCTCAAGTAAAGTAAAGTCTCTTACTATTTCTGGGGATAAGAGGAGTGTGTTGCTCTATGAGATACTTCCCTGGGCTCCTGCTACAGGATGGGGGAAATGCTTCCCTCACTGCGCCATGCTGGCTGTTGCTCGGTTCAGCTCCAACTCACTGCAGCTCCTGAAAAAACCTCCCTTGGTGGGAATCGGGACAGCCACTTCTCCCCAAAGGGGGAAAAAGAATTGAATGGTTATTCCAATTCTTTCTAATGCTGTGCCAGAACCATGCCACCTGCTGGATACCAGGCACATTACATATGACAGAATAAACTGTTGCATAACCAAATAGAGTCATTAAATGAGAGAACCTTGAAATAAATATACTGATGAAATACACCACTAGCTGTCGGAAACAATAGTCAGGTGACAGAATGGTAGTGTCCCACTCTGGGGTACAGCATATTGAAACCCTAGACTCATAAAACTTGAGTTGGGTGGATGGCACTCAGTGAATCTAGCCTTCGTCAGTACAATCAATTATTTCATAATCAGGACTTGGTTATGACAGTGATTGAATATGGTAGGCTTGTCTTTATGTCTCTTGCAGGGATTTTTGAGGATTATGATTAATTTGCATGTGAAGCTGTCATGTGTTTTTGGATTGATGGAAAATGGCAATTTATGTCACATACTGTGCAAATATCCAGGAGAGAGAGTACTGGGTCGCACATCCACAATGCTATGCTTTGATCTATTGCTTCTCAGTATTCTATTAATGTGTACAGCCCCCTATACTGCATGCTGTACCAGAGGCATTAGTGTACATTTTGATCAAAAGGCATAAGCCCACTCACCGCGCCAAGGTCGCCTCTTTGAGTGGGACCTACTCTGACGGTGATGCATTGTGGATGTGCGACCCAGTGCTCTCTCTCCTGGATATTTGTATGTCATGTACTGTGTTCTTGCCAGAGTTCATCTCACATTTACCCCTATGTGCCACACATGTACTTTTGGATTTCAATCCAATCCAACCGTTTAACATTTTTGGACAATATGAATGAAATAATATTTTCCTGTATATCAGTAATGTTTTTAAAGCTCTTCAAAATTCACCAAGTAAGCATTATTCCAATTGAGGCACCGTGTCATCTGATCCTGCTCCAGTGCCAGATGTGCAAACCTCTCCTGAAGATACAGTAGACCAATGCTCAAGGTATCTAAGGAACATCTGCTCCTCCATCCTCATTCTTCACTGGCATTATTACCTCAGTGCTCACATATATATTTCTCCAGTTTCTTCCTTATAAGGCCTAATTCACACGTCCGTAGTGTGTTTTGCAGAAACACGGATCCGCAAAACACGGACGGCTGCAATGTGCATTCCGCATTTTACGGACCGCACATTGCTGGCACTATATAGAAAATGCCTTTTCTTGTCCGCAATTGTGGACAAGAATAGGGCATGTTCTATTTTTATGCGGAAACGCGGATGCGGAAATGCGGATGGGGACATCACATAGAGTGCTGTCCACATCCATTCCTGCCCCTTTGAAATGAATGGGTCTGCAACCCTTCCGCAAAATTGCGGATGGAATGCGGATTCATTTTGCGGACGTGTGAATTAGGCCTAAGACTATCGTTTTCTATTCCTCCTTGTGCCACAGAAATTGATGCATTTCCCTGATAGGAGCCAGAAAGTTTCCATATTTATGAGACTGCAAGCGCCATTAACAGACACATAACATTAAAATAACCATAAATGAAGAAGGAGACAAAGGCTTGGACGACTAGGCTGCAGTGCTTTATTAACGATTTATAATGATACAAGCATTAACATAGTTCAGCCATCTTGACCCGAGTTAAATAACCAATAAGCTGAACTAAAATTAAATCTACCCCCCAGCCTTACAGTCTAAATTAAAGCTACCCCATTAAGATGGCCTGCCCCCTCCCCACTGCGGCCTCAATAATAGACTGTAAACCGGAGTTAAAAACTTCCAATGTCAGATAGGTGGACAGCATGGCATCTGAACAAACCTGGAAGGAAGCCTTCTAATTCCAAATAGCGGTAAGAGAAACCACAAACCATGGACATAAATCTCTCCAAAAGACGGTTGACCTGCTTCCTAAATTGTCCAAAAATGCATTACCTGCAAAAGACCAAATGCGCTGTGGAATTATCTCTGAAAAAACCAACTGAGCTGAGGGAAACAATTCCTGAAAAAATAAGAGGTCACATTTAATCTCAGCATCAATTCATGTGTTTTGATTTTACCAACTTTGTTACCACCTGCAGAATGAGCAAATCTGGTTCAGGCCTCAGACCCTTCGCTATCATTAAATGGTGCTGTAGTTTGCATCACCTCAGACCGCGAACTCCCAACCAGAACACTTAAACGGAAGCTGAATCCATACCCAGATTTAAGGAGTAATGCGGCCGAGAGCTCTCATTCTAGCCCAGCGGAATGGCCCACCATCCAAACGGAGTAAACCTTGTGACCTGAAACGAGAAAAAACGAATGCAAGATAAGATGAGGCCTGACCTATAGATTGTACCTAGAAGATGCCCACCTGCCTAGCTGCATGATGGATCTAATACTAAGCCCCATTCTGCCGGCCTCAGTTGCCGCGCCAATCTGAAAAGAATGAGATGAGAATTTATAATCTGCTAAATGTAATATGGCAAGGCGTTTCTTAAACCCTTAAGGACTGGGCTCATTTTCACCTTAAGGACCCGGCCATTTTTTGCAAATCTGACCAGTGTCACTTTATGCATTAATAACCCTGGGATGCTTTTACCTATCATACTGATTCCAAGATGTTTTTTTCATGACATATTCTACTTTATGTACGGTATCTTTACACTTGTGGCAGACTGGATCCGACAGGCTGTTCACCCTGTGGAATCCGTCCTGCCTCTATTTCGCCGTTATACGCCGTGACTATAATGGAGGCGGTTTTGTATAGGTTGGGTGGTGCTCCCCATACGAGGTGTGGGTCACAGAAAAAGGTTCCCAAGCCGGGTATATAAGTAAAAGAAGAAAGTTCCTGGACACCACTATAGTTGCTTTCTTGTGCCTTTATTGTATAGCTCAAATTACAGTATGCGGTATGCCAGTTGTGGATAATTATTGTAACAACAACGTTTCGGCGGTAAACGCCTTCATCAGGACACTGGTCGTGCCGCACTGTATGGAAATCCGTGTGGATAGCTGGTGGCTCCGATGGCAAAGCTGTGTGGGATCAATAGTTGATATCGCCTGGCAGCCAGGCGATATCAACTATTGATCCCACACAGCTTTGCCATCGGAGCCATAGCGCTCCATACACCAGCTATCCACACGGATTTCCATACAGTGCGGCACGACCAGTGTCCTGATGAAGGCGTTTACCGCCGAAACGTTGTTGTTACAATAATTATCCACAACTGGCATACCGCATACTGTAATTTGAGCTATACAATAAAGACACAAGAAAGCAACTATAGTGGTGTCCAGGAACTTTCTTCTTTTACTTATAATGGAGGCGGGGCGGGGGTGGAGCTATGGCGCAGCACGGCAGTGCACGGCGAGAGGCCGCCGGACTAAAAAGTCAGACATGTAGTACTTTTAGTGCGGCGGCATCTCACGTGCACTGCCATGCTGCACCGTCACTCCGCCCCCATTATAGTCAATGGGTACGGAGCGGCAGTCCGGCGGCGCAGCAAAATAGCGGCAGGACGGATCCGACAGGGTGAACAGCCTGTCCGATCCATCCTGCCGCAAGTGTGAAAGTACCCTTAGTGGTAAATTTTCGCCGATACTTACCTCATTTCTTTGAAACTCTCTGCTTGTAAGAAAAATGGACATGCCATATATATTGATTCGTATATTCAATATGTCTACCTTATGCTGGCATCCTAAAGTTGACATTTTGAAGACGTTAGAGGGCTTCAAAGTTGAGCAGCAATTTTTCATGAAAAATTTCAAAATCAGATTTTGAAGTGAATTTGAGGGTCTTTATGTTAGAAATCCCCCATAAATGACCCCATTATGAAAACTGCACCCGTCAAAGTATTCAAAATGACATTCAGAAAGTTTTTTAACCCTTTAAGTGTTTCACAGGAATAGCTGCAAAGTGGAGGAGAAAATTCAAAATCTTCTTTTTTTACACTAACATGTTCTTGTAGCCCCTTTTATTTAATTTTTACAAGTCTTAAAAGGAGAAAAGCTCCACCAAATTCAGAGTCAGAAAATATCTCATATGGGGGTGTGGCCTGCACCTCGCGGAAGATGGCCGCTTGTTAGAGGAGCTCCGCACTCCCAGCCCTCTAAAGCGTCTGCAAAGCAAGCCGAACCAGTTCCTCTATATCTGGGACCCGCTATCTTCACCCCCTGCCAGCCATGATGACCAGGAAAAGGTCCAACAAACCGGGGATACGCAGGCTGACAGACTTCTTTGCCGCACCGGAGCCAAGTCGCACGCCCGCCTCCATGCGGCCTAGCGAGACAGCTTCTGACTCCCTTCCAGCGGTGAACCCTCTAAGCACCGACACGGACGGCTCACAAGGCAGCAGAGAGGGAGAGCAACCCCCGGGCAACCCAGACCACAGACCAGACAACGGCAGCAGTCCTCTGGATAAAAGTGAGGTTCCGGTCACCACTGCCGGCCGCCCGCATACGGCGAGGAACATCATGGCGCCTGACAGCGTGCAGCCAGCGGTGAGTCTCCCCACAGCCGCACCTAATGTGTCCCTATCAGACACTCAGCAGGCCCATTGAGCAGCAGGATCCATTTCTCCTGCTTACTTGATCAGCTCTGAATTCACAGACCCTCTGAAAAAATTTTCCATCCTCTGACCAGGCTGCCTCAGAAACTGCTATTAAAGCAATGATGTCAGCGCTCCACAGCTCGCTCACCTCCCACTTGCACCGTGTAGCTGCTACTATATCTGCGTCTATTGGGGAGATAGGATCCAGAGTGGACCATATAGAAAATAAAATGGGAGAGCTCACTAGCTCTCACAATGAGCTGATTGACGCACATTATACGTTAGAAGAAGAGGTGTTGGCCCTAAAATCCAAGCTTACTGATTTGGAGGACAGAAACCAGTGTAACAACCTTAAATTCAGATGCATCCTGGACTCTATCCCGCCTTCTAAGCTGGTTAGCTACCTTTAAGACATGTTTTCAGCTATTCTCCCAGATTGGGACTATAAGTCGTTTGTTATAGACTGAGCACATCGGCTTCCAAAGCCCAAGCATATACCAGAATATGCGCCTAAAGATGTTATAGCCCGTATACACTTCTATCACGTCAAGAGGGCCCTTGTCTGTGAAACCAGAATCCGTAGACGCCTTCCCCAGCCCTACCAGGAGATTCAGATCTACTCTGATCTTTTTCAAGCTACACTGCAAGCCAGAAAAGCGTTCTCTTCTGTAACCAGCGCCCTACGGGAGGCTAAAATCCCCTATAGATGGGGCTTTCCTCTGAAACTCCTCATTCGCAAAGACGGGACCACGTTTTCTCTGAAATCGGTGGAGGAGGGAGAGTCTCTTCTGAGGTCTTGGATGCTCCTTACTGTACCCTCTGGGCGACCCCAGAAGAGGAAATCACTATTTTCTGTTGCCAAAGATTGGTCCTCAGTAGGGGACTGATGGGAGGTTAAAGCATGGTCTTTCACATTCTCATAGCGCCTTGAGGGCTGGAGTTCCGCTCTGTTACGAACTGTAATGACTCCCATAAGTTCTGTAGGACACAATACAGTTGTGTCCCTTTTTCATGCTTATAGCAAGGTTTACTGTTTGTTATCAGTTATTTCTTTTATGTGTTGGTTACCGCTCAAGCGCCATACTAGTTCAGGTCTCATAGGCTACACTGATTTCTGTTTTCTGACCGCGTACTCTTACAGGCATTATGGCCCTTAAGATTATGTCGTTGAATGTGCGGGGCCTTAATTCCCCGTATAAGAGAGCCTCGCTGTGGAAGGAAGCCATTAAGGCAAACGCTGACATCTTTTGTATACAGGAGAAGCACTTTGCTCAATCACAGTGTCCTTCCTTTTCACGGCGAGGCTTCTCCACGATTTTCCTATCTAACTCTCCTAAGAAAAAAGCGGGAGTGGCTATAGCGATTAGAGATTTCTTACGGCTGCAAACTGAAACAGTATTGACCGACCGTGGGGGTAGGTACCTTGCTTTGGTGTGTACTGTGGAGTCTTCGCCTCTCACGTTAGTGAATGTTTATGCTCCCAACGAATCTCCCATTTGTTTTTTGAACAAAACGATGAAAAAAGTTAGAAATATACAAAAAGGATCTTTGCTAGTCTGCGGAGATTTTAATATAGTTCCTGACACCTCCATTGACTCCACAGGAAAAAGCAGAGTGCCTCCCCCAACGCTACACAGATGGTTACACGCCAATTCTTTATATGATACGTTTAGATGTTTTAATGCTTGCTCCCAGGAGTACTCCTTTTATTCTTCTCGCCATAGATCATTTACTAGAATTGATCTGGCACTAACGGATAGGAGTTTATCGTCTAAAGTTACTTCTGCTGAGATAGGAGTGCCCTCCTGGTCGGATCACACACCAATCTATTGTCACCTAGCATTTTCCCAGACTACGCTTCCTTCTAGAAAATGGAGGAATAATGTTTATCTACTTAAACATCCAACATATACAGTTGTGTTCAAAATTATTCAACCCCCAATGCTGTAAAGGATTTTAGGGAATTTAGTGTACATTTGTAATTGTGTTCAGAATGAAATCTTAGGCCCCTTTCACACGGGCGAGTTTTCCGCGCGGCTGCAATGCGTGAGGAGGACGCATTGCACCCGCACTAAATCCGGACCCATTCATTTCTATGGGGCTGTGCACATGAGCGGTGATTTTCACGCATTACTTCTGCGTTGCGTGAAAATCGCAGCATGCTCCAGTTTCTGCGTTTTCCACGCAACGCAGGCCCCATAGAAGTGAATGGGGATGCGGGAAAATCGCAATCATCCGCAATCATGTGCGGATGCGTTGCGATTTTCCCGCATGGTTGCTAGGATACGATCGGGATGGGGACCCGATCGTTATTATTTTCCTGTATAACATAGTTATAAGGGAAAATAATCGCATTCTAATTACAGAATGCAATGTTCCCCGGGCTATAGAGGGTTAAAAATAATAAAGAGTTAACTTACCTTCTCCATTGTGCGCAGAGCCCCAGAACGTCTTCTCTCTTGATGGTTGGGATGCTTGAGGACCTGTGGTGACGTCACAGGGTCACATGGTCCAATCATAGAAGCATTTGAGTGGACCATGTGACCCTGTGACATCACGGCAGGTCCTTCATCCAACAGATGTTGGATGAAGGACCTGCCGTGATGTCACAGGATCACATGGGTCACATGGTCCACTCAAATGCTTCTATGATTGGACCATGTGACCCTGTGACGTCACCACAGGTCCTCAAGCATCCCAACCATCAAGAGAGAAGACGTTCTGGGGCTCTGCGCAGACAATGGGAGAAGGTAAGTTAACTCTATTATTTTTAACCTCTATAGCCCGGGGAACATTGCATTCTGTAATTAGAATGCGATTATTTTCCCTTATAACTATGTTATAAAGGAAAATAATTACATATACAGAATACTCATCCCAAAACCAGACTTCAGTGATGAAGTCTGACTTCGGGTCTGGGTACCAAGCATGCGGATTTTTTCACGCGCGTGCTAAACACACTACAAACGTTAGCACACGCGCGGAAAAATCGTGGCGATTCCCGCAACGCACCCGCCTCTTATCCGGGCGTCAAACATGACGCCCGTGTGCAAGAGGCCTTACAAGGACTTTTTAAAGAACCAAATGCAACTAAAATGACATCAATTGTTTTTGTAATACAGTATTAAATGTTTTTTTTGTGATTTCTTCATTGACACAATTATTCAACCCCTTAGGCTGGGTTCACACGAGCGTGTCCCGATTAGGTCCGGATGCGTTGCAGATGCGTTCAGTGAAAACTGTGTGATTTCACAGGCAAAACTATTCAGTTTTGCCTGCGATTGCGTTCAGTTGTTCAGTTTTTTCCGCGCGGGTGCAATGCGTTTTGATGCGTTTTTTCACGCGCGTGATAAAAAACTGAAGGTTTACAAACAACATCTCCTAGCAACCATCAGTGAAAAACGCAATGCACCCGCACTTGCTTGCGGATGCAATGCGTTTTTAACGCAGCCCCATTCACTTCAATGGGGCCAGGGCTGCGTGAAAAACGCAGAATATAGAACATGCTGCGATTTTCACGTAACGCACAAGTGATGTGTGAAAAAAAAAACGCTCATGTACACAGCCCCATTGAAATGAATGGGTCAGGATTCCGTGAAGGTGCAATGCGTTCACATCGCGCATTGCACCCGCGCGGAAAACACGCCCGTGTGAATGCAGCCTTAAAGACTACCACTCTTAAGAACAGAGATTCATTCAAGTGTTTTCGATCAGGTATTGAAAAGACCTGTGGATGTCAAGGAGCAGTAATCAAGCATAATAAGCCCCAATTAGGCAGATGTAAAATGACTGTGATACTCAGCTCCTTCTAGACATTTACTGGTGTGTTTACAGACATGGTGAAGTCAAGAGAATGGTCCAGGAAGACAAGAGAAGAGGTGATTTCTCCTCACAGGAAGGGCGATGGCTATAAGAAGATTGTAAAGATGTTAAACATACCAAGAGACACCATAGGAAGCATCATTCGCAAATTCAAGGCAAAGGGCACTGTTGAAACGCTACCTGGTCGTGGCAGAAAGAAGATGCTGACTTTGACTGCTGTGCGCTACCTGAAGCGCAAAGTGGAGAAAAGTCCCCGTGTGACTGCTGAGGAACTGAAAAAAGATTTGTCAGATGCGGGTACTGAAGTTTCAGCTCAGACAATAAGGCGCACACTGCGTAATGAAGGCCTCCATGCCAGAACTCCCAGGCGCACCCCTTGCTGTCTCCAAAGAATAAGAAGAGTCGACTGCAGTATGCCAAAAGTCATGTGGACAAACCACAAAAGTTTTGGGATAGTGTTCTGTGGACTGATGAAACAAAATTAGAACTGTTTGGCCCCATGGATCAACGCTATGTTTGGAGGAGGAAGAACAAGGCCTATGAAGAAAAGAACACCTTGCCTACTGTGAAGCATGGCGGGGTCAATCATGCTTTGGGGCTGTTTTGCTTCTACAGGTACAGGGAAGCTTCAGCGTGTGCAAGGTACCATGAATTCTCTTCAGTACCAGGAGATATTGGATGAAAATGTGATGCAGTCCGTCACAAACCTGAGGCTTGGGAGACGTTGGACCTTTCAACAGGACAATGATCCCAAGCATACCTCCAAGTCCACTACAGCATGGTTGCAGATTAAAGGCTGGAACATTTTGAAGTGGCCATCGCAGTCACCAGACTTAAAGAGGACCTTTCATCACCCTAACAAATGTAAACTAAGTACACATACATGGAGAGCGGCGCCCAGGGATCTCCCTGCACTTACTATTATCCCTGGGCGCCGCTCCGTTCTGCCGGTATAGGCTCCGGTAACTTCAGCTCTGCGTCTCAACTGGGAGGAGCCTGCCCTTGTTCTCCTGGGCGTCTCCTTCTCCCAGGCTGTAGTGCTGACCAACCGCAGCGCTCAGCTCATAGCCTGGGAGAAGAAAACCTCCCAGGCTATGAGCTGAGCGCTGCGGTTGGTCAGCGCTACAGCCTGGGAGAAGGAGACGCCCAGGAGAACAAGGGCAGGCTCCTCCCAGTTGAGATGCAGAGCTGAAGTTACCGGAGCCTATACCGGCAGAACGGAGCGGCGCCCAGGGATAATAGTAAGTGCAGGGAGATCCCTGGACGCCTCTCTCCATGTATGTGTACTTAGTTTACATTTGTTAGGGTGATGAAAGGTCCTCTTTAAATCCGATTGAGAACCTCTGGTGGGACTTAAAGAAAGCAGTTGCAGCGCGCAAGCCTAAGGCCTCTTTCACACGGGCATCATGTTTGACGCCCAGATAAGAAGCGGGTGCGTTGCGGGAATATGCACGATTTTCCCGGGCGGGTGCAGACGTTTGTAATGCGTTTTGCACGCGCGTGAGAAAAATCGCCATGTTTGGTACCCAGACCCGAAGCCGGACTTCATCACTGAAGTCCGGTTTCGGGTCTTCTGGAGAATTTATTATTTTCCCTTATAACATGGTTATAAGGGGAAATAATAGCATTCTTAATAAAGAATGCTTAGTAAAATGAAGTGGAAGGGGTTAAAAATAATAAAAGTTAACTTACCTTAGCCACTTGATCGCGTAGTTGCGATCTGTCTTCTCTTTCCCTGCATCAGCTAACAACTAAAGGACCTGTGATGACATCACATCACATGGTCCAATCACATGGTCCATCACCATGGTAAGATGGACCATGTGATTGGACCATGTGATGTTCCACTTCATTTTACTAAGCATTCTTTATTAAGAATGCTATTATTTCCCCTTATAACCATGTTATAAAGGAAAATAATAGAGATCGGGTTCCGTTGCTAAGCAACCATGCGGGAAAATCACAACGCATCCGCACTTGCTTGCGGATGCTTGCGATTTTCCCGCAGCCCCATTCACTTCTATAGGGCCTGGGTTGCATGAAAATCGCAGAATATAGAGCATGCTGTGATTTTCACGCAATGCAGAAGTGATGCGTGAAAATCAGCGCTCATGTGCACAGCCCCATAGAAATGAATGGGTCAGGATTCAGTGCGGGTGCAATGCGTCCACCTCACTCATTGCACCCGCGCGGAAAACTCGCCCGTGTAAAAGGGGCCTAAGAATGTGACTGAACTGGAGGCTTTTGCCCATGAAGACTGGGCGAAGATACCCGTAGATCACTGCAAGACACTTGTGTCAAGCTATGCTTCACGTTTAAAAGCTGTTATAACTGGAAAAGGATGTTGTACTAAGTACTAAGATTGAATGTCACTTGGGGGTTGAATAAAACTGATAATGATGTGAGCACAGAAAAGACATTTGTGGTTATTTCATTATAAATGTTATGTTATATTTGTCTGACTTACAAGTGCCTCTTTGATTTCATTGTAAACAAGATGACTGAAATGATCAAAATCAATGTCAAACTGGCCAAAACACTCAATTTCAGTGGGGGTTGAATAATTTTGAACACAACTGTAGGTCACAAACGGAAGCACACATAAAGGAATATTTTAGGATTAATAACACTCCTGTTATCGACCCTTTTAAATTATGGCAGGCTCATAAAGCCACTATCAGAGGTGTTCTCCTACAGCAAAGCTCCCAGTATAAAAAACTTAAAGAAAATAAACTTACCTCTCTGCTATCTGATATCAGAACAGTAGAAAATAAGCTACAGGTAAATCCCTCTCTAGAACTTCACAGATCACTAATGTCCCTGAGACATGAAGTTCATGTTGTGTTACAGAGCGATCATGACAGATCGCTGACTGGATACCGACGAATGTACTATAACTCTTTCAACAAACCCAGCAGGCTTATGGAAAGGAAGGTTAAACCAATACCTCCAAAAACTAGTATCCCCTATATTTTGGGCCCAGATGGTACTACTAAGCTATTTCACCCTGTGGATATTGCCAATGCCTCTCAGCACTACTATTCTAACCTATATAACTTAGCTGAAGACCCCTTGACCCCTCAACCGACTACAGAGGGAATTAACTCCTTTCTACATGACATATCCCTTCCTACTTTATCAACAGACCAAATCGAAAAGCTCAATAACCCGATATCTGAGTCAGAGGTGAAGTCAGCGATTAGATCTCTCAGGGCTAACAAAGCTCCTGGACCTGATGGGTATTCCAATGAATACTATCAAGCTTTCTCTCCTTCCCTAACCCCTTATCTTACCTCTATGTTTAATGCTGTCCTGAACAGGGAGAAATTCCCACCAGAAATGTTGCAGGCTGTAGTGGTTACGATACCGAAACCAGGGAAAACACCTGACAACCTGGCTAACTTCCGCCCTATATCCCTATTGATTGGCGATGTAAAATTATATGCCAAGCTGATCTCCCAAAGACTGCTCAAAGTTCTCCCCCATTTAATCCACAACGACCAAGTGGGATTCACAAAAGGGAGACAGGCCCCGGACGGCACTAGTCGGATTTTGGGGCTCATGGGGAAGATGGCTGGTCTTCAAACGCCTTCTCTGTTTCTTACCTTAGATGCAGAAAAGGCATTTGACCACGTCCACTGGGAATTTGCTTTTGCCACGCTTAATAAATTTGGCTTCAAAAGCCCCATTCTTCAGGCGATTCAGGCTCTATACTTTCGACTGTCCGCGCAGGTTCTAGTCAACGGTACCTTTTCCCTCCCGTTTAACATTCCAACGGCACACGCCAAGGTTGCCCATTGTCCCCCCTCTTGTTTTTGATGATAATGGAACCATTTGCTGAAAAAATTTGAATGTCGCTCGAAGTTAGAGGTATCCCAGCGGGCCAAAGACAGCATAAATTGGGTTTATTTGCCGATGATGTAATCCTAATGTTGACAGACCCTTTGACCTCCCTGAGAGCAGCTAATAATATTATACAACAATTCGGTGCAGTGTCATATTATAAAATCAATGCTTCCAAGTCACAAATTTTAGCCCTCCAAATCCCTGACAACCTGCAGCAAGACATAATTAAGGAATTCCCGTTTCAATGGGCAAAGTCTTCCATAACATACCTTGGGATTCAGCTTTGTTGGCCCTTATCCAATCTAATTCATTGTAATTATCACCCTTTTTATAGTCAAACACAAAAAGAACTAGATCGTTACTCCAAAGTAGAGCTCACATGGATTGGGCGTATGACTATTTATAAAATGATGGTTTTACCGAAAAATCCTGTACTACTACGATCCCACTGCCAGATGTCTTACTGGCTAAATTTCAAAAACAGCTGTTGTCCTTTATTTGGAAAAATAGTGTGCACAGAGTAGCACCCTCTATCATGTATTCTCTAAAAGAACATGGTGGAATGGGAGTGCCCAATCTTCGATACTATCACACTACTATACTACTAAAACAGTTAAGGTACTGGACAATGGGTACCAATGCCGTGAGTTGGCCGTCAGTGGAAAAATACATTAATGGAGGTAGAGACTTTAGCTCCTTGCTCTGGGTACTTGCACTAGATTCTAAAATCCCCATCCCCAGGGCCTTGACGTTTAAGGCCTCAGCTCAAAGCTGGAAAACTACCCTACAGTCATCTCAAACCTACGTGAAAAAGACAGAAGTGTTAATCCCAATTGACATATTAGAGTATCTAATTCCAAATTTCTCTACGTCCTTTTGGAAATCTAGGTGAATTTGTAATATTAGAGATTTCTATGAGGAAGAGAAAATTAGGCCCTTTTCTCTAACACAAGCTTTATTTGCTATTCCACATTCAAAACAATATGAATATATGAAAATCTCTCACGCACTGAGGTCAGTTCCCGGGCCCCCTTGCAGATACCAACCCCCCTACACGATTGCCTGTTCCACCCGAAAGGAGATATAATGGTTCCTACTAAATCTGTATACCAATTGGTATCCCACACAGCTTTCATTAAGAAGAGATCCCATATGATCAATTGGGAAAAGGACCTCCTAAAGTCTTACACGGACGAGGAATGGAAAGTTGCCATTTCTTGTACTCTCAAAGCCACTACCTCTTCCAGTCTCCATGAGTGTCACCTTAAACTTCTCACTAGATGGTACTATACCCCGGCTAGACTCCACCACCTTTTTCCTAACGTAGAAAACAAATGCTGGAGGTGTAAGAGGTCTCCTGCAAACTTGTTACACATATTTTGGTCTTGTCCCATTATCCAACCCTACTGGACTGGAATAGAAGAGATTCATTCCCTTCATTTCAGAAATCCTGGTCCGTGTGGTTGAAGAGTTTTCCCATACCTTTATTGCAAGCCTTTTAAGCTAGATATATGGGTTATATTCTGTCTTTACGCCACTCTACGGAAGTAGTGTATGACCTCTATCACTCTGCTACTATAAAATAGATGCTTTTGTTTTGTTTATTGTTTTGTTTATTGTTGTTTCTTGTAAAATTTGTCTTTAAGCTTAACAGGTCGACAGTTCTCCTCTTTATTGGATACATATACATTGGCACCAGGTTGGAAACACCTGAGCAGGTGCCCTGGTGCTTTATGGATATTCGCGACATTCACTTCTTCATACATGTTCTGCTTCTTCTTGATGCATTGTAATTGGCTTGTCTCTAGTGGCTGCGACCACCTATTATTCGTTACTGTTATGTATAATCAAAACCCTTAATAAAAATGTCATGAAAAAAAAAAAAAAAAATACCTCCTATGTGGATGTAGAGTGATCTGTGGGTGAACTATACGGCTCAGAAGAGGAGTGCCATTGGGATTTTGGACAGAGAATTTTGCTGAAATGTTTTTTAGGGGGCATATCACATTTAGAAAGCCCCCATGGTGCCAGCCACAGCAAGAAACACCCACATGGCACACCATTTAGGAAACTAGACCCCTCAAGGTACATAACAAGGTGTACAGTGTCCCTTAACTCCCCACAGGTGCTTGGCGCAATGTTGTTAAAGTTTGACGTCAAAATAAAAAAAGGGGTTTTTTTTTTACACTAAATTGCTGGTATTACCCCAAATTTTTTATTTTTACAAGGCGTAACAAGAGAAAAAGCACCCCAAAATTTGTAACCCCATTTTTCCCGAATAAGGACATACCCCATATGTGAACGTAAAGTGCTCTGCGGGCGAACTATACGGCTCAGAAGAGAAGGAGCACCATTAGGATTTTGGAGAGAGAATTTGGGGGTTTGGAAGACTGTGGACAAATAAATTAACATGGGGGAAGGGGATTATACATTCTGTACTGCATGGAAGTGTGGTACTCCCTGAAGCAACCGTCAATGCAGAGGCTTGGATGATCGAGGCACGTGTCACATGCAACTGAACGGAATACTCCAAAATAAATTCTGTTCTCGTACTGGAGAGCAAAGAGCAGAATGCTGCAGTTTGCTTTCCGTCCTGGGATGCGGAGCAAAACGGATCCGTTTTCTCTGACACAATAGAAAACGGATCCGTCCCCCATTGACTTTCAATAGAGTTAATGACGGATCCGTCTTGGCTATGTTAAAGATAATACAACCGGATCCGTTCATAACGGATGGAGATGGGCGTATTATCAGTAATGGGAGCGTTTTTGCGGAACCCTGCTGGATCCAGTAAAGGAAGCAGCAGGCTGGGGGACAACATGTACATTAGCATTAGAAACAGCCGCAGGAGAAACATTAACCCTATCTGCTAACACCGGTGTCAGGCCAGCATCCACTGCAGATCTAAATAGATCCTGTAACAATAAAGGGTTAAAGGAAGCAGAAGGTGCGGGAGGGGACCTCCCGGTCATCTCACCATGGTCCTGGTGGCAGCAGGGGGAGGAGAGAAGGTGACACGAGGATGCCCGCTTCCCAATGTACAAAGCCGATGGTGACAGCAGCTACTGCGTCAGCTCCTAAATTCCTTCAGATATTTTAGCCATCTTAAAAGATGCTGAGAAACTGCACATGGCGGCTTCACCCTGACTGCAGCAAGCACCCAGAAAGCCCGCAGTCCTGGTAGACGGTAGTGGGCAGAGAGGTTACTGCCGTGCACAGTACACGTGCTGGCAGGATCACTGCAGCAGGAGGAGCCGCCAGGCGGCAAGCAGCATCATTCTGCTGGAGGCAGGAGGTCCCACAAGAAGGGAGGCTAAAAATACTGGCCTGCTGCGTGCGCCCTGTGGCCCCGCCCGCCGCTCACTGCAGTCCCTGTCTCCAGCCGGAGTGGTCCATGTTGTAGCCGGCACAAGGAGACATGCTCACCTTCCTCGTCCTGTCGGGGGGCTCCATCTGGCTGCTTGTGGGTAAGAGCCTGCATGCTGTTGGTCTTCCTCACTTCACCTCTAGCCTGCTCTGATGGGTATGCCCCCACTAATGGAAGCCGATTCTTATGGGGGGCACGCTGATGCTGCGGAGTGGTCTATGCTCCTTTTATGTACCCCTCCATGTACGGTGTATAGAGAGCAGCTTATGTCATAGTGTCTGTTGGAATATTGTATATTCTGTGCTTTTCTATAGGGCTACGTGGGAGCTGTCATTAAGATAAACCAATAGCAAACTCGGCTGTGGTACATCTATGGCATCTGTGTAGATAGATAGATAGATAGATAGATAGATAGATAGATTACAGAGATAGATAGATGGATAGATAGATAGATAATAGATTACAGAGATAGATAGATTACAGAGATAGATAGATGATTGATAGATAGATTAGATAGATAAATAGATGGATGGATAGATAGATATGGAGAGCGATAGATAGATAGATAGATAGATAGATAGATAGATAGATAGATAGATAGATATGGAGAGCGATAGATAGATAGATAGATGGATATGGAGAGCGATAGATAGATAGATATGGAGAGCGATAGATAGATAGATAGATAGATAGATAGATAGATAGATATGGAGAGCGATAGATAGATAGATAGATGGATATGGAGAGCGATAGATAGATAGATATGGAGAGCGATAGATAGATAGATGGATAGATAGATAGATAGATAGATATGGAGAGAGATAGATAGATTAGATAGATAGATAGATAGATAGATAGAATAGATGGATAGATAGATTACAGAGATAGATAGATAGATTACAGAGATAGATAGATGATAGATTGATAGATAGATTAGATAGATAAATAGATGGATGGATAGATAGATAGATAGATATGGAGAGCCATAGATAGATAGATAGATAGATAGATAGATGGATATGGAGAGCGATAGATAGATAGATATGGAGAGCGATAGATAGATGGATAGATAGATAGATAGATAGATAGATATGGAGAGCGATAGATAGATAGATAGATAGATAGATAGATAGACATGGAGAGATGTAGATAGATAGATAGATAGATTGATAAATAGATAGACATGGAGAGATGTAGATAGATAGATATATTACAGAGATAGATAGATTGATAGATAGATAGATAGATAGATATATTGATAAATAGATAGACATGGAGAGATGTAGATAGATAGATATATTACAGAGATAGATAGATTGATAGATAGATAGATATATTGATAAATAGATAGACATGGAGAGATGTAGATAGATAGATATATTACAGAGATAGATAGATAGATAGATATATTGATAAATAGATAGACATGGAGAGATGTAGATAGATAGATATATTACAGAGATAGATAGATTGATAGATAGATAGATAGATAGATATATTGATAAATAGATAGACATGGAGAGATGTAGATAGATAGATAGATATATTGATAAATAGATAGAGATGTAGATAGATAGATAGATATATTGATAAATAGATAGACATGGAGAGATGTAGATAGATAGATAGATTACAGATATAGATAGATAGACATTGAGAGATATAGATAGATAAATGGATTACAGATATAGATAGATAGATAGATAGATAGATAGATAGACATTGAGAGATATAGATAGCTCGAACTCTGTGAAGTGACATTTTACGCTGATGATGCAGCATGTGCAGTCCTATGTAAGATCACAGGTAACATTCTATACATATATAAACCAGTGTCCGCCTCCATTTGTTAATAACCGCAGGGTGATGACGTTCCCCTGGGTCATAAAAGCACCATTCTGTATGAATGTATGTAGCTTCGTCATTGAGCTTGTTACAATATTCATGTATTGGCTCATGTGCTTTGTGAGGCGGGTAGAGGGATGAGGCATGCGGTATTTGGGGTGCTGAATGTATCTCATGCCCTGGATCTTTCTGTATGTCAGGATTACAAAGTTTCGCAGTCTGAATCTTCCCAATAATGGAGGTATTACTGCCGTTAAGGCAATCGCTCCCACTCTCCCTGTGTCATATTGGCAGAGTTCCTAGAAAGTAATCATTGGGGGTTTCTTCTGCTGAGGTCATCACTTTGCATGTGCCTGTATGTAACATGGAAGGTAAGATGTGGTAACTGGTACTTTTCTGACAGTAGATTTAAAGAGTCAAGAAATATCTCATTTTGCCTACAAGAACTCTGCTGTGTCAGCACATATCAAACATATCCTAATTCTTGGTCCCCTGCGAGTCTGATTTTGAAGAGAGAGGAATCCATCTGAACTTTGAGGTGCTGACTGGAGTTACGGTTTAAGTAGGCTGCCCAATCTTTTAATGTTGATGGCCTATATTTGATCAGTGGGGTCCAGCCCCCCGACCGATCAGCCATTTTGGAGCAGTGCTGGAACTACGGTGGATGGAGCTGCTTACTGCAGCACTGCCCCCAGTGAAGTAAATGGCAGTAGTACTGCAGTAATCAGCTCTGTACACTGTACAATGGATTCAAGTATCAGGGCTACAAGATAACAGCTGGGTTGTCCTACCCCAGATATTCATGGACTGTCCCGAGAACAGGCCATCAATATGGACAACACTGGACAACAATAAGCAGGTACAATGATTTATTTAACAGAAATGTGTCACCCAAAACGTTACCTACCAGCTAAAATCAGACAGCAGCACATCTCCTTTTATTCTGATTGTAGATTTTTCTATTCTGTTTCCTGAACACGATTATGGGGGCGGCCATCTGAGCTGTTCTTACCAGCATTTACACAGCATTAAGAAAATTGTTTTACGTAAAACACATGGGCCAGATTTATCATTCCATCTTACTCCACTTTTACATATGCCCAAAGTCACTTTTGGCTCAGGGCTCTTTCACACTTGCGTATTTCTTTTCAGGCATAGAGTTCCGTCCTCGGGGCTCTTTGCCGGAAAAATACTGATCAGTTTTATCCCAATGCATTCTGAATGTAGCGAAATCCGTTCAGGATGCATCAGGATGACTTCAGTTCAGGACCGGAACGTTTTTTGGCCGGAGAAAATACCGCAGCATGCTGCGCTTTTTGCTCCAGCCAAAAATTCTGAACACTTGCCGCAAGGCCGGATCCGGAATTAATGCCCATTGAAAGGCATTAATCTGGATCCGGCCTTAAGCTAAATGTTGTTTCGGCGCATTGCCGGATCCGACGTTTAGCTTTTTCTCAATAGTTACCATGGCAGCTAGGACGCTAAAGTCCCGGCTGCCATGGTAAAGTGTAGTGGGGAGCGGGGGAGCAGTATACTTACCGTCCGTGCGGCTCCGGGGTGCTCCAGAGTGACGTCAGGGCGCCCCACGCGCATGGATCACGTGATCCATGCGCATGGGGAGCTCTGACATCATTCTGGAGCGCCCCGGGAGCCGCACGGACTGTAAGTATACTGTTCCCCCGCTCCCCACTACTTAGTAGCGTCCTGGCTGCCATAGTAACACTGAAAGCATTTTGAAGACTGATCAGTCTTCAAATGCTTTCAGGTCAATTGCGTTGTGACGGATCCGGCGGGCATTTCCGACGGAAGTGCATGCCGGATCCACACAACACTAGTGTAAAAGAGGCCTCAGTCAGATTTATTAATGGTCCTTTAATACTGTGATAAATGTGGTTTGATGGTAGCAGTTTATCCTTCAGTAAGCGGCTTTACAAAAGTCGCACGTCTTTACAAAAAAGTCGCATGTTCTATTAAAAAGTCGCATAAGATAAGCATGGTCCCCCCTGGAGTGAAATTGCCCATTTTTTGCCACTTTTTAAATGGTTGCAATAGTAAATATGTCTAGAGATTCATTTACATAAGACAACACGCCCACTTTCTCAAAACTGGAGAGCTTAGTGCAAAGCTTGAAAAAGTCGCAAAAAAATGCGCAATTTTTCCGATTGCGCATCTTTTTGCAACTTTTTCACTCCATTAAAGTAACTTTAGCTAATGATAAATGGTCCATAAACACAACCTGAAAAGAGACTTAGAGAGAGGAATAAGTTGCCGCACACGCCACACATATTGCACATAGAAATGTTCCTTAATATGTTTTTTACATTGTGAGAGTCTTCCCCAAAGAATTGCAAGTAGCAGACTGTCTTAGTAGTGCCACATTACCATGTTAAAGGGAACCTGTCACATTGAACATGGTGTCTGAGCTGCAGGCATCATGTCATAGAGCAGGAGGCGCTGAGCAGACGGATATATAGTTTTATAGGAAAAGATTCAGTAAAACCTGCAATTTATACATTTATATTCCTGCTCATTCTGGTCTTTGAAGTCAGGGAGGCGGTCCTATCAGTGATTGACAGCTATCTCTGTATACACAGTCATAGAGGGCAGGCTGTCAATCACTGATAGGACCTCCTCCTCCATACAGATATCTCTGTATACACAGTCATAGAGGGCAGGCTGTCAATCACTGATAGGACCTCCTCCTCCATACAGCTATCTCTGTATACACAGTCATAGAGGGAAGGCTGTCATCACTGATAGGACCTCCTCCTCCATACAGCTATCTCTGTATACACAGTCATAGAGGGCAGGCTGTCATCACTGATAGGACCTCCTCCTCTATACAGCTATCTCTGTATACACAGTTATAGAGGAAAGGCTGTCATCACTGATAGGACCTCCTCCTCCATACAGCTATCTCTGTATACACAGTCATAGAGGGCAGGCTGTCATCACTCATAGGACCTCCTCCTCCATACAGCTATCTCTATATACACAGTCATAGAGGGCAGGCTGTCATCACTGATAGGACCTCCTCCTCCATACAGCTATCTCTGTATACACAATCATAGAGGCCAGGCTGTCATCACTGATAGGACCTCCTCCTCCATACAGCTATCTCTGTATACACAGTTATAGAGGAAAGGCTGTCATCACTGATAGGACCTCCTCCTCCATACAGCTATCTCTGTATACACAGTCATAGAGGGCAGGCTGTCATCACTGATAGGACCTCCTCCTCCATACAGCTATCTCTGTATACACAGTCATAGAGGGAAGGCTGTCATCACTGATAGGACCTCCTCCTCCATACAGCTATCTCTGTATACACAGTCATAGAGGGAAGGCTGTCATCACTGATAGGACCTCCTCCTCCATACAGCTATCTCTGTATACACAGTCATAGAGGGCAGGCTGTCATCACTGATAGGACCTCCTCCTCCATACAGCTATCTCTGTATACACAGTCATAGAGGCCAGGCTGTCATCACTGATAGGACCTCCTCCTCCATACAGCTATCTCTGTATACACAGTCATAGAGGGAAGGCTGTCATCACTGATAGGACCTCCTCCTCCATACAGCTATCTCTGTATACACAGTCATAGAGGGCAGGCTGTCAGTCACTGATAGGACCTCCTCCTCCATACAGCTATCTCTGTATACACAGTCATAGAGGGCAGGCTGTCATCACTGATAGGACCTCCTCCTCCATACAGCTTTCTCTGTATACACAGTCATAGAGGGCAGGCTGTCAGTCACTGATAGGACCTCCTCCTCCATACAGATATCTCTGTATACACAGTCATAGAGGGAAGGCTGTCATCACTGATAGGACCTCCTCCTCCATACAGCTATGTCTGTATACACAGTCATAGAGGGCAGGCTGTCAATCACTGATAGGACCTCCTCCTCTATACCGCTATCTCTGTATACACAGTCATAGAGGGAAGGCTGTCCGTCACTGATAGGACCTCCTCCTCCATACAGCTATCTCTGTATACACAGTCATAGAGGGAAGGCTGTCATCACTGATAGGACCTCCTCCTCCATACAGCTATCTCTATATACACAGTCATAGAGGGAAGGCTGTCATCACTGATAGGACCTCCTCCTCCATACAGCTATCTCTGTATACACAGTCATAGAGGGAAGGCTGTCATCACTGATAGGACCTCCTCCTCCATACAGCTATCTCTGTATACACAGTCATAGAGGGCAGGCTGTCAGTCACTGATAGGACCTCCTCCTCCATACAGCTATCTCTGTATACACAGTCATAGAGGAAGGCTGTCATCACTGATAGGACCTCCTCCTCCATACAGCTACCTCTGTATACACAGTCATAGAGGGAAGGCTGTCATCACTGATAGGACCTCCTCCTCCATACAGCTATCTCTGTATACACAGTCATAGAGGGCAGGCTGTCAGTCACTGATAGGACCTCCTCCTCCATACAGCTATCTCTGTATACACAGTCATAGAGGGCAGGCTGTCATCACTGATAGGACCTCCTCCTCCATACAGCTATCTCTGTATACACAGTCATAGAGGGCAGGCTGTCATCACTGATAGGACCTCCTCCTCCATACAGCTATCTCTGTATACACAGTCATAGAGGGCAGGCTGTCAGTCACTGATAGGACCTCCTCCTCCATACAGCTATCTCTGTATACACAGTCATAAAGGGAAGGCTGTCATCACTGATAGGACCTCCTCCTCCATACAGCTATCTCTGTATACACAGTCATAGAGGGCAGGCTGTCATCACTGATAGGACCTCCTCCTCCATACAGCTATCTCTGTGATACACAGTCATAGAGGGAAGGCTGTCATCACTGATAGGACCTCCTCCTCCATACAGCTCTCTGTATACACAGTCATAGAGGGAAGGCTGTCATCACTGATAGGACCTCCTCCTCCATACAGCTACCTCTGTATACACAGTCATAGAGGGAAGGCTGTCATCACTGATAGGACCTCCTCCTCCATACAGCTATCTCTGTATACACAGTCATAGAGGGAAGGCTGTCATCACTGATAGGACCTCCTCCTCCATACAGCTATCTCTGTATACACAGTCATAGAGGGAAGGCTGTCATCACTGATAGGACCTCCTCCTGACTTCAAAGACCAGAATGAGCAGGAATATAAATGAATAAAATGCAAGTTTTACTGAATCTTTTCCCATAAAACTATATATCCGTCTGCTCAGCTCTTCCTGCTCTATAACATGCTGCCTGCAGCTCAGACACCATGTTCAATGTGACAGGTTCCCTTTAAGAAGAGGTGAAGCTGGGCAGTACATTGCTTTATACATAGAACTGAATACACATTGGACCCGTCAGAAGTTTCAGCATCATATTATACATCGTGTTTCTTGCATTATATGCTTCCAGTAATGGAACTGAATACTGGCTGTAGATAAATGACTGGAAGTAAAGATGAAAGATGTCTTATAAAGGCGACCTTTGTCCATATGCACTATTCGTTTATAAGTAGGCTCTCCATAAGCCAGCATAAAAGGCATTCATCTACAAGGGAACTGTATGGCCACAGCCGGTGGCCCAGATGTATAAGGATGTCTCAATTCACTGACAGCAACCAAAAACCGTAAATGGTTGAAGGTTTATTAGCAGGTTACCTAACTTTTCAGTACACAATGATTAATCTTTCTTACAGAAAAGCCTTAAGAATCCTGGTTACGTGCTAATACAGTCCATACAGGCGAATGTCTTTATAGCAGCAATCAAAACCATACTGTGTTTCATTTTCGGATTTCTCAAAGCCCAATTGTCTGAGGATGTAAACCCTGCTTATAGGAGCCAGCTCACAGTAATCTTATTACTCATGGCAGTTAAGACAAGAAATTAGTTTTGAACCTCAAATTAAAGTGATTGAACAGAAGGATAACTCCTTTAGAAAAGGGCCAGAATGGGTTAAAAAAATAAAGGAAGCACTACTTAAAGAGAACCTGTCACCAGGAAATTCGCTGATAAACCAGGCATGCTGCATTGTAGGGCTCACTCTGCTGAATATAATTATACCTTTCACTTGGGGATCTGTTGCTTTATTGTCGAGAAATAGTACTTTTAATCCATATGCTAATGAGCTGATATGAGTCCAGTAGTTAATATGAGTCCAGCATTTTTTCTATTCAGAGCTGTAGCCACTCCCCTATTCACGTCTTCAGTTGTAAAAGGGGCGTGGTTTAAAAAAAATGACCTGCATTATAGCCAATACAAGGCTTGCTGCCTTTCACTTTAAAGCCTAACTGCCATACCCACGGTGACATGTCCCTTATCAGCCATCATGTGTTTATCACCCCATGAACAAACTAGCCCTTATTATAATTACTAACTTCAATAGTATATTCCTCCCCTTTTTTAATATAATACCTTAGCATTCCCTGTTATTCATTTTCCCTCTAATTATTAACATGAATGAATGAATGATGTAATAAACCACGCCCCTTTTGCAACTGAAGAAGTTAATAGGGGAGGGGCTACAGCTCTGAATAGAAAAAACACTGGACTCAAATCAGCTCATTAGCATATGGATTAAAAGTACTTTTTCTCCACAATAAAGCACCAGATCACCAAGTAAAAGGTATCATTATATTCAGCAGAGTGAGCCCTACAAGGCAGCATGCCTGGTTCATCAGTGAATTTCCTGGTGACAGGTTCCCTTTAACTCAGTGATTCCCCCACTGCTGCCGCTCCTATGCCTAGTGGGTGCCTGCTGGACTCCACCTCCTAGTCCAGTCCTGACCCACAGGAAATGCCGTCCCAGCCAGTCAGCGGGCGTCGGTGGGGAGAGTAGTGCTTCTTTTATCGCTTTTAGCCCATTCTGCCCCTTTTCTAATAAATTTTTATCCTGCCGGGACAACCCGTTAATGGATAAGATGGGTTTTTCTTATTTAACCAATGCCCTTGGTAACATCCTGGATTTTTCTGTGTATGTTTTTTTTAATCACTTGTACAAAAACACCATGAATTTTTTTCTTGCCGTTTTTAATTATGTGACATTTTGTACATGTTATGCATTTTTTCTGGTGCTTTTCAAAACCTAAGGAGAAGCCTATGGGAAAAATGTCAAAAAATGCCATACCCAGAGCATGCCTCATTTTTAAGAAAAGTACAATAAACCCAAAAAACACTTAAAAAGAACAAACCAAAACAATGTGGCGGAATTTATCACGCCCTGCACTTCAAAGTTCTGGCTTTAAAAACAAATAAGGCATTTTGCGACTTTTTGTCTCCCTTGTGCACAAATTGTCGACATTTTTGCACCAGTCCACTCCAGTTTTTAAAGTGGGTGGGTGTGGCTAGCTATGCTAATTAGTTTAGCTCCAGATTTACCTCTTGAACATTTATAAAAAGCACAAAAAAAAAGTTGAAAACATAGGGGATGGCATAAAAACATGGAGTAGCATTTCTAGGTTTTAAAAATGTGCCAAATTTAAAAAAACAGTGGCTCAGATTCAGTAATCCTAAAAATGGTGTAAGCTCAGACAGGCTGCCTAGACCGTCACCTCATTTATCACAGTAGCCCAGGCTGGGGGATAAATATGGTGTGGGAAAGACACCTCTGGCTCTATACCAACTATTGGTTGACTTACTTGGAGACAGATTTTTACACCAGAGTTGTGGCACAATTTTGGCGCAAAATGATGACTCTTAGGCCCACCCACTTTCCAATGAATCCCCACCCATTTCTGCTATGCCCCGCTCCTTGTCTAGCATGGAGAGTAAAAAGTGTAGGAACCCTAGGTGTGGTTTTTAAACAGACTTTTGGTACAGACATTAGTAAATCTGGGCCAAAAATCTCAGACTCAAGCAAAACTTACTTAAAATATTACCCTCATGATAAATTGACCCTCTTTGTGTAGATTTTTCAATAATTTCCTATAGGCTTTAAAGGCGTTATCCAGGAAAAGATATTTATGACCTATCTTGAGGATAGATTATCAGTATTAGATCTGTAGCGGTGCGATACACGGGACCCCCGCCGAGCACTGCAGCCTCTTCCTAGGCCAGTGACATTACTGTACATCGATCACATAGTCTAGTTGGAGCTCAGCCCCATTCAAGTCAATGTAGCTGAGCTGCAATACCAAGCACTGCCACAACACTCTGTACGGCACTGTCCTAGAAAAGCTTTTGGGAGCCTACATTGCTCACCAGAGCTCCAGCGAGTGCAGCGGCTCCCTGAAACTACTGATTGGCAGGGATGCCAGAACTTGGACCCCCACTGATGTGATAATGATGGCCTATCCCTGCTGAAACAGCATTTTTGACCTAAGAATTGCTGCTGAAAACACCAGGAGAAATGCTACAAAATGCTGTCTGTGAATCTGAAGGCTACAGGCTTTCTACATGTGGTGCTGAACTTGCGGGCAAACTACTGCCTTAAAGGCACAATCTTTTGTAACAGCCAGCAGAGCTGAAGTAAGTCTGTTATGCTACATTCACTGACAGTGAAAAAATGGCCATTAAAACTGACACACTGTCACAGTACATCCATCTATCCATCTTTGATGGCCATTTTGAATCATGTTATGACATCACGCTGGGAGCAGGTCCTGCTGCCTTCAGTAAAGAGCAGGTGTCCCCATGTGTTGCTGAGTTACCCAAAATATAGAAAACACAGAAATGTCAATATTAGATACTGGTCTATATAGTAGGTGCTAAGGATATGATCAGATCTTGTACTATACTGCAAGATCTCTACAGACTTCCACAAAGACTTCCTGTAGACAGTTTTCATACTGTTTTTGGAAGAAAGCAGCCCTATTTTTCTAAACCTGGAGAGCCCCTTTAAAGGGGTTTTCTGGGTTTTGATATTGATGGCCTATCCTCAGGATAGGGCATCAATATCAGACTGGAGAGGGTCTGACTCCCGACACCTCCCCCGATCAGCTGTATGAAGAGGCTGCAGCACTACGTTTGAGCTTAGTCCTCTTTCTAGGCCATGTGATGTCACGTTCGTCAGTCATATGACCTAGGACCAGCTCGGACCTATTCTAGTGAATGGGGCTGAACTGCGATACCAAGCACAGCCACTATACAATGTACAGTGCTCTGCTTGGTGAGGAAAGAGAAGACCGCCGCACTACTGTGAGCAAAAGTGCCTTCTCAAACAGCTGATCGCAGGGGGGGGCCTGGGTGTCGTACCCCCACCGATCAGATACTGATGACCTCTCTAGAGCATAGATCATCAGAGTAAGGGCTCAGTCACACGAATGTGTGTGTTCAGTTCCGTGCATTGGGGCCGCAATGTGCGGTCCCCAATGCACGGAGAACGTTCATGAGGCCTCCAACTTAAATGGGTCTGCATTCCTCCATTCCGCAAAAAAAGGACATGTTCTATCTTTTTGCAGTACGAAGTACGGAACGGAACCCCAAAGAAGCGCTCCGTAGTTGTTCCGCAGTACGGAAACGGAACCCATATGTTCGTGTGAATGAGCCCTTACTGTCTCAGCCTTGCTACAATGATGAAGGGTATCCTGTGCAAGACACATGTGGATGCTGACTGTATAATTACATCCACAACGTGTTACTATAAGGATACAAGGTCTGTTATAGCTATATCATAAATACAATCCAATGCAGTTACTTACATTAGCATAAGAAGTAGGTGTAATTTCAAAGGATGTATTGTGTTACTTAGATTTAGCTTTTTTAGACTTTAGCTTTAATGTAGTGACTGAGAGTCCAAGAAAGAAATTAAAAATCCCTATGTAATTCCCTTGGCTTCTGTTGAAGAGTCCTCTTTGTCGTGTACTAATGAATGAAGTGCGCTGATTCAAGATTCCCATTAGTGAGATTGTGCTTCTTACGCCCATCCCGCTGTCACTGGACCATCAATATGTATGCATTTTAAATGCACTTGTGTCAGTTTGGTTGTGGAGCTTATCTGTATAGTGTAAAAATGTGAACTAACCAGACAGTAGCAGGTTTTGCTTAGGTCGGCAGTCGCATATAAGGACATAATGATCTGCTTGATGCCTGCATTCTGTTCTCCACGTCATTTTATACTGGGGCTGTTTAACCCCATAAGAGCTCACATTGCATTATCCCTTATGGTGCATGCTATAATAAATACTGGCAAAATAAATTTGTATCCACCAGTTATAAGAGAAGATGAAAAAATGAACAGGTTGTTAATTTACTGGTCTTTACATCAGCAGCTAATTGATCTGTAATTACTAGTATTTAATACAAAAATGTTTACTTTACAAAAGAAATGATTATAATGAACATATGGACTTCTTAAAGCATTGTATACCTGATAAACCCAGTAACACAATGCTCACGAGCCTAACATATTCATATGGCAAATAAAGGTCATGGAAGGCTATTATCATGTTTTATGTTTATAATAGTGCCATTTTCTCAGATTTATTGGTGTGCTGATAATGAGTGAAGATGACAATCTGTTAGCGCTGACAGTGCATGTAATGTGATATAGGGAGAAGCACTACCAGTACTATAGTATTTCCCACATTAGCCACAGGTAATTGCACTTACACATGTACCGTGGTATGTACAATGTTGAGTAACATCGACCAAGACCAGACCTGATACTGGTGCATCTCCAAACTTTATGTTGTCATGATCTTGGTAGAGCTTATTGTGTATGTGATAGCAGAAGATCGGAAATTTAGCAAACTGACCTGTGGCATTGTTGGCATCCTATGCCACAGTTGTTCAGCCTTTACTAAGTTGTGACTTATCCTCAGTATAGGCCATCACTAGCTGATAGTCAGGAGTCCGACACTCCATGCCCCCAGATATTAGCGGTTTGGGTGTAGCTCCTTTTGCCAGACGTTGGCACCAGAACTACATGGCTCCGTCCTTGTAGTGGAGGGAGCTTGTTATTACAGAACTGCTCCCATTGATGTCCATTACAGCAGCACTGTAGTAACAAGCTCCCTCCACTTAGGGGTGCATCAAGCCTTTCTGCTTCCTGAGGCAAAAACGGAAATAACATTACTCCACACACACACATACTCCCCCATGCCAAATTCTCAACTTAATCCCTTCCCTCCAGCCTTACCGTTAAAGGCATATTTGGAAACATACTGGTTACAGTTAAAGAGGACCTTTCATCACTTCTAAAGATATAAACTATCGATGCTCACATGTAGAGCGGCGCCCAGGGATCTCCCTGCACTTACTATTATCCCTGGGCGCCGCTCCGTTCTCCCGGTATAGGCTCCGGTCTCTGTGCTCACAAAGTTATAGTAGGCGGGGACTTAGGGGACTTGGAGAAAAAAAACTCCCAGGCTGTGAGCTCTGTGCTGCGCTTGGCCAGCGCTACAGCCTGGGAGAAGGAGATGAAGGGCAGGCTCCGCCTACTATAACCAAGTCCACCAAGTCCCCGCCTACTATAACTTTGTGAGCACAGATACCGGAGCCTATACCGGGAGAACGGAGCGGCGCCCAGGGATAATAGTAAGTGCAGGGAGATCCCTGGGCGCCGCTCTACATGTGAGCATACTTGGTTTATATCTTTAGAAGTGATGAAAGGTCCTCTTTAAATATGCAGAGATGAAGGCTTCCACAATGAAAGCACTCATTGTCCAAAGGCTTTCTGCTGCCCCCCACCTACCTGGTGCTGCCTGAGGCAATCACCTCACCTCCCCTTATCGGCGGTGCACCCCTTCCTCCAGTACAAGTTTTACAGTGCTGTGTAGTTCAGCAAAGGCCATGTAGTAAAGGCTGGAAAGCCCCTTAAAGAGGGCCTGTCACTACAAAATGCAATGCAATTTGAAAGCACCATGGTATAGAGTAGGAGAAGCTGAGCAGATTAATATATATTCAGTAAAACCTGCAATTTACATATTTATATCTCTGCTTTTTTTGCTGCTTTTTGGTCAGTGACTGACAGCTATCACTGTGTACACACTTATACACATAATGCTGTCAGTCACTGATGACACCTCCTCTCTCATGTACCAATAGCTGTTCACAGGAGGTATAAAAAGCAACGATATAAATGTATAAATTACAAGCTTTACTGAATCTTTTGCCATAAAACTATACATCAATCTGCTCAGCTTCTCCAGCTCTATAACATGGTGATTTCAGATTGCATTGCATATTGTGGCACTTTAAAGCCACTGAGCTCTTCACATTGTTTTCTAGGGAGATCACATGGCTATGTGTTTGTTTTTGTGCACCTTTTTGGTTATGACAGGTATCCCCAAACTTTTGACCACATTTTGGTACATTGGATATTGCAAGAGTTAATCCAATTCCATTAGCGGTAAATGGTCTTGGCGGATTCGGTGATATTTTAGTCAACTGCCAAGATTCAAGTCAGTTTGGTTTTATTCCATCCCATGAGACCACATATTTTACATACATATAAATGTCAGTGAACCTGTTTTGTACATCTGCATATCTAGTTTCTGAATTCGGCCTTATGTCTTCACATTAGACAGCTGTTTTACAAGTTACTTCGCCCTTTTCTAATTGGTTGCTAGAGGACAGAGAGGCCATAGGCCGACAATAAGGTAACAATAGTAATGACAGTAATATGCTTATTGATTCCCTCTATACAACATTAGGGCAAGTCACAATAAGATGTCATCTCAGTGCTTCATCGTGATAACCCAGCTTCTAGTGATATTACAATATCCCTATGTGAAATTCTGTTCTCTGTAGGTCATTTTGGAACGTGCTTTGTGCACAGCATGGGAGCTATATACATAAGATTAGCTCTTGTATAATATCAGAATGTCATAGTATATTACTTACTCAGAGGGTAAGCAAAGTCTTGTCATTATTTGAACATAGTGAATATAGCATGCTGGGACTCATTTAAGCTTTGATTTGCTCACAAATAATTAGTTGCATTTTAGCACAAATCATGAAATCTTTCAAGTCTCGGCTCCACTCTCATATTCTGAGAGGATGGCACTATGGGGATAACTGCATATAACATCCTATAATAAATAAAGAAGATTAGTTGGGATTAAGGCCATGAGGAGAAAGCATGAAAAAAATGACCTTAAGTTCATTTATTGCAGGCTATTTTAGGTCATTGTAGGCCGCTGCGCCTTTCACGTAATCTGCTGCTGAGGGAAGAGAATGACTGTAGGCAGACCCCATACTAGCTGTGCCCTGTCATGCTCTAAATAAATCATGACATGCTCTTCACCAATCAAGACCTCTGCTTCACAATATAACGTACATTGTTTTGCCGTCCAATTTCTACCCGGCCGTGAAGACAGAGAAGCATCTGACTACCGCATGGTCTCTGGTCAGTTTCACAGAACTTGCAGGAAATATATGAAACTCATAGCATTATTTCTATGACTATTCTTATAGAATACAGTATTATTGTAGGAGGAGATGCTTGCAGAAGAAGACATGGGCCCGCAATTCTGCCTAATTCTGCAAAATGATGTTTTGTGGAAGTATTTATGTGGTAGCAACTATTACGTGTCTTATTTGAATTGCACATTATGTAACTCATTGGTCTCTAGGGGATGCCATCAGCAGCGTTCTCTTCCTCTACCCTAAATATTATGGGCAGAGACCATGGTTTTTGCTGAAAAAGTACGCACAATCACTTTATTTTTCTGTCCGTTGAAAATTGTCTGCCATCAAGAATAATGCATTCACTCCATATGTACTGTATACCTGGTGTTTCATAGCATCATTACAAATGTACAATTAGCTTTGTCAAGCACAAGCTGATAAAAGGATAAGAACACACATTGTGCCGACCAAAGGTGTCCGAAAACTCAACCATCGTATTTTCATATAGGCTGTTACTTGGATGCACAATTTTATTAGTTATACTGCAGTTTTATCCTCAAAACTGTGTTAATCATGTCATATATTCCCATTATGCAGTTTGCATTAGATTAGGGCAGGGATGGGCAAACTGCGGCTCTCCAGCTGTTGTAAAACTACAACTCCCACCATGCCTTGCTGTAGGCTGATAGCTGTAGCCAGACTGGTCATGCTGGGAGTTGTAGTTTTGCAACAGCTGGAGAGCCGCAGTTTGGCCATCCCTGGATTTGGGGAACAGATAGCAGCACAACAAGCCAATCTAAGGGGAATATTCTTACATTCCTAGCCTTATGGTACAAGTAGTGATAGGTTCCAGACTACCGAACCCCAAAGACATGAAGCAAAAGAATCACTGATGACTAATATGCTAACTATGTGTTGAGCTTTATCCACCAAATATGCACCCTGTGAGAGGGTCTTTCTCAAGCACTGGGTTAAGGTTACATGGAGACTTCTTATAGTGGCACAGCTGTCGTCCAAAAGAATAGATTGGGGTAGATTTACTCATTTTAGACATTTTTAGACAGTGTAAACTTAGCCAAACGGTCACAAGCTGTATAAAACAATCTGGCACACTATTAGACTATAGCCTAAGTTTGCACCTCCTATTATTATTATTGAGGATTAAAGTATCATTCATTCCATGGCACTGTACATATAAAAATGAGTATACAAACATAATAAAAATAAGTACTATAAGCATGAACAAGACACGTTACAAACGGTACAGAAGGAGGTAGAGTTTTTTTGGTGCACGTTGTCGCAAAGTTGACCATGCCCCTATCACCTAAGCCAGTGATGCTCAACCTGCGGCCCTCCAGCTGTTGTAAAACTACAACTCCCACCATGCCCTGCTGTAGGCTGATAGCTGTAGGCTGCCCGTGCATGCTGGGAGTTGTAGTTTTGCAACATCTGGAGGGCCGCAGGTTGAGCATCCCTGACCTAAGCCATAACCCCTTTTCAGATGAGTCAAGAAACGTGTCTAAAGATTCCCCAATGACTTTAATGCAATCTAGTGGATTACTATTGACATTCAATAACTAAAAATCAGTCAGTAGATCTCCAAAAAGTCTGTGTGGTCCTATGACCTACGTATGTTCCCGAACATTGCCCCGTATAGACATGTTCATTGATCAGCTGACAAATGAGCAAGCACTTGTAAACAATGTATGCCAAAGGTAAGGTGCAAGAACTAGAACACTGAGATATCATTTTACCCTCTGTGAGATTAAGGTTGGTGAGTGACTTTTAAAGGAATGTGCCAAATTTAGTTTTCAGTGTGTAGACACAAAGGACCTGATTTACCCATACCTTCACTCCAGAATTCTGGCGTCAAAAAGTCATAAAATAGGGCTTTTGTGACTTTTTTGCACTCACTAACGCAAAATGTAATTGCCTGTGCAAAAATTTACGACTTTTTACATGCACTTGCACAAAATTTTGTGACTTTTTGCATTTTTACACCACACATTTCCAGTTTTGTAATATGGGTGGAAAAGGGGGTGTGGTTAGCTATGTTAATGAGTTTCACTCCAGATTTATCATTGCGACTTTTTTTAAAAGTCGCAAATTAGTCATAATCTTACTCCAGTAGGAGGTGGAGTAGGAAAACTGGAGTATAGTAGCTTCTCTAGACAGAACTGTTAGGTTTAAAGACAAGCCAAATTTATCAAACAACCTGTGACATTTGATAAATGTGTCGCAAAGTACTCCTACACAGACTCACGCAAAACTGAAGTCAAATATTCTACTCATGATAAATTCCCCCCCATAGACTTCTTAAACTCTTTTAAAGAAGCAGATGTGGACTTTTCTTCTGTGCCGTTTTCCACATTTTATAATATGATCAATAAAGTCACCCAAAAAGTCACCAAACAGCTTATAGATTTCTAGTAGAGAGGAAACACTTCATTTGCAGCATGTGTAATTGGAGATTTTGACTGTAGGTCTTGTGCAAGGGACGCCCTATACCAGGCATCCTCAAACTGCGGCCCTCCAGCTGTTGTAAAACTACAACTCCCACAATTCCCTGCTGTAGGTTGATACCTGTAGGCTGTTCGGGCATGCTGGGAGTTGTAGTTTTGCAACAGCTGGAGGGCCGCAGTTTGAGGATGCCTGCCCTATACGATCACATGCGCCTTTAGTACCTTGGACAGAGCTAATCTTCTGAGCTCCTTAACTCTAAACTCCTGCAACTAATAAACACACAAATTGTTTCATTTGGGAATAAGATCAAAACTTTTGTAGGATTGACAGTTTGCCAACAATCAAAATAACTAGTGCAAAGTGCACGCAGGCACGCAACTAAATTCCTCTAAATGTGCATGTTGTGGAGATTTATCGATAGTTTTAGAAGATGCAAGAATTTAGGAGTCATAAATTGAACCAAATGTAACATAATGGTGCACACGGGAGAATATATTTAGCACAACTTGCCACGCATGTTAGACACATTTGCATCCCCTTATGATTGGTGAGTATATAGTATATAGCGTACATTTTTATAAAAATTGAGCACTTGTTAGATTTGTCTCATTTTATGATTGCTTTTACCCATATTGATTTTCGTCAACTCTGTTTAAGATTGTATGCATAAAAATGTTTATTAGTAGATCTCCTTTAGGCTACCATTAGCATAAAAAGGAAGATAAAGCAAGTGAGTATGATCCCACTCCAATTTTATTCCTATAGGCCACGTTCACACCGACATTGTGACCTGCCCAGTCACTGACATGTAGGTGTACAGAATGTCCCTGCTTCCGCCAATCATTGTCCTCTACATTATACTGCTGTTTGTAAAGATCGTAGCAGCGCAGAGAACAATGCTGGAGAAAGGGGTGGTTATACGAGGTTTTTTATGTTAACCTATTTCAGCGCTTGTTTGTGATTTTTATTATACTTGAATTTTTCTTTCATTTTCCAAGTAATGCATCCAACAGGTAAAGTATACGAATAACAAGTTTGTTAATTTGAGTGTAAAATACAGTACTAATCATGTGTTGTTTCTGATTTTTAATTATCTCATTCAACCCCCTTTAATATCAAAGAGGCTCTCAAGTCAAATCTATTTTACTGAAGCAACTAGTATATTATATACCACTTAACAGGCCATTTAGCAACTTTATACATCACAAAGGTTCACTTATAAGTGTAACATAGTGTATGGAATTGCCATGTATAAAAAGAAAGATTTAATACCACCTTATGTATTTACCCTAGGCTCTTGTGGGGCATAGCAGCTGGATCTTACTAGAACCAGCATAAATATGATCATCACACTATGAAAGGAGTTTACCACTGTAACTGGAGCTTCTATGGCAGCCGCAACTATACAGGAAAGACAGGTTCCTAAGAAAAACCAATACAATTATAATGTCTCCCAATGTTCTTTGCTGACCTTTGGGGAATGCATGTAAAAGTGAAAATAAAGTACAGAAGTAAAATAGTGAAAATGAAAGTACAGTAGTAAAATAAAATGTAAAAAAAATATGAACACAGCACAAAACATGGGTGGACTGGGAACTTAACATGGCCCTGGAAAACATTCTAAAAGTGGCCCCATGTTGTAGACAAGTCCAACCTGACAGAAGGTGGGGCAAGACAGGTAGACAACAGAAGTAGGTGTCATCTGCAATACTGTAGTACAGCACCAAATATCGTCCCAGCAGAAGCAAATACCACAGAGCAGCACAAAATACTGCTGCCTTCAACTCATCCTGATGTCAGTGATACTGTTGAGTTTAGGGGACCTGTGACAGTAGGCCAGCTTCATAAGTACCTGATGCTCCTAGCATCAATTAACTCTTTAAGCATCAGATCGTTATATACCAGATGGGTAGCCATGAAGCTTGGGCAGCTCCTTGGGCATCGGCCCACTGAAAAATTTCCCTGAAGGTTTTATGGTCAGTCCACCCCCGGCACAAAACATTGCAATATTTCTGCACACATTTTTCCCTCCAACATATATGATATATGAATGTGGTGGGGATGGGGGAATAGCCTGGTAAAGGAAAGGAAATCTTAAACCCAGTCTTTCACTAACATGCAATTAAAATAACCTACGTAAACTAGTCTATCTATAGTGAATCTAAACAATGAGTGTGCGACCCGTGACTGTCTATTAATACTTGATATTTTCTCTTGCACTTCACACTATGATTGTATACAGTTGAAATCAGAAGTTTACATGCACTATATAAAAATACACATATGCATGTTTTTCTTATTATCTGGCATGAAATCAGAATAAGCCTTTCCTGTTTTTGGTCAATTACCATAATTATTATTATTTGGCAAATGGCAGAATAATGAGAGAGAGAATGTTTTAAGTCATTTTTATTACTTTCTGCAATGTCAAAGGTTTATATACACTAAGATTACTATGCCTTTAAACAATTCTCGACTGCCCATATGATGATGTTATGTCTTTGGATGCTTCTGTTCGGTTTGTTGGCAACATTTGAGTTAATTAGAGACACACCTGTGGATGTATTTAAATGCACACCTGAAACACACTTCTTCTTTGTGTAGCATTATGGGAAAGTCTAAAGAAATCACAAAGATATCAGGAAGAGAATTATGAACTTGCACAAGTCTGGGTCAACCTTGGATGCAATTTCAAGATACCTGAAGGTGCCTGGGTTATCTGTACAAACAAGTATACGCAAGTACAAACAAGATGGGAATGTCCAGCCATCATACCGCTCAGGATGGAGACGGGTTCTGTCTCCCAGAGATGAACGTGCTTTGGTCCGACATGTGCATATCAACACAAGAATAAAAGCAAAAGACCTTGGGAAGATGATGGAGGAAGCTGGTAAGATTCTGTCAATATCCACAGTGAAACGAGTACTGTATCAACATGGGCTGAAAGGCCACTCTGCCAGGAAGAAGCCATTACTCCAAAAGAAACATAAAAAAGCCAGATTAATGTCTGCAAATGCACACAGGAACAAAAACCTACATTTTTGGAAACGTCCTGTGGTCTGATGAAACTAAAATTGAACTTTTTGGCCATAATGACCATTGTTACATTTGGAGGAAAAAGGGAAAAGCTTGGAAGCCTAAGAACACCATCCCAACTGTGAAACATGGGGATGGCAGCATCATGTTGTAGGGTTGTTCTGCTGCAGGAGGGACTGGTGCACTTCACAAAATAGATGGCATCATGAGGAAAGAAGATTATGTGGAAATACTGAAGCAACATCTCAAGATATCAGCCAGGAAGTTAAAGCTTGGGTGGAAATGGGTCTTCCAAATGGACAATGACCTGAAGCATACTGCCAAACTGGTTACAAGGTGGCTTAAGGATAACAAAGTCAATGTTTTTGAGTGCCCATCACAAAGCCCTGATCTCAATCCTTTTGAAAATTTGTGGGCAAAGCTGAAAAGGCAGGTGCGAGCAACGCGATCAACAAACATGGCTCAGTTACACCAGTTTTGTCAGGAGGAATGGGCCCAAATTCCTACCAACTATTGCAAGAAGCTTGTAGAAGAATATCCAAAGTCATACAGTTTAAGGGCAATGGTACCAAATATTAATGAAATGTATGTAAACTTTTGACTTTGCAGAAAGTAATAAAAATGCCTTTAAACATTCTCTCTCTCTCATTATTCTGGCATGTGGCAAATAATATTAATAATTATGGTAATCCTAACTGACCAAAAACAAGAAAGGTTTATTCAGATTTTATGTCAGATATTGAGAAAAACATGCACATGTGTCTTTTTATATAGTGTATGTTAACTTCTGGTTTCAACTGTATATATATATATATACCAGTTCTGCATCATTTACACAGGGAGCACACTGTACTTAAAACAATATAGTGATCAAACAATGTCCTCCTCAATGTCATTGGTGGGATTTAACAAAGCAAGAACTTGACCGTGGTATAGTTTTAAATAAGGTGTGCTCCCTGTGCAATTGATGCCAAACTGGTAATCCGGAGTTCCCGTTTCTGAAGTGTGAAGTACACAAGAAAATATCAAGCATCAATAGATAGCCACAGGTTGTGAAGTCATTGGTTTTAAAAGAGGAAATAAAGAATGTGATTTCAATAGCCCTGGGCCACCCTGAGTTGGGACTCGTGTTCTTTTAGTACATTTTTGCAAACTACCAAATTTATCACAGTGGCTCAGGCTGGATGATAAATGTGGTGCATGGCCAGACAGTTTTGTCTAACTTTATACCAATTACTGGTTAGCTTACTTTGAAACAGAATTTTTGCCATCATTGTGGCATAATTTTAGTGAAATATAATGCATCTTAGGCCAAGTACCCTTTTCCCCAAAGTCTCACCCTTTTTGCACCAAATTGTGCCACATTTTATGCCATTAGTAAATGTAGACCTGTCAAGAAAAAAAGAAAAATAATGTTGTAGCCAGTGGCGTACCTTCAATGGAGGCAGACCATGTAACTGCTATGGTGGGGAGAAGGGGCCCAGTGCTGAACTCCTTCTGTTCTTCATGTGAAAACACTGCATTTTCATGCAGCCATCACTAGGAGGAGCTCAGTGCAAAGAGACAATTACAGCTTTCATTGCAGACAATGGTAACTGTGGAAACTGCTGTGCACTGAGCTCTACCTACTAGTAGATGCAGGAGATTTATCAGTTTAGTTATACCAGTTCTCTGGAGTAAGTACATTGAGAAATATGGTGTTCAGGATTAGCGCCATATTTTTGAACCACTAGTTCCACCTTTTCCGAAATAGAACTTAGTGGATAAAGTAGAGGGTGAATTTTTATTACAATTTTTTTATTAAAAATTCTTCTACTTAATAAAAACAGCATACGTTTTTCATAAATCCGGGACACTGGACTTTGCGTTGTGCATTCTCTGGGAGTGTTTGATGCATGCATACTGGGAAATAGGTGGTGCAAGGAGGCCATACTAAGCTTTGCAATAAGGGGGCCCTTTGACATTTGTTTATGCCCCTGATTAGAGCCAGGTACGGTCTGACCATTTGGCATTTAAGGCAAATGCCTGATGGGCTGGTGAATAGTGGGCCACTACTAGATGGCTGTATGGGGCTTATAAACTATAGTCTCTATGAGCTCGACTGATCAGAAATGCTTGGAGACTGGCAAGGAGGATGAGCAAAATTGGTGGCTCTCAGAAACAGGGAGCAGACAATGGAACCCAGTAGGAGAGGAAGGTGATCCTCTCGCCAGAAAAAGACACACATCCAGTGAGAGAGCAGCACTTCTCAGAGGCTGCTGTACCATATTACATATCAGTTGCAGGACACGGTGCACTGAACAAAGAGGCAGCCACCTATCGTGGAATACAACAGCTGCTTAGCAGTACCACTATCTCACTCTCATCAGATGATGTGGCATCTGCCATCAAATACAGTACTTACATTTTACTTACATTTGATAGTTTTCACAAAATGCTTTTAATCAGAGTTTTGCCATGATTTTTACATAAAACATGGCAAAATCACACCATTTTGCACAGTGATGTGATTTTGTGAGAACTGCAAATAGTAGGAATGCGTGACTAAGCGATGGGTACTATGCTACATGGCAGATTTAAAAAAAACTTGACTGATGATGAATTGAGCATCTGCCAGTGCAGTATTCATACCACCCTCTTCCCATACAAGACTCTGAAACCACAAAATAAAGCAATAAAATAACTCAATACGTTAACACGCAAACATTATTATTAAAGGGGTTTTCTGAGACTTTAGAACTGATGACCTATACTCTGGATAGGTCATCAGTATGTCATTGGTGAGTGTCTGACACCCGGGACGCCTGACAATCAGCTGTTTTGCGAAAACACCGACGCTCACAGTAGCACCACTTCTTTCTCACTGCTTTCCCTAGGCCAGTGACAACACGTATATTGGTCACGTGGCCTAAGCCCAGCTCAGCCCCATAGAAGTGAATGTGGCTGAGTGAGATACCAAGCACAGCCGCTATATAATGTATAGTGCTGTGCTTGGTGAGAACAGAGAAGATTGCGGCGCTCACAGGAGTGCTGGTGCCTTCTCAAACAGCTGATCAGCGGGGTTCCAGGTGTCGGACCCAGGCTCGAACTGGCCCACAGGGATACAGGTGAATCCCCCAGTGGGCCCCTAGTGGCACATAACACAGTAGACTTACCGCGCTACATACATATATTCAATGTACAGCAACTCAGCCAGCCTATGTTCATATAAAAAACTTGATAGATTATTAGAAACCACCCAGTTAATTATTATAGACATGATCAGATACCTGAGATGACCTCTAGGTATAGGGGAAAGCTAGCCAGTATTGTCTTCTCCCCAGAACCTACTTTCTTAAAGTCGCTGCAGGGACCCCCATATTTAATCATCCGGTAGCATCTTACTGCTGTGTGAGCAGGTAATATTTGAATGTATCTGTACGGTGGGCTCCCAAATACAGTTTACTGGTGGGCCCTAGGCACCCCAATCTGACAATGATGAACTATCCTGAGGATAGGTCATCAGTATTAAAATCTCGGAAAACCCTTTAAGGAATAATAATGAAGTAGTCATTGATTCATTTAAATCAATAAGAAATTTATTTGAAATTCATTTCAAATATAGCTGTCCCATGTCCTATAATATATTAGTTCCTGGCCACCTGTATAGTTCTGATCCAACTCCTACACATCCATGCTTACCTTTGCAGTGCTTTCTAAACTGGGTTACAGTGCAGATAAAGCTCATAAGTGTATGTGTGAGTATTTATACAGTCATGTATTTATGTATGTGTGTGTGCAAATTAGCATTACATTGATTTATCATGCTATGTAATCCATAGGCTTCTTTCACACGAGCATGACAGATTGACTCCGGATGCGTTCAGGGTGAGTTCAGTGAAACTCGCACCATTTTGCAAGCAAGTTCAGGCAGTTTTGTCTGTGATTGCATTTAGTTGTTTCGTTTTTTTCCACGTGGGTGCAATGTGGTTTGATGCGTTTTTCACGCGTGTTATAAAAAACTGAAGGTTTACAAACAACATCTCTTAGCAACTATCAGTGAAAAACGTTTTTATCTGCACTTATGTGAAAAACTCAGAATATGGAACATGCTGCGATTTTCACGCAACGCAGAAGTGATGCGTGAAAAACAATGCTCATGTACACAGACCCATTGAAACGAATGAGTCAGGATTCAGTGCGGGTGCTACAGTATGCGTTCACATCACGCATTGCACCTGCGCAGAAAACTCGCTCGTGTGAAAGGGGCCTGGAATGTATTGAATAACACTGACAGCATTATGTCAGTGTTATTCAATACATTGCAGAACTCTACGGGTTACAGCCCACAGAAACACACGGACATGTTCTATGTTTTGCCATATCGTGCTGATCACAGACCCATTCAAGTCACTGGGTCCACACTGCTATGCAGAGTTCATGCGGCCAGTGCCTGTGTTTTGCGGACCAACAATTTGCGGCCCACAACATGGGCACTGCGTCCCAGTGTAAAATGCGGTCATTATAAACTGTATTAAACAGCAGATATTGATGTTTTAGGATGAGTTTAGATGTGGTGGGTTTGCTGTAGATTTCTGGTGCAAATTTTTTTAAACACCATCCGCATGTAACAGACAAAAATTGTGTGAAAAAAAACTGCATGCTGCAGACCTTCAGATCTGAAGCATACTTATTATGTGGGAAAAATGCCACAGATTTTCATCTGGGGTTCCACCCCTTCAATACAGGTGCATATCAATAAATTAGAATATCATCAAAAAGTTAAAGGGGTATTTCGGTTAGATTAAAGGAGTTTTCCGTGATTTTGATACTGATGACCTATCTTCAGGATAGGTCATCAGTATCTGATTGGTAGAAGTCCAATACCCAGGCCCCCCGCCAATAGCTGTTTTGGGACAGTTTTTATTTTTAGTTATTTACATAGTTGATCTGACAGGTTAGATTGTGTGCTATTTCTATGGAGCAGGTTGTTACGGACGCGACAATACCAAATTTGGCGATTGTGCTATGTAAGGGCTCATTTTTTGCGGGATGAGATGGCGGTTTGATTGGTACTATTTTGGGAGGCATCTCTTGGTATTACACTTTTTGTGATGTAAGGTGACAAAAAATGGCTTTTTTTACACCATATTTAATTTTTTTTTAATGGTATTTACTTGAGGGGTTAGGTCATGTGATATTTTTATAGAGCAGGTTTTTACGGCGATACCTAATATGTGTAGTGTATTTTATTTTTGTAATTTTTATTCAGTGATATGTTTTTTTTATTTTTTATGTTTACATTTTTTTGACCCAGACCCACTTGGTTCTTGAAGATCCAGTGGGTCTGGTGTCTATATAATACAGTGCAGTACACTATATAGTGTACTGTACTGTATTTTGTACTTTACACTGTCTGGTCAGACTTCTGCCTTTAGCAGAAGTCTGATCAGAGTTACTATTACCATGGCAAGTAGGACGCCTCTGAAGATGTCCTGTTGCCATGGTAACCATCACCCGCTGCCCGAACTGAGCAGCGGGTGATGGGGAGGGGGGCTCCCTCCCTCTGCGATCCCATCCTGTCCGAGGGCTGCTAAGGCACAGCAGCCCCCCAATGGGAGACGGAGGGAGCTCCCTCCCTGTTAACCCCTTCCATCCTACGGACCGCGGCATGGAAGGGGTTAAACGTCTGGCATCAGTACAAGCAAAGATGCCAGCCCTTTTTAGCAGAGTGTCAGCAATGTGCTGACACTCTGCTAACCACTGGCCACCAATGAATATTACACAGGAGACACCGCGCCGCCCGCAAGGACTGCGGGAATCAGAACCTTTGACCCGGCATTAGAATCCTCTGATTGGCTAGTCTGCTATAGACTAGATTGGCTATAGACTAGCCAATCAGAGCGATCGCTGGCTGGGGACTGCTCTGATTGGTCCCCGGCTGGTTATCTGAGAACCCTGGCTGTGTGTTACAGCCGGGATCTCAGTGCTGTCACCATGTCTGCAGACGTGGTGACAGTTTAACTGTAGGATGAGAATGCTCGTCCTAATGCGCTAAGTACCGCTCAGTTAGGACAAGCATTCTCGTCCTGGGCCACTATTGAAGCAACCTGGGCTACCATAACATATTTTTCCTTTAAAATGATACATTTACTCGGATTAAACGTTTGATCTGTCTTCTACGTACTATTACAAATAAAATATTGACATTTGCCATCTCCACATCATTGCATTCAGTTTTTATTCACAATTTGTTTAGTGTCCCAACTTTTTTGGAATCCGGTTTGTATACGAGTTTCACTTTTTTCTAGAAAATGAAATTACTAAAATCATTTAAAGAAGAACTCACTCCTTCCTGTTCTGTGACAGTTGGAGATCGGAGAGTTGGTCACATAACACAGCTAAAAATTAGAAGGGAGGAGATAGCTCACAAATACAGACGCTGGTATGAAGCTTACCTTCACTACAAATTACATCATGTACCTCAGGTCAGAGGAAAACATTTTTTGTGAGAGTTCTTCTTTAACTTTTCGATGATACTCTAATTTATTGAGATGCACCTGTATATAGGGGTGAAATCTGTTGTGAATTTCCGGCACAGTCCACAGCCAAATTCCATCACATGTGACCTTAACTCTTAGGGACACTGGGGTAGATTTACAAAGAAAAATGCGATACAGGTCTGGACGAAATTGTACCAAAAAAATAGAATTTATGCCATGCACTAAATTTATTCTTTTAACACATTTTGTCCCTTTCTTAACTATTTAAAAAAAAAAAAAGGTTATTTGTTTGCTACCTAAAAAGAAGCATGGCTAGGAGGAGTCATCAAATACACCAGATTTATTAATGTCATCGCCCATTTTTTTGTGCAAAATAGTTGTCATGCTTCGGTGTGGGAGGGAAGGGTGAAACAGGGAATTAGGCCTGAGAACTAGGTAAGGAAGATGGACACCTCCTAGTGAAAACCCTAACCAAAATCCTAACTGACTACCAGTATCAACAGACCCTAAAGGTAGGTGAGTTCTTACGTTAAAATACCTAGAGTCCTATCTAGCCCTATAGGACCCTGGTACTAACGGCAGAGACGAGACTACATGTTTCTCCAAAAGTAAGGACGAACAGGAGTCTACTTTAGGCCTAATGCAAACAATAAGCAAATGCAACACACAGAACCCAAACAACTTCAAAGAGGCTATGGAAGCACCAGGAATTCCGCCGAGATCCAACCATAAACAATCCACAGGCACAGAAGCTATAAACCGCAAAGCATAGTGGGAGAAGCAACTATAAATAAGGAAGGTTAAATGACCACATAAGCAACACCTGGAGGCAAAGGGTGTGGCCATTACCAGAAACCACACAGACACCTATTTATCCACATGGAAAACCTGTCAGATCAAACCACGTGTTGCCAGTCTCACAGATCTCCTGCCACTCACTGTCGCCGGGACATCCGTATGTCTCGGTATGTCCGTGACAATAGTAGAGTAAACTATATAAGCTTTAGGGTTGTGTAAGAAGGAGTCTAATGAGCTGCATTAAATGTATGATTGTGGATGCACCATATTGATAAATGTGTTTGTTGTCTAATAAAAATATATATCTTATGGCATTAATGATAAACCTTTTTCATTGTTTTGAACAAGTAGATAAATGCAATAAATTTAGTTTTTTGATGTTTAGATGACACTGACTTGTACCACAACTTGAGCCAGATGGTGCAAATGAAAGAACACCATCGCAACCCAGATGATTCTAAGACCTTGGCAATGGTTTTGCATATAATGCCTTTGTAATCTAATCCAAACCAAATGGCTGATCATTTCTAATTGTATTATGGGTCAAAATATATATATGAATATAATTTAAAATGTACCTGAGTTTTCAAAAAAGTTTGCAAAATGGCTGTGCTTCTTTGTACAATCAAACGAAGGAGAGGTCTTTTTGGGCTTCCTCTATGTCTTTTTCAGCCATATTATTCCCTGTTTCAGTTGCACAGCTATATGCATTTCTCTCAGCAGGGGTGTCTTCCTTCTGTGGAATCTGCCAGCCCTGTACTGCTGTTATATCCTTTTCCTTACTTCCCACTATGTTTTTTTCAGCTTTGGAGCTCACAGAACAGATAAGGGGGAAATCATAATTATAGACACATAGGACATCCCTATAATATTCAAAACCTTTGTAGAAGCAGTTCTTTTTTTAGACTCAGGACCTCAGCTACCTCTGACACACACCCACTTCCTTTGAGCCATCTTCTGTCTCTGTTATTAGGGATAGATCTTGCCTGACAAAAGGTTGTGGACTGCATATTAGGTGGAAGTGAGACCCCTAGTGGCCATAACTTTTTTCAGGTGGAAGCAGACATATTTTTTAATTAAGTGATTTAGAAATTTGCTACTTAAAAGAAATCGAATAGTCGGAAAGTGCAGTGACTCTTTAAGAGTTCAGCTGAATAAGAGATTTTTTGCTGTCTGATGTAGTATTAATATTTTAACAATTCCCCTGTTAGTGCATATTCCTGACTACTGGAGGAACAGACTGGACATTTGTTCAGACCTTCCACACTTCACTTGGCAGTTCACACAAAGCACACTACTCACCAATTTGTAAGGTTGGCTCCATATCATGGAGCAATTTTCTCTATGTCCCCCTGTACATTTCAAATAATTGCATACCTGAAGTAGTCAATCATCCAAAGCATTGGATATTATTTGGAATGGTCTACCTGCATGTTAGTCATCATTTGATCAGATGTTCAGACTTTACTCATTTAATAAACTTGAAATAAATAGAGACAGATCAGATCAATGTACTATTCCTTCGGTATCATCTATTTAAAAAAAAAAAGGTTCATGTATGGTCAGCTGAAGAGTTTCTGATGAAAACTAGGAAATTGAGTTTGTAGATACTAATGGTGCTCTCCAGAATCTCCTGCCTCATGCTATCTACCATTGCTTTCAGTCAGTTGTAAGCCTCCACGGAATGTGTAGTGCTCTACCGTCTTCACTCTGCATTGCGTGTAATTTCTTGCCATGACTCACTCAACTGGTCAGCAGACCCTTTAGGTTGATCATATCGTGGTTATCACTTCATGCAGACTGGCATGTGACTAGTTTATTGTGAAGAACACACTAAAGACTACCTGGTCTTCCAGTGGGAGCAGTGCTGTACCACACTATGTGGACAGAAAACACTGCTACAAGCAGGCAATTTGCAGTACCGCTTTGTATGAGACATACAGTGGAGAAGCGAGGAGTACGAATTCTTTGGCGTGCTCTTATTTGGAATGAGTTATTTTACCATGAATGCTTTTTACCATTAATGACTGTTTACAGAAGGATTATTTATTGGAGAAAGATACATTTATACATCAGTGTTTATTCCAAGACAGCACAGATAATATACACACTAGGTGCACTTTATATTTTCTTCTGTGTACAAGATCGCTGGTATACAGTAGGACTTGATTCACACACGTCTGAAGTTGTGGTCACCCATTTATGTTATGACTTCAATATTACTCATAGTGGTTTTATGAATTGATTCCATGCATGAGGTATGAATAGGATATTCAGATTAATTGGTTTTATTAATACATGAATTGCTAGTTTTAGTATTTAAGTGCCCAGTTCGTTCTGTTTAATTTTGCATCTTTTTGAGTAGACAGGATGAGCCTATGGTCACTTGTTGCACCAGTGCGCCACAGTACTATTTTTCTATTTTTTTAAATTTGCAGCATTTGTCTACTAAATAAAGGGAACCTTTTGATATTCCCTAAACAGCCTCTCTGAAGAGATGTGTGGGTGTGTGTTGGGGGGGGGGGGGGGCAAAGGATGTACATTTATTAAAACTAGTAACATAGTTTATAAGGCCAAAAAATACATCTGTCCATCTAGTTCGGCCTGGACTCTTTTAGTGAACTCACCATCACCACCTCCTGAGGCAGAGAGTTCCATAGTCTCACTGCTCTTACCGTAAAGAATCCTCTTCTATGTTTTGTGTACAAACTTTCTTTTCTCCAGACGCAGAGGATGTCCCCTCGTCACAGTCACAGTCCTGGGGATAAATAGATGATGGGAGAGATCTCTGTACTGACCCCTGATATATTTATACATAGTTATTAGATCTCCCCTCAGTCATCTTTTTCTAAAGTGAATAACCCTAATTTTGATAATCTTTCTGGGTCCTGTAGTGCACCCATGCCAGTTATTAGTTTAGTTGCCCTCCTCTAAACCCTCTCCAGCTCTGCCTTGTTCACAGGAGCCCAGAACGGTACACAGTACTCCATGTGTGGTCTGACTAGTTTTCTAAAGTGGTAGGGCTATGTTCTCATCACGGGCATCTATGCCCCTTTTGATGCAACCCATTATCTATAGCTTAGCTTGCTGTTCACTAAAATTCCTAGGTCCTTTTCCATGTCAGTGTTAACCAGTGTTTTACCATTTAGTATGTACGGGTGACTTGCATTTTTCCTTCCCATGTGCATAACCTTACATTTGTCAGTGTTAAACCTCATCTGCCACTTCTGTGCCCAAGCCTGCAATCCTCTTCCGTGTCAATTACTTTACACAGTTTAGTGTCATCTGCAAAAATTGCTATTTTTCTGTGCAAGCCTTCTACAAGATCATTAATAAATATATTGAAGAGAATAGGGCCCAATACTGACCCCTGATGGTACCGCACTAGTTACAGTGACCCAATCTGAGTATCTACCGTTAATAACCACCCTCTGTTTTCTGTCACTCAGCCAGTTACTTACCCACTTACAGACATTTTCTCCCAGTCCGAGCATCCTCATTTTATATACTAACCTTTTATGCGGTACAGTATCAAATGCTTTGGAGAAGTCCAGATATACGACATCCGTTGATTCGAAGCTTCAAGTCTAGAACTTACCTCCTCATAGAAACTGAATAAATTAGTTTGACATGACCGATCCATGCTAATATGGCGTTATTTGCTTATTTTCATTGAGGTGCTCCAAGATCTCTTAGAAAACCTACAAACAGTTTACCCACAACAGATGTTAAACTTACCGGCCTATAGTTTCTATATATCATTGCTCCTTTCTCCTAAGAGAACTTTACAGGCCCACATGTCAAAAATCCCACTAGATATATCAGCTGATAAGGGGTCTTGAGTTTAAGGCTAGGTTCACACGACGACATTTGTCGCGCGACAATTTTTATAATGGTAGTCTATGGTGTCGCATTGCGACATGCTGCGACTGCAACACGATAGTCACAAAAAATCCATTCAAATTTTGCAGTGTAGTCATGCTTTATTCGTGCGACAAATGTCATCGTGTGAACCTAGCCTTAAATGTTATTTATGGAGGAGCTGAAACAAGGTCTGCTTACTGTAACTAGATATTGTATTCGGTTCATTCTTTGTGAATAACTTTTGCTACATTATGTATTCTTCTTTACAAAGCTGCAGTACAGTTGGCTTAGTTTTGCTACTTTTGGTCAGGCAATCATCTCCGCTTTGTTACCTGGATTCTGAATTCTATTTACTCCCTTGCTCGCAGCCTATGCAGCGCCATTGATCTGGCTGACCTTGATGCTAAATACTCTCCAAGCAGTCGGATTACTACTGTTTAACATTTAAAGAAAGTGTGTCACCTAAAAAATAGGTTTCAACGTAGGCATACAGCCATACAGCGTAGGTAGCCTGAAACATATCACACCTTTCTTGTGAAAATCCAGTCCTCTAATCCTGTGAATTGCTTCCCATTTTTTGCAAATAAGGTTTTTGGTGCACCGTGGGCAGGGCCACTTCATTTGGTGCACCTGACTTCTCCTGCGTCATTTCTATTGGCCCTGAAATCTCAGGTAATCTCAAAGAAGAGGTGCACAAAGCACCTGTGCCAGATTTTCATAAGAAAGGTATGGGTATGTTTCTGGACACCCTACCGTACATGATAGTATGCTTACTTTGAAACTATTTCTGCAGGTGACACCCTCTTTTTAAAAAAGCTAAACGGCTGTAATAAATGCACCCAAATAGGCAACTACTTTTTAAACCATTAACCCTTTAGTGACCGCCCATACATATTTTTACAGTGGTCATTAAGGGGCTCTAGGCTGGGCCACCGCTTTTTTACGGCGGCCCAGTCTAAGAGCTGCATGGGTCGTGCGGGGAGCGGGGACCCAGCTCTAACATGAGAGCCGCGGCCCTGCTCTAACAGCCCGGACCGGCAGGAGTCCCGACCCTGGCTGTTTAACACTTTACATGCCGCGGGCAATGGCGCCTGCCACATGTAAAGTGCTGACAGAGGGAGGGGACTCCCTCTGTCTCCCATCGGCACCCCGCAAATGTGATCGCGGGGTGCTGATGTGTGTGAAGGCTGGCAGGGGTCTTAAGTAGGCCCCAGACCAGCCTAAAGTAATTTCCAGCAGGCTGTGCCTCTCTGGCAAAGCCTGCTGGTTAATGTTAGAACAGCATTGCTATTAAAATGCAATGTACTATAGGGATAATGCATTGCATTTTAAAAGAAATCAAAATACTGTCTGTTATAGTCCCCTTGTGGGACTATTAAGTGGTAAAAAAAGGGGGGGGGAAACACATTTATTAAATAAAAAAATTCCATTAAAAAAGGGGTGAACATCTTAAAAAATAAAAAAAAAACAGAATTGCTAATTTATTCTTAGTTGCCACCGAAAAAACTTAATAACAAGCGATCAAAAAGCGCCATTTACTCCAAAATTATACCAATGAAAAATATAAGTCGTTCCACAAAAGTCAAGTCCTCACACAACTCCATTGAAAGAAAATTAAAAAAAGTTATGGGTCTTGGGAAGCAGCAATGCAAACAATTTTTTTCTTTTAAAAGATTTTTTCGTTTTATTGCAAAAAACTATATATATTTGATATCACTGTAATCGTACTGACCCAGACAATAAATATATTATGTTATTTATACCGAAAAATGAACGCCATAAAGTTTATAACGTAAAAACGCAGTTGCATTATTGCTGTTTTTCCCATCTCCCTCCCAGAAAGAGTTAATAAAAGTTAATCAGAAAGTTATGTGTACCTCAAAATGGCGGCATTAAAAACTACAACTTGTCCCGCAAAAAACAAGCCCTCATAAAGCTATATAGACGGAAAAATAAAACGGTTATATCTCTTGGAATGCGACAATGAAAAAAGGAAGAAAAACGCTTGGTCAGTAAGGCCCAAAACAGGCTGGTCACTAAGGGATTAAGGGCTTGTTCACATCTGTGTTAGACGCTCCATTTGGAGCGTCTATCACACATTCTTTAAAAAATAAGAGCAAGCAAAGAAGCAGGGCCGGCGTCAGCACCCAGCAAAGCAGGGCAAGTGCTGGGGCCCACTCAGGTCTGATCGCAGATCGGGACTCTTCCTGGCTTAGGAGTCCCTGCTCTGACTCCATATATGGATATGTCCATATATGGAATCAGTGCTATGACAATGAAGGTCATAGCACTGTCAGTATGCTTGGGGACACCCTGTGTATTTAAGATAAATTACCCTCTCTTTCTAAAATGTTCCTGCTGGGATTTGAACTCACAACCTTCTACATTAAAGGAAAGAACCTTAACCTCTGAGCTATTGATCTCAATTGTAAGCTGTGAAAGAAAAACCTCATACTAGTTTCTTATGTATTAGGCATTCCTATACAGCAGAAGTAAAAAAAAAAAATTTTTGTAATTGTAAAACAAATGTAGGGCACAAAGTAAATGTGTAATAACTAAAAATATATATATTAAATCATATCTGTGATATATATGAATGCATAATCTGTGGGAAACTACTACTGAGGTTTTTAGCCATAATATAGTTATAGCAAGTTAACATAGAGCTCTATATCTCAGTGGTTTAGGTTCTTGACTTGAGTGTAGATGGTTGTGAGTTTGAATCCCAGAAGAATCATTTAGAAAATAGAGGCTAAATAAAACTTAAAAAGACACACCAACTTTTTAAATTTGTGTAACTATTAGTTTTTGTTGGCAAAGGTGGTAACCCTAACAGAACTCCTGCTCCTCGGTGACCGTCATAACTTTTATTATAGTTATGGCTACGGAGATCTGTGGGTGCTCATTTGAGGGAAATCTGTCTTTTTTGACAATACCATTTTGGGGTGTGTATAACTTGATCACTTTTTATTAAATTTTCTTGGCAGATAAAGTGATGAAAAAATGGTAGTTCAGCCATTTCTATTTTTTTCTGTTACATCCTTCACCATATAGGCTAACTTTTAAAAAAATATTTAAATAGTATGGGTGTTTTCGCATGCGACGATGCCCATACTGTTATTCTTGTTTTGTTTATTTTTATTTTGGGGAAAATGGGGTGATTTTTTACTTTTTAAGTTTTTTTATATTTTCTAAACTATTTTTTTACTTTTTTAAATTACTTTCCATCAGATTGCAACTTATACAGAATAATGGAAATGGCTCCATTATCCTATATAGAAATCACTATATCACAGTTTAGTGCTGCCACCCAGTGGCCTGAACTGGGATATACTAATAATGAGTTTGGAAGCCTAGTACAGGCTGCGGCTCATTTTTAGAACAGGGTGCTTTCCCCCATCTCCGCCGGGGGAAGTTGCGTCTGGGCAGGAAGCCCACGCTTCTGTTTTTTAACACTCTCAGATGCCGTCTTGACATTTGATGCTACAAGTACCACAAGGAGGCCCACAGAGATTTATCACCCAAGGGCCCACATGAACCTGGAGCCGGCCCTGCAAAGAAGTCCTGAATGCAGGACTTTTTTTCCGTTAAGAAAGCACACACACAAATGGAAACCGATCTGACCTCAGTCAATGTTTTCCATTTCACACAACCACATCCTAATGGAACCGATACATTTTGATTTTGCACATCATGATGCATCAGTTTAATTCCGGTATTGAGATCCTCTGCCGGATCTCAGTACTGGAATGAACAAGACAAGTGTAAAAGTAGCCTTAGTCGTTCTGCTTCTCTGATCGAACAGAACAATGGAAATTGCTAACACTGATGTGAACATGGCTTTAATGAAATTATTTAATATTACCATTACTTATTAGGTATTTTAATTTTAAAATTGGAATTTTTTTAAGCTAAAACTGTAATATCTTATACATGCATGCAATTTATTTAAAATAACGTACAATAAAGCACTATAAAGCTGGAGATTTCACACTACAGAGATGGATCTTTGATGCTGTTCGCCAGGGGGGAAATCAGTCATACCATAACTTGTAGATCTTGTGATATTTCTATTGTATTTCCTGTTTGTACCACTAGAGGGCAATGTTCCTCCCAGTTGCATCTACTATAATGGATGTGGACCTGTCCAGTAATTTAGCCCAGGAATATTTTCTACTTAGCATTTATCACCTAAAAAGTCATTGTTTTCTGAGTTATTTTTTTATATACTTTTAATACAGTCAGTATCATAGATTTATATATATGTATATATATATATATATATATATATATATATACTAGCAGAAGGCCCAGCTTCGCACGGGTATATTACATCTATTTCATTTAATGTTTGTGTGTGTTGTTAAAAGATATCGACAGTATCCCCCATAACAGTGACCTCTACAGCACCCCGCCCCTTTAACAGTGAGCTCCACACTCCCCCACCCCTTAACACTGACACCCCCCCCCCGTGCCCCGCCACTTTAACCATTTCAGCCCCCCTAGCTTAAACACCCTTAATGACCAGGCCACTTTTTACAATTCTGCACTACGCTACTTTCACCGTTTATTGCTCCGTCATGCAACTTACCACCCAAATGAATTTTACCTCCTTTTCTTCTCACTAATAGAGCTTTCATTTGGTGGTATTTCATTGCTGCTGACATTTTTACTTTTTTTGCTATTAATCAAAAATGACCGAAATTTTTGCAAAAAAATGACATTTTTCACTTTCTGTTGTAAATTTATTATTCTACATGTCTTTGATGAAAAAAATACAATAAGTGTATATTTATTGGTTTGGGTAAAAGTTATAGTGTTTACAAACTATGGTGCAAAAAAGTGAATTTCCGCATTTTGAAGTAGCTCTGACTTTCTGAGCACCTGTCATGTTTCTTCAGGTGCTAGAATGCCAGGATAGTATAAATACCCCCCAAATGACACCATTTTAGAAAGAAGACACCCCAAAGTATTCGCACAGGGGCATGGTGAGCTCATGTATCATTTCATTTTTTTTCACAAGTTAGCGGAAAATGACACTTTCTGAGGAAAAAAAATAATAATAAAGTTTCCATTTCTGCTAACTTCTGGCAAAAAAAATTTAAATCTCCCACGGACTCACTATGCCCCTAAGTGAATACCTTGGGGTGTCTACTTTCCGAAATGGGGTCATTTGTGGGGTGTGTTTACTGTTCTGGCATTTTGGGCGGGGCTAAATTGTGAGCATCCCTGTAAAACCTAATGGTACTCGTTGGAATTTGGGCCCCTTTGCGCACCCAGGCTGCAAAAAAGTGTCACTCATGTGGTATCGCCGTACTCAGGAGAAGTAGGGCAATGTGTTTTGGGGTGTATTTTTTACATATACCCATGTTGGGTGAGAGAAATATCTCTGTAAACTAACAACTTTGTATAAAATTTTTTTAAAAGTTGTCATTTACAGAGATATTTCTCACACCCAGCATGGGTATATGTAAAAATACACCCCAAAACACATTGCCCTACTTCTCCTGAGTACGGCGACACCACATGTGTGACAATTTTTTGCAGCCTGGGTACTCAAAGGGGCCCAAATTCCAACGAGTACCTTTTAGGAGGGCATTTTTACGCATTTTTCTTCTCACGCTTTAGGGCCCCTAAAATGCCAGGGCAGTATAAATACCCCACATGTGACCCCATTTTGGAAGGGAGACACCCCAAGGTATTCCGTGAGGGGCATGGCGAGTTCATAGAAGATTTTTTTTTTTGGCACAAGTTAGCTGAAATTGATTTTTTATTGTTTTTTCTCACAAAGTCTCCCTTTCCGCTAACTTGTGACAAAAAGTTCAATTTTTCATGGACTCACTATGCCCCTCAGCGAATACCTTGGGGTGTCTTCTTTCCAAAATGGGGTCATTTGTGGGGTGTTTGTACTGTTCTGGCATTTTGGGCGGGGCTAAATTGTGAGCATCCATGTAAAACCTAAAGGTACTCATTGGAATTTGGGCCCCTTTGCGCACCCAGGCTGTAAAACAGAGTCACTCATGTGGTATTGCCGTATTTAGGAGAAGTAGGGCAATGTGTTTTGGGGTGTATTTTTACATATACCCATGTTGGGTGAGAGAAATATCTCTGTAAATTGACAACTTTATATAAAAAAATTTAAAAAGTTGTCGTTTACAGCGATATTTCTCACACAAAGTATGGGTATATATAAAAATACACCCCAAAACACATTGCCCTACTTCTCCTGAGTTCGGCGATACCACATGAGTGACACATTTATGCAGCCAAGATGCTCAATGGGGCCCAAATTCCAATGAGTACCTTTAGGATTTCACAGGGCATTTTTACGCATTTGGATTCTCACGCTTTAGGACCCCTAAAATGCCAGGGCAGTATAAATACCTCACATGTGACCCCATTTTGGAAAGAAGACACCCCAAGGTATTCCGTGAGGGGCATGGCAAGTTCACAGAAAAAAAAAATTTTGGGCACAAGTTAGCGGAAATTGATATTTTTCTTTTTTTTTTTTTACAAAGTCTCATATTCCACTAACTTGTGACAAAAAATAAAATTTTACATGAACTCACCATACCCCTCACGGAATACCTTGGGGTGTCTTCTTTCTAAAATGGGGTCACATGTGAGGTGTTTGTACTGCTCTGGCATTTGAGGGTCTCCGCAATCATTACATGTATGGCCAGCATGAGGAGTTTCTACTATTCTTCTTATATTGAGCATATGGGTAATAAGATTTTATTTTTTTCCGTTCAGTCTCTGGGCTGAAAAAAAAATAAAAATGAACGGCACAGGTTTTTTCATTCGCATCGATCAATGTGGATGAAAAAATCTCATCTGGGCGCTAACTGGGCTGGGCGCTAACTACCTAACAAGTAGCTAACTAACTGGCGGTGATAAGGGACCCTTATGCCCCATTCACACGTCCACAATTCTGTTTGCGGAACGGAATTGCGGACCCATTCATTTCTATGGAGACAGACTTTGTCCCGCTCGGATCCAGAATTGCGGATCCGCACTTCCGGGTCTGCACTTCCGTTCCGCAAAAATATAAAACATGTCCTATTCTTGTCCGCAATTGCGGACAAGAAAATGCATTTTCTATATAGTTCTGGCAATGTGCGGATCTGCAAAATGCGGAAAGCACATTACCGTCGTCCGTGTTTTGCGGATCCGCAAAACACATATGGACATGTGAATGGAGCCTTACAGGGGGTGATCAGTGACAAGGGGTGATCAGGGAGTCTATATGGGGTGATCAGGGGTTAACAGGGGGTCAATAAGTGACGGGGTGGGGGTGGTGTGGTGCTTGGTGGAACTTTACATAGCTACCTGGTCCTCTGGTGGTCGATCCCAGCAAATGGGACCACCAGAGGACCAGGTAGCAGGTATATCAGATGCTGTTAACAAAACAGCGTCTGATATACCTCTTTGATGCTTTGTATTTTGCATCTACAGCCTGCCAGTGATTGATCATTGCTGGCAGGCTACAGTACAACTGCCGAGGCGCGATCTGCTGTGAACGCGCGCGCGTTCACGGCAAATCTCGCCTCTCGCGAGATGATGCGCCGCCGCGTCAAGGCGGAACAAGCCTGCCGCCTTGACGCAGCTCTGCGTTAGGCGGTCGGCAGGCGGTTAAAGGGAACCTGTCATCAACTTTATGCTAACCTCACTAAAGGCTGCATAAATTAGTGACAGGAATGCTGATTTCAGCGGTGTGTCACTCATGAGCTAAAAGTAAGTGGTTGCTGAGAACCAGCATCATAATCATTGCAGCACAGGCATTGAAAAGAGTCAAATCTACCTGAGAAGAGTCATGGTTATCCATAATCTCCTGCTATCTCACCCATCTGCTGATGATTGGCAGTTCTCTGCTAGAGAGAAAGGGAGAAAACTAGGTAGAAGACTGTCAGTCATCGTCAGGGAGAGCAAGAATTCATGAATAACCATGATTCTTCTCAGGTGCCGTGACTCTTTTCCAGGCCCAGTCTGCAATGATTGTGATGTTGGTTCTCGGCAACCACTTACTTTTAACTTATAAGACAGACCGCTGAAATCAACTGACCTGTCTCTATTTTATTCTGCCGTTAGTATGGGCAGCATAAAGTTGATGACAGATTCCATTTAAAATGGAACCTCCACAGAATCCCATCCCCTTAACTTTGACCTTCACAGCAGCCTACCCCTTTAACTCTGAGTTTCACAGTACCCCACTCCCTTGACCTCCTCAGGGGCCTGCTCCCTTAACAGTGATCTCCACAGTACCCCACTCCCTTAACAGTGACCTCTCAGTATCCTGCTGCCTTAACAGTGACCTCCACAGCAGTTGCCACTTCAATAGTGGCCCCTACCCCCTTAACAGTGACCTCCACAGGGTCCGCCCCTTTAACAGTGACCTCCACAGCTGCCTGCCCCCTTAACAGTAACATCCACTGTGAACGCCTCTTTACAGGGACCTCCACAGTGCCCACCCCTTCAACAGTGACCTCCACAGTGCCCTGCCCCTTTAATGCTAGGGCTACACGACGACATATGTCAAGTAACATTTTGTCTCAACAATTTTTATAATGATAGGCTATGGTGTCGCACTGCAACATGTGACATGCTGCGACTGTGACATGACAGTTGCCAAAAATCCATCCAATATGTATTTTTCAGCGACTGTCGCAGTCGCAGTATGTGACATGTTGCAGCGCAACACCATAGCCTATCATTATAAAAATTGTCTTGCGACATTGGTGCGACATCAATGTCGCATGACACATGTAGCAGTGTAGTTGTGCCCTATATGTCGTGCGACTTATTGTCGTCGTGTAGCCCTAGTCTAAAGATGACCTACAGTAGTGAAGAAAAATGGCTGGGTTGTTATGGAAACCAGGAGTAAATCTGTGTGTATGAGGAGATTAAGGGCCTGCGAGCTTCTATTGGCTGATAAGGGACATGTGACCATGTGTATGGCAGTTGGGATATGAAGAGAAAGACTTGCAGGCTTGTATTGGCTAATGCAGGTAATTTCTTGGGAATATCTCAGGAACGGTACACCCTAGAGAGCTGTGACCCCCACAAGAGTTCTTTCCAGGTAGCAAGGGATGTGCGTACCAAGTTTCATTAAAATCGATGGTTGCATTTTTAAGTGATCATGGAACATACACACACACACACACACACATATATACATCCTACAGAGCTGAGACCCGGTCTAAAACCTTTCTGGACACCTGATGTACCTGTGTTCCAAATTTGGTGAAGATCGGTCCAGTCATTTGGTCACGCATAAAGGACAGACAGACGTGGGGACAGACAGAAACTCTTTGTGTACCAACATGTTACCTCCACAATATTCTTTCCCAGATAGTAAGTGATATGTGTACCAAGTTTAGTAGAAATTAATCAATGAGTTTTTGAGTGATCGCGGAACATACATATATAAATACACACACAGACACACATATACGTCCTTCTTTAGATATATAGATAGAAGAATTTATATATCTTTATTTTCTTAAACCAGCATAAGGCTCTGAATACTTTTGTAATTCCATGTAAAAATTTTGTATAGCTAGTGAGCTATTCACATAAATCAGTATAGCACTACCTGCTGTTTGCCCTTTTTCATACATGCTCATTTCCATCCTTCAACTGCCATCAGCTGCAGCAGAAAATACGTGCTCCCGAGAAAGCTGCCAGCTTAAAATAAATCTAGCAGAGCAATTGCATCTATTAATAAGGAGATCTCTGGATCCATGTGAGGTACAGGGCTGTCTTTGTTAGAAAGAGACTAACATGTCGGATTTTAATTTTGTTACGTTGCTCATGGGATAACCCCATTCAGTAATAAAATCAAGATATGAACAATTAATCAGATCAAATAATCAAGAAAAATGTGCACAAATAAAACAATGTGACGTCCTATAAAAGAGGAGGAAGCACATGATTATTTAATTCCCAATAATATATATTAAAGTAAGGCCTTATGAACACAACCATATCCGTATTGCAGTACGCAAACCTGGATCTGCAAACCTGGAGTGCACATACCTCCCATGTGCACTCCCATCAATACAAATGACTAAGAGGTGAATATACAGTCAGGTCTATAAATATTGGGACATCGACACAATTCTAACATTTTTGCCTCTATACACCACCACAACGGATTTGAAATGAAACAAACAAGATGTTCTTTAACTGCAGACTGTCAGCTTTAATTTGAGGGTATTTACATCCAAATCAGATGAATGGTGTAGAAATTATAACAGTTTGCATATGTGCCTCCAACTTGTTGGGTGACCAAAAGTAATGGGACAGAATAATAATCATAAATCAAACTTTCACTTTTTAATACTTGGTTGCAAATCCTTTGCAGTCAATTACAGCCTGAAGTCTGGAACGCATAGACATCACCTGACGCTGGTTTTCATCCCTGGTTATGCTCTGCCAGGCCTCTACTGCAACTGTCTTCAGTTCCTACTTGTTCTTGGGGCATTTTCCCTTCAGTTTTGTCTTCAGCAGATGAAATGCCCAATCGGATTCAGGTCAGGTGATTGACTTGGCCATTGCACACCATTCCACTTCTTTCCCTTAAACTCTTTGGTTGCTTTTGCAGTATGCTTTGGGTCATTGTCCATCTGCACTGTGAAGCGCTGTCCAATGAGTTCTGAAGCATTTGGCTAAATAGGAGCAGATAATATTGCCTGAAACACTTCAGAATTCATCCTGCTGCTTTTGTCACCAGTCACGTCATCAATAAATACAAGAGAAACCAGTACCATTGGCAGCCACACATGCCCACGCCATGACACTACCACCACCATGCTTCACTGATGAGGTGGTATGCTTAGGATCATGAGCAGTTCCTTTCCCTCTCCATACTCTTCTCTTCCCATCACTCTGGTACAAGTTGATATTGGTCTCATCTGTCCATAGGACCTGTAAAGGTTTTTTTAGATGTCGTTTGGCAAACTCTAATCTGGCCTTCCTGTTTTTGAGGCTCTCCAATGCTTTACATCTTGTGGTGAACCCTCTGTATTCACTCTGGTGAAGTCTTCTCTTGATTGTTAGCTTTGACACACATACATCTACCTTCTGGAGAGTGTTCTTGATCTTGCCAACTGTTGTGTAGGGTGTTTTCTTCACCAGGGAAAGAATTCTTCGGTCATCCACCACAGTTGTTTTCCGTGGTCTTCCGGTCTTTTGGTGTTGCTGAGCTCACCGGTGCGTTCCTTCTTTTTAAGAATGTTCCAAACATGTGTTTTGGCCATGCCTAATGTTTTTGCTATCTCTCTGATGGGTTTGTTTTGTTTTTTTCAGCCTAATCATAGCTTCACTGATAGTGACAGCTCTTTGGATCTCATCTTGAGAATTGGCAGCAACATATTCCAAATGCAAATAGCACACTTGGAATGAACTCTGGACCTTTTATCTGCTCATTGTAATTGGGATAATGAGGGAATAACACACACTTGGCCATGGAACAACTGAGAAGCCAATTGTCCCATTACTTTTGGCTTACCAAGTGGGAGGCACATATGCAAACTGTTGTAATTCCTATACCGTTCACCTGATTTGGATGTAAATGCCCTCAAATTAAAGCTGACAGTCTGCAGTTAAAGCACATCTTGTTCGTTTCATTTCAAATACATTGTGGTGGTGTATAGAGCCAAAAATGTTAGAATTGTGTTGGTGTCCCAATATTTATGGATCCGACTGTAGATCATGCAGTATGAACAAGTATTAATAATAAAGAAACACACAATTAGCATTCTAACTGCATTATGCAGGTATGTTCATACACCAAGCAAAGAGGCAGACTGAGGTGTATATAAAATATGTAGATTGAACAGACACTAAAAAATGTGTGTAGGTTATGCTGTGTGAACAGGCACTGAGAGGCAGCAGATGACCATATTCCTGATCAATATAAATTGAATATATGCAGTTATAAGCAACAGTCCCACCTTTGTCTAAGGTCTCTTTTAGGCTACTTTCACACTAGCGTTTTGGCTTTCCGTTTGTGAGATCAGTCATGGGCTCTCAAAAGCGGTCCAAAATGGATCAGTTTTGCCCTAATGCATTCTGAATGGAAAAGGATCCGCTCAGAATGCATCAGTTTGCCTCCGTTCAGTCTCCATTCCGCTATGGAGACGGACACCAAAACATTGCCTGCAGAGTTTTGCTGTCCGCCTGACAAAGCGGAGCCAAACAGATCCGTCCTGGCACACAATGTAAAGCCTCTTGCACACAAACGTTTTTTTCCATTTCCATTCAGTTTTCGCGGATTCTGTTTGCAGAACCATTCATTTTAATGGTTCAGCAAAAAAAATTGAATGTACTCCATATGTATTCCGTTTCCGTACTTCCATATATCCGTTCCACTGAAAGATAGAACTTGTCCTATTATTGCCCACAAATAATGATCCATGGCTCCATCCAAGTCAACGGGTCCACAAAAAATACGGACCATCCGTATGTTTTCCGATTTTTGCGGATCCATGCCCACTTTGTCTATGTGTTTACTGTTAAAACACATTACTATACATTATATAAATGATAAAAAAAATTGATGTTTCTGTTTGCGATCCGCAAACAACGGATCGCATATGGAAACCATATGGAGATTTTTTGCGGAACTACGGAACGGAAACACAACGGAAACAAAAAAAGGAACGACGGATCCATGAAAAACGGACTGCAAAATACTGAAAAAGCCATACGGTCATGTTCAAGGGGCCTTAAGTCAATGGAGACAGATCAGTTTTCTCTGACACAATCTGGCACAATAGAAAACGGATCCGTCCCCCATTGACTTCAGTGGTGTTCAAGACGGATCCGTCATGTCTATAGAAGACATAACACAACCTGATCTGTTCATGACGGATGCATGCAGTTGTATTATTGTAACAGAAGCGTTTTTGCAGACTCACGCCTGGATCCGCAAAAAAACGCTAGTGTGAAAGTAGCCTTACACGAGCATATTAAAATCCATCCGTATTCTGGCTCTGGAATTCCCATGGATTCTGGATGGTATACCATCAAGATTGTCATCAGTATTGCTTCATTAATTCTTCTGGATTTACACGCATATTCCGTTTTTGATGCAATCCTATAGCCTGTAATTGGGAATATTTTTAAGCAAATAAGCACAAAACTGGGACATGCTGCAGATTTCAAATACTGAGGGAACTTATACGCTTATGTGAATAGCCCTATTCATAACATTAGCAGTGGATTCCGGTACACAAAATACGTGCTTTATACGGATTGCAAATGCACTTGTGTAAAAGAGGCCTGATAAGGTAAGAGCACATCCTGCCTTACATTCAGACCTGTAGGTTGACGGGTCCCTAAAGTGAAGATGTATGCTTGGATAAGTTACTTTCTTAGATCACCTCCTCTCTCTGATCTAAACACCCTTTCTGCAATATTCTTTCACGTGCCGACAAATGGTGTAGTCAATGAGAAACACCACGTATGCGGTGTTACAATTGATGTAAGATTAAATCTTGTGTTATTATGTGTATACGAACGAAAATATTGCTAGGGGTCTGCAAATTTTCAAGTGGTGCAAATATTATGGGGCACATTTATTAAGACCAACATTTTAAACGTATTTCTGTTTAATAAATGACCCCCTATGTCTTTTTGTATGGCATACATAGAGTAGTATCTTTAAGCTAACACATATTACTGGTGTCTTTATAATCAGATATTCTGCCTGTGAGCAAAGCAGAAATATGGAGATTAGCTTTCTGAGCAGATCTCAGTGTGGTGAAGTTATGTACATACTAGGACACAGCTCAGCTCTCAGCATGCTGATATCTAGCCCTGTCAATCAAGGGGAGGGGGGAGTGTGCAGAGGGTGTTAGAAAAGCAGTGCTCAAAGGATTTAGGACCACCTCGTGGTGCTCCAACTTGCTCACTTGCGTGTCAATAAAACGCAGAGATCTCTGCATCTGTTTAGGATACAGTCAAAAGAAAGGTATTGTTTTAATCAGTATGATGAGCCCTACCAGGGAGTATGCCTGGTTTAATAGGGTTGATCCTGGTGACCGAGCCACAACAAGGTTTGCACACCTATATTTTGGGATTTTGCTTCCATTTTGCTCTGTAGATCCTAGTAGTTCAAGTCAGGGCTCTGGCCAAACCACTTAAGGACATTCACAGCATTGTCTCTAACCACTCCTGTATTGTCTTGTCTGTGTTGTCTTGTTGGAAGGTAACCCTTTGGCCCAGTCTGAGGTCCAGAGCAGATTTTCATTAAGAATATCTCTATACTTTGCTCCATTAAGTTTTCCATTAACCCTGACCAGTCTCCTTGTCCCAGCTGCTGAAAAATAGCCCCACAGCATGATGCTGCCACCACTATGCTTCACTGTAGGGATCGTATTAGGCAGGTGATGAGCAGTGCCTTGTTTCCTACACACATGATGCTTAGAATTGAGGCCAAAATATTAAATCTTGGTTTAATCAGACCAATGAATCTTGTTACTTATAGTCTGAGAGTCCTTTAACTGCTTTATTTTGCAAATTTTATGTGTCTTACTGAGGAGAGACTTCTTTATGGTCACTCTGGCATAACGCCAGATTGGTAAAGTGCTGCAGTGATGGTTGACCTTCTGGGACTTTCTCCCTTCTGTACACAGGATCTTTGGAGCTCATCTAAAGTGACTGTTGGGCTCTTGATCACCTCTCTTGCCAAGGCCCTTTTCCCTTAATTGCTTAGTTTGGTGGGGCAGTGAGCTCTACCAAGAGGTCTGGTTGTTTGAAACTTCTTCCTTTTAAGAATTATAGAGGTCACTGTGCTCCTGGGAACTTTCAGTGCAGTAGAAATTTTTTTGCACCAGATCTGTACTTCTACTCAATCATGTCTCAGAGCTCTATATGTATCAAAGAAAAAAAGGGAGCATAACTGCTAAAAAGTATAAGTCAAACAACGTAGACCCTGGTTCAGCTAGTCCGAGGGTGGGGTTATAGGGTGCAGTGAACTGAAATGGAGTATGGAGAGTGGAACAAGGGAAGAGGAAGGGCGCCAAGGGGTATCCCAGGGGGAGAGAAAGTCCTGTTAGAGGGAGATAGGTCCTGATGTTGTGGCTGCTCACACCCAAAAGAACGGCTTAGGATAAAGCCGTGATGGACACAGTAAGTAAATGAAAATGTTTTTAGCTAGGACACTAGCAGATCATGTGGAGCGCCAGACGAATTAGAAAGAGTACTGATCTTTTAAAATATCCAGTAGGAAAACGCTAGAAAAGGGCTGCAATACAATACCTACCCTTTCAGTGCGTGAAGACTTTAAAAGAAATGTGACAATGCAATAGCAATCCCGCCCTTACCCGAATCCCCGGAATGACCGGAATCCCCGCCGCAATATGGGAATCGCGGTTGGAACAATTAGTGACAGCCCATACTTTCAACATAGGAATGGGGGATAGAACCAAATACATCCACCAGCCTACTCTTTCACTATTGGATTATTTTAATAACTAACAAAGGAAAACAGTTTCTTGGGGGTGGACACTTCCGGGTCGCGGATCACGTGACCGGAAGCGAACCCCTGGAACACGTGCAGTACATACTATCAATCGTATTTGTATATATATATATATATATATATATATATATATACCTGTATTATGCCTGTATTAATGTATATGCTCCTGAAGAAGGGGTCTTGGTTCATTGTGACCCCGAAACGCGCCGAGCCTTTTTCAATAAAGGATAGTTTGCGATACTGGAAGTCCTGCAGGTCATCATTTCACCAGGACAGCAAGGGGATCCAACTACTCTACAGGCGACCTCGACGAGGGGGGTGTGTGTTCCAAGTGTCTGGAGTTTATCTTGACCCACCCCCCTGGTGAAGTGAGTAAAAAGGTCATATGTGACCACCATTATTTTTCATCTATTGCATTGTCACATTGCTTTTAAAATATTCACGCACTGAAAGGGTAGGTATTGTATTGCAGCCCTTTTCTAGCATGTTCCTAACGGATATTTTAAAAGATCAGTACTCTTTCTAATTCATCTGGCGCTCCACATGATCTGCTAGTGTCCTCGCTAAAAACATTTTCATTCACTTACTGTCTCAGAGCTCTACAGGCAGTTCTTTCCTCCTCATGGATTGTTTTTTTGCTCTGATATGCATTGTCAACTGTGAGACCTTATACTGTATATACAGGGCTGTGTCTTTTCAAATCATGTCCAATAAACTGAATTACCACAGGTTGATTCAAGTCAAGGTGTAAAAACATCTCAAAGATGACGAAGAGATAAAGGAGGCACCCAGAGCTAAATTTCAAGTGTAATAGCAAAGGGTCTGAATACAGACCCTTTGCCATGCAAATGTTTAGATTTTCCTTTTAATAAATTTGCAAACATTTAAAAAATTCTGTTTTCACTTTATGGGATATTAAGTGCAAAATGATGGGGGAAACATGATTTTTTTTTTAAACTTAAGCACAAGGCGGCAACAATTTGAACAAAGTGAAAGGGTCTGGAGACTTATCTAATCCCCTGTATGTAATGTTGTGTTTCCAACATTACACATATCATTGGAAATCAAATATTCATGTTCTTTCTCCCTTTTCATAAGACTGTTGCGTTTTTGTAATTATTTGTGTGATTTCTTATTAATTCTTTGATCTGATTTGTATGTGCATACCTTGATTTTATTATTCAATGTTGTGAATGTCTATGTCAGTAAGCCTTGAGAAAGGGCTAGTGTAGCCCGAAACACGACAGTGTTTTCTGTATTTATTCTATACAATAAAGTTCCTGCCTATATGTAGATACAGCAATGCTGGACAAGATTTTTTTTTACCAGCTTTGAGTTCTGCTTGGTCTAGGTCCTTCTTTTCCATGTGGATTGGGATTATGGTGATACTACTATAGCTGGTGTAAGGCTAGTTTCACACTAGCGGCAAGTGACTCCGGCAAGCTGTTCCGGCAGGTGAACCGCCTGTCGGATCCGGGCTGCCACTAGTGTACATGTGCCGCCGGACTACTGCTCTGGTCCCATTGACTATAATGTGGGCGCGGCGGAGTTCCGGCGGCAGCACATGCCGTGAGGCCGCCGGAATAAAAGTACGACATGTCTGCTAGTGTGAAACTAGCCTAAGAGTGCTCTGGTGCTTGTGTGCCTGTGTATTATAGCTGTAGTCCTTTTACTAATTGTGCAGGTGCCCATGTGATCAGATTGAAGTAACAGTACGGGACAAGTCCTCTGAGAACTTCTGCCTGTGCTGTACTGTTATGTTGTGGGTCCTCAGGGAGTTAATATGTTACAAGACCAATAATACCAACAGATAATTCTTTACCTATGAAGAAAAGCTCTCCAAGACCTGCATGTGTATACTGGAATCCCTTCTTAAAGCTGTCCAAATTATATTGAGCCTTCTAATGCTTCTGGAAAGAACTTCTGGAACCAGTGCTTTCTAATTGATATGGAAATGTGCCTGTCTGTAGACTGAAATACATTTGAACAAATACAGTAAGTGCTATTGACTTTAAGTGCAGGAATTGGGCACAGCAGCAACTTTTCTATCAATATTTCCATCTACACACAAATAAGTAGTTTATTTCACAGCAATCGTAGGAGCAAGAAAAGTAAAATATTTGTTGCTGACAGCAAAAATATCAGTAAATTGTGGAGTCAAAATGCATAGGTGGACATGCAGGCAACAAACACATGGGGGGCAGAGCACATACTATAGCTTAGTGTCACACTTGTTTAGGTTGATGGTTTCAGACATAGGATCCTGTAAATTGAGTGGGTGATTTCTAGTAACATAGTAACTAGGGATAAAACATCCGAAGTCGATTCACATAATACTTTGTTTGAATACTGTACGGAGCGAGCGCTCCATACAGTATTAGAATGTATTGGCTCCGATAAGCCGAAGTTATTACTTTGCGAAGTCTCGCGAGACTTCGCATAATAACTTCATAAATTAATTTCTACTATAAAAAAAAACATTTCCCAAACTCAGTTTTATTTCTTTTATTTTCTTAACCATTGACCTGAAAATACAACTGGGCACATTTACAAATCCTGTCTAATATTTGGCCATTGTAAAGTTAGGCCCTGGTGTGGACTGGTCTTAGTCCCTACCAGAAAAATTTCTTGTGGGCTGATAATCAGGGGGTCAAACCCCCCCCCCCCCCCCCCCCACACACACACACACAGAGCCACAAGTTGGCTACATAGTGATTTGATACCACCAGCGTTGATTAAAGTTGGGAGCATAAGGGGCGCTTATGTACCTTGCTGGCGGGCGCAGATGCTCTCTTGAATTTAACTGTATTGCTGTTCTCAGGACAGAGATACAGTTGAATACTGCAGCAGGTCATGGAAGCCAATGACTCCCTGCTCTCTTCTCACCCTCATAGGCCACAGACCACTAGGCCTTATTCCTTTGAGGCAGCAGAATAATGCACATGGTCGCAAGTGATGACATCATTATGGCTGCACTGGATCTCAGGTGGCATGATGATGTCATTGCAACAGCCTGACTCAGGTGAGCATTTTTACTTGGTCGCTTGGGCAGCACACAGGGCACTGTAGAGGCCATTACTGGGGCACTATGGGAGCATTACTATGTTGGCGCTAAAGAGGGAATTAATGGTAGCACTATTGGGGAACTATGGGGGTATTTTTAATACTAGGGACATATTACTGGGGGCAGTATGAGGGAATTAATATTACTGGGGGCACAATAGAGGGCATTGTTAATACTTGGGAGCACTATAAAGGCATTGTTACTACTGGGGACATTATTACTTGGGGTACTATAGAGAGCATTAATAATACTGCAAAATAGTATTTGAGGCCAGTACTGCAGGCACAGTGGGGATGGCCGCAAGATGACACTCCCAGTATAGGGAGTTTGTGTTGTGAAGGTGGAAATCTGAGAAATTTACGTTTTCTGGATGGCAAACTCTGGATAGACTAGATGAGGCTGAAAGAAGTCAGCATGGCTCTCTCGGCCTAATGGGGAAGATGAGGAAAGAGAAGGTCAAGATCAGAGAAAACAACACTGTATGTATTAGCTGTGTTCTTCTATATGTTTGGTAGCGCTGCAGGACCAGGCAGGATGCTGATTATAGGACAGACTCGATACCCTGCATGTCACTTCCTCAGCCCCCTCCTCCACATCTTAATTAGAGACACCTAGAAGACAAGGACAGAACACGGCAGCTGGCGTCTGGAGAGGTATTTTGTGTTGCTGAGGCTTTGCTGCACTGTTTTATTTCATTCTGCTTAGGAAATATTTTGCACTGCACTATGGTATTTGGTTTTGCTGGGGCAGTATTTTGTTGTGTTGCACTATTATATTTTGTTCTGCTGAGGTGGTATTTTGTTCCGCACTGTGGTATTTGGTTTTGAGTTTTTTTGGAGGAGGTTTTGATGCAGATCTTCCTTCCAGTTATTCAGCCAATGTCAGAAGTAGATCCAGCAGGAAGAAGTATAAGGTCTTTCCTTTATATTTCCGATTACTCTTGAATCTATTTCTGAAGCTAATCAGTATGGTATCAAGAAAATCCAGCCATATTAGTTAAAAAGAAGGGACCAATCAAGCCCCAATAGTAACAGGTTTTAAGTAAAACAGGGCCAAGAAATGGATAAAATAGGTTTGAGAGGACAAGAGTAATAAGAAGGAATCAACCAAATGATATCTGTTCATTTAGGCCCAGTGGACTGACCACCTTAAGGCAGTAAATCCATTTGGCCTCCTTTTGGAGAATTCTTTTTTTCCAAACTCTTTTCCTGGGTGAGGGGCTTATCAACTCCTCAACCTGAAAATGTAGGGTACTGCAGTCATGAAACTCCAGAACATGTTGTGCTGCTGGGGTATCATGTCAATTTGTAATATCTCCTAACTGATTCCTAATTTTCCATCTTCGTTCTCTTTTGGTTTTACCCACATAACTTTGAGGACAGTCACAGGTTCACAAATAGACAATACTAATGGTCTTACAGTTAGCAAAATCCCTAATCATATTGGTTTTTCTTATAGTAAAACTAGTAGATCTAGAGACATAGGGATAACCTACTGTATATATCCGACATATCTAAAGCTTCCCGTTGGTCAAAATTTTAGCATCCATTGAACTTGTGAGTTAAACTTTGGAGAGTTTCTGCTTGAATCTCTTTGCAGGATGTCAGAATAGCCTCCCAATGCTCTCTGGTGTTTGGCTTGAACGGTACATATTAGTAAACTAGACTGTTTATAAATCAGTCTTCATGTACAGTTGCAAGAAAAAGTATGTGAACCCTTTGGAATGATATGGATTACTGCACAAATTGGTCATAAAATGTGATCTGATCTTCATCTAAATCACAGCAATAGACAATCAGAGTCTGCTTAAACTAATAACACACAAAGAATTAAATGTTACCATATTTTTATTGAACACACCATGTAAACATTCACAGTGCAGGTGGAAAAAGTATGTGAACCCTTGGATTTAATAACTGGTTGAACCTCCTTTGGCAGCAATAACTTCGGCCAAACGTTTCCTGTAGTTGCAGATCAGACATGCACAAGTCAGGAGTCATTTTTGACCATTCCTCTTTACAGAACTGTTTCGGTTCAGCAATATTCTTGGGATGTCTGGTGTGAATCGCTTTCTTGAGGTCATGCCACAGCATCTCAATCGGGTTGAGGTCAGGACTCTGACTGGGCCACTCCAGAAGGCGTATTTTCTTCTGTTTAAGCCATTCTGTTGTTGATTTACTTCTATGCTTTGGGTCGTTGTCCTGTTGCAACACCCATCTTCTGTTAAGCTTCAGCTGGTGGACAGATGTCCTTAAGTTCTCCTGCAAAATGTATTGATAAACTTGTGAATTTATTTTTGCTTCGATGATAGCAATCCGTCCAGGCCCTGACGCAGCAAAGCAGCCCCAAACCATGATGGCCCCACCACCATACTTCACAGTTGGGATGAGGTTTTGATGTTGGTGTGCTGTGCCTCTTTTTCTCCACACATAGTGTTGTGTGTTTCTTCCAAACAACTAAACTTTGATTTCATCTGTCCACAGAATATTTTGCCAGTACTGCTGTGGAACATCCAGGTGCTCTTGTGCAAACTGTAAATGTGCAGCAATTTGCAGCAGTTTTTTTTGGACAGCAGTGGCTTTCTCTGTGGTATCCTCCCATGAAATCCATTCTTGTTTAGTGTTTTACTGCGCTGTGCTCTTGCAGTCATCTTTACAGGATGGCCACTCCTAGGGAGAGTAGCAGCAGTGCTGAACTTTCTCCATTTATAGACAATTTGTTTAACCGTGGACTGATGAACAGCAAGGCTTTTGGAGATAATTGTATAACCCTTTCCAGCTTTATGCAAGTCAACAATTCTTAATCGTAGGTCTTCTGAGAGCTCTTTTGTGCGAGGCATCATTCACATCAGGCAATGCTTCTTGAGAAAAGCAAACCCAGAACTGGTGTGTGTTTTTAGTAGGGCAGGGCAGCTGTAACCAACACCTCCAATCTCATCTCATTGATTAGACTCCAGTTGGCTGACACCTCACTCCAATTAGCTCTTGGAGATGTCATTAGTCTAGGGGTTCACATACTTTTTCCACCTGAACTGTGAATGTTTACATGGTGTGTTCAATAAAAACATGGTAACATTTAATTCTTTGTGTGTTAGGGTACTTTCACATTTGCGACATAGCTATCCGGCAGGTGAACAGCCTGCCGGATCCGCCATGCCGCAAGTACCTGTGTGCTGACGTTCCGCCGCTCCGTTCCCATTGACTATAGCTATGGCACAGCACGTCTGTGCACGGCAAAGATCGCCGGACTAAAAAGTCGGACCTGCAGTACTTTTAGTTCGGCGATCTCCGGCCATGCACTGCTGTGCTGCGCCGTAGCTCCGCTCCAGCCCCATTATAGTCAATGGGGACGGAGCGCCAGCACGGCAGCACACAGCACACCGCCATGCCGGTACTTAGCTATGCGGCAAATGTGAAAGTACCCTTATTAGTTCAAGCAGACTGTGATTGTCTATTGTTGTGACTTAGATGAAGATCAGATCACATTTTATGACCAATTTGTGCAGAAATCCATATCATTCCAGAGGGTTCACATACTTTTTCTTGCAACTGTATGTCTGGGCCCACTGTAAGCGTTTCTTCATGTGACGACTGGTTAAAGGTGGCTTAGTAGTAGGTTTATGCACAACTACCAGCCTCTGGAGGATCCTAAACCTTCAGGTTGACGGAATTCCAGAGGCAGCTTCAAATACCTTTTTGCTGCATTGTGATGGCATTTTAGCAGCTGCTCTCTTGATCCTATGAATCTGTCTGGCAGAAACTTTCCTCATTATGCCTTTATCTGCACAAAACCATCAGTTCTCTGAATCGGCCACAAATCTCTTCACAGTACAATGATCACACTTAAGTTTTCGTGAAATATCTAATGTTTTAATACCTTGTCCAGGGCTTTGCACTATTTGACGCTTTTCGGCAGCAGAGAGATCCTTTTTTCTTTCCCATATTGCTTGAAACCTGTGGACTGCTTATTAATGTGGAACGTCCTACTTGAAGGGGTTGTCCGGGTTGAACCAGGACATATCCACTTCTTCCCCTACTCAGCCCTAATTTCATGCTCTGATGCTCTCCTTTGCCCTGTGCTGAATCACGCAGAACAAAGGCATTTTATGGAGATACAGTGATGTACCGCTTAACAGTGAGCCCGGTGATGACTCCAACGCTAACACATTAAAACGGCTAGGGCAGCGCTAAAGCCAGTCCATCAGAGCCGGTGATGTCACCTGGAACACTGCTAGGCGGAAGCCTCTGCCTAGCAGTGTGCCAATGTAAACAGCTATACAGTGCAGCGCAAGGGAGATCATCAGAGCATGAAATGAGATGCTCATGTCAGGGGGGCAGGAGGGGTGAAAATGGGTATATGTCCAGGTTCGGCTCTGAACCCAGACAACCCCTTTGAGTAGTTTTCCTTTAATTGAGCTCCCCTGGCAAACTAATTATCACAGGTATTTGAGATCGATTTCAGTGATTCAAAGAGTCACAATGCCATCCATGAGTTTAGTTAAAAAACGAAAAGTTACATCTTTGACACTTACCATTAATCCAATTTGAATAACGCGGTGTACATTTAATATAGAAAGAAAAAATTTTTGTAATGTGACAGATTGTTTTATTTTATTCACTACGATTTTACAACTTTAATTTGTCTACCAATCTTTCTGGAATAAAGGCTTGTCTATACACAGTGATTAACATTCCCATACAGTCACAAGCATTCATTGCCATACGATAAATATTCATAACCAGAATGTGCACGTGAATAATCAAAATATTATTACCTAACTTAGGGTCCTTTCACACTTGCGTTCTGAGGATCCGGCAGGCACTTCCGTCCCGCCGGATCCGTCAGAACGCAAGTCGCCTGAAGCATTAGAAGACTGATCAGGATCCTGATCAGTCTTGAAACTGCTTCAGGTTACTATGGCAGCCAGGACGCTATTAAAGTCCTGGTTGCCATGGTAAAGTGTAGTGGGGAGCGGGGGAGCAGTATACTTACAGTCCGTGCGGCTCCGGGCGCTCAGAATGACGTCAGAGTGATCCATGCGCATGGATCACGTGATCCATGCGATCACGTGATCCCATGCGTGTAAGCGCCCTGACGTCACTCTGGAGCTCTCCGGGAGCCGCATGGATGGTAGGTATACTGCTCCCCCGCTCCCCACTACACTTTACCATGGCAACCAGGACTTTAGCGTCCTGGCTGCCATGGTAACCATTGAGAAAAAGCTAAACGTCGGATCCGGCGATGCGCCGAAACGACGTTTAGCTTAAGGCCGGATCCGGATTAATGCCTTTCAATGGGCATTAATTCCGGATCCGACCTTGCGGCAAGTGTTCCGGATTTTTGGACGGAACAAAAAGCGCAGCATGCTACGGTATTTGCTGCGTCTAAAAAACGTTCCGGTCCTGAACTGAAGACATCCTGATGCATCCTGAACGGATTTTTCTCTATTCAGAATGCATGGGGATGATCCTGATCAGGATTTTTCCGGCATAGAGCGCCGAGGACGGAACTCTATACCGGAAAACAAAAACGCCAGTGTGAAAGGACCCTTAGGGGGTAAAAGTTTGTCCCTCCGAAATAAAGTCCTCATACAGCTCTTTTCTATTTTGCAAATGTAGTGAAATGTAAAAATAAAGTATTTCTAATTGTATTGACCCACAGAGTCATCATGCAAAACCTCCCCCAAAAAAAAGCATCCTTCATACAGCTGCATCTCCAGAAGCAAGTTATGCTCTGTCCTCAAGGACCAAAACAGGAGCATGCTTGATGCCCCAATCAAACTAGAAACATGGGACCTATGTTCTCATGATCAGTAGAGGAGCTGGTGTTGGGACCCCCAGCCATTAACCATCCTATGCGCACTCCCATGGTCCCAGCCACTAGAAAGTCCAGCTCTTTCCTATAGTGTGCAAGCACGACCACCGCTGCTATATTGCAGGGTGGTCGAAACCATGGAAACGAGCAGTCTATAATGCAATGGAGAAATCAAGCCAGAAAAGGAGGCAATATGGACAATCACAATACATTAGTAAGTGCCTGGTATTAACTTTCCCTACATGATAAATGCCATTGGCTGAAGAGAGACAACCCCTTTAAATGAGGATTTAACAAGTATACTTTATTATTTAACTTTTATAAAATAGCACAATTATACTACCAGAATTTGTGGTGTTTTTTGAAATTTTTTCCAGCAAATACTGATATTCCAGTGTGAAACCACTGATAGGAGGCAAATTATGGTGGGACTTTTACTTATAATATGGTTGTTGTTTGTAGGATTTCCCATGCTCTGCTGTCCTTGTTGATTAGGAGTCTATTAGATTAAATATGGAGTATTGTGGAATGAAGAAAGCAGTGATGGCTGGCCAGGGATCTAGTATGTGGGACGGCTCTTAGGGAGACAGATGGAAATCTGTAAATGCACAGAGCAGCCGGGTAAACCAAAATTAATGAGCATTCCACATCAATTTAATTATCCCCTGGATCAGAGCAGTCAACGAGCATGTCTTATAATAAACTTCTATTGACCTCATTTTGTGGTGGATAGCCAGCTATAGCCCAGGATACAAAAACTCAGCTTTTCCTTACTCTAAGGACTCTTAAAGGATGTCACAGTGTCTTGGTTATTGAACACAATTTCAAATTGAAGTTAGTTACAGATTACATGGTACAAACTGTGTTTGGTTGTTTTCTTTCTATAATGTGCCAGGCATAATAAATATTCAGCTGTAGTGATACAGGCACAATCCTTAAAGGGGTTATGCAACCTCAATAATGACCCCCTTAAGACCCGGGCAACTCATATAGGTTATACTTACCCCAGGGGCATTGCTAGGTTAAAACATTCGGGCCTGGGCCCCTGATGTTTTGTCCCAGGCTACCAGGTAGCTACAACTGTACCGCTGTCCTTAGGTTGGCAATACAATTGAATCTAATGCACTGGAAGAGCTGAAGGACCTGTGGTGACATCACAGGTCATGTGACCAGTAAAACAGGCAGTGGTTGAGAAGGTCCTGCGATTATGTCACCATCATGTGACCAGAAGAGGACGGCAGTGAAGAGGAAAAATCCTGGGGGAACAAGCTGTGGTGATGTCTGCTACACGAGGAGAGGTAAGTGAAGGGAGAGGCAGAGCAATGCTGGGAGTTGTGGTTATTTAACTGGGACTGTATGTTAGGGCTGAAAGGAGGTTATTTACGTGGAACTGTGTGTTGGAGGTGGCTGGGGAGGGAATGGCGTTATTTACATGGGACTGTTTGTTGGAGGTGGCAGGAAAGGGGGTCATGTTATTTACATGGGACTGTATGTTGATGGTGGCTGTAGGAGGGAGTGTTGTTATTTAAATGGGACTGAATGTTGTAGGGGGCTGGGGCAGGATGATGTTATTTACATGGGACTGTATGTTGGAAGCGGCTGTGGGAGGGAGTTATGTTATTTACATGGGACTGCATGTCGGAGGGAGTTGGTGGAAGCAATGGTGTTATTTACATGGGACTGACTGTTGAGGGAGTGATGTTATTTACATGGGACTGTATTTTGATGGCGGCTGTCGGAGGGAGTGATGTTATTTACATGGGACTGAATGTTGGAGGGATGTGGGAGGGGATTATGTTATTTATATGGAACTGTATGTTGGAAGCGGCTGTGGGAGGAAGTTATGTTATTTACATAGGACTGCATGTTGGAGGGAGTTGGTGGAAGAAATTATGTTATTTACATGGGACTGAATGTTTAGGGGGTGTTGTTTACATGGGATTGCATGTTGGAGGCGGGTGGGGAGGGGTGATAGTATTTACTTTGGACTGTATGTTAAAGACAGCTGGGAAGAAGGTTATGTTATTTACATGGGACTGTATATTGGAGGGGGCTGGATAGATGGTGTGATGTTTTTTACATGGGACTCTATGGCGGGGGGAAGGAAATAGTGTTATTTAGATGGGACTATATATTGGAGGGGCTGAAGGGAAGGGAGTGATGTTATTTACATAGAACTGTATTTTGGAGGGGGCAGGAAAGATGGTGTGATGTTATTTACATGGGACTGTATTGTGGAGGGCACCATAGGGGTATTATAAATCCAGGGGACATTAGGCGTCTTATTACTACTTGAGGCTTTATAGGAGGGACTTATAGATCTGCCTTATTTCTACTAAGAGCACTATGGGGGCTTTATTACTACTGAGGGGTCTGTAGAGAGCTTTATTACCACTGGGGGAACAATAGGGGGCCTTATTTCTACTGGGGGTTCTGTGAGGGTATTATTAATACTGAAGGGCTCTTCTACTAATGGGGGCACTCTTGGGGAGTGTTTTCACGGTTGGGGGCAGTATTACTAATAGTGGCATTCTTGAGGAACATTATTACTTTTGGGGCACTGTAGGGGGCAGTATTACTAATGAGGGCATTCTAGAAGGGAATTACTATTGGTGGGACTATGAGGAGCACTATTACTATGGGGGCACTAATATTTATTCAGGATAGTATTTGGGGTATTGGGGAGCACAGCTAACACCAGGACAACCCTGTGGGGACTCCAGGTTGGGAGATGATGATAGAAAAGTGAGGAAGCTAAGGTGTCCACCTGTCAGACTCTGCAGAGACGAGGCGGCTGAGAGAAGTTGTACGGACCAAATGGAGAAGATGATGAGAATATCTACATCAGAGGAGACGTCACCTGGAGGCCCTAGATGTGACAGGTATGTGCTGCTGTATAGCAAGTACAGCAAAATGTGGTCTGTGGGGGGAAGGGGGCGACTTAGAGAACTGGGCCATATTCATTGGGGCTTGGGCCCCGGATCTTTTGAGACCCTAGCAACACCCCTGACTTACCCACTCCCTGGCACCCGCGCTGCTCCTGGTCCCTGCATGGCTGTCGCTGCATCTCCCCGGCACGGGTCTAAACTTCCATAGAGGGGGAAGGGGTGGTGGTTTGGTGCAGCCAATGGCAGGCCACGATGGGGACGTGCCTCCCTAGCGTCATCCGCGATGCTAGGGAAGTTCGTCCCCATCGCAGCCTGTTATTGGCTGATACCCCCACCTCGCCGAATGTTTTGATCCTTAAGATAGGGAGATGCAGTGGCGGCCATGTGGGGAGCAGGAGCGATGCGGGTGCCAGGGAGCGGGGAAAGTATAACCTTTATGAGGTGCCAGGCATTAGGGGGGTCATTATAGGTGTTGGATAACCTTCAAGGTAACTTTACAGAAAGTGATTATCTATACGATAGAGCAACGAATGAGTCATTTCTGGGTGTAGTGAACGATTCAACAATAACCTTTTAGACATGACAATTGTAGCTGGAAACATCATAGTTGTGATCGAATAATTCATTGTTGGTAAAATAGACTGCAGCATTTACACAAAGCGATTTTGTGCATGATGTGTTGTGGAAAGGGTGTGTGTGACATATGAGTGCACACCTTTTGTGTTCTTTCTTCTTCACACCCTCATTCCCCTCCACCTTCAATATCTCCACCTTCGTCTCCTGTTCAAATGCCCAAATTTTTAGTGGCGTGCTTGAAACTCACCCATTTACACAATGATTTTTGTGCCTACACAATCGGACCAGTGAGAATTCTACCGACTGTCGCTAGTCTCCAGCTCGTTTACAGCTTTTACACTGCACGATAATCATGCAGTTTTACGCGATTGAACAAGAATTGATGCGATAATCGGCTCGTGTAAAAGTATCTTTAGTTATTTAAAATGGTAACTAAACAGCTCCTCAATTCTGAAAAGAATCATTGAAAGTTAAGATAGGTGTCCACTAATCCCTGTTGGAAGGGTCCTCAAGTGATAAGCTGGTCAATTAGGGTCTCCCTGCTAGGATCTCCAGTAATCAGCTATAATCTGTAGGGAAAGCTGGCTGTACTACCGTGGGGGTGGGTAATACATAGCATTTAAATCTTGGATAAAGCACCAGTTCCTTCACTCTGTCAGTCCTGTGGGCCTTGTTTCTCTAGAAATCCCATTGTGACTATACATGTCACTCATCATTCCGGTCGGCCTTGGTGCTGTCCAGCAGAAAGGACGTTTGTAACTACACATACATGGCCACTGCAGCTAGTCAGTGGACAGTGATTGGTTGCAGTGGTCACATAATTGTAACATCATCACTGAAAGATAGTGACAGAGTCTGGCAGGAGAACCAGAGTGGCTGCATTGGGGCAGCAGAGAATTTTCCAGTTGATTAATAACTTATTTGTTATCTTATCTTTTAAATGTCCCAGACAACTCCTTCAAGCATTACATAGTGCCTATTTAAATAGATAGGTTGTCATATCAACAGCCATCCACACTGGTCAAGAGATGAATGTCATGAAACAAGAATGATCCTCACCAGGAGATTATACACAGTCAAGTCATATTATGATAACCACTTCCTACTTTTTGATGTTGGCAGCGTGTAGTTCATGAAGTCATATGTCGTGAGCTGGCTTGGTGGGTATACAAAGTGTGCTATAGGCTGTCTGCACACATATCCCTTTGTTGCGGTCATGGCTCAAAGGGGCTTGTTTGCAGAGTTGCAAAAATGGATTGTTATTGGCTTTTCTAAAGCTGCAGAGTTTGAACTGTTCACGTGCTGCTGTGGTGAAAGTGTATCGTGAGTGGACAAATGGCACCATTGTGAATAATTGACGTGGAAACTGTGGAGCACCACATACTGTATCATTGACATGAGAGGTGAACAATGGCTATAAAGGTGTGTGAGGGTGGACCAACACGCTACAGTGGAGCAGTTCACCACCAAGGGCTAACAGACGTGTATCTAAAACAACAGTTCAGTGAACCCTACTGTGTATGGGGCTCTGAAGCAGATGGATGGTCTGCTAAGTTGCATTGGCAGAAATGGCTTCAATTTTTGCAGCAGTATTGGAATTGGACCTCCGCTCATTGGCAAAGGGTTGCCTTCTCCAATGAGTCACTATTTCATCAAACGAATGGATGGATATTGGCGTGTCAAACGAGAAACATCACCCTGCACCCATTGCTGGCAGAATACATGCTAGTGGTGGCAGCGTTATAGTCCGAGGAATGTTTTTGTAGCATTCCCTGGGCCCACTCGTCTATGTGGAAGGCACCCTCAACCGATTTGGGTATGAATCCCCCTTTGCAGATCATGTACACCCATCTATGCTAATTGTCTTAACTGGGGCGGATGGGATCTTCTAGCAAGACAATACAACATGATGTCACATGGCTAGAAATGTCTGACATTGGTTGGAGGAGCATGATCAAGACTTCCAAGTACTACTCTGGCACCCTAATTGCACAAACATGAACCTAGTTGAACATCTGTGGGACCACCTTGATCATAATTTTTGCTCTATGGATCCTCCCCCACATACCCTCCAGCAGCTGTGGGATGCACTGCAGTCAGCTCGCTCCAGATACCTGTTACAACCTACCAGGACCTTATTGAATCACTCCCAGTCTATCTAGCTGCTGTCGGTGCTGTACACAGCGGTTATTCTGGATTCTAGCTGGTGGTCATAATATTGTGACTTGACTGTGTATGAAAATTGCATGTTTAATCTAGATAAAGCCTTTAGGGAGAGACCCTGAAAAAAACTCACAGATTTCCTTGATCGAAGGACCCCTACCGGTAGAATATGTGTTTATATGCTCCCCATAACCCCCCCAAAAAAAACCCCCAAAAAAACAAATATTTATAAATATATATATATATATATATATATATATATACACACACACACACACACACACAACATTGGTAAGGGTACGGCTACACGATAAGACTGGTTGCGCGTGCAACAGCTGTCGCGGCCAGGATTGTAGAGTAACAGTGATCCACTTGAAATGCATGGGTTTACAGAGCAACTCACAAAAAAATCCAGCAGTTTTTAACCATAGGATCATTGCTATTCTGCGATCCTGGTAGGGAGGGAGGAGCTGGTAGGTGACGCAGGAGGAGCAATAGTGCATAAAGTGGCCAGTGCCCGCCCTTGGTACACTTGACTTCTCATTTGCATATCGATTAGAAGGACTTTTTCTCGAGAATAAATCAACATATAGCTTAGTGAAAAAATCATTATATTCAGCTGAGCCAGCCCTACAAGGAATTGTGTCTGGTTTAACAGTCAATGTCAGCCCTATCTTAGTGGTCACTGTCAGCCCAGTCTTAGTGGTCACTGTCAGCCCAGTCTTAGTGGTCACTGTCAGCCCAGTCTTAGTGGTCACTGTCAGCCCAGTCTTAGTGGTCACTGTCAGCCCAGTCTTAGTGGTCACTGTCGGCCCAGTCTTAGTGGTCACTGTCAGCCCAGTCTTAGTGGTCACTGTCAGCCCAGTCTTAGTGGTCACTGTCAGCCCAGTCTTAGTGGTCACTGTCAGCCCAGTCTTAGTGGTCACTGTCAGCCCAGTCTTAGTGGTCACTGTCAGCCCAGTCTTAGTGGTCACTGTCAGCCCAGTCTTAGTGGTCACTGTCAGCCCAGTCTTAGTGGTCACTGTCAGCCCAGTCTTAGTGGTCACTGTCAGCCCAGTCTTAGTGGTCACTGTCAGCCCAGTCTTAGTGGTCACTGTCAGCCCAGTCTTAGTGGTCACTGTCAGCCCAGTCTTAGTGGTCACTGTCAGCCCAGTCTTAGTGGTCACTGTCAGCCCAGTCTTAGTGGTCACTGTCAGCCCAGTCTTAGTGGTCACTGTCAGCCCAGTCTTAGTGGTCACTGTCAGCCCAGTCTTAGTGGTCACTGTCAGCCCAGTCTTAGTGGTCACTGTCAGCCCAGTCTTAGTGGTCACTGTCAGCCCAGTCTTAGTGGTCACTGTCAGCCCAGTCTTAGTGGTCACTGTCAGCCCAGTCTTAGTGGTCACTGTCAGCCCTGTCTTAGTGGTCACTGTCAGCCCTGTCTTAGTGGTCACTGTCAGCCCTGTCTTAGTGGTCACTGTCAGCCCTATCTTAGTGGTCACTGTCAGCCCTGTCTTAGTGGTCACTGTCAGCCCTGTCTTAGTGGTCACTGTCAGCCCTGTCTTGAGTGGTCACTGTCAGCCCGATCTTAGTGGTCACTGTCAGCCCAGTCTTAGTGGTCACTGTCAGCCCTAGTCTTAGTGGTCACTGTCAGCCCAGTCTTAGTGGTCGCTGTCAGCCCTGTCTTAGTGGTCACTGTCAGCCCTGTCTTAGTGGTCACTGTCAGCCCTATCTTAGTGGTCACTGTCAGCCCTATCTTAGTGGTCACTGTCAGCCCTATCTTAGTGGTCACTGTCAGCCCTATCTTAGTGGTCACTGTCAGCCCTGTCTTAGTGGTCACTGTCAGCCCTAGTCTTAGTGGTCACTGTCAGCCCTGTCTTAGTGGTCACTGTCAGCCCTGTCTTAGTGGTCACTGTCAGCCCTGTCTTAGTGGTCACTGTCAGCCCTGTCTTAGTGGTCACTGTCAGCCCTGTCTTAGTGGTCACTGTCAGCCCTGTCTTAGTGGTCACTGTCAGCCCTGTCTTAGTGGTCACTGTCAGCCCTGTCTTAGTGGTCACTGTCAGCCCTGTCTTAGTGGTCACTGTCAGCCCTGTCTTAGTGGTCACTGTCAGCCCTGTCTTAGTAGTCACTGTCAGCCCTGTCTTAGTGGTCACTGTCAGCCCTGTCTTAGTGGTCACTGTCAGCCCTGTCTTAGTGGTCACTGTCAGCCCTGTCTTAGTGGTCACTGTCAGCCCTGTCTTAGTGGTCACTGTCAGCCCTGTCTTAGTGGTCACTGTCAGCCCTATCTTAGTGGTCACTGTCAGCCCTATCTTAGTGGTCACTGTCAGCCCTATCTTAGTGGTCACTGTCAGCCCTATCTTAGTGGTCACTGTCAGCCCTATCTAAGTGGTCACTGTCAGCCCTATCTTAGTGGTCGCTGTCAGCCCTGTCTTAGTGGTCACTGTCAGCCCTGTCTTAGTGGTCACTGTCAGCCCGATCTTAGTGGTCACTGTCAGCCCGATCTTAGTGGTCACTGTCAGCCCTATCTTAGTGGTCACTGTCAGCCCTATCTTAGTGGTCACTGTCAGCCCTATCTTAGTGGTCACTGTCAGCCCTATCTTAGTGGTCACTGTCAGCCCTATCTTAGTGGTCACTGTCAGCCCTATCTAAGTGGTCACTGTCAGCCCTATCTTAGTGGTCACTGTCAGCCCTATCTTAGTGGTCACTGTCAGCCCTATCTAAGTGGTCACTGTCAGCCCTATCTTAGTGGTCACTGTCAGTCCTATCTTAGTGGTCACTGTCAGCCCAGTCTTAGTGGTCACTGTCAGCCCAGTCTTAGTGGTCACTGTCAGCCCAGTCTTAGTGGTCACTGTCAGCCCTGTCTTAGTGGTCACTGTCAGCCCTGTCTTAGTGGTCACTGTCAGCCCTATCTTAGTGGTCACTGTCAGCCCTATCTTAGTGGTCACTGTCAGCCCTATCTTAGTGGTCACTGTCAGCCCTATCTTAGTGGTCACTGTCAGCCCTGTCTTAGTGGTCACTGTCAGCCCTATCTTAGTGGTCACTGTCAACCCTGTCTTAGTGGTCACTGTCAGCCCTGTCTTAGTGGTGCTTCAGTGCTTGTGCACTGTCAGCCCTGTCTTAGTGGTCACTGTCAGCCCTGTCTTAGTGGTCACTGTCAGCCCCTGTCTTAGTGGTCACTGTCAGCCCTGTCTTAGTGGTCACTGTCAGCCCTGTCTTAGTGGTCACTGTCAGCCCTGTCTTAGTGGTCACTGTCAGCCCTGTCTTAGTGGTCACTGTCAGCCCTGTCTTAGTGGTCACTGTCAGCCCTGTCTTAGTGGTCACTTTCAGCCCTGTCTTAGTGGTCACTTTCAGCCCTGTCTTAGTGGTCACTGTCAGCCCTGTCTTAGTGGTCACTGTCAGCCCTGTCTTAGTGGTCACTGTCAGCCCTGTCTTAGTGGTCACTGTCAGCCCTGTCTTAGTGGTCACTGTCAGCCCTGTCTTAGTGGTCACTGTCAGCCCTGTCTTAGTGGTCACTTTCAGCCCTATCTTAGTGGTCACTGTCAGCCCTATCTTAGTGGTCACTGTCAGCCCTATCTTAGTGGTCACTGTCAGCCCTATCTTAGTGGTCACTGTCAGCCCTATCTAAGTGGTCACTGTCAGCCCTATCTTAGTGGTCGCTGTCAGCCCTATCTTAGTGGTCGCTGTCAGCCCTATCTTAGTGGTCGCTGTCAGCCCTATCTTAGTGATCGCTGTCAGCCCTACAGTATCTGAGGGTGTCCATACACATAGGATTAAAGTAGTCTGGAATGGCCGATTTCGGCCATTCCAGCCGACTGTCGTTTGAAAAACTAGTGCGAACGAACATTCATCGGCTGAAACTGCATGTTGATGGCATGACCGGAGATCGGATCGTTCGAATGATCCCATGGATGACTGCAATCATTGTCTCATATTTATCGCCAGCTTTACTGGGGACAGTTGCAGAGCCACAGACAGGTTGAAGACTGATCTATGATAATATGCTCATGTTTACATATGTCTAACTACTGCTTCTACCTCTGTATACTTACAGTATATGTGTATGCATCTAAATACACTTAAATACCGCCCCTGCCATAATATACTGCACCCTGTGTGTGTATACAGATGGAGGAACAGTATATAGTGTACATGCCTGATATATAGATGTAGAAGCAGCCTATATATGTATACAGACATTCTTTGGTTCTGATTTTGGGCTCTGAGGGCATCTTATGTACTATTCGGATTGAGGGGTTTTGTGGGCTAAATGGAATCTGCCTCAATTGTCCAGAAATAACTGATGACAAAGCTGGCAACCCTGGGTGCGACCCTTAATAGCCAGTCAGATTACAGTTCTTGTTTAACCGAGGATGACTATGAAAAGAAAGCAGCAACCTGGCTGGATTTTATCAGCAGCTCCACCGCTTTCCCTTTGTACCAGTTTTTTAAACTGGTTCTGCAGAATCTTTGATGACTTTATTTGAAACCCAGAGTACTTCTAGTACTGAGGGGTTAATATTCCTTACAGTGCTTAGCAGTGAGAGCACTATGTTGCTTGTTGCAAAAGAAAGGATACCCAGTTACTTCTAAGAAATCGCCAGCTTATTAACTGGATTACTTGGTAATGGCTTTTCTTCCTGGTAAATTGAAGACGTGATTAAGCAGCCCTCCCTTGTTTGTACAACTCAAGGACGAGATTTAAAGTGTACTAGCGAGCACATCTATGGAGATTGTAGTGTAATGTATTGCACTCCATACACCCCAATAAAGTGCACAGCAGTTGGGGAATACAGATGCGTGTGGTTGTATCTGTCATTGTTCACCGACACAAGGGGTGGATTGCACCCACATTTACAGTAACTGTCTGTAGTCTGGGCATAATATCCATGTAGCTTCAACTGAACCGAATCTGACAGGTATTACATCCTGAATTTACATCCTGTAAATTGTGCCAGAATTTGGTGCAGATTTGGCACAATGTGGCATATTTTTGGCACAGTTTAGGACATTCAATTTTAGAAAATCCACTGTCGACAGGACTTTCTTTTCCACCGTGCATAACAGAAACCGGACGGATCCATTTTGCTTTCCTTTAGACATCTATTATGACACATCAAAACTGAATGCTACGAAGGGTTTTCTTTTTTTTTTTTTATATAATTTTTATTAAATGCATCCATTTACAGGAGTGATACAGTTGTCATAACATCATAGCCACAATGGTAGAATGCACAGTTTTGCAAAAAAAATAAAAAATTGCAGCAAAAACATATATATAACCCCTTCACCCCCCACCCCCCTTTGTTCCCTCCCCAGGATATCCACCAAAATCCCCCTGATGAGAACATTATACATCATTTGAAGAAGTCTCTGGATGCGTTGCTCCCACTCAGCAACTCCCGAGAATCGGGTTTTCGTTTTGACTTCCGTCTTAGGCTACTTTCACATTTGCGTTGTTGGATTCCAGCAGGCAGTTTCGTCACCAGAACTGCCTGACGGATCCTGAAATCTGTATGTAAATGGATTGCATTTGCATCCGGATCTGGATGCGGATCCGGCTGACGAATGCATTAACCACTTCAGCCCCCCTAGCTTAAACACCCTTAATGACCAGGCCACTTTTTACAATTCCGCACTACACTAATTTCACCGTTTATTGCTCCGTCATACAACTTACCACCCAAATGAATTTTACCTCCTTTTCTTCTCACTAATATAATTTTTACTTTTTTTGCTATTAATCAAAAATTACCGAAATTTTTGCAAAAAAATGAAATTTTTCACTTTCTGTTGTAAAATTTTTCAAAAAAAACTACATTTCTATATAAATTTTTCTCTAAATTTATTGTTCTACATGTCTTTGATAAAAACAATCCAATAAGTGTATATTTATTGGTTTGGGTAAAAGTTATAGCGTTTACAAACTATGGTGCAAAAAAGTGAATTTCCTCATTTTGAAGCAGCTCTGACTTTCTGAGCACCTGTCATGTTTCTTCAGGTGCTAGAATGTCAGGAAAGTATAAATACCCCCCAAATGACACCATTTTAGAAAGAAGACACCCCAAAGTATTCGCGGAGGGGCTTGGTGAGTTCATGTATCATTTCATTTTTTTTCACAAGTTAGCGGAAAATGACACTTTCTGAGAAAAAAAAAAAAAAAAAGTTTCAATTTCTGATAACTTCTGGCAAAAAAAAAAAAATCTCAGACGGACTCACTATGCCCCTCAGTGAATACCTTGGGGTGTCTACTTTCGAAATGGAGTCATTTGTGGGGTGTGTTTACTGTTCTGGCATTTTGGGCGGGGCTAAATTGTGAGCCGCCATGTAAAACCTAAAGGTACTCGTTGGAATTTGGGCCCCTTTGCACCCAGGCTGCAAAAAGCGGCACTTATGTGGTATCGCCGTACTCAGGAGAAGTAGGGCAATGTGTTTTGGGGTGTATTTTTACATATACCCATGTTGGGTGAGAGAAATATCTCTGTAAATTGTCAACTTTGTATAAAATTTTTAAAAGTTGTCGTTTACAGAGATATTTTCACACAAAGTATGGTATATATAAAAATACACCCAAACACATTGCCCTACTTCTCTATCGGCGATACTCAGTATAAATACACCCACATGTGACCCCATTTTGGAAGAAGACACCCCAAGGTATTCCATGAGGGGCATGGCGAGTTCATAGAATATTTTTTTTTGGCACAAGTTAGTGGAAATTGATTTTTATTGTTTTTCTCACAAAGTCTCCCTTTCCGCTAACTTTTGACAAAAAGTTTAATTTTTCATGAACTCATTATGCCCCTCAGCGAATACCTTGGGGTGTCTTCTTTCAAAATGGGGTCACATGTGGGTATTTATACTGCCCTGGCATTTTAGGGGCCCTAAAGCGTGAGAAGAAAATGCGTAAAAATACCCTCCTAAAAGGTACTCGTTGGAATTTGGGCCCCTTTGCGCATCTTGGCTGCAAAAAGTGTCACACATGTGGCATCGCCGTACTCAGGAGAAGTAGGGCGATGTGTTTTGGAGTGTATTTTTACATATACCCATGCTGGGTGAGAGAAATATCTCTGTATATTGACAACTTTGAATAAAAAATGTAAAAGTTGTCGTTTACAGCGATATTTCTCACACACAGTATGGGTATATGTAAAAATACACCCCAACACTGTGCCCTACTTCTCCTGATGCTGGCGATACATGGTGGCACTTTTGCAGCCAATGCGCAAAGCCTAAAACAATGAGTACCTTTAGGATTTCACAGAGCCATTTTACGCATTTGGATTCTCACGCTTTAGCACCCTAAAATGCCAGGGCAGTATAAATACCCACATGTGACCCCATTGTGGAAAGAAGACACCCCAAGGTATTCTGTGAGGGGTATGGCGAGTTCACAGAAAAAAATTTGGCACAAGTTAGCGGAAATTGTTTTTTTTTTTTTTACAGTCTCATATTCCACTAACTTGTGACAAAAATAAAATTTTCCATGAACTCACCATACCCCTCACAGAATACCTTGGGGTGTCTTCTTTCTAAAATGGGGTCACATGTGGGGTTTTGTACTGCCCTGGCATTTGAGGGTCTCCGTAATCATTACACGTATGGCCAGCATTAGGAGTTTCTGCGATTCTCCGTATATTGAGCATACGGGTAATGAGATTTTTTTCCGTTCAGCCTCTGCGCTGAAAAAAAAAAAAATGAAGCGGCACAGATTTTTCATTCGCAATGTGGATGAAAAAATCTCTGCCAAATCAGTGACTGCGGTGGGCTGGGCGCTAGCTACCTAACAAGTAGCTAGCTAACTGGCGGTGATAAGGGACCCTTATGCCCCATTCACACGTCCGCAATTCTGTTTGCGGAGCGAGTTGCGGACCCATTCATTTCTATGGGGACAGACTTTGTCCCGCTCGGATCGGAATTACGGATCCGCGCTTCGAGTCTGCACTTCCGTTCCGCAAAAATATAGAACATGTCCTATTCTTGTCCGCAATTGCGGACAAGAAAAGCATTTTCTATATAGTTCTGGCAATGTGCGGATCTGCAAAATGCGGAAAGCACATTGCCGGTGTCCGTGTTTTGAGGATCCGCGGATCGGATCCGCGGATCCGTGAATCCACGGATCCGTGAATCCACGGATCCGCAAAACACATATGGGCGTCTGAATGGAGCCTTACAAGGGTGTGATCAATGACAGGGGGTGATCAGGGGTCTAGATGGGGTGATCAAGGGTTAATAGGTGAGGGGGTGGGGGGGTTAGTGTAGTGTTTGGTGCAACTTTACTGTGTTACCTGGTCCTCTGGTGGTCGATCCCAGAAAATGGGACCACCAGAGGACCAGGTAGCAGCTATATCAGACGCTGTTCATAAAACAGCGTCTGATATAGCTGTTTGATGCGATTTATATCGCATCTACAGTCTGCCAGCGATTGATCATCGCTGGCAGGCTGTAGTCCAACTCTCGAGGCAGCGACGCTGTGAGCAGCGCGCGCGCGTTCACAGGAAGTCTCGCGAGATGGCGCCCCAGCGCGTCCGAACAGAAGAGCAGGACCGCCCGCAGGACGCAATCCTGCGTACGGCGGTCCTGTAGTAGTTAAAACACCGGATCGGTCTTTCCGGTGTCATCCAGAAAAAGGGATCCGGTATTTTTTTTCACATTTTTAAAGATCTGTGCATGCGCAGATCGGGAAACCAGATCCGTTTTTCCGGAACACTTGGTACTGGATCCGGCATTAATACATTTTAATGGCAAGTATTCGGAAATTTTCTCAGGCCAAATACCATAAAGGGACTGAACTGAAGACATCCTGATGCATACTGTACGGAATGCTTTCCATGAACACAGCAAAAAAAATAATATATATAAATAGGGTGTCAAAAGCCATTTTTGTCACATTAAGTGTAATAGCAAGCGACCAAAATGTCAGATGCACCCCAATATAGTGCCAATCAAACTACCATCTCATCCCGCAAAAAATGAGCCCCTACATAAGACAGTCACCCCAAAAAAAGAAAATATGGCTTTCAGAATGTGGAGACATTAAGAAACCCATTTTTTCAAAAATGCTTTATTATGTAAAACTGAAACAAACCCCCCCAAAAAGTAGTCATATTTGGTATTGCCGCATCTGTAACAACCTGCTCTATAGAAATAGCACACAATCTAACCTGTCAGATCAACGATGTAAATAACACAAAATAAAAACGGTCCCAAAACAGCTAATTTTTTGAAAATTTTCCATTTTAATCCATGTTTCCAGTAACAAAGCAAGGGTTAACAGCCAAACAAAACTCAATATTTATTATGCTGATTCTGTAGTTTACAGAAACACCCCACATGTGGTCGTAAACTGCTGTATGGCCACACGGCAGGGTGTAGAAGGAAAGGAATGCCATATGGATTTTGGAAGGCAGATTTTGCTGGACTGGTTTTTTGACACCGTGTCCCATTCGAAGCCCCCGATGCACCCCTAGAGTAGAAACTCCATAAAAGTGACTCCATCTAAGAAACTACACCCTTCAAGGTATTCAAAACTTATTTTACAAACTTTGTTAACCCTTTAGGTCAGGCATGTCCAAACTCTGGCCCTCCAGGTGTTGCAGAACTACAACTCCCATGATGCTCTTCTGTAGGTTAATAGCTGTAGGTTGTCCAGGAATGATGGGAGTTGTAGTTTTGCAACATCTGCAGGGCCGGAGTTTGGACATGCCTGCTTTAGGTGTTCCACAAGAGTTATCGGCAAATGGAGATTAAATTTCAGAATTTTTATTTTTTATTACCTTGCCTCTAAAAAAGTGTAATATAGATTGATTAAAAATCATATTTACCCTAAAATAGTACCAAAAAAAAATGACACCTTACCCTGTAGTTTTTAAAATGGGGTCACTTTTTTGGAGTTCCTACTGTAGGGGTACATCAGGGGGGTTTCAAATGGGACATGGTGTCTAAAAACCAGTCCAGTAAAATCTGCCTTCCAAAAACCATATGGCGCTCCCTTCCTTCTGTGCCCTGCTGTTTGGCCATACAGCAGTTTACAGCCACATATGGGGTGTCTACAGAATCAGGGCAATAGATATTGGGTTTTGTTTGGCTGTTAACCCTTGCTTTGTTACTGGAAAAAAAATGATTAGAATGAAAAATCTGCCAAAAAAGTGAAAATCTGAAATGTCATCTCCATTTTCTATTAATTCTTGTGGAACACCTAAAGGGTTAACAAAGTTTGTAAAATCAGTTTTGAATACCTTGAGGGTTGTAGTTTCTAAAATGGGCTCATTTTTGGGTGGTTTCTATTAAGTAAGCCCCACAAAGTGACTTCAGACCTGAACTGGTCCTTAAAAAGTGGGTTTTGGAAATTTTCTGAAAGAATTCAAGATTTTCTTCTAAACTTCTAAGCCTTGTAACGTCCCCAAAAAATAAAATGGCATTCCCAAAATGATTGTTACATAAAGTAGACATATGGGGAATGTAAAGTAATAACTATTTTTGGAGTTATTACTATCTATTATAAAAGTAGAGAAATTGAAATTTGCTACTTTTTTTCCCAAATTTTGTATTTTTTTTATAAATAAAAATGAAATTTTTTGACTCATTCTTGCCACTGTCATGAAGTACAATATGTGATGAGAAAACAATCTCAGAATGGCCTGCATAAGTAAAAGAGTTTTAAGGTTATTACTACATATAGCGTCACAAATGTTAGATTTGCTAAAAATGGCCTGGTCCTTAAGGTTAAAAATGTCTGGGTCCTTAATGGGTTAAGAGACTATATGCTGCCATAATACAAATTATGCTGTTAACTGCCAGACAATCCCGCAGAGCGGTAACTGAGCCACTGTAATGCTAAAATTGAAGAAGACAACTGCTTATAATGCAACTGCTGGATGAACTAACTGAAGTGGCCCCATGCCAAATCTTCACAGAACAATTAGCACTGACTTTTAGCCTATTCTGCGTTAGTACCGGTTTGTGCATTTAGAACGTATCTACATATGTTAGGGATATGTTATATCTTCCGGGCCTTGCAGCATTCACATTACATACAGGTCAGGACTGAGAGGCTGACGGTCAGAAACCAATGGCACACAGAACGTGAGGGATTTAAATGCACGCACTCCTTGACGGGCAGTGGCATACATTCCAGCCAATCAGAAGCCAGGAAAGAGCGCACTCGTTGAATAGACTGTCACACTCCTGATGGGTTGCACTGCAATAACATCCCAATGTAACCCCAGGCCAAGGTCCATGATAATTCTCTGTGTATCTGAAGGGACGGTTTTGTTTCACAGTGCCAGTCTTTGTGAGCTGAGAAGCTTCCCTTCCAGGCTCCATCTTTCACTCAGTCCCTTGAATAGCAGCGCAATCCTCTCACCGGAGAGGCTGATTCGGGTGGTGTGACACAGGGAAGTGCCAATTACATCCCAGTCTGGCGTTCCTTTTCGGCAATGCCTATTTGCATATTTCCCATTCACATCATCCTGATCATACACAACTGAGGAGGCAAAGTTCTCGACTATTGAGCCTGAAGAATGGAGCGTTTGAACGATTAGGTCAGCAATTTAACACCTTCACTACCAATGTTTGCAAATGGGGGCAGCTCCATAGGTGATTACAGAAAGCACTAATATTATAGTAGGCTTGTAGTATGCATATCTAATTCTGTACTGATCATGTCTTACTTTATGACTATGTATGCGCCTCTGACTTCACTTATTTACATGTACAGATGGAGCAGAATTGAGTTTTTCATTTATCTCTTTTTGGCTAGCAAAATTTGTGCATTTGTGAAATACACTATAATGGGGTCATTTATCAAAGTGGTGTAAAGTAGAACTGGCTTAGCTGCCCATAGCAACCAATCAGATTCCACCTTTCATTTTCCAGAGGAGCTGTCAAAAATGAAAGGTAGAATCTGATTAGTTGCTATGGGTAACTAAGCCACTTCTACTTTACACCACTTTGATAAATGACTCCATAAGTTACTATCATGTAGTAGGTTTCCATTATGCAGGTGTCCAGTCCTGCATAACGGAAACGGGACGGATCCGTTATGCTGCCCATAGACTTGTATTATGACAGAATGCACAACGGAAGCCTTTAAAAGGCATTCCGTTTTGTTTTCCGTCATATTAAGTCTATGGGGATCATAATGGATCCGTCGCGCTTCCGTTATGCATAACGGAAAAAAAAGTCCTGTCGACAGGACTTTGTTTTCCGTCTTGCATAACGGGAACCAGACGGATCCGTTATGATCCCCATAGACTTCTATTATGACGGATCAAAACAGAATGCCTCTTAAAGGCTTCCGTTTTGACTTACGTCTTATGGATTCCGTTATTTTCCGTTTATAACGGAAAGCCATAATGGAATCCCTAATGCTGATGTGAACCCACCCTTATCGTGATATATGATGAGCTATAAGAAGAACAAATACAGTCTGCTACATCTGCTTTGTATTGTAGTATTGTTTAGCATTGAAACTATATTAGGTGTACTTGGCTTGCTATGAAGTATATATGTATATATATAAATATATATATACACACACACTTTTTTAAATCTTTGATTCATCATACATTTTACAGTATCCCCATATGCAGCATACATTACATATGTCATCCACACAGCAACCTAAGGGCTCCCCACAACTGTATGGTTTAGATCTGCAGAGTCCACAGCTTGCTGCCTGATTTTTTTATGAAGTAATTATTTCCATTATTACAGAAAAAATGGTACCCTGTATAGCCGAATGGGCCGTCTTATCTGTGACTGATGGCATTCTCAGGGTGTATACATAGATAGCTGTCAGTCACCGTCAGCCCATTCAACCATTGAGATCAGAAAGAACAGAGTTCTAAATGTAAACATTACAACTTCTATTGATTCTTTTCCCATAAAACAATATATTAATCTGTTTAACTCCTTCTGTTCTGTAACATGAGAGTTAACAACATTTCATAATGACAGGCCCTCTAAGGCCTCTTTCACATCTGTGTTGTGATGATCCAGCATGCACTTCCGTCGCCGGAAATGCCCGCCAGATCCGTCACAACAGAAGACAACTGAAAGCATATTGAAGACTGATCAGCAATGCGCTGTACAATTCATACGGGGCATTGCTCACGTAGCATAGCTATGTGATCCATGCGACACAGGGACCCAGTGACGTCATCGAGGAGCGCCCCAGCCGCACTGAAGGTAAGTAGCTTCTCCCCCGGCTCCTCGCTGCTTTTCATGGCAGCCGGGACTTTAATAGCGTCCTGGCTGCCATGGTTACCATTCTTAAAAGCTAAACGTCGGATACAGCGATGCGCCGAAACTACGTTTAGCTTAAAGTCGGATCGAGGAGCGCCCCAGCCGCACTGAAGGTAAGTAGCTTCTCCCCCGGCTCCCCGCTGCTTTTCCATGGCAGCCGGGACTTTAATAGCGTCCTGGCTGCCATGGTTACCATTCTTAAAAGCTAAACGTCGGATACAGCGATGCGCCGAAACGACGTTTAGCTTAAAGTCGGATCCGGATTAATGCTTTTCAATGGGCATTAATTCCGGATCCGTCCTTGCGTTTTTTGGCCAGAGCAAAATCCGCAGCATGCTGCGGATTTTGCTACGGCCAAAAAACGTGTCAGTACTGAACTGAAGACATCCTGATGCATCCTGAACGGATTGCTCTCCATTCAGAATGCATTGGGATAATCCTGATCAGTATCTTTCCGCTCTAGAGCCCCGAGGACGGAACTCTAGGACGGAAAGGAAAAGCACAGATGTGAAAGGGGCCTTACTTTTACTGTGAGCTAAAATTACCTTTCAGTGTTACCCAGTGTTTTACCATTTAGTATGTACTGGTGACATGTATCTTTCCTTCCCATGTGCATAACCTTACATTTGTCAGTGTTACCTCATCTGTCACTTCTCTGCTCACTGTGCTTTTTGTGTTAATTACAGTTTGGCATTGTCTATAGAAATTGACTTGCTCTTTTGGTACCCCACTAGTAATGCTGACCCTATCTGAGTATGTACTGTTAATAACCACCCTCTGTTTTCTATTACTTAGGCCTCATGCCACGGACAGTGATGTCCTGGCCTGGAATCCAGCTGACAGCAAGAGCGCACGGCGTCATTGGTTGCTATGACGCCGTGCGCTCATGCCGCCGCTGGACTACAGTAATACACTCGTACGGGTGTATTACTGTAGTCCAACGGCAGCATGAAGCGCACGGTGTCATAGCAACCAATGACGCCGTGCGCTCCTGCTGTCAGCTGGATTCCAGGCCGGGATACCACGGTCCGCACACGGCCGTATTCCACGGCCGTGTGCATGAGGCCTTACCCACATACAGACATTTTCCCCAGTCCAAGCATTCTCATTTCATATACAAATCTTTTTTTTCTTCACAGCATTAAATGCTTTGGAGAAATCCAGATATATGACATCCATTGATTCACCCTGGTCCAGTCTAGAACTTATCTAATTGAAAATGATCATGTTAGGAACGACCCCTCACGAAGCCGTGTGTTGCTTGATTACTAGCAGGGCTTGCAGGACTGCGCTTCTCGCCACAGCACGGTCACACCATTTGGCCATACCTTTATGCACTTACATTATTTTTATGGAGACAGTGAGTCATCTCCAGTCTACTGGGTCCTAGAGCCCATGTGCTGCTGTAAAGCAGATCTCTAAATGCAGCAGAATCATGTACAGGAAACAAAGTTAGGGTTCATGCACACGGCCGTTGCCCGGCCGTATTGTGGGCCGCATACAGGGGTCCGCAATACAAGGGCATCGGCCATGTGTACCCTGCACGATGGATCGCCATTCACTTGAATGGGTCCGCAATCACGGAGATGTGGAACGGAGGCACGGATCGGAACCCCACGGAAGCACTACGGAGTGCTTCGGTGGTGTTTCTGGCCATGCCTCCGCACTGCAAAAAAGTAGTGCATGTAATACTTTTTTGCGTTGCGGACCATCGGATGTGGATCGTGGACCCCATTCAAGTGAAAGGTGCCCGTATCAGATCAGAATGTGTTGGACTCTCTGCTGCTATTTCGTTGTAGCTCTGGCACTGAAATTACACAGCTCCATCCACTGTGTAGTTAGTGGAATCGGTGCTTCAGTTTCTGGCTCCATCCACTACACATTGGATGAATTTATGTAGTTCCAGGAATAGATATACCCTGAACAGCTGATCGGTGGGAGTGTGGGTTGCTAGACCCCCAAAGATCAGATACTGATAGCCTATTCCGAGGATAGGCCATCAAAATCCTGGACAAATGCATCCGGTTTTTAATCAACATCCTTTAAAATAATCTATGAAGGTAGTTGTAATATTGTAATGTATTTCTTTTACCTTTATAAATTCTGTTACTGAAAAAAAAGTTCATCGCTTCACTTTCCCAGAAAGGATTAAAATGGGGATTGCAGTCAGCACAACCCAATACGCAGGTGCACGTTGCTATGGTGAAATACACATACAAACGTAAAAACAAAGGTGCAATGGTACACTGCAGCTAGAGCTCCGTCCTGCCACTATGCTGGATGTTAGAAGAGGCATTAGTTTATATTTTGGCCAAATTATGTAAGCCACCCACCACTTCACGGTTGCCTCTCGAGTGGTCCCTAACATTAATTCTTACCTTTTATGGGCCATATCAGCCACACAAAACCCAGGGAGTGCAGGTGCAGCATGCATGCCAGATACACTCTGCTTGTAACCCCGTCTGGTGCCATACAGCGTTCATCAGATCAAGGGATGCAAATACCAACATGCATGCTGAGCCCACTAGTACTTCTCCTGGAACCAAATGGCTTCTGGTAAGTTCAATAAAGCAGACTCTGTTTTATACTGACTTTAAAACCAGCCTACAGGGCGGATCCACTAGTCAGGTGTGCATGACTGCATGGAGGTCAATGTATTTCTTTTACCTTTATAAATTCTGTTACTGAAAAAAAAGTTAATCGCTTCACTTTCCCAGAAACAATTGAATAGCAAGTGATATAAAAGTTATACAAACCCCAAAATACAGTATATATTTTTGGGGTTTTACAGATTTTTAACCTCTTAAGGACTTTAAAGATGGCGCCCGCTCCTGCTTCATGCGGGCGCCTTAGCCCCGGGTGTCCGCATGGTTCTTGTAGCAGACACCTGCGGCTAATGTCCGCGACCGGCAGCGATGCCGATCGTGGACATTTAACCCCTCAAATGCCGTGGTCAAACCAGTTCTACTTTCGGTTTGAGATACGGCTCCCCCGTGTGGCGATCGGAGGGGGCGCAGCGCGCCTGTAGTAGCCTGGGTCTCTATGAATGAAACCCAGGCTGCTCTGTAGTATTTCCTATGGAGCCTTACCTGTAATAGGCTTCATAGAAAATATACGATTTTATCATACATTCCAATGCTATTGCATTGGAATGTATGATGATCGCAATCAAATGATTGTAAGTTATAGTTCCCTATGGGAACTATATAAAAGTGTATAAAAAAAATAAAAAGTTTAAAAAAAAAATTAAAAAAACATAAAAGTTCAAATCACCCCCCTTTGCTAAAATAAAAATATGAAAAAAGTTAAAAAAATACACATCACAGGTGTCGCAGAGTGCGAAAACGCCCATACTATAAAAATATAAAAAAATATTCCCCATACGTCAAACAGCAAAACAGAAGAAAGCGTTCAAACTGCGGATTCGCCATTTTAGGTCACTTTATTTTCCGCAAAAAATTACATAAAAGGTGATCAAAAATCATACACACCCCAGATAGATGGTATCAATAAAAAGATAAGATTATGATGCATAAAATGAGCCCCCATACAGCTCTGTACATATAATTACAAAAAAGTTATAGGGGTCAAAACATGGTGACAAAAAAGTAAAACAGATTTTTTCCCACTTTTGAATTTTTTTTTCACTATCAAAACGCAAGAAAACCTATACATATAGGGTATCGCCGGATTCGTACTGACCTGTAGAGTAAAAGTAACGTCGGTCAGTTTTATTGCACATCGAACGTCGGAATTTAAAAACCCGCAAAACTGTGGTGGAATTGTTTTTGTTTTGCAATTTCACCCCATTTGGAATTTTTTTCCCGGTTCCCACTACATCATATGCCATATTAAATGGTGTATTTGGAAAGTACAACTTGTCCCGCAAAAAACAAGCCTTCATATGGCTATGTGAACCAAAAAATAAAAAAGTTATGGCGTTTTTATTTTTTTTCAGTATCAAAACATAGAAAAAAAACTAAGTGTTGTGGTATTGCTGTAATTGTACTGACCCAAAGAAGAGCATAGGTCAGCTTTACTGTGGCTTAGGGCTCATGCACACGACCGTATTTTCTTTCTGCTTCCGTTCCGTTTTTTTTGCGGACCGTATGCGGAACCATTCACTTCAATAGGGCTGTAGAATATACAGAAGTTACTCCGTGTCCATTCCGTTTCCGTTTGTCCGCATGGCTGTTCCTCAAAAAAGTAGTGCATGTCCTATTATTCTCCGCAAATCACAGTCCGAGGCCCCAATCAAGTCAATGGGTCCGCAAAAAATACGCAATGCACACGGAACACATCCGTATGTCATCCGTATTTCATCCATATTTTGCGGATCCATACTGTAGAAATACTATGCCCAGCCCATATTGCTCATGTGTTTGGTGATTAATAAGTTACTGTTTCAGTATACGATCCGCAAAAAACGGATCAAATACGGAAACAATATGGATATGTTTTGTGCAATAACGGAATGGAAGAGGAACCTCAAAACAGCAACGGTCGTGTGCATGAGCCCTTAATTGCATTTTTTCCAAATTCTTAAGACATGCTCCATCGCTGCAACATCCTACTTTTAAAAATGCCATAAATACTAAAAAATGCATCCCAATGAAAGAAAAAAAAGCCAAAAGCACAAAAGTGTGTCCTGCATTTCAAAATATTTTTTACACTTGAAATATTTGGAGTTGACTTTTTTTTTCCTGCACAAAATGCAACAGAAATGCTTCAAAAAGGGAAAAACGGCTACAGTAAAACTGCATGAAAAACTGTGTGAATCCAGCCTCACAATTAGGAATAATAAAAGGGACTTTGTAAAGGTTAATGTTCCTTGCATTTACTGTCTCCACTGACAGCAAGCTGGAAGCTTAAAATGCTACGCTGATGTAAATGCCAGAGTAAATTATAATCTGGGGAGATCTGGGAGTTATCTGAGGATATAAGGTTGTGTAGGTAGGATCCATCTGATGAGCGACATATGCTTATAGACATAAACAAGCCAGTGTCATCAGTGCCATGTTGTAGAAATATTCTGTCTATCTATCTATCTATCTATCTATCTATCTATCTATCTATCTATCTATCATCTATCTATCTATCTATCTCTCTCTCTCCATGTCTATCTGTCTGTCTGTCTCCATGTCTATCTATCTATCTCTCTCTCTCTCCCCATGTCTATCTATCTATCTCTCTCTCCATGTCTATCTATCTCTCTCTCTCTTTCCATGTCTATCTCTCTCTCTCTCTCCATGTCTATCTATCTCTCTCTTTCCATGTCTATCTCTCTCTCTCTCTCTCTCCATGTCTATCTATCTCTCTCTATGTCTATCTATCTATCTATCTCTCTCTCCATGTCTATCTCTCTCTTTCTCTCCATGTCTATCGATCTATCTCTCTCTCTCTCCATGTCTATCTATCTATCTATCTATCTATCTATCTATCTCTCTCTCCATGTCTATCTATCTTTATCCATTTTGTATAGAATAGAGTCCCATCTAAAATAGTTCATCTTGTCGTGGTGGATGGGCACACGTGATTTTTATCTAAATATATTGGTTAGTGCCTCTACAGGCATGTTCACATCTGTGTTGGAGGCTCAGTTCGGGACTTTCGTCACAGAGTTCATCAAAGATAGCAGAGAGAAAAGTCCTGCATTCAAGACATTTTTTCTCAGCTAAATAAATGGAAGCAGGTGATTGGACCATGTGACCCAGTGACATCACTGAAGGTCCTTCACCCCCGCCCAGCTGAATACAGAACAGAACACCGCCATCTACGCGATCAAATAAAGTAGGGGAGTTTGTTTTTTTATTATTTTTAAGCCCTCTATTGCCCTTTTTACTTTGCATTCTCTATTGAGAATGCTATTATTTTCTTTATAACTATGTCATAAGTGAAAATAATAAAGATCGGGTCCCCATCCCGATCGTCTCCTAGCAACCATGCGGGAAAATCGCACTGCATCCGCACTTGTTTGCGGATGCTTGCGATTTTCCTGCAGCCCTATTCACTTCTATGGGGCCTGCGTTGCGTGAAAAACGCAGAATATAGAGCATGCTGCGATTTTTACGCAACGCAAAAGTGATGTGCAGGAAAATCACCCCCATAGAAATGAATGGGTCCGGATTCGGTGCGGGTGCAATGCGTTCACCTCACGCATTGCACCCTGCGCGAAAATCACGCCCGTGTGAAAGGGGCCTTAGTCCTTAGGACCCTAGTTTAAAACACTTGGGTCATGACTCTGAGCATCCTCACCTATCAGCTGTTTGAAGGGGCCGCAGCATGTGCACATCAGGTTGTAGGCTGGTTTGTGCTCATGATGCAGTACTTTTCATAGCAGCTGTTCTGAATATTGCATTCATCAGAATGACCCCTTTATCTATTATTCCTTTCTGAAAATTTTTGCAAACTGGTGAACAAACTGTTTGTCTCAGAATGTGTTACAGGTCTCTCTGCTATCCTAAGACTACTGCTGTGCCACCTTTCAGTATGGATTATCGCATTACATAATGCCCACCAGACAGTAGCGTAGCTAACAGCTCATGGGCCCTGGTGCAAGAGTTCAGCTTGGGGCCCCTTCCCTCAGTGCTTTGTGTGTCTTCTTATGCGGCACAAGGGTCTTTGGGCCCCCTCAGGCTCCTGGGCCCGGTAGCGACTGCTACCTCTGCACCCCCTATAGCTACGCCCATGCCACCAGATATCTTTACCGTCTCTACATAAACTTTGTTAATAAGTATTTTAGTTTGCTGAATATAATTGAGTTTGCCAAATCTCTGCGACTGTGGCTCCCAGATAGAAACTGAGCTTGCATTCTGCTCTAAACCTCAAGGCTGCGGCAGTTACCTCCTGGGATGCTTGTGTTGTGTCCCAGGATGTCTAAGCTGACATCAGCCAAGCTTAACTCATTTGGATCCTTTACAGATTGGAAAGGGGAGGGCTCACTGGCTATCACGCGGCTGACAAGATTCCTGGAGCATTTCCCTTTAAGAGCTGGTTGTTTTAGGGAACCTGCAGCAGTGTCCTCTCTACAACATGAGCAAGTTCTCCGCAGACACAGGAGAATAAGCTCCTCTGTGAGAACATTCCCTGACAGTTCATCACTGTTGGTGCAGGATGGGTCACCAGCTTCATTAACACATGCCGCAGTCTATGGTGGATACTTACATGAGGTAAGACTGTACCTGCTGTATTCGTGGCACTAGAGAGAACATAACACTGTACAGAGCCAGTTAATGTCAACTGGTGTTTATATGGAAATGGTGGGGTTCTTCTATGGCCACATGTATTTTGACTCTTCTCGGTTGAAAAAGGTATTCACAGTATTTCACAGGAATGACAGTGAAATATTGTTACTATCAGTTCTACAGTGTCAGGTACACCATAACCTCCAGGATGTTCTAGCTGGATCTCCAATGCTGTATTTTTCTGCAGAAGCCTAAGGTGCAATAAGCTAAAGGCACCGAAACTCTGTATGGTGGTGTACTTGTGCCACATTTATTATGTTTTGGACACTTTGTGCTTTACTGGACGAGGGGGTGTGACCTTCGGGAAGAGGAGTGAATTATCATGTGCCAAAACTGCACCAATATTTTGACGTACAATTTTGTTACAAAATAAGTCAACCAATAGGTTGATAAACCAAATCTATCATCTTGCTTTACCCACTTTGGTGCATCCTTACACTGTCTAAATATTAGAGAGGGTCAGTAAGTCTGCTCCACTGTGAACGTCAACCAGCCCTGGCCAAGCCTTTCAAATGCCTCAGGATAGACCATCATTAACTGATTGATGGGGTCTCGCACCACACACACCTGCCGATTAGCTGTTCTGCAGAAGCTCCGCCGGCACTTGTTGTGCAGCGGACAGAGCTGGTTACTTTGAACTGCATGGGAGTAGCTTGGTAACCAACTCCGTTCAATGCACAGTGAACTGAGCTGTGCTTCTCCAGAGCAGAGTTCTGCTGCAAGAGGTACTGCGGAACAGCAGACCATGATAAGGAATTATTTTTTTCTTTTTTTTTGGTGGGGGAGTAATACAGCATATTTCAGGTTTAGGGTATATTCATATGTAGTAGATACTCTGTGGATTTTTTTGTCCAGATTTTGTGAGGGAATTATATAACACAGTATACTCAAGATTTTACCAAATCACATCCATATGCTGAGGAAGGAAAAAAATCTGCCTTAGACTTATGGAAATGACTTGTGGTACAGATTTAAAATCCACAGCGGTCAGTGTTGTTTCAGCTTTTCACAGCGGATGTCACCCTTTGCAATGCATAGGTTAAAATCTGGTGCAAACCTGCAAAAATCCATGTTAAATCTGAATGTAATTCACAGATTTCATCCTTTACAATGTGCAAGGTGAAATCTGTGGTGAATCCATGACAAAGTGTTTTTTTTATTTTCTTTGAGAGTGGAATTCTACGCACCATGTATGATGGTATTTTGTGGGTAGTATATGGGAATACTCCTTAACTCCAGTGTATGCATGTTATTTGGCCTGTTCAAAGAGATGCCACATGGAGGTAGTATAGCGGTATTACATGGGTTGTGTATGGTGCTGTTACCTAGTTTGTATATTGTAGGAATAACCAAACTGATTTTAAACTTAGTCTTGGGCCAGCAGAATTCTAGTCGGGCCACTGCTTGTTATGACACATTAGAGATAACAGGCTTTATGTGTTCGTGCTGAACGCCGATACACTCTATTTAACTGTCGTGATTTTTATGTTCTGAAATGTAGTTGCTGAATAAGGAAGGTTGTAGGAGCATTACTTGCAACCACTAGGAAGTATTAAAGGGGTTGTTCCACCATATAAATGATCACCTATGCAAAGGATAAGGTAATAATTAAATAATTGCTGGGTGTCCAAATGCTAGGACACAAACTGATAATAATGGGATCCCTGGGTTCTTGGAGTGATAGATGCATATGTGTGCAGATCATTCTCTATTTACAGTGCTCAATTATTTCCATCAGCCCCACTGAGAATGAATGGAGTGTCAGTGCACAAGTGCAATGGCAGTATAGTAAAACAGCATTACCGCCCAAGCGGGATACATACATTTTTTATCCACCCTGATGCATTGGCCTCTCCTCAGGCCTGCACTATTTCCTGGCCCTGTCCAGTTGCTGGGAAGCTCCCTTGCAAGTCCACCTGCATCTGCACTCTCTCGCTCTGTACTTTGCAAGGACACTATTCCTAAAAACCTCCTTATCAGGGCCATGCGAGGAGACTCTGCGACTTCACTCGCTAATACCTTCTGTTCTGCTGCAATGTGTCTGTAGTACGACCCAGGCTTTACAAAGATGCTTGTAGTTTGGAGAACCTCAAGAACCCCTACAATAAACTAAATAAGCTTATCATGTAAGGGCATAGTTTATGATAGTCATAATACAGTCCTGGTCTCTATGAGCTGGGAAAATATGTCAAGCATTACATTAGTATAAATCTTGGATAAAATAATAACATTCTCGAACATGTCTGTAGTGGGGTCTACCAATGTAGGCTACTTTCCCATCTGTGGCAGGGTGATCTGACTGCCAGTTCCAGTTTCGTCCAGACACAAACCGCAGTGTGCAGGCACTCCGGTTGCATCTGACGGTGCTAGATCCGGAGAACTCCGTTTTCTGCCAGAATAGTAGTAAAATAGCCTTACATTGTGCTCTAGCAATGCAGTCAAACGATTTTATAGAAGCCTATTACGTATTACTTTAGCAATAAGCATACCACTTAAGATTGCACATCTGTATAATTTATTACTCAAGGCACTATTTATTAAAACACAATCACCAGGACAAAGGGCCTGGGGAGTTGATTGCCCAAGGATACAATTAGAGGGATGGGGAAATATATTTGCGAACTTGAGTTTAACCCTTTCATGACCAAGGGTCATTGATACCCCCGTGACCACATCTAATTTTACAAATCTGACGTGTCACTTTATGTGGAACTTTGGAACGCTTTTACTTATCCAAAGCATTCTGAGATTGTTTTCTCATGACACATTGTACTTCATGATAGTCATAAATGTGAGTCAATATATTTCACCTTTATTTATTTTTTTAAGATGTTAGAAGGCTTAGAAGTTTAGAATCAATTCTTAAAATTTTTAAGAAAATCTCCAAATCTCTAACACTTTTTAAAGACCAGTTGAGGTATGAAGTCAGTTTGTGGGGCTTACATAATAGAAGCCCCCCATAAATGGCACCATTTCAGAAACTACACCCCTCAAGTTACTCAAAACTGATTTTACAAACTTTGTTAACCCTTTCGGTGTTCCAAAAGAATTAAAAGAAAATGGAGATGAAATTTCTAAATTTCACTTTTTTGGCAGATTTTCAACATCGAAGGTTAACAGAGAAACAAAACTCAATATTTATTACCCGGATTCTACAGTTTACAGAAACACCGCACATGTGGTCTTAAACTGATGTAAGGGCACACGGCAGGGTACAGAAGAAAAGGTGCGCCATATGGTTTTTGGAAGGCAGATTTTGCTGGACTGGTTTTAGATGCCAAGCCCCCCGATGCACCTTACAGTAGGAACTCCCAAAAAGTGACTCCATTTTGGAAACTAAGGGATAAGGTGTCGGTTTTATTGGTACTATTTTGTGGTACATATGACTTTTAATTGCTCTATATTACGTTTTTTTTTTTAGACGAGGTAAGCAAAAATGGCTGTTTTGGCACCGTTTATATTTTTTACAAGATTCATCTGACAGGGTAGATTATGTGCCATTTTTATAAAACAGGTTGTTACTGACGCAATGATATCAAATATGTCTACTTTCTTTGTTTGTTTCAGTTTTACACAATAAAGCATTTTTGAAAAAATAATTATGTTTTTGTGTCTCCATTTCTGAACACCATATTTTTTTTATTCTTTTGCTGATCGTCTTGTGCGGGGGCTCGTTTTTTGCAGAAAGATTTGCTGATTTTATTGGTACCATTTTTGGGTACATATGATTGTTTGAGCATTCATTATTACACTTTATAGGAAAAGGTGACCAAAAAGTGGGTTGTTTTGGAACAGTTTTTATTAATTTATATTTACAGCGGAGTGCAGATCAGAGCCTGAAGCCGGCATTTTAACACTGCTGCGATCTGATGCACTCTGATTGGTCCCTTGCCGGCATTACTGTACTGTATGCTGTCCATGAGAGCAGCAGTGCAGGGGCATAAGCTTTAATTCAAGCTCTTTGCAGCGCTTACATTAAAGAGGTGCCATGACGTTTATATCCATGCTAGCTGCACGGGACACGTGTAATTAGCACGTATATAGCCGTATGGCAGTCGTGAAAGGGTTAAAATCTCAGAACTTTAATCACGTATTGATACAATTCAATATTTTGCATAGTTTATATGTTACGCCATATGGCTTAATAAATGCGGGTTAAGAGATAGTTGTAAGTATCCATGGTGTGGCCTTTTTGGGGCTGATCACCTACATGTGCTCTGGTCTTGTCCAGAATTAAAAGAATACTGGACTGCAAATAATAGTTTTGTTAGTCATAAATTGAGACTCCCGATTCCATTTATGGTTGAATGCTAGATATTGAGTGATCTATCTAAGGTAAATTGCCATAAATATAAGAAGATTCTTTTAAATAGAATACTGTTTTTGGCGAGACTTTAGTTCACTCGAACCTGGTTTTCACAAAATGTTCCAAATTTGAATACTTGGAAAATACTTTAAATACTTGGAAATTTGGTTAATAGGGTTAAAAACTATGAGAATGTCCTATATAGGCAAAGAAATAGTCAGGAGAAGTGGACTAAGGCTTTGTTCACATCACTGCTCAGCCTTTCCGTTCTCCTGCTCCGTTTGGGAGCAGGAGAACAGAAAGGACGGAAAAGTCACATAACTGACACCAAACTGCTCAGTTCGGCTCAGTTTGGTATCAGTTATGAGCCTTCTCCGTCCTTTCCGTTCTCCTTCTCCTAAATGGAGCAGGAGAACGGAAAGGCTGAGAGGTAATGTGAACAAAGCCTAAGATATGGGAGGCATGGAGGTATTAATCCCTCTCAATTTTATGTTTCCACTTCCATGACTTCTATCATCCTTTTCCTTGGTCTTTCCTTTCTTTACTTATTGTTGTCTGTGTTGGAATGATAGAGGGTTTTGAGACGCATCGCAAGGGTAGGGGAATTCAAAATAATAATAATTTTATATAGAAATTTTGTATGAAAACGAAAATGGTTTGTACATGTTTTTCTCTAATAAAGATATTAAAAAGAATAAGCATACCACTAGCAAGATTGTAATGCCTATGCTAAAATTATACTAAGCAGGCAAATACTGTTTTCAACTATAAAATATTTATGACTGAAATAAGCAGTGAGACTCAATGTGCAGGAACCGTGCTGTCTCACAGTATGGCTGCTGCAATATTCAACAGCCTCGTCAGTAGTCCGTAGAGGAACAGCAACATATAATAAACAACCACCTGACTAACCTAGCCCTCAACGCCTTCTGTATCAAGGCTATGTGTGTATTTTCATCAAAGAAAGGTTGGATTTATGCTTATGTCTGCCAGATTCAGTTATCAGGCTACTCTGTGTGGTCAAGGGACTCATGTGACATATAAAATGTCTGTACCCTGTGTAAGTGGTACATTTGGGAATGATGACACATAATGTGTATTGATAGGCATACAAATATTGCATACAGCGAAAACATTGACCTTTAGGCTGAGTTTACATCACCGCTCAGCCTTTCCATTCTCCTGCTCCGTTTAGGAGCAGGAGAACGGAAAGGACGGATTTGGCACATAACTGAGGTAAACGGAGCCTACGGACCCCATAGACTATAATGGGGTCCGTTAGGTGTCCGCTCAGAAGATGAATTTGGAGCGGAGATAAAAGTAGTGCATTTTGTCTACGCTTCAAAAATCTTCCTCTGAGCGGAAACCTAACGGACCCCATCATACTATATGGGGCCCGTGATCTCCGTTCGGCTCAGTAATGTGCTAAATCCGTCCTTTCAGTTGTCATGCTCCCATAAAGGAGCAGGAGAACGAAAAGGCTGAACGGTGATGTGAACTAAGCCTACCTTGTTTCTACATCATTCATAAACCATTTCGGGTATGTCTACATGGTGTTCTTGGGTGCGACAAGTGTCATGTGCTTGTGTCATGCCCCTGCAGTGTAGCGGGGCTGTCATAGGAATGAATGGGGTCTCAGTGCAACTTGTATGTTGGCTGCAACCACGACACGAGAACGGAAAAAATCCATCACTTTATCCCCATTTCCTATGACAGCCTGCTATACTGCGATGTTTGGTTGTGCAACAGCTGTCATGGCTAAAATCGCTGTGTAGACATACCATTCAATGGAGGACAGAAAGGCAGCCAGGGGTGATAACGGTATAATTGGACAGCATATTAAGACCAATAGTAGCATATAGAACACTTTATATGCTGTAACGGCCTGTCAGTGTCCCTTTAAATTTTATTTTTCTGGGCTCTGGCCCAGGTGGTGTAGTCGGACTCTTGGCATGTGTATGTCATATGGGCAGGCATTATGACCCTGTTAAGGCATCATTTTTGGATGCTTGGTCCACCAACAAGCCACTATTTTTAGCCCATAACACAGTGTGTATTTAAACGCCATCTGCCCCCGATAAGGGACAGTTTTTGGAAGCTTTGTAATATAAAAAAACATAACACATGTACACGCTGTATGTTAATGCTGTCAAACATGCGTTTACCCATAGCTATGTATGTCTGTGACATTATTTGCTATTGCTGTTATTGCATTCAAGATCTTATGGAAGGGGGAGGGAAGAAAAAGTCCTAGGAGACTACAAGGTGTTATATACAAATTTTCAGGGCAATTGGTGAAACTTTGGTTCGGGTAGAATAGATTTTTCAAATTTGGTGAACCCGAAACGAATTGCATGAAGTCTGCTCATCTCTAGTATGTTTTTATTGCTCCCCCCAGCCCCTTCCTAGTGTTGTCAATGGTTTAGTATCGACAAACATGCTGATTGACTCCCTTTAAATCACAGTGACCATAGAAGAGTGAGACCCAGCATATTCACATGGATAAGATTATAAAAATTACAGGCTGAGAATCCAAGCTTTGTCTACAATATCACACACAAATTGGAATACTGTGAGTCATCTTCATTGTATGAATATTCTTTGACTAAAGGAGACCATACAGTTTAAGGGCTCATGCTCGACCGTTAAGTGTTTTGTGATCCACAAATTGCGGATCCGCAAAACACGGATACTGGCCATGTGCATACGGGCCGCAAAAAGAAAAAACGGAATCTCCTAAATTTTGATGGGACAGGCTGACCATCTAATTTGCATGGGAGGGTCTCAGCTCTCTTTTTAAATGGCAGATATCAGATGAAAAAAGTACTGAATTTCTACATGGCCAATCCTCCAGTTCCTGCAGGATATAAGCCAATGCCATATGAGTCTGGCAGCAACTTTTCCCCCCTCTCCTCATTGAAAACACATGCACGCTCATGGGAGAGGTGGGAGAAATAGCAGTCGACATCTATTTAAAGTGAATGCACAGTATAAAAAGTTTAATTGTTTTGTATCAGTATTTGCAGAGTTTTGGTTGTTGTGAAATTTTAGTTTTGTGCTTTTTTTTGCATTCAATTTTTATTAATTGGCTTATGATTTTGACTTGCTTATTAACCTTATTGACCATTTTTAAACTTCTCTTATGGGGCCAGTATATTTTCATTACACTTTTATTTACTACCGTAATTTTTTTTATTTACTTTACATTTATTTCAATTTAGCGTAATTCTAAGAGGCTTTTGCAAAAACGTTTTTTTAAAGAATATTTTCTGGCACAGAAAGCCTATGACATTGATAGTGGTCCACAGGTTTCACAAGGACTGTATTTCCTACGGGGACCTGTTTTTACCCCCCTGATGTATTGCTAGGTTTTGCCTGCCACTATGACAACTAGATATAGTTAGTAGTACAGTGCAGTTCAATGTGGTTTTTCATATAACTACTAGTATATTAGCTTAAGAAAAGGCCCAGTAAATTTACCGCTAGCGGTTGGAAAACAGTTGTCATGAAAAACTATTTTATACATGGGTAGCTTTTAACTTTAATCATTTAGTATGTTTTAAGATCATATTTAGTCATTACCATTACAGTTTACTGAGTAAAACTGCTGAGAACTTTACCATTTTGAGTTTTTATTTTCGTTTTAAAATTGTTAATTTTCAAATATCAGAAATCCAGTGTGAAAGACATCTCATTTTTATTCCGGCCTCTCTTGGCCAGCATGGAAGTTGTTTGAAGTTTAAGGATGGCTTGTTCAGCTGTTTGTCTATTTGCTCTTTCCTTGCTACGCTGGATCGAAGTTCCCCTGTCCTGCTGTGTACCAGGCTGTGGGAAGACTCTAAGATTATATTTACACTGCTGTATCCAAGTAGCTAGTTCAATGATTTTCTTTCTTTATTTTTTCCATCAGGAAGGACAATAGGTGAGAAAGTTCTAATTATTATCAGCTGAACCATATTTTAAAATATCCCTTGGCTCTTCCCATCGTGGGTCCAGCTACATATAGTAGTAGCGGGTTCTGGGACCCCTGAGGAGTAGCCCATGCAGATGTAGCAAGTTTGTTTCTTTTTTGCGGAGTAAAACATGGTCATGTTTTTCTGTTGTCTAGCTACTATCTATCCTTTTGTAGTTATACTACTATCTGTGTTAGTATCCACAAAATAGAGAAAAGCACAGCGGCACTCACCATCAATCTTGATTTGCAGTTGCAGTTTCTTTCATTGTTGCATAAAAGTGGTGGACGCGGACAATACACAGGTGCATGAATCGGCTACAGCTGTTTTGCGCTACACTTGACAAAGCGAAAGTTAGCGCGAAACAGCTGTAGCCGATTCATGCACCTGTGTATTGTCTGCGTCCACCACTTTTATGCAACAATGAAATAAACTGCAACTGCAATTCAACATTGATGGTGAGTGCCGCTGTGCTTTTCTCTATTTTGTAGATACTATTACATGGACTATGTTATCAACAGAGCACCACCGTGGAGTCCTTTGAATGCTAGTGCGATAAAGTTATTTTAGTGATTGTAGAGACACAAGTGGTAGTGCCGGCTGCGATACCTCTCTCATTCCTTGTACTGTCTGTGTTAGCAGTGGTGGAAAAACAGCCATAACAGCTTGTTATAGGTCCTGCCTGTCATTCTTTACTGCCAGGGCCTTATCCCCCAGATGTGCCCTCCCTATCTGGCGAAATTCAGTAAAATCATCTTGTCTGGTGGACTGAGCAGAAGAGCGCTCTGGCCAAGGATCATACCTGGGCCTTTGCAATGATTCTCGGCCTGTGCACTCTCTCAGCCTAGCAGGCGCAATTACGTCACTGCATCATGCTTGCTGGGGAGAGAAGAAAGTGCTTTATTGATCGGGGGAATGGGGCTAGGTGAGAATTAATGTTTTTATATTTACACCACGGGGCCCAGCGCTAAGGTAAGGGGACAGTAAGGTGCACTAAGGAGAAGCACTACTACCAGGGAGGAGCATTACTGTGTGGGGGCACTACATGGAGGCAAAACTACTGTGTGGGGCACTATGGGGGCATATCTACTGTGTGGGGACACTAAGAGGGAGCAATACTGTGTAGGGGCTCTAAGGGTGCAAAACTACTGTGTGGGGACACTAAGGGGGCTATCCACTATATGGCGGCACGAAAGGTGCATATCGACTGTGTATGGGGGCATATCTATTGTGTGTGTAGAGAGCACTAAGGTGGAAAAACGGTGGTAAAGGGGGCATTAAAGGGGTTATCCAATATAAAGAAGACTCCCTCATCGGTAATATACTTACCCCGCTCTCAGCGCTGTTCCTGGTCCCTGCACCGCCGCTGCTGCTTGTATGGCAAGCATGGGTAGTTTTGACTAGCTGTGGGAGAAGGATTGCAGGTAATTTGCTCGGGGAAGTTCTTTAAAACTTTTTCTGTGGGTGGCCTATTCATTAATTTGCTATGGATCCCTATGAATTGTAATTAAGCCTCAACTTCCCACATTCCCTTACTGCTTCCAGCAACTCTCTTGAAGAGGTCTACAGTAGCAGTTTCCCCCCTGCATGTCATCTTGCTAAACAGGTGGAGAATTTGTGAAATAATTTTCATTTTAAATTAAAGTTACCCTGACAACTAAACTTTCACAATAAATGTATAATACATAGTTAAAATACCTGGTGCTCTCCAAGTCCCCTCTTCATATCTGTAAAATGGCTACCTGCTTTTTTAGACTCATGCACATTATGCTTTTGTAGTCCAAGACATTTCACCCTGCTCACAGGTCAATCCAAGAGATGGGGGAGCCTGTCAGTTTTTTTGAACAAAATGATGTAAAGTAGAACTGGCTCTGTGAATTACCAGGCGCTACCGCACTGCCAAGATACCACCTGGTCCCATTCACTATAAGCGGCCAGATCTCCTTCGGTCTCCATTATAGTGAATGGGGCCAGACAGTATCTTGGTAGCACATGGTATTCACGGATCTGCTTACCGCAAATGTAAAACAAGCCTCAGTCTAACCATCACCATGATCACAGAGAGCAACCCCCCCACACACATGTAGTGAGTCATTTAGAGCATCAGACATTACTCTGAAGTACGTTTGTCTGGGCATCCTTATCTCGGTCTGTCAGTAGACAAAAGAGCTATCATACTGTTACCACAAATCTGCACCCACTATTATTACAAGGTTTACCCTTCAAATAATATCTTCTCCTCACAGCAGCAGTAAACTGTCAATATATTACCTATCAATATAGGAGATCTTTTGTGTTGATTGTTTACAAAAAATACCCCTTTCTGATGGAAATGTTCCTTTGAATAATTCAATGTAGTGCATGGATTACTGAGATAAAAATGGCTGCTGGAGCTGCATTATCAGGCATTTAGGCACAAGTCACATTTCAAGGTTCTGCATGCATTCATCTTTGGGGATTTTAAAAGCACCAGTATAAAATGAATGAGAGACTGGTATGGTGTATCAGTTTACCTGTAAAATCTAAAGCACTCGAACAAGTAGCAGTGTGATTTCTGAACACAGCCTTTATCAGTATCACATTTGCAATTTAGTAAAATGATTTACATTATGTTAAAGATTTCTTGATGATGCTTGACAAAATTGTATGGGAAGGTATATAAAGAATATCACTGCATTTTGAAATAGTAATAGGAGACCTTCTTATCATTTAATTGTAGATTCAGTTTTGATTCTGCCAGGATTGTATAGCTTGTCAGAGCAAACAGAATGTGGCAATAAATGTCTATTGTTAAACGCAGCACATTGTAGTCCCACTTGCGGCTGTTGCTCAGCGCTCCCAAGACATTCGTATACATCATCCTGCCACATGCTGAGCCGTCTCTGTACACTAGAAGGAGACTGGAAGGGTAATGATAAAAAGATGCCTTTAGCTACAGTACACAGCGAGTATATACAGTGTACATTATATATACTACATTTTGTTTGTTCTGTTCTATAACACTTGTTAGATTACAAAAATCACATTTTTACATCTCATGGTTTGTATACATATTGTGTGCTTTAAAGTTATTTTGGTATTAATATCTTTTATTTGTATGAGAAATAAGGCAGGTCTCATTATACGCTTTTTTGGAAGAAGGGACCCATGTACTGTGCTTGCACAGAGGTGTTCTGCTGCCTGTGTATGTCCCTGTGTATTTTAGTGCTCCAGTCAAAAAGCATAGTGCTGACACTGGTTATGGCCGTAGCAGAGATGGAGTGGTAGTATGCAAGGCAAGGGAGCTCCCGTGCCGGTAAGCGTCTCAGTCTTGAGACTCTTAGCGGTTCTCCCACACCCTCCCCTTGCATGCTACCATTTCACCTTTGCTATGGCCAGGCTCTGGGACGGACCAAAACACTAGTGTCAGCCCTATGTGAGACAATTATCTTGTAATCTACTGTTATAGTGTGCTGTGGTTTCTATTTCTCTGCACATTGCAGACTTTTCCCTACCACTGAGTACCTCATACCAGAGGGCTGACGAATATTGATATATGTCCCTCTGTATGATTATATACACGTTACATTTTGGATAATATAAGAGGTAGTATTCATGTAGACATGTTCTTCTTCCTTTTAGGGTCCTCATAGGGTATGGCCACATGGTCAGGTTTCCTGATGCAATTTTGGAAGCTAAGGGTACTTTCACACTAGCGTTAGTGTGATCCGGCACGCAGTTCCGTTGTCGGAGCTGCCAGCTGGATCCGCTGTTCAGTGTGACAACTGACAGCATTTGTAGACGGATCCGGGTGCGGATCCGTCTACAAATGCATTGCAAGGACGGATCCGTCTCTCCGCTTCTCATGCGGATGGACAGATCCATCTTGCAGTCATTTTCTACAGTCTTTGTAGAGTCTGTTCTGTCCCTACAGCCTGTGCCAGCGTTACTCCTAGTATGGGCACCTCCCTTTGGATCACGGCAGAAGCCCGACCCTGACTAAAGATAACTGCACCTTAACCCACCAATATGTAAAAAAATAGCGGCTGCAGCATATAGGCATTATACTAAGAGAGAGAGCTCTCACTGTCAATACAGCAACACACCCCTGAGGATAAAATTGTGGGGTGCTGATGTGCAGCCATGGGAGTAGGGGCCTAACAAAGGCCCTCAGGATTGCCATGGCGATATTCCTATTATACTGTGCTACAAGCAAGGCCTAATAGCCTGTCACTGTTATGGGGACTAAAAAAAGAATATTGTAATTGAAGTTTAATAGCGATTATTAAAATACATAAAACATTTTTTTCCTCTTTTCCTTATTTTCTTGCCACAACCTGTATAATAGATAACATAACAGTCACACCTCCCCATGAAAAACTTAAAAAAAAATGTTAATACCAACAAAATTGGCATTTTTCTTTATTTTTCCCCTCAAAAATAATAAATGTTAAATCAATAGCTCAAATGTACCCCAAAATTATACCATTGAAAACTACATCTTGTTCTGCAAAAATATATGACTACATCAGCAGAAAAATAACACCCTTAGGCCTCATGCACACGGCCGTGGGTGTTTTGCGGTCCGCAAACCGCGGATCCGCAAAACACGGAAGCTGCTCCGCGTTCCGTTCCGCAATTTGCGGAACGGAACGCGGCCCATTATAGAGATGCCTATTCTTGTCCGCATAACGGACAAGAATAGGACATGCTCTTTTTTTTTTGCGGGGGCACGGAACGGAGCAACGGATGCGGACAGCACACGGAGTGCTGTCCGCATCTTTTGCGGCCCCATTGAAATGAATGGGTCCGCGGCCGAGCCGCGAAATATGCGGCTCGGACGCGGACCCGAACAACGGCCGTGTGCATGAGGCCTTATACTGCTATAGCAACAGAAAAATAACAACCACCCAGCATCTTATTTCCTACTCCTCATTGGCTAAAAAGTACTATTCAAAAATACAAATACAAGTATTTTTACCATGCTGGAAAAAATGTAGTCCGACCTCTGTATAGATAACCAAAGTTGATGCACGTGGATGGACATAGCAATGGGATTTTTGAACTTTGAGCATATATCTCTGGGTGACTAAACTATCTGTGCCGCTATCTTATTGGTCAGTGCCTTCTCTTCTTTATTCTCCTCATGGCAGCATGGTCTTTGCTGCTTATACATTCCCAGGCCATAGCTCTCAGATATTTGATCTACCAGAACACTAGAACAACAGGACAAAACACATAGTCAACACTGTGGTGAAACTGTAATACATTTGAATGGCTTGAACCAGCAGGCAACCTGTGGGAGCTGGCTATAGCCAGAAGACCAGAGACAGAAACAAGTAGAACAAAGGCAAAAGATGTAACCTGGAATCCCAACCAGGACAAAACAAAAGTCGGGTAATTAATTAATTTATAACCCAGGACCAGGAAACATGCTGGAATGAGAAGTGTAGCTTCTTGCAAATTGTGGCTCATTTTATATGTTCATTAAATACTCCACATTAAAGGGATTCTGTCAGCAGATTTTACCCCCATAAGCTAAACATATGTCCATGTCGACACTGATAAGTTGAATCCTATGATGGCAATATTATACTCCACTGTGGCTCTATTTCCACATAAATCAGATTTTTATAATCTGCACACTTCGCTCAACGATGGCGTTGCCAGGAGTCCGCACCGGCGCAGCCAGCTGAGCCTAGTGCGCAGGTGCGGGATCTCGGCAGAGGGACGGGGAGGCGTAAATTATTGCAGAGGAGGCGCTGGGCAGAGGAAGGCGGCGCTGGGCACCAGACAGCGAGGGGTGCGGCCAGGCACCCTGCATTAACGGACCTTCCCTTGGGCACCTTATGTGAGTGATTGACAGATTATAAAAATCATATTTATGCGTAAATATCATAGGATTCAACTTATCAGTGTGGATATGGATATATGTTTAGCTTATGGGGGTAAAATCTGCTGACAATCCCTTTAAAGGCGTTGTTTGATAAAGACAGCCCTTGTCAATAAGACAGACTAAGTCATATGAACATCATGGGGGAGGGGGGGGGGGGGGGTCCTGCTCAGTACTCTTCTGTATAATTCAGAATGGGGAACTGCAAGCAGCCCATATTCTGGCTGACTTGAGCTGTCCTCAATGCTAGCACAGGCTTCCAGTATCCGTAGTTTCAGTTTGCAGAATGGGCAAAACAACAGGACCCTCAGTTTACGCAGAAGATTTTATTCACTGATGAGGCAAACTTTTATGTGAATGGTGAAGTTAACAAACAAACCCACCGCTATTGGTCTGACACTAACCCACATTGGATAGATCCCTCCAAGACTGTTGGAACAAAAACATTGATGGTATGGTGTGGTATATGGGGTACAAAGATAGTGGGGCCATTCTTCATCAATGGAAACCTCAAGGCCACTGGATATGTGAAATTGCTACATGATGATGTGTTTCCCTCTTTATGCACTGAAGCTGGAAAAACTCAGGGAACGTACCAGCAACATGGTGCACCACCACATTATGGGTGTCAGGTCCGAGCATTCCTAGATGAACAGTTTCCTGGAAAGTGGATTGGTCATCGTGGGCCAGTTGAATGGCACCCAAGGTCTCCCGATCTGACCCCCTTAGACTTTTATCTTTGGGGTCATCTGAAGGCAATTGTCTATGCTGTGAAGATACTAGATGTGCAGCACCTGAAACTACGGATACTGGAAGCCTGTGCTAGCATTTCTCCTGCGGTGTTGCTATCAGTGTGTGAAGAGTGGAAGAAGAGGGTTGCATTGACAATCCAACACAATGGGCAGCACATTGAACACATTTTATAAGTGGCACTTGTAAATAACTCATGAAAGAATAAAGTTACGTTAAAACCAAGCACACCATTGTTTTTCTTGTGAAATTCCCAATAAGTTTGATGTGTCATCTGACCCTCTTCCTATTGAAAAAACAAACGTTGAATTCAAAATGGCCGACTTCAAAATGGCCACCACCCATCTTGGAAAGTTTCCCCCCTCACATATACTAATGTGCCACAAACAGGAAGTTAATATCACCAACCATTCCCATTTTATTAAGGTGTATCCATATAAATGGCCCACCCTGTAGTTTTGGATTTACCCTGCAACTCTGTGATGTCGGGAACACTATCGGGATAGCTTCTTGCCTAGATATTTAAATTATAGCCACGTGTTTCACATTGTAATGGGCAATGTGTGTGGACATGTGTGTACCAATTAACCTGCTCTCCTGGTTTTCACCTGTTAACCCCTATACAGGTACCTGGCCTTCGCTAAAGGGGACCCACCAGATTGCCATCTCTTAGTCCCTGTGTAGTTGGCAGCTGAGGAACGGGATTCGGAGACGTCAGTGCGAAGTACCAAGGGGTTAGGCAATACTTATAGTCGGTAAACAGGCAGAGGTCAGGGCAGACAGAGTTCGTCCAATAGCGTGAAACTAATCCTAGGTCAGGGCAGGCAACAAAGGATTAGTATAGGAGACAAGATAAGGTCAGGACAGGCAGCTCAGGCAAAGATTGATAGGGCAGCCCTCAGGGGCGAACTGGCCCTACTGGGAAATATCCCAGTGGGCTGATGTACAGGGGACCTTCTGTGCCTCCTCATGGCCACTGGCTTGATACATAAGAATCTGATGCTCTTGGAATTAATGCTGGGAGCATCAGGCACTTATGCACCCGGCCAGTGGCTGCAATTGCCCTCCTGAACTCAACGGTACCACTGTCCTCAGGATGATGATACAGGTGAATACTGTGGCGAGGGGAGCAGTATTTTGTTCTGCACTGTGGTATGTGGTTTTGCTGAGGTAGTATTTTGTGTTGTACTGAGATATTTGATTTTGCTGTGGAGGTATTTTGTGTTGCACTATGGTATTGCATGCCCCACGTACTTCTGTTGGCTCTGCCTACTTGTGCTAGCCCTGCTTACTTGTGTTGTCCTGTCTTCTGTCAATTTGGACCCCTCTACAATATGGGGCCACTTTTATTTTATTTTTTTACTATTTTACCATGTCCTGGTGTGCCATTTTAATCATATTTTTCTTTACTAGATTATAAAATGAGCCATTTGGGCCAGAAGCATTATCACTGTGTCAAATGCAGGTTGATCCAGCGGATAGTGAAGTGTGGCTTATAACTCCAAAGAAAACATTTCCACTCCTTGAGAGTTTAATGGTGGTATGTTAAACTAATCCTGCCAATGCATGGCCTTCTGAGGCTTTTATGTGACCTTTTGGCTGTGAAAACTCAATCAATAAAACTTTAGATGGACAGTTTCTGTGCTAATTTAGCTTCTAGAATCAGTTTACCATTAGACAACAAGTACTGCAACCAGGGACAGACTGGGGACGGAGCGGCAGCGCGGCAGTGCATGGGCACTTGCGGCAGGACGGATCCGGCAGGCTGAATAGCCTGCCGTATCCGTCCTGCCGCAAGTGTAAAAGTACCCTTATGGCTTGAATGGGATGTAGGAGGGGTGGGTGGACACATTGTGGCAGGAGGATGCCTGGGCTCCTTCCTGCGAGAGTGACACCCCTCTGGGCACCTTACTGGCTCATTTGCATGCCAAATAAACTGGATTTTCAGAAGGTAGAAAACGTCTATTGCTGGAACAAAGGCACATCTGGAAGTAAGGTACTAAGTGCTATGGCTTCACTTCAATAGCGATTATCCTGGTGACATATTTCCTTTAAAGTGGCCCTGAAAAAAAAAAAAAAAAAAAAACGAAAAGTGGCCGCATATTGTAGGTGGGTTCTCAATAACAGAAGACAGGGCCAACACAAGTAGGCAGGGCTAGCAATACCATATTGTGGCACAAAATACTGCCCCAGCAGGATCAAATACCCTAGTGCATAACAAAATAATGCCCCAGTAGCACAAAATAGCTCTCCAGAAGCTACCCCTCTCTGGTGACACATTCTGTCCTACTAATCCAGTTGCCTCAGGATGGCAATACAGTTGAATTCAGAAGTTAGGAGGGCATCTGCAGCTGCCAGACAGACACATAAGTACTTGATGCTCCCAGTGTTAATTAAGCGATTACTTATCATGGCTGGTGACCTTAACGAGTGCATTGGCCCACCATGAAGTTTCCCTGTAGGGTCTGTGACCAGTCCACCCCTGACTATAACCAAGAAAGACATTTTATAGACAATACTTTCTTCAGTACTTGGCAGTTTTGTTTGGTGAGCTTACATCTATTTCAGGGTTGTACTGTGGTTTTCCCTTGAGTCCTCCCAACTGAAGGGGCATCTCTAGCAGAGCAGAAATGTAATAAACTGACTTTTTAGAATGTGGCAGCTAGTGACAATAACTTGTTAAAGGGATTGTCTGGTTTAATTATTACATTATTTATTATGGTGTATTAAATATGTCCATAATTCTGTGGGTATTTACTCTCTAAAGTCTATGCACAAAAATGAAAACACAGTTAAAGGCCTCATGCACACGACCGTATGTGTTTTGCGGATCTGTTATTTTCGCGGATCCATTGTAATAATGCCTATCCTTGTCCGCAAACTAGAAAAAAAATAGGACATGCTCTATTTTTTTGCGGAATGGAAAAACAGACATATGGAAACAGAATGCACACAGACTACCTTCCGTTTTTTTGCTGACCCATTGAAATGAATGGTTCCGCATATGGCCTGCAAAAAAAACGGAATGGACACGGAAAGAAAATACGTTTGTGTGCATGAGGCCAAATACTGTAGAAATGATGTTAGTAATTCCCATTTGGAATCCATATATTACTCTGAAATGATGATGTAACAGCTAATTTGATGATATCGATGTTGTAAAATTGTAACTAACAGTGACTACTTTTCAAGTAATGAATGAAGAATTGTTTGAGTTGTAAGTAATTGATGTAATAAAATATGAATGATATTAATCTATAAGGAAAGATAATAGCTTCCTTAGGTTAGGCCATGAATGTTTGATCCATGAAAGTCCAACCTTAGAGACCCCCACAAATTAGTGCAATTCAAGTGGTTTGTAGCACTCGCAGGACTGCACCATCATTATACTGAATTGCAGGTGTTCTGGTGGTCAAACTAAGGATAGGTACTTGTACACTGATAGAAATCTAGGCATCTTACTCCGGTTAGATCAAGACTGACATATGGGAATGCAAGTCTTGATAAATCTCCCCCACTGTGTTACATACACAGTATTCTGGAGTAGAAGAGTCCTATGCCATCCAGCTAATTAATGGATTAAGAAACTGATACTTTCCAACAATGCCTAAAGCTTCCAGAATTCAGATTACACATTCCTGAGCCTAAGGAGTGATAATCAGAGGAAGTCATGTGCATCGTATTAAGCATAGCTTTAGCGACATGTTAGGCCTTGTTTACATAGCCTGTGTTGCCCCTACTTTTAAATAGTGATGTCGCGAACATAAAATTTTCCATTCGCGAACGGCGAACGTGAGCTTCCGCAAATGTTCGCGAACGGGCAAACCGCCATAGACTTCAATAGGCAGGCGAATTTTAAAACCCACAGGGACTCTTTCTGGCCACAATAGTGATGGAAAAGTTGTTTCAAGGGGACTAACACCTGGACTGTGGCATGCCGGAGGGGGATCCATGGCAAAACTCCCATGGAAAATTACGTAGTGGACGCAGAGTCGGGTTTTAATCCATAAAGGGCATAAATCAACTAACATTCCTAAATTGTTTGGAATAACGTGCTTTAAAAACATCCAGTGTGTGTATACGATCAGGTATGATGTTGTATCGATCAGGTAGTGTAAGGGTTACGCCCGCTTCACAGACATTGACAGACCAAACTCCCCTTTTAATGCACCGCAAACAGTCCATATGCACAACGGCAAACTCCCCATTTGCACAAGGTTGGATACCAAGCTAGCCACGTCCCGGTGATGTCATTGAAGGTTTCTTCCTCCACCCAGCCACGTACAACACCAAGAGTCCCTGAAAGGTGAATTGAATAGATTTTTTAAACAGGGAGATGGTTAAAAAAACGCTGGCTCCCTCCCCTTTGTTTTTATCTACGGTCACTGCGTCTGCGCCGTGCAATTTGCTGTCACACCCGATCTGAGTGGTATTTGCTGTAGTACTATTCTCATCAGTTTAATCCCTCTAACGTCCCCAATCTGGGGTCCATTTATCGAATTGATATTTCGAACGGGGATATGGTTAAAAAAACGCTGGCTCCCTCCAATCTGTTTTAATCCACGGTCACTGCGTCTGCGCCGTGCAATTTACTGTCACACCCGATATGAGTGGTATTTTCTGTAGTACTATTCTCATCAGTTTAATCCCTGTTACGTCCCATATCAGGGATTGCCTTTTGTGAAAAAAAATTTAGGCCGGGTACCTTCACAGTGACAGACCAAACTCTCATACACCAAACTGAATAGATTTTAGGAACTGGGAGATGGAAAAAGCAGCTTGGTCGGTCCTCTTACTCCCAAATTGGGGAACTGCGCATGCACAGAGCAATGTGCTGTGACATCCTATATGAGTGGTGTCTTAACTAGTACTATTCCTATCAGTTTAATCCCTGTTACGTACCCTATCCGGGGACGTGTGTCGAATTAGACTAATGTTTAAAAATTAAATGCCTTATTTATCAGCAAGCTACTGTGCCACCCGGTATCAGTGGTTGGCACTGGCAGTGGGCACACTACAGTCAGTGGAAGTCAGCCTGACACACATTAGCAGGCAAGCAACTGAAATTACACTAAAGTGTAAAAATGAAATGCCTTTTTTTGATGCAAAGTCCTGTGCCACACGGGATGACAGGGGTGGGCACTGGCAGTGGGCACACTACAGTCAGTGAAAGTCGGCCTGACACACACTAGCAGGCAAGCAACTGAAATTACACTAAAGTGTAATAATTAAATGCCTTTTTTTGATGCAAAGTCCTGTGCCAGCCGGTATGACGGGTGGGCACTGGCAGTGGGCACACTACAGTCTGTGGGCCTGCAGCTCCTCACACATTTTTAAATAAACTTCACTATTCACTTGTCAAAATGTAATGTCTGCGGTATCACATTATACATGTATGAGTAGCAATGTATCTGCTTACTTCTGGATGTATCACAGATGGTTCACCTCCTTTTTCCTGATCCATATGACGCTATAGGAGTACCTCAGAAATGATTCCTCTCAGTATGGGTAGTATGCAGAATATGTACAGTCAGTGGCGTAGCTATAGGGGTCGCAGCGGTCGCAATTGCGACCGGGCCCCTAAGTCAGGGGGGCCCACGGGGCCCCCTCTAGGAGAGAGAGTTTAAACTTTGTCATGTAAATTTAGGTCAAACACAAGGCCCGCGGGCCGAATCCGGCCCGCCAGACCTCGTCATGTGGCCCGCTATGTTAAATAAAGTAAACTTGTGCCCGCCCCTCATACATAATAGAATCACTAACTCACTAACCGCGGTCCGCTCCGGGCGCGCGGCCGGCAGCGTGACTGACTGACGTCACTTGCCGGCGCCGCCTACTTTATGAATGAATCAGGCGGCGCCGGCACGTGACGTCAGTTAGTCACGCTGCCGGCCGCGCGCCCGGCCTGTAATGGAGCGGACCGCGGTTAGTGAGTTAGTGATTCTAATATGTATGAGGGGCGGCACAAGTTTACTTTATTTAACATAGATTTATTTTTGGGAATGAGTGAGCGGCGGGGCCAGAGGACAGTGAATACACCTGGCCCCGCTGCAATTTTGAGGCAATGTGAGGGGATCTGTGGATGGCACTTTTAAGGGGTGAGGGGTTATATAACAGTGCCATCCACAGATCCCCCTCACCCCATAACAGCGCCATCCACAGATGTCCCCCATAACAGTGCCATCCACAGATGTCCCCTCATAACAGCGCCATCCACAGATCCCCCATAACAGCGCCATCCACAGATCCTCCCATAACAGCGGCATCAACAGATGTCCCCCATAACTGCGCTATTCCACAGATGTCCCCCATAACTGCGCTATTCCACAGATGTCCCCCATAACTGCGCCATCCACAGATGTCCCCCATAACTGCGCCATCCACAGATGTCCCCCATAACTGCGCCATCCACAGATGTCCCCCATAACTGCGCCTATCCACAGATGTCCCCCATAACTGCGCCATCCACAGATGTCCCCCATAACTGCGCCATCCACAGATGTCCCCCATAACTGCGCCATCCACAGATGTCCCCCATAACTGCGCCATCCACAGACGTCCCCCATAACTGCGCCATCCACAGACGTCCCCCATAACTGCGCCATCCACAGACGTCCCCCATAACTGCGCCATCCACAGACGTCCCCCATAACTGCGCCATCCACAGACGTCCCCCATAACTGCGCCATCCACAGACGTCCCCCATAACTGCGCCATCCACAGACGTCCCCCATAACTGCGCCATCCACAGACGTCCCCCATAACTCGCCATCCACAGACGTCCCCCATAACTGCGCCATCCACAGACGTCCCCCATAACTGCGCCATCCACAGATGGTCCCCCATAACTGCGCCATCCACAGACGTCCCCCCATAACTGCGCCATCCACAGATGGTCCCCCCATAACTGCGCCATCCACAGATGTCCCCCCATAACTGCGCCATCCACAGATGTCCCCCCATAACTGCGCCATCCACAGATGTCCCCCTATAACAGTTCAAAAATATGCATGAAGCTCTAAAAACAGTAATAATTGAATGCAGTGACAATAATTTATGATAATAAAGAGTGGACACATAGTCCTACAGATACAACCTGTCCTTTGAGGGTGACCAAACTGCTAATGCGGCCCCCGATGAATTTGAGTTTGACACCCCATGCGTACTTTCCTTTCTCCTGCTCCTATAACGGAGCAGGAGAAGGAAAAGTACGCATTCGGCACATAACTGAGCCGAAAGGATCCCATAGACTATAATGGCGTCCGTTAGGTGTCCGCTCCGAAGAGGATTTTGGAGCGCAGTCAAAAGTCCTGCATGCACAGCTTTTGTCTCCGCTCCAAAATCATCTTCGGAGCGGAAACCTAACGGACGCCATTATAGTCTACGCGATTCTTAGGCTCTGTTCGGCTCAGTTATGTGCTGAATGCGTACTTTCCTTTCTCCTGCTCCTATAACAGAGCAGGAGAACAGAACGGCCGAACGGGGGGTCCCAAATCTAACTCTTGCACCAGGGCCCATGAGCCTATAGCTACGCCCCTGTGTACAGTGTATTCCGTCAGTCCTTTTGCTGACCACATTTCCCCTTACTATTTATGTCCTCACTTCAGTGGTCCCATAGATCAATTTGCATCAATTTTAAATAAACAGTCAATTTGTTCCTTCCTGAACACAGACAGGTCAATGCGGCCGGCTGCTGATTATTGCAGAGTCAAGAAGCTCCAGTCAGCACTCTGCAGAAATGATTTATTAAGCACAGCCCCTTGACATTATTATTCCATTGCTTTTCATCTGTAGCCATAGACCATTTATCAATGCTGCTCTGTTAACCCTTTTTTCCTCTCTGCCTTCCAAAGAGTTGTAATTTTTTTTTATTTTGCATTCACATATCAGGGCTTGTGGTCGGATCGGCTATCAGAAAGGTGTACCTAACCTATCTAACCCTATCTACAACAAGCAGTAGAATTGCGCCATAACTGCTGCGGTAGGGCAGCCTAAAGGGGCCAAAAAGAGCAGACCTTAGGTTAGAGCAAAATATATACATACCATTACTACACCCACTTTGAACGTAAAAGACATTTCCCGATGAAGGTGCGAAATATATCGTACATACCACAGTGACTACCATCTACCTTACCTCTTCGTCAAGTGAACCAGCACATCGTTCTTGGAGGTGGCTGATGCGATTGAAGGAGTGGCCGGTAATCAGAAACGATTTACTGCCTACGTATACTAACAACATGTGAACATATTACGAGAAGGTCTGAATCCTGAGAGCTGCAGACTGAAACAAACAATGGTGAATCTGTTGGAAGGCCTAAATGGATTCCAAGCATTCGCCGAGGACCCTGATCGGGCACCAACTGTTCCTGGTTGCCAACTACTACACCTCTACTTATTCTCCAGGCCACACCGTTTATATATAAGGGGCCAAAAAGTTAGAACATGGTGTATGCAGTCTTTCTCTATTAGTAGATTAAGTGGAATGTATAAACTCACCAGGCCTGGGGAACCATCAACACGAATACATGGCTATTTCAATTAACGAGCTAATGTTGCCTGTAATGAGGACAGAAAATGTACACACCATACCTGCAGTTGTGACAGGAAATATGCTTAAGGTCCTAATAACTATGTATGCTGCGCCTGTAGTCTTGATTGGGCTTGTCGTGTCTGTAGACATGAGACATTGTGAATTGCGCCTATTACTGTACTTTCTACTGGAAGACGGACTGATACCCAGGACTTAGGCCCGACACCAACACCCTCAGCCCGAGTGGCGGAAAAAGACATGAAACCTACTTGTGGTGGGCCACGTGGCCGACCTCAAATGGTGAAGTCATATATGAACCACTTAACCGGAGAAGCCATGCGTGAGAGACACTAATGGTGGTGCCATGCGTGAGAGACACTAATGGTGGTGCCATGCGTGAGAGACACTAATGGCGGAGTCATATGTGTAACACCTAATTGGAGAAGCCATGCGTGAGAGACTAATGGCGGAGTCATGTGTGTAAAACATAAATAGAGAAGCCATGCGTGAGAGACTCTAATGGCGGAGTCATATGTGTAACACTAAATTGGAGAAGCCATGCGTGGGAGACTAATGGCAGAGTCATATGTGCAACACCTAATTGGAGAAGCCATTCGTGAGAGACTCTAATGGCGGACACTTAATCGGAGAGGCCATGCGTGAGAGACTGATGGCGGAGTCATATGTGTAACACTTAATCGGAGAAGCATTGCTTGAGAGACTATAATGGCTGAGTCATGTGTGTAAAACATGAAACGGAGAGGCCATGCGTGAGAGACTAATGGCAGTGTCATGCGGACGGACGGTCAAAGGGCCACCCGGAGCCATGAGGCCGAAGCGATCATCGGGCCCCCCGAAGCCATGAGACTGAACTGAATGACTTTACAGTGACGATAAGTAATTAAATGTGAGCCAGACCCCATGGGATATGCATAGACATTAGTGAAGCGAACCACGTGCATAAATAAACATTAACCATCCGTGAATTTGAACAGATGGGAGACAACGAAGAGCCAGAGGCCTTGCAGTTCGCTAAGAGAAGACCCTTATCTTGACAAATGAAGGATTTGTAAAAATATAGTAGGAAACGTACTCCTATTGGGCCACTGACCGCTGAAAAGCTATTTGGTTAACTGGGGCAAGGGACAAATCTGAGTAAATATGAACCAGAAGTAAAGCGGACTGGTCTAAGTAACTTTAAACCAGGACTGAAACACAAAAAAAAAAAAAAAATCCTATATATATATATATATATATATATATATATATATATTTATATATATTTTCTTTTTAAATTTTTTTCACTTTTTTTTTACTGAAATGCACAGAAAAAGTAGAAGTAGGCCTTCGGATTGTAACAAACCAACGAGGAAATAAGCAAGCCTGAAAAGAACGCAGCTATTATGTTTATCGGGAGAGCAGTGTCAGAGAGGTGTGCTGACTGCCCTAGTGAAAATACTGGCTAACCATGATGTCAAAATAAAAAGGAAAATGTAGCTATAAGTGGAAGCAGAGTATAAACACATGGTGTAAGAACAGGTGGGTGACTGCAGCTCTGGATGTGAGTAGTGCCCAACACATGGTATGGGCGCAGCTTTGAGTGTGAGCATTTAGAGCATGATATAAAGCAGCCGTATGAATGCAATCTAAGTGAGCAGAGTATTAATGTGATACAACAGATGCATGAACGCAGCTCTGGTAGTGAATGGAGTATAGGACAAAATGTAAATGCAGACACACAGACGTAGCTTTTGCAGGTAACGAACCTAGCCATGATCATTCTACCATTAGTGCCCAACCCCCTTCGCCCCAGAGCGCTACAAGTCACAGACCGTGTAACCAAATCCGATCCCACCGTGAATGCCAGCACTCACCTGTCACCTTCTGCCATTGCCCAGGTGCGAATGAACCTCCACATAATGCTGCAGGAATTTTTTTTTCCCATTTTTAAATGATGGTCACCACAACACCACCTCGTGTTCCTCTAAGAAAACAAACGTGGTTGAACATAAACCCTGATGCAACGCCAATTAATCAACACAATAGCACAGAACCGCTGACACATGCGGCCCAAAACATACAATTTATAGATTAAACACACTTACCAGAGCATCAGAACTCAAATACAGGCGCCTTTATTAACCTGCTAGTGCCTCCATATATGGGCCACTGATACACATTCACCAACACCTTGCATGTCTGGCGCTAACTGCGGACGTGCGCCCCACATGTACAACAGGTGACAGAAAACATGCACTTTTTTTTTTTTTTTAGTGACGCTTGATACATGACCCTTCCAGAGATATAAACTAAATAATACCATCACTTAAACACAGCGTGCGTAGCTTGGAGACACGCGTCCCGTATGATACAGATATCAGAAAACATGTGACCATACCTACTGTAGGCGCATGCAACACCAATTATGCAACATGCAACACCAATACTATATGCAATAGCCCGCAACAAGCCCCTAAACAGCCGGACAAAATACTAACAACAGTCACTTGACCATTAGCGCCCAACTTTGCTTCGTCCCAGAGTATTACGAATCGCATACCGCAGTGTGGGTCTCGTGCCAACAAGTGTGATTCTACAGTGAATGCCAGCACTCGTCTGGCACTTTGTCGCTGCTCAGGCGTGAATGAGCCTGCACACGATGCAGCTGCGCTACATGTCGCGGACCACAGCGTGGGTCCCGTGCAAACCACTCCGATCCTACCATGAATACCAGTGCCTTCCTGAGAGATTCTGCCGTCGCCCAGCCGTAAGGAGTCTCTATACCATGCTGCTGTATCCTAGAGCTGACCCAGAGGTAGTGAAATCAGCTGAATCGGCATCAGCCTGGGCCCACAGGTGCCTATAAATAGCCTAGCAAACAGCCAGCCTGGGCCCACAGGTGCATATAAATAGCCTTGTAATCAGCCTTCCCCCCCACAAATACAGCAATACTTGCTTAATACTTGTATTTTTAATGCCATCATTTAATTTACCATATCTGGTATTGGAAACTGGAGAAAAATTCTTGGTGGGGTGAAATGTAAAAAAAAAAAATATGCAATTCTGTCATAGTTTTTTTTTTTGTTACATTTTTATTGCATTCACTGTAAAAATGACATTACAACCTTATTCAGTGGGTCAATACAATTGCGGCAATATATAGGGGTTTATTTATTAAGACCAGCGTATTAGATGCCGTTCTTAATGGGCCCCTGCCCTGGCGGTGGATCCACCGAAGTTATGTTTTAAAATGACTTTAATAAAAAATAAAAACCTTTGACAGTGCTACAGACTAAATAAATACGTAGGAGCCATCCTAAACTGAAAAATTTAGGAGCTAAATTAAATTTATAGTCACCAAATTTAAAATACGTATAATTATAAAAAAAAAACTTGGATGAGGAGGAGGTGAGACGCTGGTCACAGTAGTGAGCCAGCTCTACATACAGCATACTGCCTGCTAGCACTAAGAAACGTATTGGGTAATACAGCACCACATACCTTTTACCACCAGTGATATCTCCTATGATGTGGACTTTCTCTTTCCTCATCTCCTCCCTACTGTGCCCCTCTGATACTAACTTTCCCCACTGTGCTCCTCCAGTAGTAATGTTCCCCACAGTGCTCTTCCGATAGTAATATCCCCCTCAGTGCCTCTACAGTAGTAATATCCCACACTGCCCCATTAGAAATGGACCCCACAGTTCCCCATCTCCTCCAGTAATGAGTCTCACAGTGCTCTCCTTCTCTCCCCGGTAATATCCCCTACATTGCCCCGCCAGTAATGTCCCTCATAGTGCTCATCCCCCCTTGAGTAATGTCCCCCAAAGTGCCCCTCAAGTATTTATGCCCACCAATGCCCCCCGTAGTGCTCCTCTTCCTACTAGTAATGTCCCCCAAATAGGTATTGAAAACAAAAAACTAATACTCATCTGTGTCCTGTTTGCCGGCGTTCACGATGCAGGCCGCAAAATCTTCTGGTCTATGGCCTGGGATGGTGGGACAAAGGCAGCCAGATGCACATACATCACAGCGATGTGTTCCGGCAAAGGTCATCTGCACCAGGATTTGCTACCTCATAGGCTGAGGCCTGTAAGGGTGATTGACGGTGCAGGGAACTATCTGCTCCCTTTCCCCTCTGCAGTACTCAACTGCAGCACGGCCACAGGTCTGGTTGCAAAGTCTTGTTACCATTTGCAATTTAACAGTCGCAATGGCGACCATTTTGGTCGCTATCTGGAGAACTGTTTGAAAACATTTTCATTGCATTGCCATATTCTTACAGCCATAACTTTTTATGTGTTTGTCTATAGAGGTGTGTAAGGGCTTGTGTGTTGCAGGCTGAGCTGTGGATTTTATTGGTACCATTTTGGCGCATGTACAACATTTTGGTCAATTTTTGATCAATTTTTTGGGGGAGGTGTCGTATCACAAAAACAGCAAATCAACCATTTTTTTCTTTTTACGGCATTCACTACACACATATTTTTATATTTTTATATTTTCTGATGCGGCACTACCATTTTTTATAGGTAAATCGGGAAATAGGGTGATTTGAATTATTCATATTTTGGTGTGTTTTAATTTTTTTTTTACTAACCCGCGTTTGTAATCTTCTGATCGCTTGTCCCAGAGACTGTAATAGAATACTATCGTAGTCTATGAGATTCTTTACAGGTTGCCTATTGAGCCATGCTTCAGCAACTGAGGGGTCAAATGACGAGATCGGAGTTATCTCCAATATCGGTCATTGTGGCCAGTTTACAGCTGTAATGCACAACTGGCACCTGCCACCTATGGAGCAGGCTCAACTCGTGAGCAGTCTCTATACATACCCCACCAACCTATGATGGGTATATGCATCATGAGTCTTTAAGGGGTTAATGTTATATAATCCTAGAATCTCCTCATAACTAACCATATTGTGTGTATATTATATTAGAACATGCATAACCAAGGTATAACCAAGCATCAAGTACTGTATATTCCCTCATACATTTTTTATATCAAAGTGATTCTGAGAGAGACAGAGATTTTCAAGACCAGCCACAGATTATTTGCTGGATCACTTTAAGGCCTGTAGATTTTCCTTCTAGATTACCCTTTACCTGAAAACCCTTTAAGCATACTCAACAGTGTGCCTAACATCACCATGCAACCATCCATGGTTGGGATCAGATGTATTGGTGTTTATGGTAAACATGGTGTCATCATGGACAAATACATCACGTATTTAGTGATTCAGCAATGTTCACAGACTTCTACTCTGAGATATCCCCATTGTCCCAGCATCTATGCTATATTTTTAGCAGCATATCCATCTGTAGATACTACTCCACTTATTCAAAGGTTTTCACCAAGTCTATCATCTCTTGTGGGTTGTGTATTATAATAAAGGTTTTTCACTTGATGAAATACTTTTTTCCTTTTTGTCTCTCGGTATGTATCCTAATCTACATTTGGCTGAAGCTAAATATAATTAATTAGAATAGAGATAGTAGGATGGTGTTACCACCAGTAAGGTGGTAGCCATTGCAGCGAAGTGCCGTTTTTTTGGCGAACCTGTTGAAATGAATGGTTCCGTATACGGTCCGCAAAAAACCCAGAATGGACACGGAAAGAAAATACGTTCGTGTGCATGAGGCCTAATTGGGAGAACAATCCCTGACAGAAAGCTGGGACTGTCTAGGAACATAGGACACGTGCTAGCAAGGTATTCGCTGTTTATAGTTAGTCAATAGAGATTTTGCTGCTTGAGGAAGGATTAACAGTCATCGACAACTTTGTCACTTATACACTGGTCTCTCGGGTTACAATATTAATTGGGATGACCATTGTATTCTGAAACCATTGTAAATTGAGTCCATAACTATGGAAAACTAGTAATTAGTTCCAAAGCCCAAAAATGTCATCCCATAATAAGAAAAAGTAAAGTTTAAAAGAAAATAAGCAGATAACCAACACAAGAGAAGCAAATCCTTACATAAAACAGACAGGAATAGATGCTGGAAGCTGTAAATTTCTTTTTATGACGATGGCAGAAGCTTCTTCAGGGTTTGCATAGTACATAGATGTACCAGAAAAATAAAATGGAGTCACAATTTAACTGGTGTCCAAAGGAGCAGCTCATCCTGGCACAGACAAGGGCATTACAGGAAATGTAGTATTGTAGGAGCTACTAAACAACCAATAAAGGTGTTTTACCAGTGAAATAGCCATGTTAGGTTGGACCTGAATCTGAGGCATTGTATGTTGAGTCTAGTTTCAACTTACGATGGCCCAGAAGAGACCATTGTATGTTGAAACTCTTTATATTGTATCCTGAGGGATCACTGTATAACAGTCTGGCCGACTAGTTGACAATCTGCATCCCTCAGTCCGGGAGTTGTAGACTTTATTGTAAGACTTTTTGCATATGGATGGTTTATAATCTTGGACGCCTACTATATTTCAACAGTTTTGCATTGCAGTGTTCCTTTCTTTGGAACTGTGCATTGATATTATTGGATGTACTACAACTCCCATTGTGCACTTAAGTAAAGAGAGACTTGTTTATTTTCTACAATCGACCTGGTTACTGACTCTGCAACGTCCTGCCCTCGAGGTACGATCGCGTCCCAGGTTTATAGGAATCCCGAGTGGTGTGGTGCGGCCCCAATAGTTCTCTGTGTGTGTCACGGTGCTCCTACCTGAATACCGTCGCTCCCCAGGGTTAGGCTCCGAAGCAATAAAAGGGCAGAGTTAGGCCCCATTCACACATCGGCAATTCTGTTCCGCATTTTGCGGAACGGAATTGCGGACCCATTCATTCCTATGGGGACACTCTATGTCCCGCCCGGGTCCGCAATTGCGGAGAAGAAAATGCATTTTCTATGTAGTGCCGGCGATGTGCGGTCCCCAAATTGCAGAATGCATATCGCCGATATCCGTGTTTTGCGGATCCCCGGATCCGCAAAACACTTGCGGACGTGTGAATGGGACCTAATGGTGGAGAATAAATTGAGTCCAGACTTTTATAAAGTTTAACAGATTTACTTGAATCAACTTGCATCCGTACAAGAAGTGGTGTTTCTCTAGGTTCCAGCAGGATTTGGCACAAACTGGCGGACAAACTTAATTATTCTGCTTTATTTCTCTGCTGTGCTAAACTCGGCTTTAGTCTGGTCACTGGACTTTAGGGCTGTTCTGGTAGTTGTTCTGGTAGGCTGTTCTTTGGAGTGGGGTGCCTTTGGCTGTTACCCCCCCTCGCAACACTCTGTCATTTAGGGTCCATTCATGCTGGACAGCTGCGGACCCATTCATTCTGAATGGGGACGGAATGGATGCGGAGAGCACACGGCTCCGTAAAAAAATAGAACATGTCCTATTCTTGTCCGCAGCTGCGGACAAGAATAGGCTGCTCTATGGTAGTGCCAGCCGGGTGTGTTGCGGATCCGCAACACACCACGGACGTGTGAATGGAAATCTGTAAGGAGTCAGGGTGATCCTCCTTTCAACTCTAGAGTAGACTAGACTCAGACTGACTGAAAACTTCCTTCAGCCCCTCACTTGGTAGAAAACAGGACTGGCCCACTTGTGCCCAAAAGGGGGAGAATAGAATGGTAAATTCCATTCTAGCTAAAGATCTCGCTGCCACCTGCTGGTGAACCAAGGATATAACATGTAATACAACAAATATCAGTTACATTGCAGAACAATTATTGCACAGAATAAGAGGACCTGGAATAAATACACAGGTGACATTATGGTTAGCCCTTTAGAGGCGGTAGCAGGGTGTAGATATGGTAATACCACTCTGGATATTACAACTCCAGCACCATACTACCTCTCCTGTCTTGCACCCGTACAACACTCAGGGTGCGCCCTCCTATCACTGCCCTGGCCCTAGGGAGCATTACTGTGAGGATTGCCACCATGGATTATTATTGCAGCCAGAGCCACTACCACTCCTATCCTCTGCTCCTCTGGGGCTTGATGTTATTTCCTCAGCTGTTCTTTATAATGTCCCTGCACAATGCCACATTTTATATAATCCTCTTTTACCTACAATTGTTAATCCTGTGTAATCCTCTGCAGTGAGATTTGATCACATACATACATATGCTAGTTGTATAGGCCTCACTGATTGCATAGTTTGGTCTGTTCCTCTTCTTAATGTATTTTATAGTGGATGTCCACAGTTATCCAGACAATATTGTGAATGTCATAGATATGTATAAAAGGAAAAGGAGCTGTTAGAAAAAGGGCAGTCAGATTGCAGCTGACGGTTTCTGAATATCTAATGCTCCCAGCTTTCTCCTCCTAAGCTACTGAAGGTCTCCTTTCCAGAATTTTGTCTTCATCCAGCAATGATCATACAGAACAGAGTTTAGCAACCGCGTCATTGTGGATGACACAGATCAGATCTGCTGCATTGGAATGACTCATCCAATTTACACGGAGGAGCTGAGCCAGCATTAATATCAGGCAGGAAGGTAATAGTAACACCTCTGACACGTAGCATATAAATGTGAGGAGTCAGTGGAACAGTTTAGCTTCCTATTACCCCGTGATCTCCACTTTATATTAGCTTTCTTGTGGTTTTTGGATTTTACAGTGTAGTGACTGGTCTTTTGTTGTCAGATTATGTAGCCCATTCCTATGTCTTGTTGCAGTATTGCCAATGTATAAGTCAAGTATTTGTGAACCTTAAGCAGAAAATGCATCTCAAAGTTATGCCTCATTCACACGTCAGTGTTTTGGTCAGGGATTTCCATCAGGGATTTTCAGCCAAAACCAGGTCCGTCTCTAAACACAGAACAGGAGCAGATCTTTCCCTTATATCTTATGTCTGTGGAGGCTCCAATCCTGGTTTTGGCTCACAATCACTGATGGAAATCAATGACCAAAATACTGATGTGTGAATGAGGCTTGGAGATCCATGGGCGTCCTTTTCACAGGCTGTACCTTCACTATGGCTGCTGTTCAGGTGCAGAACAGTGGTTCTCGTGAGTGCCTGGGAACCTGTAGAGGTTATAACAGTAAGTTATGTGACATCATCGTTTTTATGCACGTCCATATGTGAGATGACATTTGATGATACTCATAGACCTCATTCACACAAGCATATCAAACTTGTTCATGTTCCAGCTCCAGAATATGCATGAATAACTGCGGATATACCATCCAGATTGTCATCAGTACTGCTTCAATAATCCATCCATATTTACATGTGTAATTAGGAATGAGCGAATCGACTTTGGATGAAGTATCTGAATTCGAGTCGCATAAAACTTCGTTCCAATACTGTATGGAGCAGGAGCTCCGAACAGTATTAGAATGTATTGGCTCCGATAAGCCGAAGTTATTGCTTCGCTAAGTCTCGCGAGACTTCGGGTAATAATTTAACTCGGGTTCGGTTCTAAGGTACCACATGGAGCTCCGTACAGTATCGGAACGAAGTTTTATGTTTATGTTTCATCCGAAGTCGATTCACTCATCGCTATGTGTAATCCTTCCTTCCTGCATTTTTGATGCAGTCCTATAGACTATAATGGGCGTATTTGAAAGCAAATACACACAATACTAGAAGATGCGGCGTATTTTAAATACTGATGGAAATGAAATGCCCTTAGGAATAGCCCTATGCATTGACATTAGAAGCTGGTATACAGAATATGCACCATATATGTATTGCAAATACACTTGTGTAGAAGAGGTCATAAATATAGCAGAAAATTGCATGGCCGACTTTACTGTTCCGAACTCGGGATGAGCGAACTTTGTGTTTCAAGTTCGCGTATAAGCTTCAGGTTATAAGTTATGGTCTGTGGTAGCGGAATCCATAACGGAATTCTTAGATAGCCGGAACCTGAACCTTGTACGCCGAACTTAAGACACAGAGTTTGCTCAACACTATTCCTAACATGATAGGTCTAAAGGGTTTTTTCAGGACCATATTGCTTCGGATAGCTCACCAACATCAAACTGGTGTGGATTTTACTACCGGCACCAGTGACGTAGCTACCATATAGGCAGACCACGCAGTTGCTATGGGGCCCGTGGGGAAGGGGGGCCCGCAGTGCAGAATAGCCCCTGTCCCCTAAATACCTTCAATACTGGCTCCCGTCTATCTTCAGTCTTAAATTCTTATCATCAGTGGAGAAAGCTAAAGGACCTTTGATGATGTCATCACAGGTCCTGTAAGGGAACTGCACAGTGTAGTTCCCACGTTAGAACAGTGCATCTGTCAGGACCTGTGATGACATCATCTTCTGCATAACAGGTCCTACAGGATCTAGAAAAGAAACTGCACCAAGAATGGTGTAGTTCCCATGTTTGAATGGTGCATCTGCCAGGACCTGTGATGACATCTTCACATGGTACTTTAACACCTATCAGCAAGGATTAGAAGTGCACAATGTGCTCTGCATTGATCATTACAGACTGGAATGGAGTGGTAAGAAGAGATTCTCCCCCTTTCTCTTCATTTGTCCCCTCCACCCATGCCCTGTTTTTACACATTGCTCACTCATATATAATACTGCAGACAGTTACAGTGACCACTACCTCACACACAGTGACCATAATGTATAACTGACCACATATATCTGTACACACTGCACCTATTATACCTTCTATGCCTCACATCATTGCTATGTATATATATGTATAAAAGTATGATGATGTGAGGTAAGAGGTATAATAGATACAGTGTGTACAGGTATATAGTAAATGCAGCAGTTTTTTGACGAGAGGTACGAGGTATAAATTACAGCTCGTACCTTATATATCAGTCCACTGCTGTATATACTATATACCTGTACACACTGTATCTATTATGCCTCATACCTGATATATCATTACAGTGCTGTTTATACTATATATCTATATACACTGCATCTATTATACCTTGTACCTCACATATCAGTACACTGCTGTATATACTATATATCTATACACACTGCATCTGTTATACCTTGTACCTCACATATCAGTACACTGCTGTATATATTATATATCTATACACACTGCATCTATTATACCTTGTACCTCACATATCAGTACACTGCTGTATATATTATATATCTATACACACTGCATCTATTATACCTTGTACCTCACATATCAGTACACTGCTGTATATACTATATACCTGTACACACTGTATCTATTATACCTCATACCTGATATATCAGTCCACTGCTGTATATACTATATATCTATACACACTGCATCTATTATACCTTGTACCTCACATATCAGTACACTGCTGTATATACTATATATCTATACACACTGCATCTATTATACCTTGTACCTCACATATCAGTACACTGCTGTATATACTATATATCTATACACACTGCATCTATTATACCTTGTACCTCACATATCAGTACACTGCTGTATATACTATATATCTATACACACTGCATCTATTATACCTCGTACCTCACATATCAGTACACTGCTGTATATACTATATATCTATACACGCTGCATCTATTATACCTTGTACCTCACATATCAGTACACTGCTGTATATACTATATATCTATACACACTGCATCTATTGTACCTTGTACCTCACATATCAGTACACTGCTGTATATGTTATATATCTATACACGCTGCATCTATTATACCTTGTACCTCACATATCAGTACACTGCTGTATATACTATATATCTATACACACTGCATCTATTATACCTTGTACCTCACATATCAGTACACTACTGTATATACTATATATCTATACACACTGTATCTATTATACCTTGTACCTCAGAAATCAGTACACTGCTGTATATACTATATATCTATACACACTGCATCTATTATACCTTGTACCTCACATATCAGTACACTGCTGTATATACTATATATCTATACACACTGTATCTATTATACCTTGTACCTGATATATCAGTACACTGCTGTATATACTATATATCTATACACACTGTATCTATTATACCTTGTACCTCACATATCAGTACACTGCTGTATATACTATATATCTATACACACTGCATCTATTATACCTTGTACCTCAGATATCAGTATACTGCTATATATACTATATATCTGTACACACTGCATCTATTATACCTTGTACCTCACATATAAGTTTACTGCTGTATATACTATATACCTGTACACACCGCATCTGTTATGCCTCTTTTGTGTGCCAGGGCTGTTTTGTAATCCCAGTCCGGCCCTGATGACACACAAAATAACACGCAGCCGCAAACACAGTTCATGGAGCAAAGGGAGGGGCCCGGAATGGGTATTGAGATGTGCTATAAATGGAGGTTGGAGCCCCAATTTAGATTTTTGCTATGGGCCCAGTGATTTCTTTGTACGCCCCTGCCTGGTACCCCTGCTGATCAGTTGATTGCAGAGCACACTGACCCTGAACTAGGCATATTTCCATACACTTTGTTGTGGTCGTGCCTATTTACTACAACTCAGAATGGTGAGAGTGGCAGTAACCAGGCACAGCTACTGCACATTGTACAGAGCTGCGCCTGGTTCCAGTGCGGTCAGCCGATTTGATATTGATGACTTATCTATCAATATAAAAGTCCCAGGAAACCCATTTAACAAAGTTTTCAGATGTATATACAGGTGTTTATTAAGCAACGTTCAAAAGTAATATGGCAATATGCTAGGAGGGTCATGATTAAACAAATACCCAAAGGTGGGAGAACAAAAACTGTATAAGGCCATACATATAAGAGGTTCCAGCAGGGGGTGTTCTTATTTATTAAAAATATCTGTGTCCACCACTCCACTCAGTATGTGTCTGTCTGGTGTGCATGTGTGAACAGGAGCTAAGTTCAGTTGGGAAGATTTATTAAACTGGTGTAAAGTAGAACTGGCCTAGTTCCCCATAGCAACCAATCAGATTCTTCATTTCATTTTCCAAAGAAGCTGTCCAAAATGAAAGGTGGAATCTGATTCTAGTAGCCAGTTCTACTTTACACCAGTTTGATAAATCTCCCTAGAGTATCTCACCTCAGATTCAGCACGTCAGAGGTTACACCCTCTTTCTCCTTGTTCTGTGTGTTGCTCTCCAGCTGCTGACTAACCTATACCTCCTTTCTTTCTCACCCTTCTCCTGATCAATACAGGTTCTGCTAGTGTGTTATACTTTGCTGTCCGAGCTATAATCCGTTTATCTGTTGGTATACTAACAGTTACCTTCCTGGACTTTGGCCTCAGCCTGTTCCTGACTACATGTTTCAATGGGTGCCGGCCCGGTGTATTGTGGATCTGCAATTTGCGGATCCGCAATACACAACGGACGTGTGAATGGAACCTAAGCCTGATTTCTCTGGTGTCCCAGATCCCTTTAGGGTAGCATCCTACCACTCCTGGGTGATTGGCACAGTGGATCCACAGCCACAGAGCATAACAGACAAGGACAACCCAGGCTTCTCCAAAAGTAGAAAACCAATGTACCCCTAGAATCTCTGCTCTCAGGGCTCCACATTTGAGGATAGGCAATTAACCTTCACTCAGTCAAAGCAGTTTTTATTTTTGTGTGAAGGTTTTCTTTGAACTGGATGTATCTTTGTAACTCTATAGGCTTTCATTATGAACTGTATATAATCCAGTGACGCTGCAGTATCTCATCTATTCCAATAATGCGAACCCTCCTTGTGTATTCCCTTTAAGCAACACAATGATCTGACACTTGGGTGCCTCTCACCTCCCTTAAATATGCCTGTGAGTTGTGTGACATTCATCATTCAGTTCCGCAGGGCATGTTCACAATGAAGTGGTCATCAGTGTGGGATATGGCCAAAGAACGTCCTCTTCTATGCCATTCTGTGACTCTTCCAGCCTCTCTGTATCTCTGTTGCCACCTGCTGATGACACTCTGTGACACTCTAAGCTCAGTGGCCACTCCCGTCTGAGAAACTCCTGCTTGAAGCCTTGCAATGGCGAGGTACTGTTGATGATTTGTTAGATGTCTTCTTGGTCTCATGATGTCAAAATGTGAACAGCATTATGAGGAGGACTGTTTAAATACCAATTCTAATTGAACTAGAAAATGTATTAGGCTATTCATGGATCAAACACCTGTTGTGAAATTTGCCGTTAAGCTCCTTGTTAGAGAACAGCAAGTTGTGCAAAAAGTACTGAAACGTTGAACAGTTGGTCATGTGCATTCAAAAGTTTAGAGGTCACATTAAGTTCACCTGTAAAGGTTAGACTGCATTTTATGGTCTTCCTGAAATTTCACCCACAAGCCAAATATCCCTAACTTTTTATGAGTTGTGTATATATAATAATAGGTTCCCAGGACGTGTCTTGTCAGACAGGTGGAGGAGATGCATCTGCTCGATCAGCAGCAGGGGTCTGGCTGTTAATATGCCTTGATACATCAATGTTAGCATATTAAGCCCATGTACGCAGCGGTCAGCGCTGACACCGGCATACACAGGGTTTGCAGAGGGTTCGGGCACTATGGTGACAGGGACCCGATGGCAGGAACGCCAGCCCGATGCTAAACACAGGCATCGGGCTTGCATCCTAGGGAAGCCTATGAGACGAAGCGAGCTTCAGATGTTACCTGCAAAGTAGTTTCGTTCAAAACTTCAGATTAATACCGTACGGAGTTCCGTCTCCCTACAATAATAAAATGTATGTACAATCAACAGCCGGCTTTAATATCAATCTATTATTTATTAAATCACAAATCTGCAAACACATGCAGACAAATAATATAGAAAAATTGAAAATATATACTAAAAATATGTATAATTTCACCATGCATGGATTACATATAAAAACTATATAAATCCTGTCATTGAATAGTGACGGTCCCTTTCTCCTAGCTCCTGCGGAGCTCACGCAGCTGCTTTTACTCTTTATATGGCGGTCTTATATACATGAACAGTCCTGCAATTGTGGTATTTGATGTCCCGTTGAGGGATTATAGATATACCTCCAAGAGTGTTGCCACTTTGTGTGCAAGCATGTATAGTTTTCGCACCATATATTATCGGTCAGCATACACCAAGAGTCACTTGTAATAATAGTCTCGCTTACCAGCACGTGGACCCCTTCATATGGTGTTCTGATACATATGTGGCTGCGCGTCTCTCACAGCTACTTCATGTCGTAGCTGGTCTTCAGCGCTAGTGTCGACACTTACTTCATCGCGCATGCGGACTGAGAATTTCGAGACGCCCGATTAGCTGTATGTCGGTATCTTTGTTCTTTAATGCAAGGGTTCTTTTCCACTTGAATTCCAATGTATTGCCGCCAATGTCACCATACGCGTTTTTAAAACCTATACTGGTTCCTTCCTCAGTGGTATTTTTGAAAAGAGGCACGGATTACTCCTTATATTGAGTTCACCTCTTCATCTAAAATCTGGACCGGACGAAATTATCTGGATATATTAAAAAACTGGACCAGACCATCATTCACATTAAATCATTACCATTTTCTTCCATATGCACCATTCTTATTTATACATTGCAATTTCCCATTGTACCCTCCTATTTAGTGTTGGAGACCTATATAAGTCTCATGTTGCGGTTTTCCTGTGGAAGGGTATATAGGAAATATTGTACATCACTATTCGCATATTGCGATTTCTTCGCATATTTCAATTATATAGTACATGTTGAGTGTTTTGTATATACGGTAATCTAATATATATGAAATTGTAAGAAAAATATAAGAAACATATAAACGGTAATCTAATATATATGAAATTGTAAGAAAAATATAAGAAACATATATAAATATATATATATATATATATATATAATAAAAAATCCCAGAAAAAAAAAAAATAAATAAATAAAAATAAACAATTACAATATAAAATAATAAAATGAAACAACCTAATATAGCTCACTTGATTGGAGAATCCTGGTATTTGTGAGGGTGTTATTGATACAGTGGGAAGATGCAGGCCATGTTGATGCGCTGTATAACCGCGCGTCGACATGTCGTGCATGCCTACCACTGGACCATTCACAGGAACCGGAAAATCTCCAATTTTGAATTGAGCCCCAAAGGTGCTAGTGATCCAAATTCATAGATCATCCTGGATTCATATCTAGACATCTTATATATGAAATCACCCCCCCCCCCCAATCTTTTTTTTACAGTTTGAATAGCCGCATATTTCAGACCTGCTGGGTTGCTGGCATGATGTAGCAATGTGATACAGTGTGTTTTAATATCCTTTTCTAATGTTATTGATATGTTCCGAAATCCTGATCCTGAGTTTCCTCCCTGTGCGGCCTATATGCTGTTTCACGTTCGGATACTCTAAAATATATATTTCCTCCTCACTGTTGCATGTCAATGTTTCCCCAATCTCCCACTTACCTTACTCCTAAACAGGGGCGGATTAAGTGCATGATAGGCCCGGGGCTGTCTACCCAACTCGGGCCCCTCCCTCCATTTTAAGTTTACGTTTTCTGTATGAAGAGGCTGCGGTGCTTCGTGAGCGCTACAGTCTCTTCCTATGCCATAGGACATCACATTCATTGTTCACATGGCTGAGGTGCAGCTCTGTCCCATCTGAGTGATTGGGGCTGAGCTGCAATACCAAGCGCAGTGCTATCAAATGGACAGCGCTGAGCAAAGAGGCTGCGGCGCTCACTGGGACATCGCGGTCTCCTCAAACAGCGGATTGGCGGGGGTGCCAGGAGTCGGAGCCAAACCATCTCATAACTCTCTGAGTACAGATGTTATAGATGTTACCTGCAGTCCTATGTAACACCCCACATAACACAATAGTTCACTGTGTTATGTGGGGTGTTACATAGGGAACATCTACTACATTATCTGCACACAGAAAGTTATCACTGTTATCTGGGCTGTTACATAGGACTGCAGGTGACAAATTACAATATGATTATAATAAAAAAGACTTAGGGGAGAGGATGAGATGTAGGTCACAGCAGTGAGGATACAGCACCACATACCTCTTACATCCAGGGATATAACCTGTCATGTAGATCTTCTCTTTCCTCTTCTTCTCCGTCTGACCCAGACCGCCATGACAAATTCTTTCAGCCGCATCTCGTCTCTACAGGGTTTGTTACACAGACATGTTAGGCTTCTCATAATTGGGGTCATTTATCAAACTGCTGTAAAGTAGAACTGGCTTAGTTGCCCATAGCAACCAATCAGATTCCACCTTTCATTTTTCAGAGGAGCTGTCAAAAATGAAAGGTGGAATCTGTTTCTATGGACAACTAAGCCAGTTCTACTACAACAGTTTGATAAATTATCCTGAAAGGTCCCTATAGTGTCTACAGCAGTTTTAATGTCCCCTAGAGTGCCCCCAGTAATAACAACACTCTATATTGTGCTCCAGGTAATAATCCCTGTATAGTGTCCCCAAAAATAATGTCCCCTAATAGCAACACCCACACACTGCCCCCATATAGTAATTTCCCCCACACTGCCCCATATAGTAATTTCCCCCACACTGCCCCATATACTAATTTCCCCCACACTGCCCCATATAATAATTTCCCCCCACACTGCCCCCATATAGTAATTTCCCCCACACTGCCCCATATAATAATTTCCCCCACACTGCCCCATATAATAATTTCCCCCACACTGCCCCCATATAGTAATTTCCCCCACACTGCCCCTATATAGTAATTTCCCCCACACTGCCCCATACAGTATTTCGCCCCCACACTGCCCCCATACAGTAATTTCCCCTACACTGCCCCCATACAGTAATTTCCCCCACACTGCCCCTATACAGTAATTTCCCCACACTGCCCCATATGCAGTAATTTCCCCACACTGCCCCATACAGTAATTTCCCTCACACTGCCCCCATACAGTAATTTCCCCTACACTGCCCCCATACAGTAATTTCCCCACACTGCCCCCATACAGTAATTTCCCCACACTGCCCCCATACAGTAATTTCCCCTACACTGCCCCCCATACAGTAATTTCCCTACACTGCCCCCATATAGTAATTTCCCCACACTGCCCCCATACAGTAATTTCCCTCACACTGCCCCCATATAGTAATTTCCCACACTCCATACGTGTTCCCACTGCCATATAGTAATTTCCCTACACTGCCCCCATACAGTAATTTCCCCACACTGCCCCATACAGTAATTTCCCTCACACTGCCCCTATACAGTAATTTCCCCCACACTGCCCCCATACAGTATTTTCCCCACACTGCCCCATACAGTAATTTCCCTACACTGCCCCCATACAGTAATTTCCCTACACTGCCCCCATACAGTAATTTCCCCCACACTGCCCCCATACAGTAATTTCCCCACACTGCCGCCATATAGTAATTTCCCCACACTGCCCCCATACAGTAATTTCCCCACACTGCCCCCATATAGTAATTTCCCCACACTGCCCCCATATAGTAATTTCCCCACACTGCCCCCATATAGTAATTTCCCTCACACTGCCCCCATATAGTAATTTCCCTCACACTGCCCCCATATAGTAATTTCCCCACACTGCCCCATATAGTAATTTCCTCACACTGCCCCCATACAGTAATTTCCCCACACTGCCCCATATAGTAATTTCCCCACACTGCCCCATATAGTAATTTCCCCACACAGCCCCCATACAGTAATTTCCCCACACTGCCGCCATACAGTACTTTCCCCACACTGCCCCCATACAGTAATTTCCCCACACTGCCCCATATAGTAATTTCCCCACACTGCCCCATATAGTAATTTCCCCACACTGCCCCCATACAGTAATTTCCCCACACTGCCGCCATACAGTACTTTCCCCACACTGCCCCATATCGTAATTTCCTCCACACTGCTCCCATAAAGTAATTCGCCTCCACACTGCCCTCCCATGAAAATATTTGCCCCCACACTGCCCCCATGTCCTCTTCTGGCCCCCAAAGGCACACACAGAAAAAAAAAAGAAAACTAAAAGCTAATACTTACCTGGGTTCGGGATGGTGAGGCAGGCCGCAGGCACGCAATCCTTATTGTCCTGCGTCCCGGCGCAGGCACGTGATGATGTCATCACGCACGCCTGCACCGGGAATATACTACCACATAGGCCTCAGGCCTACTAGGCCTGAAGCCTATGGTGTTGATTGGCGGCGGGGCAGGGAACTATGCGCTCCTGTGCCCCGCTGCAGTATGTAGGCGCTCGGGTCGGCATTGGGCCCCCCAGTGATGCCGGGCCCGGGGCTGCCGACCCGAACGCCCCTATGTTAATCCGCCACTGCTCCTAAGGTATTTGTATTTGATGTTACATTTACCGTTTTTCTATTGAACTTCGTGACTCTACAATTATTATTTACTCCACACCTGTAGAACCCTTTAAGGTTCGTCCATGGTGCGGTTAGGCCCTATTCACACGGGTGAGTTTTCCGCGCGGGTGCAATGCGTGAGGTGGACGCATTGCACCCGCACTGAATCCTGACCCATTCATTTCTATGGGACTGTGTACATGATCGGTGATTTTCCCGCATCACTTCTGCGTTGCGTGAAAATCGCAGCACGCTCTATATTCTGCTTTTTTCACGCAACGCAGGCCCCATAGAAGTGAATGGGGCTGCGGGAAAATCGCAAGCATCCGCAAGCAAGTGCGGATGTGGTGCAATTTTCCCGCATGGTTGCTAGGAAACGATCGGGATGCATACCCGATCTTTATTATTTTCCCTTATAACATAGTTATAAAGGAAAATAATAGCATTCTCAATAGAAGCAGGTGATTGGACCATGTGACCCAATGATGTCACGGAAGGTCCTTCACCCCCTTACCGGCTGAATACAGAGCAGGAGACCGGTCACCGGCTGCTATGCGATCAAATGGAGGGGGTAAGTTTATGTTTTTATTAGTTTTAACCCTCTAGTGCCCGTTTTACTTTGCATTCTCTATTGAGAATGCTATTATTTTCCTTTATAACTATGTTATAAGGGAAAATAATAAAATCTACAGAATACTCCACCCGAAATCGGACTTCAGTGATGAAGTCCGGCTTCGGGTCTGGGTACCAAACATAGCGATTTTTCACACGCGCGTGCAAAATGCATTACAAACGTTTGCACCCGTGCGGAAAAAAATTGCGCATATTCCCGCAACGCACCCGCCTCTTATACGGGCGTCAAACATGACTCCCGTGTGAAAGAGGCCTTATTGATCTTTCTTTTTGTCTACACACAGTAGGGGCCACCTGTAATCCTGGATTGGGGGCTCTTGTATAGACTATGGGTGGTTTTCCCGGAAGGACTAACGACAATATTTTATCCTCCTGTAATAAATGCCAATGTTTATTTATTATGGCAGATATTTTTCTATATTCCACATTAAAGGGTAGTATTAATTTTGATATATCCTCCACCTTCTTATTCACTTCTACTTTAGTTGTAAAAAATGTTTGTCTGTCTAGTCCCCTGACTTTGTTTAATGAATCCTTCAATAGAGAATGGGAGTATTGTTTCTCAAGGAACAGTTTTTTTGATGAATTCCGCCTCTGTCTCGAAGTGTTTGTCTAGTGTGCAATTTCTTTTGAGTCGACAAAACTGACTGAATGTCACATTTATCAGCCAATGAGGTATATGACAACTGGTGTTTAATATAAAGCCATTTCTAGCAACCGACTTATGATGGGTACTACACAAGAACCTTGAGCCCTTCACTGTTATGTTCAGATCAAGGAACTGTATCTGTTCCATGCTTATATTGGAGGAAAATTTTTAATTATATTCATTATTATTCAATTCCCTTATGAAGTTCAGTAACTCTTCATGTGTATCTCTCCAAATCAAAATAACATAATCGATGTAGCGTCGCCAGAGCACCAGACTCGACCCCAGCTTATTAAAATGTAAGTGCTCCAATGATCCAAAGTTAGTATTTGTAAAGTCGCTTGTGACTTCATTGAATAACTTCGGTAATTCATTTTTAAAGTGGAAAACAACTTTAAAACTTGAAACAGAACTTGGCTTTGGTTCTGAGGTACGGTTATCAAGAACTCTAAAGACTTGCTGGGTTGACTAGCATATTAGCCCTATGCTAGATGTCAGCGGAGCCCCCACCCTGAGAAGGGGCAACCTTTGATCCGGAGCTGGAACCTATCCCTTTTCTGGCTATTGAAACCTAAAACTGTATTTGCGCCTCGACTCGTTTTGCTTATGGTTTAACATCAGCTCTTCAGGGATCAGTCTAACAGCATGATATTTAGTATCAGGGTGAATGGAAATGGCAGCAAACAGTGTTTATGAGCAGACTCTTATATCAAGAGACCCTGCTTCCACACCAGACAAGTCACGCCTACTTACCAATGGGAGGTGAGGTAACACCTCAGGTGTGTAATCACAAATCCCATTGGCTGTTGTTAAGTCATCCTACAGTGGGCAGGGACAAGGTCACCATGGAGACTTTACTATCAGTCTCCTGGTAATCTGCTCTGCTCAGATAAAGCGTTAGTGTTTCTCGTCACTGGAGAAACACTAACCCTAACAGAGGTACATATCAGGAGTGAACATCTTGCCACATATTCTTATATTGACTAAAAGATGATTAGTTATCTATATACGGTATTTAGCACCAATCTCCATAACATGGACAACAATCTATGTCTATAGTAAACACTCCCACTGTCCTCTCTATAGTATAGAGGGTTAATCCAAAAAATTAAGCACATAGAGTGCATTCGGAAAGTCTTCAGACCATTTTACTTTTTTCACATTTTGTTATGTTGCGGCCTTGTGCTAAAATAAAAAAAATCTAGTTTTTCATCATCAATCTGCACTCAATCCTCCTTTTTGGTTCCATTGTGAATCTTGGGTAATTTGTAAAGTGTTGCAACTACAGGGTATTTTTGTCAGAAAATAACTGTGATAAAAAATAAATAAAAATCTAAAAATTATTCTCATTATTTTTTAGTTATCAAATGTTCATCCAAAGTTCATCATACAATTCTTGCATATATTGTGTCATGGGAGTCTGCACAATTCTTTCATAAGAGGTAGAGTTAGATGGACAGACAGAGTTCCCAATATGCTATTGTGTCAGATATTTAAATTACCCTGCTTGATCTATGGGGATTAACCTTCGAAACTATAGAGAGGGTAGAGGAGAGTGGGATTTCCACGGATATATAGTGTAACATGGTGGCTGGTAAAGTACTGGAGGGGGTAAATATCTCACCCACAGTGCTCAGACAGGTGAGATAAAAGAATCTAGGAAAGCTGGGTGGTTTCAGCAAAGTGTAGTTTGCTGAGGCACTTTTCCTTGTGTTTTATGGGCCAGAATGTTTATGGAATAGTGTGTAGGTTGGTAGTGGGACTTGCCATTCCCTCCCCACTCCGGCACAACATTTTCCGCTAGCCTCAAGTAATCCCCGGTGTAGATGCGGGGCTTACTATGGGGATAATGACAGGGCTGAGAGGCTCATTAGGAGTCAGAAGCCTGGAAGCTGCATGTCCTCTCCAGTGTTATGCTGAGGCTGAGGTGAGCAAAACCCAATATTTAGTTAGCGCCCAGACCGGCAAGGACTTTTGTTTTGTTGTATATGTTCTTGATTCACTCAAATGACTGTATAACTTGAATGGAAAGTAAATGGGTTTTGTATTTTTAAAATGCTGAATGCCGTGAAATCTGTCATTGTCGACCCTGTCCACACACGGATCCCAACAATACATAGACTTATACATGTTTATAGTTAGCATACATTATATGTCCCAGAGAATCTGGGTAGACTCTTATGTGTTCCAGGGGATGCTTTATATTTTACAATGACACTTGGACACCATTCAAGCCTGCCCCCTCATCTAGATAACATGTTTACCATAGACAGAGACTGTTGTCCATATTATGGAGGCTGGAGCTCACTATATAGATAACGAGTCAGAAACATTAACTCTTTATCTGAGTGGAGCAACAGCCGGGAGACGAGCAGTAAGCTCTCCATGGTGGCCTATTTCCCATTGGTGTGGAGGTGAGACCGCTTCATATAAAAGCCCACATCATTTGCTGCTTTTGCCATTCACCCTGTTGCTGAACATCATGCTGTCAGACTGATCCCTGAAGAGCTTTGTGTTAAAGGGCTTCTGTCACCCCCCAAAAGTCATTTTTCTTTTTTGTGCTTACTAAAATCCTTATAGGGCGATTATTCTATATATACTGTTTTTACCTTTTTCTGTCCGTTATTTTAGCTAAAAAACGCACTTTTTAAATATGTAAATTACCTTGCTACCAGCAAGTAGGGCGGTTACTTGCTGGTAGCCGCCGCATCCTCCTTTCCAAAAAACGCCCCCTCCTCCTGTTGAGTGACAGGGCCAGCGAGCGCTCTCCTCCTCTGGCTGGCCCTGTCTCAGTTCCAAATCGCGCGCCTGCGCCGTCCCAGTCTTCAGTTCACTGAGAGGAGGACGCTGCTCGGCCGCTCCTTCCTCAGTGCGCCTGCGCCGATGACGTCACATCTACACCCGGAAGAGAAGTCGACGGCGTCTTCTCTTCCGGGTGTAGATGTGACGTCATCGGCGCAGGCGCACTGAGGAAGGAGCGGCCGAGCAGGGCCAGCCAGAGGAGGAGAGCGCTCGCTGGCCCTGTCACTCAACAGGAGGAGGGGGCGTTTTTTGGAAAGGAGGATGCGGCGGCTACCAGCAAGTAACCGCCCTACTTGCTGGTAGCAATGTAATTTACATATTTAAAAAGTGCGTTTTTTAGCTAAAATAACGGACAGAAAAAGGTAAAAACAGTATATATAGAATAATCGCCCTATAAGGATTTTAGTAAGCACAAAAAAGAAAAATGACTTTTGGGGGGTGACAGAAGCCCTTTAAACCATCAGCAAAACGTGTCACGAATAAAATACAGTAGTGGGATTGAATGGCCAAAGGATAAGTTCTGGCTCCGGATCAGGAGTTGCTCTTCTCAGGGCAGGTGCTCCGTTCACATCCAGTGCTCAGTACTGTGTATACAGAGGTTTCTGATCCAGAGGACGACCTTCTATATGATTGCACTTACTCGCCTATCCCATTGATACTTCTTGGCAGATATTTTATCTCTGAACTGTACTCACCTAATAACGGATTGGTTTGTCATTTTGTAGCATGTCTGCTTGTTTTAATGTCTTTGTCTGCCAGCCAGTTCTTACGGCAGACTCTGAAAATATATGATCCAATGTTTTAAACAAAGAGGGAATAAACCTGTAGGCCACTGCTTCTGCATTAAGTGGAGGTTGTTAGAAAATAGCATTGGACTCTGTAAAACATATTGTCCATGTGTTTCCTGTGGTTTTTCTTTATTCACCAGCACAGTTCATTGCTATGTCTAAATAAGTGACATTTTTTAGTATAACAAAAGCCTGATGTAGCCTCCTTTCATCTTTATTCTAAGATGGAAAGCAAGCTGTACAGATATAGATAGCGACCTTGTATGCTTTTAGTACTATTAAGGTGGCTTTTTATGTATATAGAAATTGTACAGTTTTTTATTACTTCTTGTGTACTGGTTTTGATCCAAAATGTTTTTAATCTGAACTTTGGATCAAAATAAGAGGAGCAGTATTTCTATTTTCATTTTATCTATCTAGGACTTGCTCCTGGCCTTGGCTTAAAAATGCTTAAAAAAATGTAAAAAAAAAAACCTCTTGTCTTGGTATGAGATGGAATGGATATGGAATATCCATCTCATATGGAATGAGAAATCCCTTAAAGCGTTTATTCAAAGCTGTAAATTACAGACAATACTTAGCTGGTCCCCGACGCCTGTGTCCTCCTGGATCCCTCCGCGGTTGTCGCATTTTCCCTTAGTGCAGATCACGACATCTGGCGACAGTGGGGGAGATTTGGTGCTGCCAAGAGCAGGCTGCGACAGTGACCTGCCGCACCTGTGACACAAGGGGAGCAGGTCACTGTCGCGGCCTCCTATTGGCTGCACTCCCTGTCGTCGGATGTTGTGATCTGTACAACTTCCATGGAGGGGTCCTAGAGGATGCAAGAGTCGGGGACCAGGTAAGTATTGTCTGTATGAGGGGCCTTGGCATTGTGTGTGTGGGGGGGGGGGGCTCACGTTACAGCTTTCGATAACTTTAAAAAGGGATATCCGGAGTCAGCAAAATATCTTTTTTCCCCAAAAACAGTGCCATGTCCATTAATGGGCTTTGTCTGCTTTTGCAGAGTTCTTTTCCATTCACATGACAGGTCCTCTGTCATAGAGTTAGATTAGAAAAATTCTTTCCTTTTGTATGTAGAAAAGTAGTTACATGAACATTTGTATGTTATGGTTTACAGCTTTCTTCTGATTATACATCATTCTAGAATGGCTGTTCTATACTTACATTGGATGACAAATGACCCAAGTCTATCACTTCAGCCTTTCTACGACCAAACTGTTTGATCCAGTTAAAAATCCTCTAGGTCACTGCGGACCTTTTCCCTCATATTGAATCTGACTCAAAATTACTACATATAACCTTTTTATGAATTCTGTCAGTACCAGTGCTGGTCTCTGTAGGATACACATCTATGCTGTGCCAGGCCTGGAAATTAGGTTTGTAACAAAGTTCTAATATAATGGTTTAGCACTTACACTGATGAGTTATAATGGATCAGAAATGAAATTATGTTGCTCTAGTATAATACCACTGAGGTACAATTTTATGACAAATGGCACAAAATTATTTAGCAATTTGCCTGATAGCTTAATGAATACAGTGAGGGAGCACAACCCATATCTTGCTGCTAATGAATATGACTATTTTCTGTAATTAATTATTATGCAGACAACACAGTATTTTCCTGTGCTGTTTGCCATCAATGAGATAGTGGTGGCGATGCCTTAGCGTTATGCCCCATTGTAACTAGTGGTGATGCAGATAAGCCTTTACCACAGAGAGTGCCTTACATTTATAGTAGCAGTTATATTCCTTCCTGCATCATTTTTCATGCACGTTAGAATGTACCTCCAGTTCTAAAACTTAAAAAATAAATAATGCTGCGGTTAGTGTAGTTGTTCAATATATAGACGTGCCATTCCTTACCTTTTCTCTTGGCTGGGAATAATATGGGTATCATAAGATAAGATTTTTAAAACAACATGATTTTGTGATATTATGTCACAAGATGTATATCCTATATGTGTGTATGTGCAGCCACCTAGATGTAATTGCGTGTTTTGAATTGCATGCCTATCAGTGGTTTTAGCATTGTGTGATATTGTATTCCATTGGTTTCACAAGAAACTCGATATATGCATTTGTATGAGAAGATTAGGCTACTTTCACATATGCGCTTTACCTTCCAGTTTTAAGATCCAGCAGTGGATCTCAAAACCGGGGCAAAACCCTTCCGTTTTGTCCCCATTCATTGTCAATGGGGACAAAAAGAACAAACCAGACCAGGATGCATTCCGTTCCAGTTTGTTCAGTTTTTTTGACCAGACACAAAACGGCTGCAAGCTGCAGTTTTGTGTCTGGTCTGCAAAACTGAACAAACCGGATTCGGCACTAAAAACAATGTAAATCAATAGTGCCAGATCTGTTTTTTTCAGATTAAAAAAAAAAAATGGATCCATCATCTTTTGCGACTCCACTCAAGTGAATGGGTCCGCACCCGAGGCGCAAAAAATGCAGCTCGGATGCGGAACCAAACCATAGTCGTGTGCAAGAGGCCTTACAATGTTTTTAGTGCCAGATCCGGTTTGTTCAGTGTCGATTTAATACAACCACATGCAAACGGAACGGATGCATTTGGATGTATTAAATTAAACTGAAGCGTTTTGCTCCGGTTTTGAGATCCTCTGCTGAACCTCAAAACCAGAATGCAAAGTGCATATGTGAAAGTAACCTTACAAATGTTTAGATCTCATGCAGAGAGACATATTATGCTTCCTTTTTTAAACTGTAAATTTTAATTGAGTTTACAGTGTGTACAATAATACAAAACAGTTCACCAGTAGTAGGAGGTATTAACCATAGCATTGCCGTCATTGAGAAATTAGTCAGTCCATAGCTACATAGAATAGAAAATCAACAGAGGAAGCTGACAATGAACAAGGACACATGGAGACCCCTCCAAACTAAAAGTGGTCCAATGTTGTAGTCGGGTTAAATTCTGTAGTCGGGTTCAAACTGACATAAGTTGGGGCCAGCAATACCATATTGTGGCACATTATACCACCACAGAAGAGCCAAATACCACAATGTATCATACAATACTGCCCCAGCAGCACAAAATACCTCCACAGAAGCTGGATTTCTGTGGTGGCCAGTGCCAGTTGCCACGTTCTGTCCTGCTACTCCAGTTGCCTCAGTATGGCAATACATATGAATTCAGGAGGTGAACGTCAGATATTTACTTACCATCACTGGTAAAGAGCAGGCGATGCCGGCGTCTTTTCTTCCGGGTGTAGCGCTGACGTCATCGGCGCAGGCACACTGAGGACGGAGCGCCTAAGCGAGCGTCCTTCACTCAGAGCGCCTGCGCCGACTAAAGACCGATACGGCGCAGGCGCGGGATTGCAGCTGCAGACAGGGACAGCGGGAGGAGGAGAGCGCGCTGGCCCTGTCTATCAAAAGAAGAGGGGGCGTTCCAAGGGCATGAAGATGCGGTGGCTACCAGCAAGTACCCGCCCAACTTGCTGGTAGCGAAGCTAATTTACATATGACAAAAGTAAGTTTTTACATATGTTTGAACTCAGCTGACATTAGCAAGTAGCTAATGTCAGCTAGTGAAAATTCGCCAGTGACAGAAGCCCTTTAAGGAAGGCGACTGCCATGCTTAGTAGCGAAGACAAATTACAGGAAGTAGGGAAGTCCTTTATGGAGGCCCCCCGGGAATTTGGATTAGTCTGGGTTAATTTAAAGAGGTTGTATAACTTAGCAAAAATATTCCCAAGAGGGAAGCTGTGCTTTTAGGGTGATAGTGTGGGCATCCTCTGCTATCTCTAATTGCCTGAGGAGACTAGGTGGAAGTTTTCGGGTGAAGCTGTTTAGCCAACAAAGTATGGGCCTTATTGCCTTTTTCATAATAATTGCGCTTGGAGTACAAGAGCATTCTTTCAACCTTTCGGATAGCAAGATCTTTTAGTTCACCATGCTCTTCCACCAGCATACAGTATGTAGCAAAGGGATTGAAGATTTATGTACGATATTAACTTCCAGCGAAGTTTTAGCACGCATAATTTAGCCAAAATGTCCCTCTTTTGGGAGAGGCCAGCGCTATGCAATGCCCTCTCAGGACCACCTTGCGGGCCTCCCACAAAGTGGAGACTGAGTGCTTATTTTCCCACAATAATATTAAAATAAGAGCTTTAAGGGGCTCTCTAGAAGTTAGACTTTTAAGTAAAGAATCATTGAGTCACCAATGACAGGTTCTAAGCAAAGAGTGATTGGTAGAGAGGGAAATAGTGACACGGGTGTGGTCTGACCATTAAATACCGTAGTTTCTAAAGTAGAATCCTGAAGTAAATGTAGTGTATGGATATTAACAAATAAATAGTCAATTGTAGTGTGCATATTATAAGGATGTGAAGAGATAGTAAAAGATCTGTCTGTAGGATTAATTCGCCACAGGTCATACAGGACATACGATTGAGCTAATTTTCAGAGCCTAAGCGGGTTTAACTACATGAATAAGAATGATTATCCACAGAGTACAGACATTCTCTGTTATTTCTGAGAATGTAATTGTGAAATCACTCCCTAGCATCTAGGCAGTTTGTGGAAGGGCTTGTAGGTTGTGCAATACTCTCTTGTAGTTTAGAGGATTGGGTGCATGTACATGCACCATACATGGTGCCCTCTAAGATAATATACCGACCCTGTGGGTCAATTTGGGAGGAGGTGCCTATAATCGAGCATGACTGGGAGAGCAATATAGCAACCCCTGCCCTTCATTTGTGATGGAAGCCAGAGTAGGCTGTGGGGAAATAATGCTCTGCTAAGCGAAAGGTACCAACTTGGTGAGACTCCTATAAGAAGGCCACAACAGCTGGGAGAGTTCTAAGTTTTAAGTAGAGATAGACCTGGGTTAGAGTTCAAGCCCTTCAACATTCAAAGTTACACGTGTGATCATTATGCTACCAATCTTGGGACACAGGTTACATTTGCAGAGTAAGACAACAGAAAACCGTACGCAGGTAGCAGACATTATCTAATAGGAAATCAGAAGAATAATCAGCTAGCCAGGGTCAAAACTATGAGAGTCAGTACAAACAAGACAAGGGTTAATCAAGATCCAAGCTAAGTCGGTACACAGAGGATATCAATCAAGAATAGGGGAACACCACTATGCAAGGTAGGACAAAGAAGAGCCAGGGCACATACAAAATCACAGCGACTGACTGAGCCAGGGCCTGATTTAAATCCTTCACCTAGCCCTGTGAATGGCCAGCATCTTTTCTCTCTAATATGCTGATCAGCCAAGGCTTGGCTGGTTGGCATGGCAACCTTCCAGGAGTGGCCATTTAACTCCAGTCCCCGTTCCTAAACTCCCCCAGCACTGCTGCACGGACTGGATCTGCGGCTGATGGACAGAGAGATAGACACTGCCGGATAATGGCTAGGTAAGTACTTGACAGACAAACTTCCATTCTGCGTGGTCAAGGAGCTCTTGTAAGGTTCCAGCAGGAAAACAAGCTGTTCACTCTGTCTCCCAGGAAAGTGTTGCAAAAGGAAGCCTCTGCTGCAAAATTCTTTGTGGATTATAATAGGTGTCAGACAACAAGGCTTCCTTCTTGGTATGGATTTGAGAAAGAAGAGCACATGACGCATTTTCCTGCTAGACGTTTACAGAGAGTTGCAGCTCAGACATTTATTTTACTAAAACACAGTAGAATGAGTCATTTGCTATAGGTCTAATGGCTGAACATGACACTGAATGCAGCCGCAGTTGTTTTTCACATTGTAACACTAAGGGCTCATTCAGACAGCCGTATGTTTTGTTCCGCACCAGTTCTGCATTTTTGTATGCATCCGTTGTTCCGTTCCGCGGCCCCGCAAAAAATATAGAGCACGTCTTATTCTTGTCAGCAGTTGCAGAACAAATTGCGGAATGCACACGGCCTGGTATCCGTGTTTTGCGGATCTGCAATTTGTGGACCGCAAAACACATACGCCTGTCTAAATGAGCCCTTAAATGGTTATTCATGGAACAGACATCAAGGTTCCAGCACAAAAGTAAAACTATGGGAAAGTATTAATGTCAGTACTGGGATGCATTAATGCTAATTTCTGCTTCTTCAGTTGCCATCATTTATCATAGATGATATTATATCCCTTCAGAGTACTGACTGGTAACTACTTTCCATGTTAGCTCCACAATTACTGTAGCTGTAGTAAATGAATGATGTGTTTAGCCCGAAACACAAGATGGCATTGGAGACAGTGGCAGCAAGATGCCTTCCATTATTATAAAGGCTTGGGTTGATTTACTGCCCTTTGTATTCACCTTATTATGTGTGAACGCTCTCTTTGGTGTCAATATACAGAAGAGTGGGTTTTTTTTCAGCTGTTTTTTTGCAGTGGTCTGACAGACTTAGGGCTCATTCAGATGGCCGTATGTTGCTTTCCGCATCTTTGTCCGCAATTTTGCGGATTAGATGCGGACCCATTCACTTCTATGGGGCCCGTTTCTTCTTCTATGGCTCCGCAAAACAAATAAAACATGTCCTATACTTGTCAGAAAAAATCAGGACATGGCCCCATTGAAGTCTATGGGTCCGCAAAGATGCAGAATGCAATCAGTTTTTTCGCGGACATGCTGAACTGTCTGCAAAACAAAGGGATCTGCATCTGAATGAGCCCTCATTGGGATATATTGTTTTAAAAGCAGCCAGTGTTTCCCAGAGCAGTTGCATCTCACCTACTGTTTGTGCATCCGCCTTCAATGCCTGTTTGTGTGGAGGTTTTGGTGTTTAGATAATAGCAGCAGATGTGATTTGTTATAGGGAATCATTGGCAGGCCTGTTTGAGTAGTTAAAGGCTATGTACACCTTCGGGGGCAATTTTTTTAAATAATTGCATTTTACTCATTTGGGGCTAAAAATACATTTTTCAGTTGGTCTTTATTAAAAATATTGAGCCTTTCTGTCACAAAGGGTTAACTGTTTTTCTAGCTGTGTGCACCCTACTTTTAATTTGTGCCAGTCATCTAATAACCATTCTTAGTAAGATAAGATAAGGATAGAGCTTTGATGAGTGTTTTTAAGGTCTGAGAGCAGAGATAAGGAGCCTATCAGTCTTCTGCCTGATGGAGCAGAGAAAAACTACAGATGCTGCTACTAGAGCATCTCAGCTCTATTCAGAGAAAAGGACTCTGTATTTTTAATAAAGACCAATTGAAAAAATGATTTTTAACTCATGACTACAATGCACTAATAAAAGAAAATTGCCACCAATTTAGTACAGATTAAATAAGGTTTAGCAGAGATATGTTTGTGAATGTTTAGTTTGTTATTTGGGACAACTCAGTGAAATATCTCAATAGTGATTTGTAGTACAGGGTAAATGACCAAATCCGTTGTTTGCATTTCTAAGAGAAGGCCCCAATTTGTTTTTATGTTTTTTTCAATATACCGCAGTTACAACAGAAAAGGTCGTATAATCTCCCTTATTGTGTTTTCTGTTTTCCATAGCACAAATACTACTGAAATAATAAAAAAGCTTTATTTTCCCATAACTTTTATTAGACAGACATACAGTAAAAGAAGGGGTCTATTTGACATACTGAAGAGTGTAATCAGGTGGTAAACCTTTTTTTTGTTTACACACAGTTACATACGTCTAGTGGATGTCTTCTGTGACACTTAAAGAGGCTCTGGCACCAGGATCAATCCGATTAAACCAGACATACTGGCTGGTAGGGCTCATCATGCTGATGAAAACTATACTTTTCTTTTGTCTGTATGTTAAACAGCTGATGTGCTATGCATGCTCTGCCCTCTGTCTGATGTCTAGCCCTGTCTATCAAGGTGGGGGGAGAGTGTGCAGAGCACAGGGGTGTTACATAGCAGTGCTCAGATGATTCAGCCCCACCTCTTGGTGTTCCAATTGCTCATTAGTATATAAATAAAAATGCTGATTTTTCTGTAGCTGTTTATCATACAGACAAAAGAAAAGTATTGTTTTAATCGGCATAATGAGCCCTATCAGGCAGTATGTCTGGTTTAATAAGGTTGATCCGCTTCTTCACCCAGGCAGCCACTCTGAGTGAAGCATCGGAGCATTTCATTCCTTGCCCTGTGCTGAATTGCACAGGGCAAGGGCTTTTTTTAGTAGATCCGACTTTCGCCTAGCAGTGAGCCCGGTGACGTCACCGGCACTTATAGGTGGGCTCTAGTGCTGCCCTAGCCTGTAAAAAAGCCTAGGGCTGTGCTAAAGTCTGCCCATTAGTGCCAGTGATCTCAAAGGGAACACTGCTAGGTGGAAGCCTCCACCTAGCAGTGTAAAAATATCAACAAAACAGCCCTTGCCCTGCGCGATGCAGGGCAAAAGAGAGCATCGGAGCATGAAATGCTCTGATGCTCCACTCAGAGGAGCTGCCTGGGTGAAGATTGGGATATGTCTGAGTTCAGCTCTGAACCCAGACAACCCCTTTAAAAATGGACAATAAATGCAGTGCCCAAGCACAGTGGTGAAAATCAAGTTGTGCTGGCAAAATAAATTTGACACTTTGTGCACATATTATTCGCGTTTGTGCAAATTGTACAGACCTCTGCTTCATCCATCTGGCTCCTGAATGGTTCATGGTTAAATCCGTAAATGTGGTTGTTCTGTTCTTCAATAAAAAGTTGCCTTTTCACCTCAAATAGCTAATTAAACCCTTTGACTGTCTTAAGTTTCTGTGAAGAATGTTTCTTTAACTCCTAAAGGCTACAGTGAAGAAAGCTTGACATGCATAACTATTGGGCCACGTTATCTTATCCTGTATGTGGTTCAATCTGGCATGGAGACCTTAATTTTCATGATAATTGGGGGCTCTACAGGTGACATTTCTTGTAAAGTGAGTCTTCCAGCAGACTCGGCCATACTAAACTGCTGACAGCACTAAGTACAGCAATGCAAACCTTTATGAAGCTTTTAGTATCAGGACTAGTGCGAATATCAATTTTTATTGTGCCAAAAATCTACACTTGAAAGTACCCAGGGGGTGGGGCATCAGTGTGAAGTATTATCTGCATTGAGCTGCTTCACAGCCTTTCACCTTTGCTCCGAGTGACAACTGTAATATCTGACCATGGGAGCACAGCAGCTATCATTCAGAGCAGAGGGGAGTGTCTGTAAAACATCGAAATACAGAGAGCAGGGTGCACTTTACAAAGGAGCTGCAACTCCAAGGCACTTAAGGAGCAGTATTTATTAGCATAAAAGTTCATATTCATAATACTCCTGATAATAAAAACTTCACAAAAGGTATATTCGTCCTGCTGTTCCTGGCTCCTGCCTAGTGCTTGTCAGCAGTTTTGACCATGCTATACTGACTCCCTTCAATTAGAGGTTACACATATTTTTCCCCATGACAAACACATGGATCACCGTTAACACATATCAAGAACTCTGCTCTGTAATAGTAATCTTAGGATGAGATCTTATCTGCAATATGCCATCATGGCTGAGCAGCCTGACAGGAACAGGGAGCAGGATCTCATCCTTCCTTCCTATTCCTGGCAGCATATCTCACAGAGGATCACATCCTGTAGGATTCATGCTCTATAACAGATAGTAATGGAGCAGTCTACTGTGAGGTATCCAGTCAGGCTGAGCAGCCTCGCAGGAGCGCTTACCAATATAGTGTAAGCAATTAAGGTCCCACCCCTTAACCCCCTTAGCAGCTAAGCAGGTGGAGACAGACCATTGTAGTCACATTTTAGGTTGCCATTCAGAACAGAGAACCCTTTTAACCACCTAACTGTTTTTCCCTAGTCTAACTCCAGCAGTGGGAAAAGTAGTTAACTGGAGGGAGAGGGCTGCTTTAGATGCTGCTATCTCCTGAATGGTAGCAGCTAGAAACATGCAACCAGTGGCGTAACTAGAGTGTTATGGGCCCGGGTGCAAACTTTGGATTAGGCCCCCCCCCCCCCCCCCATTTATATAAAGGCATCAAATGTGCATTCCGCATTTTGCGGACCGCACAAAGCCGGCACTATATAGAAAATGCCTTTTCTTTCAAGAATAGGACATGTTCTATTTTTTTGCGGAACAGAAGTGCGGACCCGGAAGTGCGGATCCGCAATTCTGGATCCGAGCGGGACAAAGTGTGTCCCCATAGAAATGAATGGGTCCGCAATTCCGTTCCACAAAATGCATAACGGAATTGCGGACCTTAGCCCAATGTATGGCTACACTCACCCATTCCTAACTAATAAAATCCGGTCCTACCTCATCCAGGGTGTCGCTGGCGTTGGCGTGATGTCCGCTGGATCCAGAACAAGGTCCCTGTGGTGAGAAAAAAGAATAATCACATCAGGAAGGGTTGGTGATGGTATAGCAGGGTAATCTAGGACATTTCCCTAAGTGCTACCACACAGCACTAATGGCCACATTGTGGCTCCTCACAGTAGTGAAGCCCACCTTGTGGCCCCTTCACAATAGTTATGTCCTCCTTGTGGCCCCTCACACCTAGTTATACCCCCTCACAGTGGTTATGGCCAAATATGTGCCCCTCACAGTAATATGCCCAGATATGTTCCCCTCACAGTAATATGCCCAGATATGTGCCCCCTCACAGTAATATGCCCAGATATGTGCCCCCTCACAGTAATATGCCCAGATATGTGCCCCTCACAGTAATATGCCCAGATATGTGCCCCTCACAGTAATATGCCCAGATATGTGCCCCCTCACAGTAATATGCCCGGATATGTGCCCCCTCACAGTAATATGCCCGGATATGTGCCCCCTCACAGTAATATGCCCGGATATGTGCCCCCTCACAGTAATATGCCCAGATATGTGCCCCCTCACAGTAGTTATGGCCAGAATATGGGCCCCTTACAGTAGTTATGGCCAGAATATGGGCCCCTTACAGTAGTCATGTCAGATTAGGTGCCCCTCACTAAAATGCCCACTTTTGTGCCCCCTCATGCTTGTTGGGCGACCCCCAACCCCCTTTGCCTCCAGTCTGCAGCTTTATTTAAAAACAAAAAACATACCTGTCATCAGGGAAGAAGGTATCACACACATCGTGCTGCAGTGCTGGCTGTTCTGGACCTGGTCTCTGGAGGCTGATTCCCGGGCTTCAGCACTCCTCCCACAGCCAGCAGTGCCATGAGCAGCCAGCAGGGGAGCTCCAGCGCTGTGAAGGTAAGTGAAGCGGAGAGCGGAGAGTGCTCCCTGCTTCACGCTGGAGAGGACAACCCGGCAGTGACAAGAACTGCCGGGTGAGTATGTGCGCCACCCCCCACTTGCCTCACTTGCCTCTGCTCCCCGTCTAGTCTCTGCAGGGGCGCATATTATACATGCTTACAGATCGGTCTAACCGGGGCCCGGCATTGTCACTGTGCTTCATGCCGGGCCCTGTCAGAGCGCTCCCATTACATGTGAGCGAAGCGGCCCCCCTCCCCCGCCGGGCCCGGTCGCAGTCGCACTCTCTGCGACTGCGATCGTTACGCCCCTGCATGCAACTGGTCTTGTTTGAAAGCTGACATATCAGCTTTCAGACAATATGTTCAGTACTGGGAAAGATGTCACTGATAGAAATCAGGATGCTGTGAATGCAGCTGAAAGTAAAAGTAAAAGCAGGTTTTACCAGCAATTATAACTGACTCGATTTCTAACAGTGATTTCTCCTCTGTTGCTTGGACTTTAGCTGTCAGCTGCTGGAATGTCAGCTTTCAAACAAGACCAGTTCCATGTTTCTAGCTGCTACCATTCAGGAGATAGCAGCATCTAAAGCAGCCCTACCCCCATCAGTTAGCTACTTTTCCCACTGCCCCAGCTGGACTCGGGCAAAACAGTGGTTAAGCACTTCCTGAGAACTGTGTTTGCTGTATCCCAAAAGAGAGGATTGTCAACACTTTCTTTTTTGTCTGAATGGAATTCAAGAAGCCACTAATTCAAGATCTCCTTAAATTTCTCATCATTCACAAGCTGCATTGATAATTTCAAGCATACTCATTTTATGCTTATCAAGGGAGGCATTCCCCTTATAGCTGGGCAGATGGAAGAGAAGGCCTTCCATCTTTTTGTCATGCAAGCACAGTATCAGTCTCAGTGTCTGGGTTTTTGAGAATGTTGCTCTTTAAGGCAGAGGATGTTGAACTATTGGTTCCCTGTGGTGGGATAATTTCAATCATTATTAGAATCTGCTGAATTTTATGGTGGGATCTGTTCTCCAGCTCCTCCACAGGTCCCATAGCCATTTGTTTTATTTTATCATATCAGGCAGCTGACACTGGAAATTTTTGTGTCTTCTAAAATGTGGAGATGCATCTCCAAGCCATCTAGCCAACAGTCATGCTGAGCAATGTCGTTTTGTATTTACAGCAAGGAGGCCAAGAGCCTCATGGTGAGGAGCAAGCTGCACTTTTGCTTTAGGGTTTTTGACCATGTTGTAAATAAAACAGTCCACCTAAGCCATCAAATGTTTTTACTCCTAAAGGAGTTTTGTTTGGGAGCCTGGGTGATTTAGCTTTATGAAGGTTGTTGTTCATGTACAGTATGTAGCGTACTGTTTATCATTTAACATTTTGTACATTTATCAAAATAACTTGAGAAATAAGAACCTGTCACCGTGAAAATGCACTGACGTCTGTAGGCAGCATGTTATAGAGAAGGAGGAGCTAATAGAGCAGATTATAGTTTTATGGGGCTTAGGCAGCATACTGGCAGTCCTTAAAGAAACCAGCCCTGATTGGAGACTCATTGGAAGATATCCATGGTATGGAGACTTATTAGCAATGCTCCATGGGAAAATAATATACAAAGGAGTATCTCAGAAGGAAAGGAACCATCTTGCTAGTGCCAGCTTGTGGAAGTGGCTCCCCATGAGTCAAAATCCAACTTAACAAGCCTTGTCATATGAGAAGGGAAAATTGTCAAGCCAAATATCCATCTATAGACAGCTGTTTCGGGATGCTTGCTCCTCATCAGTATGGAGTAGGATTCTGGCTGGCTGAGTGCAATGCCTCAGATGCAGTTTATGCAGGGTACTGGCTGTCCTTTAAGAGACCAGCCCTTTAAAGAGCCACTTCCACAAGGTGGCCCTAGCAAGATGGTTCTCTTTCCTTGGAGGATACCTCTGTGCATATTGTTTTCCCATGGAGTAGTCAGACTCTCAGGGTTGAAGGGTTAATAGCCTCCAGTGCCCTCCACACTTCTGACATACTGTAGATTGACCATCCAAAAGTTTTGCACCCCCAGACTGGGCATTGCAGAAAGTATAAACATTTCAACAAGAATTGCATACTTCTGGTTATTTGGAAAGATTGCAGAGTAAATCTAGAGACACTCAGAAAGGACTACTTCCATCATTGCCACCTCCTTACAACCTTTGTTAAATCTTACTTTGTTAAATACCTCATAACTGTGTGTACTGCTTGCGTATGTACTACAACCTCTATTATCTACCCAGGAAATAGACTTTAATTAATTATTACAACTTAACAGGCCTGGTCATTGCTTCTATCTTGCTCCCACCAGACAGGAGCTCCCAAAAGCCCAGGGTGTGGCTGGGGGAAGAAAGGGTGCACCCTCTCCCTGGGAGCACTAGAGGGAGAGGGATTAGCCACTGTGAGGTCTGCAACCACACTCCCTGCCACGGCCACCGCTCTTATTCCTATTCCTCTCCAGCTTCTGCCACACTGCTCCTCTCCGGCAGCCCAGCGCACCACACTATCAGTCATTGACAGCCTTTCATGTTTGCGTGTTGCGTGCTTACAGAGATAATCACTGATAAGACAGCCCACATGCTTAATAATTTTGCATTACACTATATGCGGCTGGCCCAAGAGAGGAGTGATAGTAGCAAGAATGTTGGTTGTAGTTTGTACTCACTCTGACTCTCCCCTGGGCTTTGCAGTAATAGGCCCTTTTGCTCCCTTTTGGGGCACTCTCTGGTTTTGGGGATCTCCTGCCTTATGATGGTTGAGATGCCCTTGGTGTTGATGCAAGGGAGGGTCCCTTGGTGCAGCTGTGGATGTCAATGCAGTGTGATGATGCAGGAAACTTGCAGCGTGTGTTAGAGGTCCCATCCTGACCCCACTCCTCTGACAGGATTCCACAGCATTAGGCCTCATGCACACGACCGTATGGCTTTTTCAGTGTTTTGCGGTCTGTTTTCTTCGGATCCGTTTTTCCGTTTTTTGCTTCCGTTGTGTTTCCGCTTCGGTTCCGTTTTTCCGTTCCGTTTTTCCGTATGGCATATACAGTATACAGTAATAAGATAGAAAAAATTGGGCTGGTCTTAAAATTTTCAATAGATGGTTCCGCAAAAAACGGAACGTATACGGAAGACATACGGATGCACTTCCGTATGCTTTCCGTTTTTTTTGCGGACCCATTGACTTGAATGGAGCCACTGAACGTGATTTGCGGACAAGAATAGGACATGTTCTATATTTAAACGGAACGGAAAAACGGAAACGGAAGGCATACGGAGACACTTCAGTATTTTTTGCGGTCCCATTGAAGTGAATGGTTTAGTATACTGTCAGTATACTGAACTGAAAAAACGGCCAGTATACGGTCCGCAAAATACTGTCGTGTGCATGAGGCCTTAGCCTACATGCACACCGCCGTATGTGTTTTTCGGTCCATAAATTGCGGATCCACAAAAAAAAACGGATGGTGTCCGTATGGCATCCTTTTTTTTTTTGCGGATTCATTGTAATAAATGCCTATCCTTGTCTGCAAAACAGCCAAGAATAGGACATGCTCTATTTTATTTTTTGAGGCTACGGAACGGACATACGGATGCGGACAGCACATGGTGTGCTGTCTGCATTTTTTGCGGCCCCATTGAAATGAATGGGTCCACATCCTATCCGCAAAAAAACCTGAACGGACACGGAAACAAAATACGTTTGTGTGCATGTAGCCTTATACTGATTTATAATGCTGTGTAACCCATAGAGTTTTGGAATCTCTGGTATTACACTGACATCATTATGTCAGTGTAATACAATAGATTTCAGGACCCTCAGGGTTACACAGCATTATAAATCAGTATAATGCTGTGGGATCCTGTCAGAGAAGCAAGGTCAGGAAGGGAACCCTAACTGACACACACTGCGAGTTTATCACATTGCACTCACTCATGTGTCTCTGGCCTAATGCACATGACCGTATGGCTTTTTCAGTATTTAGCGGTCTTCAAAAAACGGATCCGCAAAAATACAGGTGACGTCCGTGTGCATTCCGTTTTTTACGGGACGGAACCGCTGGCCCTTGATAGAACAGTACTATCCTTGTCCGTTATGCGGACAATAATAGGACATGTTCTATCTTTGAACAGAACGGAAATACGTAAACGTAAGGCATACGGAGTACCTTCCTTTTTTTTGCGGAACCATTGAAATGAATAGTTCCGTATACGGCCCGTATACAGGACGCAAAAAACAGAACATGAACGGAAAAAATAAATGTTCATGTGCATGAGGCCTAAGACTTAAATCTCCTTGACACGGGGCTATGGCAGTTAGAGGTCTTGATCAGACAGCAATTCTTCATGTAGGACTTAGGCCAAGTCCACACATCAGTTATTTGGTCAGTTATTGTAAGCCAAAACCAGGTGCGGGTCAAAAACACAGAATATGTGTTATACCTTATCTTTGAGTATGTGTCACTACTTACTGGTTTTGGCTTGGGGAAAGCATTGGGGGGTGGAAACAAAGTAAAAATAATCAAATAAAAACAAAAGTTGAAAAAATGGCAACACACCGCAGCGTCTAGCCCTGCCCCTGGTAACCATAACTCATAATCATATCAAAATGACTGTCATGGAAAGGGGGCATCATTTAACTTATATTTTACTTTCACTTTGTGCTAATAAAAGAAAAAAAAAGTGAAAACCAGACTGTTCTCTTTTTATATATTTTACAAGGTATAAAAAAACGACAAAAAATTTACAAAAATAAAGCCATATACATTACTGATAAAAATTGCAAAAAGTAATTTTTCCGAATAGAAAAAAAAGTTATGACTTTGAAAGGTACATGTACTAAAAAACTGGTTAAGCAGTTCCTTATTATATATAAACATTTATATCTAGAAGAAAAATCTTTTGTAATGTCTCCTACCAATGCTGCCAGGAAAAAAAAAAAAAAGTATTGGGCTCCATGCACACAACCGGATCTGATTTGCAGTCCTCAAAATACGGATATGGTGCATGTTGCATCCCTGTTTTTTGCAGACCCATTGACCTCAATGGGTCAGCGCTCCACATTTTGCAGACAAGTATAGGACATATTTATTTCCTTTTCGGAACGGACACACAGATGCAGAAAGCTCATGGATCTCCATATGCCTTCCGTATCCACATGTTTATTCTGTAAAGAGAGAGAATGCGTCCACAAAATGTGGGCTGTTAACCCTTTAAGATCAGTGAGTCTGCAAATAAAATATGGCTGCAGCACAGACCGCATCCATATTTTACAGATCTACAATTTGTGGACTGCAAAACGGATATGGTCATGTGCATGAGGCCTAACTTGAATATAACAAAAAAACTAAAGCTCCAACCAGTCACTTGACTTTGTATTTGTCAGATCTCTACTTGTATAGAGATACTTGGGAGGGCAATAAAGGTCAGAGTATACATTTGGTTTATTCCCACTGGTGTCATTTATTTATCTGCCAGCGCTAGGCTTCACCCACGTTGCATAGATGTGTGGGTTGAGCTTTGCTGGAAGCCACAAACTTGAGGTAGGAACTATAAAATTAATACAAGTCATTTAGGGCACAAGGGGGGATTTTTTTAGTTTTTTTTTTTTTAGTATTTCCTAAAAGGGTTGTCTGGATTAGTTGTTCACCCCCAATCGCTCTAACCTGCTGTGCCTGCCTGTCCTCCCCATATCTGCGTTGTGCTAGTATACAAGTTTGATCTGTGGCCTTGGTTAATGATCTCCTCTCTTTCGTTCTACAGAGTTTGTCATTTCAATACTTGAGAAGATGCAGGCACAAGAAGTTTTGCGGAGTTTGAGGCTACCAGAGTTCGATGAATTCAGCCAGTTTTTCCGGAATGTGCCGGCTGCCACATTAGTTGGAATAGGTGCCTTTGCTGCAGTAATTGCATACTGGTTTGCAAGTCGACCCAAAGCTGTTAAGCCGCCATGCAACCTACTAATGCAGTCAGAAGAAGTAGAGGTAAGGAATGCTAATAATATTCTCAATATAACGGTACAGATTTAAGGAGGTCCAGACTTGGTACTCAAGTAACGGAATTCAAATGGACTATGCAAACTAATGGGAGATCTAAATTAAATAAAACTTAATCAGTGGGTAAGGCCCCATTTACAAACCGGAGATCCACAAAATGTGGGAATCGGCTGTGTGCACCCGCATCGCGGTGTGGATCCATTGACTAATCTGCAATCCGCAAGATGTGGCTGAAGAACGGACATGTGACCTTTAGGTCTCTATTTTAAAGTTGTCTTTTTGTGATTTTCTATGGCCTACTCTACTTTCTCACTAGCGTTAATGTTTTCTGGTATTGAGATCCGTCATAGGGTCTCAATACCGGAAAAAAACGCTTCCGTTTTGTCCCCATTCATTGTCAATGGGGACAAAACGTAACTGAACAAAACGGAATGCTCCAAAATGCATTCCTTTCCGTTCTCATACTTTCCGTCCTGAGATGCAGAGTAAGACAGAGTCATGACCCACAATGCAAATCAATGGGGGCGGATCCGTTTTCTCTGCCACAATAGAAAACAGATCCGTCCCCCATTGACTTTCTATAGAGTTCATGACGGATCCCATCATGCTCCCCACTGCTCCCATAGAAGTGAATGGGAGGGCACTCCTCACGTGTGGCCCCTGCTCCTATTAGTTTCTATGGGGCAGACAGAAATAGCCAAGCCAGTGCTCAGCTATTTTCGGTGGTCTCATAGAAATGAATAGAGGGCGGCAGTGCATGCGCAGTGCGCCCTCCGTTAGTTTCCCCGCTCCTTTCTTTTTGTAGGTGCGGGTCCCAGAGGGGGACCAGCACCTATCAGACAATGGGTGCATATCCTATCAATATGCCCCATTGTCTGAGATGGCAAAACCCCTTTAATGGCGAGAAAATTGCACGTCACTAGCACATGTGACCACTGAGGCCAGAGATTGGCTACAGCAGTTATGGGACCAAGCCACTTCTGGTCTGGAGGGCACCAGATGTGGATGGGAAGGGGGCCACAGTGTGGGAATAGCGGTACCACAGACAGGTGAGTGTTTTTTATTTTTTTTTTCCTTTGGGTAAGAGGACACTTACGAATATAGCCATGGTTGTAATACTGTGCCATTTTCTATATTTCATAAGTTATGCCCCCTTATTGGCCATCTCTTTTGTGCTCTTCGCATGGAGGTCCTGCCCATAAAATGGTTGCTTATCGCGGGTCATGTGACCAGGCAAATCATTCATCCTCCTCTATTCATATACACTTCACCTGCCATCTGCATGGAGGATGCTGAGTGATTTGCCTGGTCACATGACCTTCCATCAGCGGCCATGTTATGGACAGGATCTCTATGCTGTAGCACAGAAGATTTGTCTAACAACGGACATGGCTTATTAAATAAAGCAAACAGCCATAGGATATCAACAAAGACTATATTAGTAAGTGCCATATAGCCATCTTATATACACACTGGTTAACACTAACCAGAAAGAGGCCAACCCTTTTACCCCTTCTTGTTTGTGTTTTCGTTTTGCGCTCCCTGCTTTCCCAGAGCCATAACTTTTTTTTTTTCTGTTCACATAGCCGTATAAGGACTTGTTTTTTTTTCGAGATAAGCTTTCCAATCCCACCATTTAATATTGCATATGATGTAGTGGGAAGAAGGAAAAATTTTTTCCAAATGGGGTAAAATTAAAAAAAAAAATCAATTCCACCACAGTTTTACAGGTTTTTATTTACATTCAATATGCAATAAAACTGAATGGTTACTTTCATTCTCCGGGTCAGTATGAATCCGGTGATATCTTCTATGTGTAGTTTTTCTTGTGTTTTGTTTTTGTATTAGTGAAATAAAAAAACCTGGAGAAAAAAAATCTTATATTTTTTTTTGTCGCCATATTCTGACCCTCTATAACTTTTTTTGTAGTAATGTGTATGGAGCTGTGTGGGGGGCTCATTTTTTGTGCGGCGATCTTTGTTTTTCATTAATGTCATTCTGGGGTATGTACAACTTTTTGATCACTTTTTATTTAATTTTTTTGTGGGAAATGAAGTGACCAAAAACGGCAATCAGCCATTTTGATGTTTTTTCCATTTCGCAGTTTGCTGTATGGGGAAAATATTTTTATAGAATGGGTGTAATCGCACTTGGCAACACCCATGATGTGTATTTTTTTTTTTGGGGGGGGGATGATTATTTATTTATTTTTACACTTTTTTTTTATAGTTCCCATATGGAACTATAGCAAGCAACCATTAGATTGCTATTCTCATAGACTCCAATGCACTAGCATTGGAGTCTATGAGAAATATACTAGTTTCCTATGGACCTTGCTACAGACAGGTGCTCCACAGAAAACACTATGTAGCAGCCTTCTGTCACTCTCAATGACAGGGGCTGCTGCACACATGCTCCAGCTCCTCTGATTGACCACGGCATCCGAAGGGTTAAATGTCTGTGACCAGGATTATCGCCAGTCACGGACATGAGCCGCGGGTGTCTGCGGGGCCGTTTTTAAGGCATCAGTAAAAAAAAGTCAGTAAAAGGCCTCATGCACACGACCGTTGTTCTGGTCTGCATCCAAGCCGCAGTTTTTGCGGCTCGGGTGCGGACTCATTCATTTCAATGGGGCCGCAAAAGATGCGAACAGCACTCCGTGGGCTGTCCACATCCGTTGCTCCGTTCCGTAGCCCCGTAGCTCTTCTGATTGACCACGGCATCCGAAGGGTTAAATGTCTGTGACCAGGATTATCGCCAGTCACGGACATGAGCCGCGGGTGTCTGCGGGGCCGTTTTTAAGGCATCAGTAAAAAAAAGTCGGTAAAAGGCCTCATGCACACGACCGTTGTTCTGGTCTGCATCCAAGCCGCAGTTTTTGCGACTCGGGTGCGGACCCATTCATTTCAATGGGGCCGCAAAAGATGCGAACAGCACTCCGTGGGCTGTCCACATCAGTTGCTCCGTTCCGTAGCCCCGCAAAAAAAATATAACTTGTCCTATTTTTGTCAGTTTTGCAGACAAGAATAGGCATCTCTATAATGGGCCGCCCGGATCCTTCCGCAAATTGCGGAACACACACGGACGCCATCCATGTTTTGCGGATCCGCAATTTGCGGACCACAAAACACACAACGGTCGTGTGCACGTAGCCAAAAATGGATACACTAAGTTTTTCATAGCCATTTTGCTATAGTGTGTGCATCTATTTTCTGTCCGTGTGTCCGTTTTTAATGTCCGTTTTGAATCCGTTTTTCATGACACCCATGGTGCCCATAATGTCCCCCATAGTGCCCCTAGCTAAAATATGTAATGTCCCCCATAATGTAGAAATGTATATTTTTTTTACTGCCTCCAGCTTTAATAATGCCCCCATGTAAACCCCCAGCTAAAATAGTGCCCTCATAGTGTAGGAATTTATTTTTTTATTTTTTCTGCCCCCAGCTTTAATAATGTCCCCATGTAGGCCCCTAGCTAAAATAGTGCCCTCACAGTGTAGGAATTTATTTGTTTACTGTCCCCAGCTTTAATAATGTCCCCATGCAGGCCCCTAGCTAAAATAGTGCCCTCACAGTGTAGGAATTTATTTTTTTACTGTCCCCAGCTTTAATAATGTCCCCATGCAGGCCCCTAGCTAAAATAGTGCCCTCACAGTGTAGGAATTTATTTTTTTACTGCCCCCAGCTTTAATAATGTCGCCATGTAGGCCCTAGCTAAAATAGTGCCCTCATAGTGTAGGAATTAATTTTTTTATTTTTACTGCCCCCAGCTTTAATAATGTCCCCATGTAGGCCCCTAGCTAAAATAATGTCCCCATAGTGTAGGAATTTATTTATTTATTTTTACTGCCCCAGCTTTAATAATGCCCCATGTAGGCCCCCAGCTAAAGTAATGTCCTCCATAGTGTAGGAATATATTTATTTTTTTACTTCCCCCAGTTTTAATAATGCCCCATGTAGGTCCCCAGCTAAAATAATGCCCCCCCATAGTGTAGGAATTTTTATTTTATTTTACTGCCCCCAGCTTTAATAATGTGCCCATAGTGGCCCAAAGCAGTTTTTTTAGTTGATTTGACAAAAAAAAAACCCTCACCTTATACACTTAATCATGCTGCAGCATGCTGCTCTTCTCTCTTTATTGAACAGGACCTGCCGAAGGACTTGCGATGTGCCATATGACTCCCATGTGGTTACGTCATCACTCATATCGCAGGTCCTGCTCAATGAAGAGAGAAGAGCAGCATGCTGCAGCATGAGGAAGCAAATAGGGCGAGTTTTTTTTTTTGGTGGGGTTTAATCCCTAAATGGCCATATTGTTAAAGTGCACTCCTGTCTTAGCAGCCGTTAAATACGGTCCCATTGATTTCAGTGGGGTCCATCTTGGCATGGAAACTGCCCAAAAAAGTACATGTCCTATTTTTGGACGGACGCTATTCACTGGACATATGAATAGCCCAATAGACTTTCATTGGTACTAAAAATGGCCATGAGGCCTTAGGCCCCTTTCACACGAGCGAGTTTTCCGTGCGGGTGCAATGCGTGACGTGAACGCATAGCACCCGCACTGAATCCTGACCCATTCATTTCAATGGGTCTGTGTACATGAGCGTTGTATTTCAAGCATCACTTCTGCGTTGCGTGAAAATCGCAGCATGTTCTATATTCTGCGTTTTTCACGCAACGCAGGCCCCATGGAAGTGAATGGGGCTGCGTGAAAATCGCATTGCATCCGCAAGCACGTGCGGGTGCGTTGCGTTTTTCACTGATGGTTGCTAGGAGATGTTGTTTGTAAACCTTCAGTTTTTTATCACGCGCGTGAAAAACGCATCAAAACGCATTGCACCCGCGCGGAAAAAACTGAACTGAACGCAATCGCAGTAAAAACTGAATGGCTTTGCCTGTGAAATCGCACAGTTTTCACTGAACGCATCCGCAACGCATCCAGACCTAATCCGGACACGCTCGTGTGAAAGAGGCCTTAGGGTACTTTCACACTTGCGGCACAGTGATCCGGCAAGCAGTTCCGTCGTCAGTCTGGATGTAAACTGAATGCACTTGTAGACGGATCCAGATGCGGATCTGTCTCACAAATGCATTGCAAGAACGGATCCGTCTCTCCGCTTGTCATGCGGATAGAAGGATTCGTCTTGTATTTTACAGTTTTAAAGATCTGCACATACGGAGACCGGAAGGACGAATGCGTCCTTCAGGTATTTCTAATGCACTAATATATTTCAATGTAAATTAATGCCGGCAATCCGGCAACTGATCCGGCATTTTGGACGGAGATAATACCGCAGCATGCTGCTGTATTTCCTCCGTCCAAAACGCCGTTCAGTGACTGAACTGAAGACATCCTGATGCATCCTGAACGGATTTCTCTCCATTTAGAATGCATTAGGATAAAACTGATCAGTTCTTTTCCGGTATTAAACCCCTTTGACGGAACTCAATGCAGAAAAAGAAAAACTCAAGTGTGAAAGTACCCTAAGGCCTTATTCACACGTCTGTAGTGTTTTGCGGATCCGCAAAACACCTTGCCATCAGCTCTATAGAGATGCCTATACTAAGAATAGGACATGCTCTATATTTTTGCAGAGCCGCCGTCCGGAAGATCGGCGGCACGCTCCACATTCAAAATTAATGGGTCCGCACCCGTTCCGCAAATTTGCGGAACGGGTGCGGACGTAGATTGCGGACGTGGGAATTAGTCCTAAGAGGGGAATTTATGATGATGAGAATATGTGAAGTCAGTTTTGCATGAATCTGTGTCTGCGTACTTTATGCCACATGTTTGATAAATTTGTCTTATTCTTAAGGCCTCTTGCACACGAATGTGTGCGCCCCGTGCCCGTATTGCGGACTGCATTTGCAGATTTGCAATACACGGGCACCATTCTGTATCACGGATGCGGACCCATTCATTTCAATGGGTCCGCAAATCCGGAGATGCAGAACAGTGCGGAACGGAATGACGGAACGGAACACTACGGAAGCACTACATGACCGTTGTAGTTTTGCGGTCCGTTATTCTTTTCACGGATCCGTATCTAATTTTTTTTTTTTTTCTGTTTTGTGTCTGTATCTGTTCCGTTATGCCACAAAACATATCCGTATGGTTTCCGTATGAGAAAATTTGTAATCATTACTGTAATGTGCTGTAATGTGTTTTTGCGGACTCATTGAAGTGAATGGTTCCACATATGGTCCGCAAAAAAAAAAAAAACGGAACGGAAACGGAAAGAAAATACGTTCGTGTGCATGAGCCCTTAGGATATAATTCCCAGAATTATTCAGTTGCAGCTGGCAGGAGAAAGCAATAGTGCAGATGTGCGGCTTAGGGCTCTTTCACACTAGCGTTGTTTCTTTCCGTCCTAGAGTTCCGTCGTCGGGGCTCTAGGACGGAAAGAAACTGATCAGGATAATCCTAATGCATTCTGAATGGAGAGAAATCTGTTCAGGATGCATCAGGATGTCATCCGTTCAGTATGTCAACGTTTTTTTGGACGTTGACAAAACCGTAGCATGCTGCGGATTTGTCTTCGTCCAAAAAGCCGGAAGACATGCCGCAATGCCGGATCCGGAATGAATGCCCATTGAAGAGCATTATTCCGGATCCGGCATTAAGCTAAACGTCGATTCGGCGCATTGCCGGATCCGACGTTTAGCGCTGCACATGTGCAGCAGCCGTTCCGATCAGGGCCCCAGTGTAAGCTGGGGCTCCGATCGGTTACCATGGCAGCCAGGACGCTACTGGAGTCCTGGCTGCCATGGTAAGTACAACCCAGCAGTGTACTTACCTGCGCTGCGGCCGCCGGGCGCTCCATTATGACATCACAGGTCCGGGCGGCGCATTGATCTATGCGCTGCCCGGACCTGTGACGTCATTAAGGAGCGCCCGGCCGCAGCAGCGCAGGTAAGTACACTGCTGCTGAGTACCATGGCAGCCAGGACTCCAGTAGCGTCCTGGCTGCCATGGTAACAGTGAAAGCATATTGAAGACTGATCAGGATACTGATCAGTCTTCAAATGCTGTCAGTCCACTTGCGTTCTGACGGATCCGGCGGGACGGAAGTGCCCGCCGGATCCTCAGAACACAAGTGTGAAAGAGGCCTTAAAGGGGTTTTCCCGGATATTTTTACTGATGACCTATCCTCTGGATACCGCTGCCTTCTCACAGCTTTCCCTAGGCCATGTGACATCACGTTCATTGGTATCTGGGCCTAGTGACAGCTCAGCCCCATTGAAGTGAAAGGGGCGGAGCTGTAATACCAAGCACAGTCGCATTCAAATGGACGGTGCATGGTGAGCAGAAAGAAGGCCGCTAGGCTACTGCGACTGCCAATGCCTTCTCAAAAACCTGATTGGCAGGGGTCCCAGACCACCACTGATCAGATACTTATGACCTGATAGGTCAACAGTAAACATATCTCGGAAAATCCTTTTAAATTTGAGGACTGAGCCAAATGTGACCCCCTAGGCAATATACTTTTTGAGAGGAGGATAATGGACAACAGATAAGGAATCATATTTCCTTAGCAGGAGCTGTCTTCCTGCCTCCTGTTTGCCACAACTTTTTATTTTCACATAGCTTTTTTTCACTTTTTGTAGTAAATTATTGTGCCATATAGTTGTATTTCTTTCACCAAGCAATACACTATCTATCTGTGAAAAACCTGTTCACAAGGTGAATATGGTATAGACATTTTGTATAGATTTTGGATATTGAACTGCTATTAGCTTCTAGTAAAAAATAAAAAAAAGGAAAGATCTTAATTTTATCTTTTTATTTCATTTCTATTAAAATATTAGATTACTAATATACTGACACATTTCTGAATCCTCAGTACTATTTTAATTTTTTACTATTATTTTTATAATTTTTTTGCAGGGTGGTGGTGGTGCTCGGCATTCTGTTTTAGGAGATGGTCCAAAGCTGCTAACACACTACTATGACGATGCCAGGACAATGTATGAAGTGTTTCAGAGAGGGCTCCACATATCTGGTAAGGCAGAATGCATCATACACAACAGTGAGATGTAGAGAAAAAGCTCCATTCAGAATAACGGTGTTTTTAATGAAGATGATTCATTTGTTTATTTAATATATAAAGCTGAGTATATGTATGTATGTCCACTAAAGTAATCCGCACTGTCGTATTTACAATGACGAAATTTGCCACACAGGTACATTAGGTGTCCGGGAAGGTTTTAGACCGTGTCTCAGCTCTCTAGCACGTACCGTTCCTAAGATATTCCCAAAAAATGCAAATATGGCACCATAACATGACCTAGATTAGCCAATAGAAGCCTGCAGATCTTTCACTCATATCCCAGCTGCCATACACACGATCACATGACCCTTATCAGGCAATAGAAGCTCGCAGGCCCTTAGTCTCCATATACACACAGTTTTACACCAGGTTTCCATAACAACCCAGCCATCTTTCTTCACTGCTGTAGGTCAGCTTTAAAGGGGCAGGGCGCTGTGGATGACACTGTTAAGGGAGCAAAGTGCTTTGGAGGTCACAGTTAAGGGGGCAGGCTGCTGTGGAGGTCACAGTTAAGGGCATGGTCTGCTATGGAGGTCAATGTTAAGGTGTAGATTGCTGTAAAGGCCACTGGTGTGGTGGGGTGATGTGGAAATCACTGTTAAGGAGATGGGGTACTGAGGAGGTCACTAATAAAGAGGCGGCCGCTGTGGAGGTCACTGTTAAGGGGACGAGATGCTGTGGAGGTCACTGTTAAAGGGGCAGGCACTGTGGAGGTCACTGTTAAGCAGGCAGGGGACTGTGGAGGTCACTATTAAAGTGGCAGCTGCTGTGGGGGGGGGGGTCACGTTTAAGGCAGCGGGGTACTGTGGCAGTCACTGTTAAAGGGGTGGGCGCTGTGGAGGTCTCCGTTAAGCGGGCAGGGAACGGTAGAGGTCACAGTTAAGGGGATGGTCCGCTATGGAGGTCAGTGTTAAGGGGCGGGGTGCTGTAGAGGTCACTGTTAAGGGGGCGGGGGGTTGTGGAGGTCACATTTTAAGGGAACAGAGCTCTGTGGAGGTCGCTATTAAGGGGGCAGGTTATTGTGGAAATCACCATTAAAGAGACGGGCTACTGTGTAGGTCATAAATAAAGGGCCAACTGCTGTGGAGGTCACTGGTAAAGGGGAGGGCGCTGTGGAGCTTACTATTAAGGGGCGGGGGACTGTGGAGGTCACTAGTAAAGGGGCAGCCACTGTGGAGGTCATTGTTAAGGGAGCAGCGGGGTACTGGGAGGTCACTGTTAATGGACCGGGGTACTGTGACAGTCATTGTTAAAGAGGCAGTCGCTATGTAGGTCTCTGTTAAGGGGGCCAGAAATGGTGAAGGTCACAGTTAAGGGGACTGTAACCTATGGTCAGTGTTAAGGGGCGGGTGTTATAGAGGTAACTGTTAGAGGGCGGACCCTTATGGAGGTCACTGTCAAGGGCGTGGGTGCTGTCGATCTCACGAAGGGGCAGGTTGCTGTGAAGGTCCCATTTTATGAATAATCATTTTTATTAGTAATTTTCGTCAAAAGATAATCAAAGCAATGAGACATCGATACAATCTGAGATATAAAATATCATAGCATTGGTAAATAATGAATACAGTAGTAAAGTACAGAAACGCATGACAGTCACTGTCTATAGATATGTTGACATATGTGAGTGACTTTTCCGGATCATATTGTCTCAATTGTAAAATGATATCATTAAAGCATAGTTACTGAACATAAGAGTGGATACTGTGTCGCTTCAGTCAGTATCGTAAGAAGATCAATCAGTAAGTAAACCAATTTGGAGGTTTTTTTAGGAGTCGGGGCACTATGGGGGGTCAGTGTTAAGGGGTGGGGCGCTGTGGAGGTTACCCTTAAGGGGACGGGGCACTGTAGATGTCACTGTTATGGGGGATACTGTTGATATCTTTTAACAACACACACAAACATTAAATGAAATAGATGAAATATACCTGTGCGAAGCCGGCAGCTTGTGATAGTGATCTATTAAAGAGCCTCTGTCAGCATAATCAACCCTATTATACCAGGCATATAGCCTGGTAGGGTTGATCATTAAAATTATACCTTTCTTTTCGTTTTAGCTTTCACCACTGCAGAGATGTGTGTGCTTTTATATGTATATGAATTAGGCAGTTCAAGCACGAGGGGCTGGAGTATCTCTAAGAACACCACTACTGCTACACCCCTTAGTTCTCAGTACACTCCCCCTTCCCCTTTGACAGGAGTAGGCAGCCCTTTATAATGGTTCCTGCACTGTAGCTCACTTAGCCTTTAGTTATTCAGTGTTATTTATGCTGTAAAAAAAAATCCACATTGTCAGTGTGCTTTAGGAAAATCATGTATTCCCCTAGGAATGCATAATTATGAGGGAAGGGAGAAGAAGTTGGAAGGACAGAATACGTACTGAACTTTCCATCCTCTCAGCTGCTGCTCTCCTTTGCTGTGTCTGAAGTCGTCAAGTGTGTGGCACCTTTACACAGGCAGATCATTGCTAACAAGCATTCCTATGAATGCTTGTTAGGCCTCATGCGGACCGTATCCGGAACCATTCATTTCAATGGGTCCACAACAAAAAAAAAAAAAAGTTACTCTGTGTGCACGAGGCCTTAGTGATGATCTGGGCGACCCTTGGCCACTGTAATACAACCCTAAGTGACTAAGTGATCTACAGCACAGGCACCATCAGACAGGACTATCTACTGTATGCCTGTCATTCAAAGGGGAATGGCTAGTATACTGAGCACCCTAGTACATCTTAGAGTGTAGCAACCGAAATCTCCAAGAGGTATGCCAGCCCCTTGTTGCTTAAACTTCCTAATTTGTATAAATATGAAAGCACACATATCTCTACAGTGGTGGAAGCTAAAAAGAACAGAAAGCTATCATTTTAATCAGCATAATTAAACCCTAACAGGCAGTATTTCTGGTTAAATAGGGCTGGTAATGCTGAAAGAGGCTCTTTAAGTTATAAAGAGGGGAGTCTTCTACTTGGACTAAGAGAACGGGTAACAAAGGGATCATCCACCCCCCAATACTTTAAAAAAATTGTACCTCCTCACAGTTGTATTGCCCTCATTGTACAACCTTCACAGTAGTTTTGTACAGATATGTGCCCCCTCACAGTAGTTATGCCCACATTATGCCCTCTCACAGTACTTACGCCCACATTGTACCCCCCTCACAGTAGTTATGCCCTCTCTGTGCCCCTTTCACAGTTGTAATGCCCTCTTTGTGCCCCCTTCACAGTAATAATCCCAATTGTGCATCCTTCACAGCAATAATCCCCATTGTGCCCCTTTCATGGTTATAATCCCCATTGTGTCCCCTTTATAGTAATAATCCCCATTGTGCCACCTTTATAGTAATAATGCCCACTGTGCCCCCTTCATAGTAATAATGCCCATTGTGCCCCCTTAATAGTAGTTATGCCCACTGTGCTAGTAATGCCCCCTGTGCCCTCTCCATAGTAGAAATCCCCAGTGTGCCCCCTTCACAGTAATAATGCCCACTGTGCCCCCTTCACAGTAATAATGCTCTCTGTGCCCCCTTCATTGTAGTTATGCCCTCTGGCTCTGTGCCCCCTCCATAGTAGAAATCCCCAGTGTGCCCCCTTCACAGTAATAATGCCCTCTGTGTCCCCTCCATAGTAGTAATGCCCTCTGTGCCCCCTCCATAGTAATAAAGCTCTCTGTGCCCCCCATTTGTCGTGTTTTTAACCCTAAGGAGTTAATTGCCGCAGTTCGGTGGATCGGATCCCCTGTTATTGAGGCCGGGTGCCGGCTATGTTATACCGCCGCTGGCACCCACTGCCTCCTATACTTGAATTCATGTGTTAATTACATTCATTGGTGGCACTCCCCCCCAGTATTAGTATCATCGGTGGCGCAGTGGCCACAGGCACAACAGGCAGTTTTTCCGATCAGAGCCCCGGCAGTGTAATTGCGGGATTCCGGTCGGTTACCATGGCAGCCAGAACGCTACTGAAGCCCTGGTTGCCATGGTAAGCTGCCTACTGCTATGTGCACAAAGCACAGGGCAGCAGGGAGATTGTGAAATCCTATTCACCCTAATAGAGCTCTGTTAGGGTGAATAGGACAAGGCTTCAAGCCCCTAAGGGGGCTAATAGTTAGTAAATAAAATGTAAAAAAAGTAGTTAAAAAAACACCAAAATACTAAAAGTTTAAATTGCCCCAATTTTAAATATAAAATTTACAAACAATAAAAAACAAACATATTGCATATTGCCACGCCCGAAAAAGTATAAACTATTAAAATATAAAAAAATATTTCCTATGGGGTGAACGCCGTAACAAAAAAAAAAATCAAAACTGCGTGATTTTAGTCACCTTGTCCCCCCAAAAAATAGGATAAGACTTTATTCTACTCTAAGTTCTATTATGGGCCGTATGTTCTATAAAATATGGAATGCACACGGCTTTTTTGGTGTGTGGTTGTGGGTGGGTGTGTGTGTGTGTGGGGGGGGGGTTCGCGTGGTATCAAGTATCGCAATACTTTTTTATGGTATCGGAATCAAATCAAAATTTTGGTATTGTGACAACCCTAGTGGGGGGAATGATAAATTCTTTGCTAACATTACAGCATTTACTGTATAATTCCTTTTGTGCCTGTGCTGTTGGAGTATAGTCCTGGATGTAGCAGGCTGACTAGAAACTTGTACAGTAGGTTCACTCCATTTCAATAGTATGACATATAATGCAGTTACATCACTGTGTACATATGGTTCTTGGTAAGTATAGATTACTTGATTTTTGAGCTCCTGACTGGAGAGTTGCTATAAGGATTTATTAACCTGCAAGTTTGTGAAAATCAATAAAAGAGCATTATGATTAATATGTTTCTATTTAATATTTAGATTTTAATGATGGTTATACTTATTATTTGGGAGAGGTTAAATATTTCCAATCAATGAATAGTCTCTTTTTTGGGGTATTGGTGTACAAGGGAGTATTTTGGAATACAAAGCTTTTATGTAAATTACATGTTGTATAATGAAAATTGTGTCTTCAAAATTGTCTCTTAGGCCTCATGTGCACGACCGTAGTTTTGGTCCGCATCCGATACACATTTTTGCGGATCAGATGTAGACCCATTGATTTCAATGGCGTTGCAAAGGATGCAAATCCGTATTTTCGATATGCAGCCTCGCAAATAAAATAGAACATGTATTGTTTTTGTTCATTTTGTGGATCTTCTGTGGAAAATCTGCTGTGGACTCTCCAGATTGCAACATACCCCTGGAGAAATTTCAGATGAGCGTGTGTGATCCAGAAAACACTGTGTGACAGCCGCATTTCCCAGACCTCACCTCAAACTCAGAGCATCATAATGGTTTATGAGGCTGTGAGTTCCTGCCTTATTGCAGGTCTACTGTACTGTATTCCAGTGCTTGTTTTTCAGACTGAAGATAACCTTTGAGTAAATGTCTTCTAACAAGCTGATCCACAATTACAAATATGCAGTATAGAGGGAGAGTGAACCCTCCGAATAATTTCCTCTGGTGGGACAAAGGAACCCCAGTCTGCCGCTCTGTGCACCTACTGTATGCAAAACAGTTCCATTCTAATAATGTTTTTTCTGCATTTTACCCAATGTGGTGTTTTATTGCAACATCCAGCTACATTGTAGTAAATAGTATTTAAGCAATCTGATCACACAGTACAGGTGAATACCACATGCCGTTTAGGATATGTTTTGTCATGTTTTCCCATATTAGCCATAGGAAACAAATGTGGAATAAAAATGTATAAAGTTTAATTTTCCACCATTTCTTAGAATTGACTGTCATGTTTTACCTAATGTACATGTTAACATATCCTATGGATGCCAGAATGATATACATTTTTGTATTCTTTCAGAAAATGGTCCTTGCTTGGGATCGAGGAAACCTAACCAGCCTTATGCCTGGCTTTCATATAAGGAGGTGAGGATTTTTTAAAGGTATTTTTTGACATGACAGCTACAAGATTTATTTAGTCTATACCTGGCGGTGGATCTGCCGGAGTTATGAAGAGGCGCCGGCTACCCTGCCTGTCAGTTTAGGGGTTAAACATTGGTTAGAGTTCGGCTGCTATCTTCTATAATGAGTCATGTTAATACACATATGACTTTCAAATTACTGTACCTAGTGAAGGAACTCGCTGAAAAGCACCATATCCCTTTCTATCCTTTTGAATTTGTGGCTTGAGCTTGCAGAACGACTCAGCGGTGATTTCAGCATTTACATAAATAGCTTTTTATGAAAAATAAGTGTAGAGCTGCTTTACTTTCCATAGCTAGAAAACATAAGAGCAGACATAAAGAGTAGAAGACTATAAAAGAAAGCATGGGGTTTAAAAGTGTACTTGTCACAGCTTAAGCAACCATAAGCAATACCTAGGTACAATGGTGGGAGTGAATGGGAATTATACAGCAGATCGTGAATGTGTCACACTGTGAAATCTGCAACCCTTTCCTCTGCAGCTGAAAGCAAAGCAACGTTTGTCAGCAAGATATAATAAAGGAAAAAAGTCAAATTGTTGCCTGAGTGAAAAACAAAATATGGAGAACCTATGCTTTATCATGTTTCTATGAAATTCTAGTGCAATTCTACATTGAAATTTACACTGTTGGCCTTCCGATTTTGATGGGGGGGGGGGGGGGGAGGGGGCCTCTTGGCTAGTGATCACTTTTCAAAAGAGGTGCTGCACCAGCACCCATTAAAATGTATGGGTATTGCCCAAAGTAACTGGGGTGAGGGTGCCAAACTCAATCCTCACCCCAGGTGAAAGAATGGCTTCTGCAGTACTCCAGACCTGTTACTCTTATACATACTAATGTTATATTTTTATATGTGTCTGCCATGTATAATCAGAAGAGGTATGGTTGGCAGGAGTAAGACTAACCAGGATGTTTCTCTCCTCTCCTCTCTCACGGGCTGGTTTTCATTCCTGCCGGAAGGGGGAGTTCCAGCAAGACAGCAAAGTGAGAGGAAGCACATACCAGAGCTCCTACTCTTAGGAAACGTAACAAGTCCTCATTTAATACCTTCACTCCAGGGCATTGACCAGAATCAAGAACGCTGCTTCCAAAGGTTCAGTGTGCTTTGACAGCAGAGTGAGCTTAGTCAGCAAAACTACAGCTTTACAGACCTTGCTGACGTTGAAGATGTTGTGAGTTGCTCTTTGTTGGGTGTACTCTACTGTACTCACAGGAATTTGTGAGTACAATACAATAGACCCGTGGTCGGGCAGGAACTTACAGCATCATAATTTATTATGATACTGTGAATTCTGATCAGAGGAGTAGTTTTGGTTAAAAAAAATGAAGCTATCACATGGAGTGTGTTTTCAAGACCAAGCATGCTTGTGCGTAAGAGGCCTTACACCAGCATATACCACTATTCTTGCCATCAAAGCAATGGAAAATGGAAACCATGAGGAAACACTGACTACTTCATTCTAAGTCAATGGCATCTCTTAGTCGCTGTTGGGGTCTGTCATATGATGGATTCTGCACAGTAAAAAAGTTTATCAGCTCCCCCTCTGCAAGCAACAGGCGTGCATAGAGCTCCTGGACCAGGAAACTTGCAATGAGAAAAAGAAAAATCCTCCAGCATGAGCCATAACAGGTTGACGCGTTTCAACATCAAGTCTTAGTCATAACCTGCCAGGTTATGACTTAGACTGGATGTCGAAACGCATCAACCTGTTATGGCTCATGTTCCTGTACTCTTAATGTATACTGAATAAAACATGAATTTTAACAGCAGATGACCACACCAGGGGATTTTTCTTTTTCTCATTGCAAGAATTCTGCACCGTGTTATGGGTGGAAGTCGCAGCGCATGTGAACAGCGTCAGGAATTGGCTATTAGAAAACCAGCATGATCATTTGTGAAGAGACTACGTGAAATCTAAGAGACTGATTAAGTGAAGTCTGCCATCCCACTGACCAAGTTTACAGGTCTTCATTAAGGGTGGATTTACAGGGGCAGATTTGTTAAAGATTGTGTGACTTACAATCAGTTCAGTTCATCTCCGTGGGTGGTTTCTTCAGCATGTAGGTGCAAGCCCCATTATGATAAAGACTAAATAGTCATACGAGCTTGAATACCAGCTTATCTGCTCTACTGACTTATATTTGTTTGAATTATTCCCAGGTATCAGACAGAGCAGAATGTTTAGGGTCAGGACTTCTATACCAGGGATGTAGGCCATCGTCAGATCAGTTCATTGGAGTCTTTGCACAGAATCGCCCAGAGGTAATATTTATTCCCACGTGACTCCATATCATATGTTGTGTATGCTTTTACAGTCCAGTCTTGAGTGTGATGTTTCTGTCTTTGCAGTGGATCATCTCTGAGCTTGCTTGTTACACCTACTCTATGGTGGTAATCCCATTGTATGACACTCTGGGCCACGGAGCTATCCGCTATATAATAAACACAGGTAAGACTGTGCAGTGAACCATTTCCCTGCATAAAAGGCTCATACAGGTGAGCAAGCTCCAACCTTGTCCATTCACAAGGAAAAAATTGATGATTTTTCGTAAATGGGCTGCACACAGATGGCACTTGTGTTGTTTGTTTTTCTCACGCACCTATTCATTAGAATGAGCATGTGTTGAGGAAAAATTGGACCCAAGTGGTGCATGCTGTGATGTTCTCGGCACGGACTAATGGTCCATAAACTAAAACATACCCATTGACTATAATGTGTCAGGTGAAAGTACTCCTGAAAGTACTGTGAATATCGCTCATCTGGGGGAGCCCCAAGAATGTATATCAGAGCTCATAAGACCTTTACACAAATACAGGTGATGGTGGATTATATATATACCAAACATAAATCACTATCTAGACTGGGCTGACAGACTTGACCAATTATAAGGATATGATGATATTTAAGGACCGATTCTATTGAAAACTGCTTCAAAGCACTGCAAGAAAATTTTATATGGCAAGTCTAGATACACTGGCTTAGCAGTATATTGTCTCTGGATGGATATTATTTTTCAAATTACAGTATAGCAATGCTACACAGCATGCAAGAGAATAAACCATTACATAACTTCTACATCCAGTAACTCACAGGAGGCATCTTCTCTGATTATAGACGTTCTGTCTCCTCGTCTTCTTCATTCAGCCCATACCATCATAACATCTTAACATACGACTTGTGTCCGCAGAATTTGACACACATCTTAGGTTCCTCACTTTTCTATCATTCTCCCCATCTTCTTAATACGAACCCCCATAATGCTACCTTAAAGGGAACCTGTCACATTGAACATGGTGTCTGAGCTGCAGGCATCATGTTATAGAGCAGGAGAAGCTGAGCAGACGGATATATAGTTCTATGGTAAAAGATTCAGTAAAACCTGTAATTTATACATTTATATTCCTGCTCATTCTGGTCTTTGAAGTCAGAGAGGCGGTCCTATCAGTGATTGACAGCTATCTCTGTATACACAGTCTTAGAGGGCAGGCTGTCAATCACTGATAGGACTGCCTCCTGACTTCAGTGCCCAGATTGAGCAGGAATTTAAATGTATAAATTACAAGTTTTACTAATTTTTTTTTCCCCACAAAACTATACATCAGTCTGACACTTAACTTTTAATCCAAAACTTTTTAACAATAAGTGCCATAGTCTAAAGTCCTGGTTGCCATGGTAAAGTGTAGTGGGGAGCGGGGGAGTAGTATACTTACCGTCCGTGCGGCTCCCGGGGCGCTCCAGAGTGACGTCAGGGCGCCCCACACGCATGGATCACGTGATCCATGGGCATGGGGCGCTCTGACGTCATTCTGGAGCGCCCGAGCCGCACGGACTGTAAGTATACCGCTCCCCCGTTCCCCACTACTACTATGGCAACCAGGACTTTAAAAGCGTCCTGGCTGCCATAGTAACCTGAAAGCATTTCGAAGATTGATCAGGATCCTGATCAGTCTTCTAATGCTTTCAGGCGACTTGTGTTCTGACGGATCCGGCGGGACGGAAGTGCCTGCTGGGTCCTCAGAACGCAAGTGTGAAAGAGGCCTAAATTAAATCTAATAGAATATATAATTGAAAATCCCATACATTTGATACACAATACCTAGTTCAAGGTTCCAACGCGTTTCCCCTTATAGTGCTTAAGGTTCATCAGGGGACAATTGGTATCAAACACTAAGATGTAGTAGCATGTTTATATAATAGTGGCAAGTTTAATGGGGCAATGTAGCAGAGCTTCCATACTCTATTCACAAGAACTAGGTGGAGATGACTGGCAGCCAAATACTGGAATCAGGGGAGACCTGCCTTACCCGGGGATTGGCTGAGTGGACATTTTCAGCAAATTCCTGTGCTGACCTATATTTCAAAACTCTGCAGATCAGAAACTAGTGCCATACAGATAGCCCCCCTGAAAATAAGTGTCCTCAAAAATAATAGTTGCAAACTAAGCCTTACAGTAATAGTGCCAAAGCATTAATAAACAAATAAATGTGTGAAGCAGAGTGCTCTGATTAGTAATAGTGCCACATTAGTCACCTGCAGTCCTATGTAACACAACAGATAACACAGTGATAACTCTCTGAGTACAGATAATGTAGTAGATGTCACCTGCAATCTTATGTAACACCACAGATAACACAGTGATAACTCTCTGAGTACAGATAATGTAGTAGATGTCATCTGCAGTCCTATGTAACACCACAGATAACACAGTGATAACTCTCTGAGTACAGGTAATGTAGAAATGTCACTTGCAGTCCTATGTAACACCACAGATAACACAGTGATACCTCTCTGAGTACAGATAATGTAGTAGATGGGTGTGAGCCCCCAGAATTCAGAACATGCACAGTGTGACCTGAAGTCTGGGGCCAGGATGCGTCAGGATGGGCCACGTTCTATATCCACCCTCCTATTGATACAGAACATACAGGGTAATACAGCGCCCCATACCTCTTATATCCAGTGACGTCTCCTTTGATGTAGATGTTCTCTGTCCTCTTATCCTTTCAGACCTCATCAGACCAGACCACCATTTTTATGCTATTTCTCGTCTATGCAGTTTGACAAAAAAATCTTAGTTTACTACTTTTCCATCATTCTCCCATCTTCTGGACAAATCATCCTACCACCTCCATTACTGTGCCGATATGCTCCCCAATATAATACTGCAGAAACAGATAAACCCCCTGATAATACTAGTACCATCCAGATAGTGCCCTTCAATAATTATTGGCACACAGTGCCCTAAAAATAACTCTTCCCAGCAAAAAGTGCCCCTGACACTAATAGTTTAAACATAACGTCCCTCAAAAATTATTGCGGTAAGCTGATACTGTGCCAAGGTGCCCCCACAGTAATAGTGCTCCCAAAAGTCCCACCAATAGTAATAATTCTCTGCTATAGCACACATGGTGTTCCTAAAGTGCCCACAACATGTCCCCACTATGCCCCAGAAGTAATAATGCTCCCATAGTGCCCATACTAGTCATCATGTTCCCCATAGACCCCCAGTAGTAATAAAGCCCACTATAATGCCCTCCAGTAGTAATAATTCTCCTTATAATGTGACGGTACAAAAAATGCCCCCTTATAATGTGTGCCAGTGCAAAAAATACCCCCTTTTAATGCCCCCAGTTAAGCTAATGTCCCCATATTGCCCCCATAATGTGCCAGTATAAAATACCCCTATATAGTGCCCCCCAGTGAATGCCCCCATAGTGCTCCTCTCCCCCTCAGTGCCCTCCATAATGTACCAGTATAAAATGCCCCATATTTAGTGCCCCAGTAGATGCCCTCCGTGTCCCCCATAATTTGGAAGTATAAAATACCCCTTCTTTGTGGCCTCAGTAGATGCCCCCATAGTGCCCCCAATAATGTACCAGTAAGAAGTGCCCCCATCGATGCCCCCATAGTGCCACCCAATAAAATGCCAGTAAAAAGTGCTCCCAATAATGTGCCAGTAAGAAGTGCACTCATAGATGCCCCCACAGTTCCCCCAATAATGTGCTAGTAAGATGTGCCCCATAGATGCCCCCCAATAATGTGCAAGTGAGAAGCGCCCCCATTGATGCCCCCTAATTATATCCCAATAACAAGTGCCCCCATAGATGCCCCCCCAATCATGTGCCAGTAAGAAGTGCAGCCATAGATGCCCCCCCAATCATGTGCCAGTAAGTGCCCCGCAATCATGTGCCCGTAACAATTCCTCCCCATGACGTCTCCTGCACCGGCCTTTGATAGGCTGCAGGCCTAGTGTCTGCAGCCTATCAGAGGAACGGGGAAGGGAGACGCCTCTCCCCTGCCCGCAGCATCCATCTGTATCGCTGTCCTGAGGATGGCGATGCAGATGACTATGAAGATGAGCGCTTTGACAATGTAAACGCTCATCTCCCTGTGCCCTGCCACCGCTCCCCACTTGTCAGCAGGGCCACACCGCCTGGGGAGATTGCCTTACTTTGCCCGATGTGCCCCTACTGGCACCCCCTGAAATTTTTTAAAGGCCCCCCTGACCCCCCACGCTACGCCACTGGCATAAAATTGAACAGGATTTCAATGGTTTCATTACCTGGTCTTGGGTAGCTGTGTAAATTTTATTGTCAGATAATCAGTATTAAGAGGGTAATATTTGAAGCTTAAAGTTTTTGATTCCAGTTCCAAAAAATCCTAATGTATTAAAGGGGTAATCCAGTAGTACAAATACGATCCACAATGCCCGGGCCCCTCTTATAGACAATACTTATCCGGTCCCCGACACCCGCGCCCCCCCACGGATCCCTGCACGGCCACCGCTGCGTCTCCCCGTCGCGTGGATCAAAACGTCTGATGATGAGGGGCTAGCAGCTAATAACAGGCCACAACGGTGACCAGCCTCCCTAGCATCACCTGAAATTCTAGGGAGGATGGTCACAGTCGTGGCCTGCTATTGGCTGCTACCTAGCCCCCGCCCCCAATCACCAAATATTTTGATCTTCACAACGAGGAGATGCAGAGGTGGCCTTACACGGATCCAAAGGGACGAGGGTGCCAGGGACCGGGTAAATATCGTCTATAGGAGGGACCTGGGTATTGTGGGGGAGGGGGGAATTAAACTATTGGATAACCCCTTTGACATTAATGGTCTGGCTTTACACAAAACATTTCAGAATGCTTTAAAAAAAAAAAACGTTCCTAATTGTTCCTGATGTTTCTTCTAAAAGGTTGTCATATACACGTATATTTAGCATGTAAAGTCTACTATGTCTACTAAGATTTGTGTTTCATCATACTATCCATTTGTGGTTGGCAGCTGATATCTCAACAGTAATATGCGACAAGCCAGAAAAAGCCAAAATTCTCATAGAGAATGTTGAAAAAGGAGAGACCCCTGGTCTTAAGTCTGTCGTTCTCATGGATGCAGTGGACGAGCAGCTGGTGGAAAGGGGAAAAAATTGCTCTGTGCGCATTCAGACTATGCAAGAACTGGAGGTAATACTTTTCTAAAATCACACTAATTTAATCTTCTATCAGAAAACATACAGCAATATGCTATGCAGAATCAGACCATAAGTTCTAACACATAAAGGGGGAAATGTATCATGCTCTGTGCTCCAGAATTCCTATTTTAAAATGTTTGAAAATTTCTAAAAGGTGGCTAGAAAAGCAGGCGTGGGGCGAGTTTTTAGAATGCAAGCTAACTCTGGTAGGTAGTAGCATTTCTAGACAAAACTGTTAGGTTTACAGACCCAGTGTAACCTTTGATAACTTTGGTGCAAAGTACACCAACTCAGACCCAAAAGTGAATTCAAATATTACCATCACAAAATCCACAGCATGTTTATTATTGGAAGAAATTAGCGCTTTTCAATTACAATGGGGTCAATACATGTCATGTGCAGATCTGTTGCCTAATCCATGGATTTCTGCAACAGATTGGCCAGAAGAGTTTGCATACTTCTTGATGCGACAAAGGTTGCAATTCCATAGCATCTTCTCTCTGTGACAACAGCAATCCGGTTGTCTATATAATTTTACAAATGTTTCATAGCAGTCTGATCCTCAGAACAAAATGTTACAGCCTCTGAAAGGATAGCTTAATAAAATAATTAAAAGTGCAAACTACTATCCTTTGAGTGTCAAGTACCTTTCTATAACAGTATGTATGTATAAGGGCTCTTGCACACAAGCGTGTCCCTTGTGGGAATCGCGCTCCGTGTCAGAGAGAGAACGTGCATTCTGGACTTAGGAATGCCCGGCACTTCCTAAGTCCAGAAAACACGATTCCTCTCTCACATGGAGCGTGACTCCCCCAAGGGACACACACGCGTGAAAGAGCCCTAAAGTTAGATCATTTATACACTTTTATGTAGCTTGAAGCAGGGATGGACTGGAAACATAAAGTGTACTTGTAAATAACTAAAAAGTGACACTGTATTGTAAGTGGGTCAAAAGTGACAGAAGGTGGGGATAACACAAGTAGGCGAGACCTATAGTACCATAGTGCAGGAAAAAATTCCACCCCTGCAGAACCACATGCCACAGTGTAGCACAAAGCACTGCCCCAGCAGAACCAAATACCACAGTACAGCACAAGAAACCGCCCCAGAAGTCAAACCTTTCATATTCTGACCTCCTCCTCCAGGTGTCTAACAGAGATATGGAGGAGACTGAGGAGGTGAGAAGCAGCCAAGACCACTGAGTGAGCACTACCTTCAGCATGCTGCCTGGTCTTTCAATGCTACCAAACATACTGGAAAATACAACATGATACATCCAGTAATATCTCCTCTGATGTAGGTGTTCTTTTTCTTCATCTTCTCCATTTGCTTCCGGTAATAATGTCCCTATCCCTAAGTGCCCCTATGACCTGACCTGAAGCTCGCTTCCCTTGTTGTCTTGGTTGGGAAGAAAAAATGTATTAACCACATATATTCTACCACAGTTATACACATTACTCTCTCTACCAATAATACCGCCCAAAACATACCTTCATAAGCTACAGATGATCATGAGCAAATACCTGTGGGCAGACAAGAAGGCTAGATTGTCCTTTTCTTTACTTACTGGGAAAAGAAAACATGGGGTTATCTCCCTCCCAGATAGGGGAGCACCCAGAAATTTTGTCTAGGGGGGGGTCCGAAAAAAAAAAAGTGTGTGGCGTAAAAAAAATGGCCCGCCCATTTTTCTAAGCCCATCCTACATATAATAGGCCACTCCGAACAAACACTGTACATCTGAAATTATATTGATGAGGATGAAGATTAAAGTTTCACCCTCAATCTACATAGACACACTGTACCCAATACTCCTCCATACAGGGCCTCAACATAAAGTTCCTGTACTCACACTGCCCCCCACGTAGCTCTGTGGCAGGAGCTGTTGCAGTTTCACTTCCTCCCTCCTAGTCCTGAAGGCACTAATAGCGGAGTGGAGGAGGAGCTGCGCGATATTAAAGGTGTGTAGGTCCGGGTGGATGAGCCCGGCTTTACACATCGTATAGAGGGGTGGGCCTGTCCTGGCTGCACTGCCTGCTTCACATTATACAATAGACAACAGCAGGCTACAGTCAGGAAGTTCCTCCACTCTCCTCAGTCCCCAGATCCTGCTCAAGGCCTGTGGTTCCCCCTACCATCCACCACCCGCCTGTGGCCTGCGCCCCCTTGGCTGTCCTCACCCAGCTCTGAATCCTCCTTCTGTAAATGACAGGGGGAGGAGCCAGAGCATTTCCTCTCCTACATAGCGCCACATACCTCCTATATCCAGTGATGTCACCTTTGATGTTGACGTTCTCTTTTCTCATCTTCTCCATTCAGACCAGACCGCCATGATGATTTTTCACCCATCTCCCGTCTCTGCAGAGATTGACAAACAGACATTAGTTTCCCACTTTTCCATCATCTTCACATCTTCTGAACACCCCATCCTGCCATCCCCGATACTGTGTCCGCTGTGCTCCCCAATACTATACTGCAGAAACTGTCCTCTGAAAAATACCTGTACCACACAGATGCCCCCTTCTACAATTATTGGCACACAGTGCTCTAAAAAAATAACTGTGCTCAGTAAATAGTATCCCTGACACTAATAGTATAAACATATTGTCCCCAAAAATAATTGTGCTATGCTGATACTGTGCCAGGGTGCCCACCAAAGTAAGTGCTCCCCAAATTCCCACCAATAGAGCCTGAGCACACTTAGTAATAATGCCCCCATAGTGCCCATACTAGTGTGATCATGTTTCCCATAGCCCCCCAGTAGTAGTAAAGCTCACCATAATGCCCCCTACTAGTAATAATTCTCCTTATAATATGACAGTAAGAGAAATACCCCTGCTTAGTGCCCGCAGTTGAGCTAATGTCCCCATAATGTATGTCAGTATAAAATACCTCTATATAGTGCCCCAGTAAATGCCCCCGTAGTGCTCCTCTCCCCCTTCCCCATAGTGCCCCAATAATTTGCCAGTATAAAATACCCCATCTTAGTGCCCTCAGCACATGCCTCCATGGTGCTTCTCTCCCCCTTCCCCATAGTGCCCCCTATAATATGCCAGTAAAAAAATGCCCCTTCATAGTGCCCCCAGCAGATGCCCCTATAGTGCTCCTCTTCCTCATAATGTGCCAGTAAAAAATCCCCCTTCTTAGTGCCACCAGATGCCCCCATAGTGCTCCTCTCCCCCATAATGTGCCAGTTAAAAATGCCCCTTCTTAGTGCCACCAGATGCCCCATAGTGATGCTCTGCCCTATAGTGCCTCCCATGTGCCAGTAAAAAATACACCTTAGTTCCAGATACCATAGTGCATATAGGGGATATTGTGCCCGTAACAAAAATACCATAGTGACCCCAAATAATGCCCCTATAGTGCCACCAGATGTCCCATAGTGCTGCTCTCCCCTATAGTGCCTCCCATAATGTGCCAGTAAAAAAATGCCCCCTTAGTGCCACCAGATGTCATAATGCCCCCCATAATATGCCTATAAAAAAGCCCCTTTAGAGCCCCCAGATGCCCCCATAGTGCTCCACTCCCTCATAGTGCCCCAAATAATGCCGCTATAGTGCCCCCAGATGCCCCATAGTGCCCCTCCCAAAATAGGGCAGTAAAAATGCCCCCAGATTCCCCCATAGTGCTCCCCAAAAAAAGGGCTAGAAATAGATGCCGCCATAATGCTCTACTCCCCCATGGTGCCCCCAAATAATGCCCCTATAGTGTCACCAGGTGCCCCATAGTGCCCCCCCCCAAAAAAAAAAAAAAATGGGGCAGTAAAAAAAAATCCACCAGATTCCCCCATAGTATGGCCCCAAAATGGGCTAGAAATAAATGCCCCCAGATGCCCCCATAGTGCCTCCTACCCAAAATGGGCCAGTGAGAAATGCCCCCATAGTGCCCCCACAAAACAAAATGCCACCAGGTGCCCCCTAAAATGTGGCATCTATAAAAAAATTAAAAAAACACTAATACTTACCTTCATGAGGTTAGCAGCAGACCTCTTCCGGCCGCGCTGTGTGCTGCCCAGCTCAGGTGGCGCGATGATAATGATGTAATCGCGCCACCTGAGCCGGTCTCTGATAGGCTGCAGGCACTAGACGCCTCTCCCTCCCCTGCCGCAGCACATTGATCTGTATCGTTGTCCTGAGGACGGCAATACAGATGAATATGGAGATGAACGCTTCACAATGGAAGCGCTCATCTCCTACTGCCTCCCCACCGCCACCCGCAATTAGAACCAGGGCCGCGCCGCCTGTGGCGATCGGCAGTGTGGCCCTGGGGGATTAAAAAAAAATATATATATATATATGAATGGTTCTACAGGGGGTCCAGACCCCTAAAACCGCCCCTATCGGTGCGCCACTGCTCCCAGATATAAATGTATATATTCAAGCTATCCACTTGGAAAGGTGGCTAACTTTGACTAGAGCCTCTTCTGCTCCTATTCATGTTGATATGGAAAAAGCATTATTAGGGAACAATAGAGAACATTTACTATGGCATAATAAGGAAAAGACAGATAGGGCGACGCCGACTAGTGAGCTAACTAGCTATACCATTAGTATATGTTGTAAATGAAATTCACTTAACATGTTTGTAAGCCGCTTGTCACCTTTAGCGCCACTTTGTATACTCCCACAAATCCTTTTTGAACATCCTATTGAAGCGACGGGATCAGGCCTAAAGATGGGAGATTTAGAACATTTAACAGCATCCAAGGATTACTATGCAGCTCTCACTGGGAAATTAGAGCTACATAAATCAGCAGAAATAGGACTTTGCACTAAGTTTAAAAAATCTAAATTCCTGCCTCTTCCTGATCCTACCTGGTTAGAAAATTACAGAGTTACCCTCACTCCCACCAAAATGTCTCTCGATGATATATAAACAAATGTTTACCACTAGGGACCAGCAGGTTCCTGCATTCTTAACCGCATGGAAAAAAAGATTAAATTAGATGAAAACAGTAAAAATGTTATATTATCACATGCACATGGATTTTCCAAGTGTATAAAGATTCAAGAAAATTCACTGAAAATACTGACCACATGGTATCGGACACCTGAATTCCTAGAATACACCTTCTCACAACTGATCAGTGTTGGAGGTGCTCTGATGGCACAGGTAATATTTTCCATATTTGGTGGACAGTTTTGGTCAGAAGATGAAAAAAAAATCATAAACCATATATGCTCCACTCAACTGCTCCTCTCGGCCCCGTTAGTATTATTGTGGAAGACCACTAACACATATAGACTTGATAAAAGAAGTTTACCAACACACATGATATCTGTGATGAAGATTCTCATCCCGATGAAATAGAGAGAAGTTGAGTCACCTACTATTGCTATGTGGTATGAGAAAATGAGTAATATCTGTCACATGGAGGAACTAGTAGGGTGGGAATGTAATAATAGAAAAGGCTTCCTGAAAACTTAGCAGCCTTGGCTGATTCATTTGAGAGAGAGACAGCTTTCAGAGGAGAATGTTGAGACACTTGACTCTAAACGATAGATCAGACGTTCTTATGTTTTGAATGAGGGATGTATTTGAATTAAAACCTGAAAACAATACATATACATCTAAGGCTACTGAAGTACTATGATGCTAAATAGGATCTGAGACGACACATTTACCCCAGTTAATATGTTTATTACATCTTTAAATCCTCATTTTTGTCTTACTTTGCGACACTATGGAGGATTACAGTTACACATTACCTGTTAAGCCGGCCTACAACCCCAGATAAATATGATTCTTGAACTGTTTTATGGTTAAACTGTATCTACTATGCAAAGTTGTGATGCTTTAGATTCCATTGTCAGTTACTTGAAGATGTAATGTTTGTATGCTTACATTGTTATTCTTTTACATATAATAAAAAGAGATTTAACAACAAAACTATGTCTATGCTTGGGTACACACTTTTACTGCAGCCTCCTCAGGCACATATCACCCACATACGTTAATTCACATTTTGTTGCTGCTATTTCTTGAAATCCTGCCAAAAATACTGCGGTTTTGACTTGATTTCAGAATATCACAGCAAAAATCACAACATGACGAATTTTATGTATGTGAATAAACCCTTAAAGGGGTTGTCTTACTTAAGCTAGTATCATTTATCATATAGAGGAAGTTAATAGAAGGCACTTACTAATGCATTGTGATTGTCCATATTGCTTCCTTTGCTGGCTTGGTAAATTTTTCCATGACATTATACACTACTCGTTTCCATGGTTACGACCACCTTGCAATGCTGTAGTGGTAGTCATCCTTGTACAATATAGGAAAAAGTGTTGGCGTCTCTGGTGGTGCTGTTTCCTATAGTGTGCAAACACAAAAACCAGTAATGGATTACAGGGTGGTCGTAACCATGGAAATGAATCAAGCCAGTAAAGGAGGCAATATGGGCAATCACAATGCGTTAAGAAGTTACTTGGATTAACTGCATCTATATGATATATGCTATTTGCTGAAGTGACACAACCCCTTTATGGAGCCATCACACATGGCACCTAATGAATTGTGTTAGACTGCTCAAACCCTACATTTTTACTGCCTACTACAAACAAGTGTATATTGTTGCAACAGGAAGTGTTGCAGAATATGTTGGCACTATATAATTAAAAAAATATGAAAAAGCTGAATATGTATTGTAGGGATTTCCCAAATGGTAGCTTCCGGATAAACACACAGTAGTCTTTTAGTGGTGGAAATCAAAGTAATAAATGTCTTTTATTGTTGGCACACAACAATACAACAGACGTCAGTGGTCAGCTTGCTTCAGCCAACACTTAAAAAAACAATACAATCCAGATTCTGCAAATATCACATAGTTCTGTTTAGGGCACAGTACCGTAATCCTCACAGAATTGATGGGGACCTTGCTTTGGTCCTCTGTCTCTCGGCAGAGACCCTCCGGCTTTAACTCGGCTCCAAAACTCACCACCATGCAGAGCTCCACCGTCAGCCAGGTGAACACACACACACCTGACTCTGCTGGCTGACTTTTGTAAGCCGGTCAAAACCCGGCCTGGACCGTGGGGAGTAGTCACCCACCCAGCACTATGACTACTCCCAGTAAGAGCCGTCCCGGATTAGCTTTCTCAGCTATGCTAACTAACCAAATTGTCAGTCAGCTACTGCTGCTGACACATATACTATTGGCTCCTACTTCACCAAGGCCAGGAATCTCGGTGACACATATCTCCCATCTATGATGGTCCCTTGTGCCTTCCTACAGTTAATATATTATTTACATGTAAGGGCTCTTTCACACTTGCGTTTTTGTTTTCTGGCATAGAGTTCCGTCGTCGGGGCTCTATGCCTGAAAAATCCTGATCAGTTTTATCCCCATGCATACTGAATGGAGAGAAATCCGTTCAGGATGCATCAGGATGTCTTCAGTTCAGGACTGGAACGTTTCTTGGCCGGAGAAAATACCGCAGCATGCTGCGCTTTTTGCTCCGGCCAAAAATCCTGAACACTTGCCGCAAGGCCGGATCCGGATTTAATGCCCATCCGACGTTTAGCTTTTTCTGAATGGTTACCATGGCAGCCAGGACGCTAAAGTCCCGGCTGCCATGGTAAAGTGTAGTGGGGAGCGGGGGAGCAGTATACTTACAGTCCGTGCGGCTCCCGGGGCGCTCCAGAGTGACGTCAGGGCGCCCCATGCGCATGGATTACGTGATCCATGCGCATGGGGCGCTCTGACGTCATTCTGGAGCGCCCCGGGAGCCGCACGGACTGTAAGTATACTGCTCCCCCGATCCCCACTACTACTATGGCAACCAGGACTTTAGTAGCGTCCTGGCTGCCATAGTAACACTGAAAGCATTTTGAACACTGATCAGTCTTCAAATGCTTTCAGGTCACTTGCGTTGTTACGGATCCGGCGGGCATTTCCGGCAGCGGAAGTGCACACCGGATCCTAACAATGCAAGTGTGAAAGAGGCCTTATTAAATATTATTTGTAAAAATATCACATTCTTATCTCAGAAACTGACAAGCAGCTATAGATGCCGAGATGAGCGTCATTTCGAATACACTACATAGGCTGCAGAAATTCCTTCTCATATGCCAACTGCTGAGCTGACTTGATTGATATTTATTTATTTATTTATTTTTTAAAGGGGTTCCTCAAATGTACCCCTACAATAATTGATAAGAGTTCCTCTAACTCTGTGGCCTCATGCTTTTGGTAATGGAACTGCTTAATAAATAATATTTCATATAATAACTTACAGTAGTGGGTATACATATACTTTTAAACTGTCTAATGCTACTGGATAATTCTCTCAGTATAATAGCTGTGTATATTGACAATTAGATTGTATTAGTGAAACGCGAATTGTAATATACTACTATATCTCTAATATTATCTTTCCCTTCTCTAGGAATGTGGGAGAAAGAACAGAAGGTCACCAATTGTGAGTCCAGAAGATAATTTTAAGTAGACCTAACACATTTGTTAAATTGCTTGTTATAGGCAGAATGCAGTGTATAGCGTGTGGGAGGGGTACAATTGGTTAGAGATATAGAGGGGGTACATGGTGTTGGATTCTTGAAGTTCTTGCTTTCTCTTCTGCCCTTACTACACAAAGTTACAACAATCAGAACTTTTTAACAGCTGTTGTAACTTGATCTATCATTTCTGCTCACTCAGAAAGGAGAGGTAGTGCAGAGAGCAGCTGAGGCAGAATTTTATAGCGTTGATATATTCCGGAGCTGATATATATATATATATATATATATATATATATTGAAGAAAAATGGCGGCACTGGCTATTTAGTGAACGGTTGGGTGCACGTTCTTGAGGGAATAGGCTTCTTACCCCAGTAATAGTCCAGAAAATGAACAGCACTCCGGTAAAAAGTGAACAAAAAACTCCTATATTCACCTGTACGGTGCAACGTTTCGGCTCAGTGCTAGAGCCTTTTTCAAGCTCTGAGCCGAAATGTTGCACCGTACGGGTGAATAAAGGAGTTTTTGTTCACTTTACCGGAGTGCTGTTCATTTTCTGACTATATATATATATATATATATATATATAGATATAGATAGATGCAAAGAAAAGGACGGCAGCACTCCTTTCAAAAAATCCGTGTAGAGTTTATTAACCCAGTGACAGCAACGTTTCAACCGCACAATGCGGTCTTTGTCAAAGACCGCATTGTGCGTGAAACGTTGCTGTCACTGGCTAATAAACTCTACACGGATTTTTGAAAGGAGTGCTGTCGCCCTTTTCTTTGCATCTATCGAACTACAGAGACTCTGTTGTGGTTCATGGACTGGATTTGCACCCGTTGTCACAGTGTGCTGCTCCTCATTTTTCCTATTTTATAGATATAGATATATATATTATATATAGACGTAGATATATATATATATATATATATATATATAAACAGAATAGAGCAGGCAGCACACCGGACTTGTGAAGAAAATGTGGGTTTTATTGACACTATATATATATATATATATATATATATATATAGTAATTTATCAAACTGGTTTAAAGTAGAACTGGCTTAGTTGCCCATAGCAACCAGTTTCCTCTTTCATTTTCTAAAGGAGCTGTCCAAAATGAAAGGTGGACTCTGATTGGTTGCTATGGGCAACTAAGCTAGTTCTACTTTACACCAGTTTGATAAATGACCCCAATAGTGCACTACACACCACGGGGCAGCAAACTTGAACCTGACATTTTAAATGCCATGTGTTGTGTTAAATGTCAATTTCAAATATGCGTTATCCTGGTATGTGATGCATTAAATGTTAAGTTAAAATTTGCTACATCCCAATACATACACATAGTCTACATATATGTGTGTGTAATAAGTGTGTATCATATAGCAATACTACAGTGCCTTGAAAAAGTATTCATACCCCTTGAACTTTTCAACAATTTTTTCACATTACACCCACAGAAGACCTACACAAATAAAGCAAGTATGTGTGAAGTGAACAGAAAACTATACAATAAAAATGTGAGCTATGGAGCTGTGGATCTCTGCATGGGCCTCTTAGCTGTTTCTCTAATTAGTTATCTCCTTGACTAGTTTGGGTGGATGGCCATTTCTTGGTACGTTCACAGTTGTGCCATTTTTAGATTGAACAGTGCTCCGTGAGATGTTCAGAGCTTGGGATTCTTTTATTTTTTTTAATAACCTAACTGTGCTTTACACTTCTCCACAACTTTATCCCTGACCTTTCTGGTGTGTTCCTTGGTTTTCATGATGCTTTTTGATCACTAATGTTCACTAACAAACCTCTACTAAGAATAAATTACACACAGGTGGACTCTATTTACTAATGAGGTGACTTCTGAAGGCAATAGGTCAGTGAGTACAGGGGCTGAATACAAATGCATGCCACACTTTCAGATTTTTATTTATTAAAAATTTTGAAAACCATGTATCTTTTTTATTTTTCACTTTACACACAGTCGCTACTTTGTGTTGGTCAGTTACATAAAATCCCAATAAAATACATTTATTAAGTTTGTTGTGTAATGTGTAAAATTTTTTTCAAGGGGTATGAATACTTTTTCAAGGCACTGTATATATGTATGCAGTATAAAAGTAGTACAATAGATGTGCGTGCAGTATTACTACATATTTATTTTTAGCTCTCTATCAAATTATTATTATCTCATGAACACAACTCCTTCCCATAAACCTGTTTTGCTGATATTAGAAACACTTCAGGCTCAGATAGTCTTTAAAGGCTATGTACACCTTTGTGCTATAAATATCAATAACCCCATATCTTACTGTAATGCAGCACATAATAAAATTGCACGGGTATCAGCTTTGCTTCACATGCACTCAGAAATGCCCTTCTATGATTTTTACTCACTGTTGTCATCTCCTGTGAGGCTCTGTGGGCATTCCTGTTGATTTCACATGCTCCACAGCCCGCCCCCATTCCCTGTTACATAGCTCATAGCTGCACAGCTATCAGCTACTTACATACAGACTGCTGGAACTCTCATATCATAGTCCTGTCCTGTCCATTCATCACTGATTGCACCCCCATGCCCCGTGCCTTCCATTCTCTGCTGCTTTCATATCATAGTCAGACCTGTCCTGTCCTTTCCATTCATCACTGATCACACAACCCGTTCCTTCCATCTTCCACTGCTAGAGCAAGGTGAACGCTGCTAAAGGCCAGGGGGCGCAGGCGGCGGGCACTTACCAGAAAAAGCTGTTGGCAATGGGATGATGAAAAATGGACAGTTTGACAGCACTCTATGTGTAGTGAAATGAGTGCTGTCATTAGCATACAATGCGTATGGTAATGACAGCACTGGCCATTGTATTAGCATACAATGTGTATGCAAATGACAGCAACGGCCAGGGATGTGTTTTTTACAGCCCCTAATAGACATGGCAGGACTGATAATGAAAGTGCCAATGCCTGGGATGTGTATTAGGAGCTGTAAAACACATTGCAGGCCCCAACATTGATATCCAGTGTTGTATTTTAGTTTACCCTGCACTTCATACCCTTTGGGATTTTGTCTGAAAGATGTACCCAACTTTACCTATGTTATATAATTATTTAAAGGCTTTCCCATAAAAACACAGATACCAAATGTAGTCTGAGTGATCAGAAAGTACATGTTCACATTTTAATACACCCTTGATGATTTGGAATACATAGAGTAACTCAAAGATATGATTCTGGAGTTTTTTGTTCTAAACAGAGTTTAAATGAACAAAAAATACATTGTCACACTTTAATACCAAATTAAAGTATATTAGTGTCCCACTACATATGCCTTACAGCAGCTGCTTCAGGGGAAATTTATGACCAGATGTACCCCCCCCCCCCCCATCCAGCAATAACAGCTGATAGATGAGGCTTTTTGAAGTTAGACCTGTGATAATCAGCTCATTGTGCTGAATTAAGTCTAACTGCACAACCCTTTAGAAGGCTATCATCAAAAAAAATAGCTAAAACTGTTTCTCCAAGGCTACAAAGCATTTCAGTTTCTTCCTTTGGTCGATCTAATTATCCATAACTACAGTTAATTTATTTCTGGGTCCCCTCCAATGTGACTTTAAAAAAAAAATCTTTTTGCAGCCACCTACACCCGAAGATCTGTCTATTGTGTGTTTCACCAGTGGTACAACAGGTGAGTAAGTATGGATTAACTCTGTTACTATAAAGAAGAGAAATGTGTGATTAGCAATTTACAATACATACAGTATGTTTAGAAAGTCTGTAGGATTTACCTTTTTCATATTTTGTTACATTGTGGCCTTGTACTAAAAGTTTTTCCCCATTAATCTGCAGTCAATACCCCATAATGACACAGTGAAAAGAGAATTTTAGAAATGTGTGCAACTTTTTTTTAAAAAGGAAAAACTAAAATTTTGCATGGACATAAGTTTTCAGACCCTTTGCTATGACACTTGAAATTTAGCACAGAGGGCCTCACATTTCTCTTGATCATCTTTGAGATAACACTTTGACTGTAGTCCACCTGTGGTTAATTCAGTTGATTGTACATGATTTGGAAAGACACACACCACTGAGCATTAACCAAGCCATGAAGAGGAGAGAACTGCTTTGAGAGATCAGAGACGGGATTGTGTGGAGACACACATCTGGAGAAGGGTACCATTTCTGCTATACTTAAAGTTCCCAAGACTATAGTGGCCTCTATATTTTTTAAATAGAAGAAGTTTGAACAACCAGGACTCTTCCTAGAGCTAACCACCGCACCAAACTAAGTAATTGTGGGAGAAGGGCCTTGGTAAGAGAGGAGCCCAAAAACCCAATGGTCACTCTGGCTGAGCTCAAAGATCCTGTGTCCTGAAGTTCAACCATCACTGTGGCACTCAACCATTCAATACTATCTCAATAGTGTAGCCTGGTCATGCCAGCATCATGCCGGGGGGTGGGGGGGGGATGTGTCAGTTCACTGGCTAGGCCAGGGAGACTGGTTAGAGTTGAGGGAAAGCTTATTGGAGCAAATTACAGAGATATTCTTAATGAAAACCTGATCCAGAGTGCTCTGGACCTTGGGCTGGGCCAAAGGTTTAGTTTACCTTCCAAAAAGGCAATGACCTTAAGCACACAGCCAAGACAACATAGGAATGGCTTCGGGATAACTCTGTAAATGTCCCTTGAGTGGCCCAACAAGAGCCATAACTTGAACCCAATCAAACATCTTTTGAGAGACCTGAAAATTGCACTCCACTGAGGAAGCTGTCTTACATTTAGAATCAGCGGTGGATATACAGAATTTATGTAGAAGCCAGCGCTATAGGGCTTATTAGGACCAGTGTCTAAAACACCAGTTTTTAATAAATGTTCCCCACAGTTTTTACAGTTGGGTTTAGAAGTATTTGGACAGTGACACAATTTTCATAATTTAGCCTCTATACACCCATACAATGGATATGAAGCAAACTCATCAATATGTGAATGAAATGCAGACTTTCAACTTTAAATAAAAGGGGATTGAGCAAGATAATGCATTAACCCTTAGAAAGTTCAGCTATTGTGTGTTAAGCTTTTTTATTTTTTCTCTGTGTCTGCTTCCATGATAATTTAAAAAAATGTTGCACAAACTCATTAAATTGTCACTAACTTTTCACACAACTTGGCATAAATCAGTAGTACAAGACACTGTAAGAAATTTTGTTATTAGAGAGAAACACCTTGTTCTACAGTTATCAGCTGCTTCTTCCCCTCCGCCTTCCTTTTCTAAAATGATGGTATCACTGAAATTTTAGAGAAATCTGTCTTGGTGACACCAAGACAGCTGTCTGCTCGTTGAAGGATCATATTAAATAATGCCATGCATATCTATAGAGGGGGGAGATGTGAGCAAGGGCAAAATGAGACAGGACTCCGCCAGAAGCACCAAAGAGTGCTGCAGCTAATAGGAAGCTTGTAACTAAACCCAAGTGATTTATTAACATCTTTACCTGTCAGTTTCTCTCTATAATTTAATCCATGATCCTGCTTCCTGAGTGAGTGTGAGAAAATAAGGAAGCAGATTCTCCTCTACTTCCTTTGTACAGAGGATGGGAGCTCGTCTCCAGCCACCAGATCTGGGAGAAATGCAAACCAATCTAGCATACAGAGGGGAAAACTGCTAAAAATGCCACATACAAATCATACTGTATAATGGCAAGAAATAGTGTTATTGCTCATGTACATACTGTGCTATTGATTAATGCAAATTTGTTCAAAGGTTAGATATGCTTTAGATAGGATTTATATTCTACACAGTTCCTTGCTTTGAAATGTTAAATGACCCTAGTAGCTTCTTTGTATCTGCTTGTAGTTTCACTTTAAAGACATTTTCAACCACTAACTTGTTTTATACATGGGCTCTAGTGATATATGTCTGGAATATTTTATGTCTATTTTTTTTCTTTTCTTTCTTAATTTTAGGCAATCCCAAAGGTGCCATGCTGACCCACGGAAACGTTGTAGCCGACTTTTCTGGCTTTTTAAAAGTGACAGAGGTGAATACTTTGAAAAGTGATTTAGGCCTGTGCAATACCAGACGTGAGCACATGCTGCTTATTTTGTTCAGGTGTCATAGATATTATACAAAATTATTTACCAGTGCCACGTACACAATTTATAACCTTCCCTTGTCTTACTGCCAATAATATCTTTATTGAAACTCACACTTGGTAATCACTCCAGTAACCTTTTGATGTTACTGTGGTATGTGCATATTAACACTTGAAAAGTTGTAAAAGACTATCTACATTGATCCCGAATCCCGACATGCAAATATCGCTTGAAAGAGTGCATTTAAAAGGGCTGGCCCATTTCACACATTGGTTCCATATCACTAAGATATGCCACCTCAGACAGGTGTGGGACCCACCTCTAGAACTCACACCTGTTTCTAGAACAGAGCCCCCAAAGTGAACAAGGGATCACAGCATAAGTGTTGCAACCTCCATTCAGTTCTATGAGAGTGCTGAAAATAGCAGGAACTCCCATAAAGGGGAATGGAGAGGTGAACACGCTTGAGTGATGCACACTCCATTTACTTCTATGGGAGTTCTGAAAATACTGTATCCGAACGTTCATGCTCGACTCTTTTCAGAGCTACCATAGAAGTGCATGGAGAGCACACTGCTTCACTTTGGAGGCCCCGTTCTAGAGACAGATGTGGGACCTGCACCTATCTGACATTTTTGGCACATTCTAGAAATATGCTACCAATGTGTGAGATTGGCCAACCTCTTTAAACATTATTATACAGTAACTTCATCATAGTCTGATGCTTGAAGTATGTACAAATGATACCTATGTACAGGATATCTGTGTAACCCTGATAATCACAAGAGCTGGGGCCTGTAGCCCTAATGAATGGGGTTGCTGATCAAACAAACATCCTGCCACTCTTATTCTCTACAGGGCTGTCATGGATAGCAGAGTACAGCAATCAGCTATTTCATGCTGGTTCATGTTCAAGCAGCCCCTCCATTCACTTTAGGGTACGATGCCCCCATTGACACAAGCTGGATCACCACCGGACCTCATTGCAGTCAATGGGGATCCGGCTGGCTGCTCTGTGCCGGAACAGCCAGCCTAATTTCCTAATGGAGATGTTAACAAACCCTTACACATGTGGACAAGTTGGTACCCTTCCATTAAAGAAAAAAAAAACACAATGGTCGTTGAAATAACTTAAAACTGACAAGTTATAATAAATCAAAATTTACTGAAAATCAACTAATTAAAACCAGACATTGCTTTTGAATTGTAGTTCAAAAGAATAATTTATAAGACAAACTAATAAAACTGGCCTGGACAAAAATTATGGTACCCTTAACTTAATATTTTGTTGCACAACCTTTTGAGGCAAACACTGCAATCAAGTCATTTCTGTATCTCTCAAGGGCACTTCTGCCTACAGGTATTTTGGGCTACTCCTCGTGAGCAACCTATTCCAGCTGTCTCAGCTTTGAACGGTGCCTTCTCCAGACTGCAAGACTCCAGACTCCTTACACATACGTTCAATAGGATTTAGTACAGGGCTTATAGACAGCCACTTCTGAATAGTCCAATGCTTTGTTCTAAGCCATTCTTGGATGTTTTTAGCTGTGTCTTTATTTTATTAGTCTGTTGGAAGACCCATGACCTGCAACTGAGATCAAGCTTTTTGACACTGGGCAATGCATTTTGCTCCAGTGGCCAATACATTATAATACTGTACGGAGCTCCTGCTCCGTACAGTATTGGAATGAAGTTTTATGCGAATTGACTTCGGATGTGTCATCCAAAGTCGTTTCGCTCATCCCTAATTGCCATTTATTATCCTCCACCAGTCACATATTTGTTAATTCTAAGGGGATTGTAAGATTATGCCCTCCTGTTTAAAGTGTGGCATGCTCTAAAAAATATCAGTTACAAAGAAAATGGGGTTTCCATACATAACAGGAATAATCCAAGTTTTCAAGGCTTTTTATACTACAATAAATTTAGATTGTGTTATGCAGAAGACATCTACATGCATTTGTATTGATCTACATTCATGCTTCTGCATGTGGACCACAGAGCTAAAAAAATTAAAATATATTATATATATAAATATAATATATATATAATATTTATATATTTATATATTTATATAAATGCATAAATAGCCAGGGTATTGTGCACCATGGGTCCAGTCACACGTCCGCAAAATGGGTCCGCATACGTTCCGCAATTTTTCTGTCCGCATCCGCACTTCTGTTCTGCGGCCCCACAAAAAATAGAATTATTGTCCTATTCTTGTCTGCAGACACGGACAAGAAAAGGCATTTCTATCATAGTGCCGTCCATGTGCGATCCGCAAAATGCGGAACGCACATGACCGGTGTCCGTGTTTTGCGGATCTGCAATTTGCGGACGTATGAATGGACCCTAAGCAGAATACAGGCAAAAGTCAACACCAGTATTGTGCAGACAACAGAAGAGAATAAAATTTATTTTATATTAACCTAAACTGTTATTGGGATGTCAATGGTCCTAAAGAGAGGAGGTCCAAAAATCGAATTATATTCAGGTAAATAAGAAACACATTTTATAGACAATAATGTTTACTTATCATATGTTCTCTTCATAGTAAGTACCCATGTAAGCATTAAAATCAGGAGCAGTGTCTATATATACCGTGTACTGTATGTGTATATATATATATATATATATATATATATATATACAGAGAAAAATAGCGGCACTGAAGTAAAGTCCGTAAAAACCAACAACCGCGGGTGCTACGTCCAAGGGCATAAGCTTCTTGCCCAATACGCGTCAGGAAAAAGAAGGACAGCACTCCAATGTAGTGAAAAACAGTGAATTTAATCACCCATGTGGTACAAAAAACGCGACGTTTCGGCTCAGCAATAGAGCCTGGTGTGTATATATATATATATATATATATATATACTCTGTAAATCTGCAGCACTCCTTTGTTAAACAGCGTCAATTCACCACTGCCATCTTTAGTGTGTGATCCCACACAAAAAAAAGCAGTGGTGAATTGACCCTGGTTTAATACGCATGCGCTGAGTTCAGAAAGCTGGAGATAGATGAGGAACAGTGTCTAATAGAAGATGGTAAGGTCATCAAAATGTGTCCTTCTACCATAGCAGAATCAATATTTCTAAAGAATCAGTGATCAAGGAATTAATGATTAAACTTATGGTTTTCAGGCCAAGATATAAAAAAATCAAAAGCATGATGATGCTTTTAAAGAGGACCTTTTATCAGGGGGAAAAAAAATGAACTAAGTATGCTGACATGGAGAGCGGCACCCAGGGATCTCCCTGCACTTACTATTATTCCTGGGGGCCGCTCCATTCTCCCGGTATTGGCTCCGGTATCTTCGCTCACTTGGTTCTACTAGGCAGAGCCTGTCTGACTTGGTTCTACTAGGCGGAGACTGCCCTTATTCTCCTGCGTCTCCATTTCCCATTTTTTTTCTCTCCCAGGCTATGAGCTCTGCGCTGCAATTGGCCAGCGCTACAGTCTGGGAGAAGGAGACGCCCAGGAGAACAAGGGCAGTCTCTGCCTTATAGAACCAAGTGAGCGAAGATACCGGAGCCAATACCGGGAGAACGGAGTGGCACCCAGGGATAATAGTAAGTGCAGGGAGATCCCTGGGAGCAGCTCTCCATGTCAGTATACTTAGTTCATATTTTTTTCCCAGATGAAAAGTCCTCTTTAAGGCTGTTACTAAAGACTGCCTTCCTGGCATGGTAGTTTAGTGCGCCATGTTCTTGAATCTTCCTATTAGAGAAATAGAACAGAATGTTTGTTTCTTTTGGTAACCTATATGCAAAATGCTTTTCAAAAAAGACAGCAGAAAGCAGCAATAAATTATGCCTGAAATCTATACCAGCTTCTGGCTGGTGTAGATTTAAGTTTTTGTGAACAGGCTGCCTGAGATGCTCCTGTTACGGCAGTGGATATCGAACTGCTGTGTCAACCAACCAACCAACTTCGGGCTAATCCTAAGTGTGTTTATCCTGGCAGCCTCTTAGTATTCCCCAGTCTCAATCTTTAGGTTAGGAACAGGTCAGGTAGTGGAGGATCAGAATCCAATAAATGGGCAAAAGTTGTTACATGGGTAAACAAATATATCCAGCACACCTTTGAAGGAACTATCAAGCTAGATAACCTATTACTCAGGTTCCCTCCCACAGAGGAAGAGCCTTAAGTACCCAAAGGTGACCAGCCAGTGGCTGGAGTTAATTAGGGTGTGCACTGGCCCTTTAAAGGGGTATTCCCATCTTGGACATTGGGGGCATACCGCTAGGATGTGTCCCCAATGTCTGATAGCTGTGGGTCCCACCTCTGTGACCCGTACCTTTACTTAGAATGGAGCCCGCAAAGTGCCAGAGGGTGCACTGCGCATGCGTGCCCGCCCTCCATTCATTTCTATGGGGCTGCTGAAAATAGCCGATCAGTGTACTCGGCTATTTTCGGAAGTCCCATTGAAATGAATGGGAAGCGCACCCACCATGCATGTCCACCACTCGCTTCACTTCTATGGGTCTGAATCAGCGCCCTATTATTTTTAACAGTCCCCTGGAAATAAATGAAGAGCGGCAGCACATGCACAATGCGCCCTC